>JBBBDQ010000703.1:2087500-2692500 GCA_037127315.1 Ascarosepion bandense | reverse complement strand
TCATCTCATATAGAAAAAACGTCCGTAGTTTGCTGGTCTTTTTCAAAAATTTTCGATTTTTATTTGTTTAATATATTCATAATGGTGGGACTCATGTTTTATTTGTTTCAGCGTCACTGGAAGTTCCCTTACCATATTACAAAGGGTAGTTTTTCATTTTCGTTCAGATTAAAGGGAGGCGAGCACTGGATCTTTCAACGGTTTTTTGTACTTGGGAATTAGTTTTGACAATCCATTTGCATGGCTTATTTTTTTCGTTGACAGGTACTCTATTTTGAAATTATAATTCAACAGTATTGTACTCCATCTCTGACGTCTGTTGGCTGTGTGCGTAGGCAGACCTTTCTTTGAGCCAGTGAATAATAGCATGTGGTCTGTCTGTAGAGGGAATTGTCAACCATAAATATAGCGGTGGATCTTTGCCACTGCATATATAATCCGAAGTATTTCTTATTCAATCTGCGAATAATTTGTTCCGCAGAAAGCGAAGCTCTCGAAGCGTGGGCTATCGGTTTTACAGTTTAATCAGTGACTTTGTGCAGAATGCATGCCCCAACGCCATACGAACTCGCGTCGCTGGCAATAATGATTTCCAAATTCGGGTCGTAATGCATTAGAAACAAGTCTGACGTTTGAGTTTCTTTATTTTTTCAAATGTCTGCAGGTATTCTGCTGTCCAAATCCAGTGCTTGTATTCTTTTTAATAATTCATTAAGGGGAGCACGCAAGTTATGCATATTTAGTATGAACGCCTGGTAATAATTTACTAGACGTAGGAAGCTCTGTAACGAAACAATGTTATTGGGCGCCGGCATGCCTTTGATTGTGGTAGGCTGTTCAGGATTCGGTCTTCTACCAATTATGTGTCCTAGGTGTTTGATGAAAAAAAATCCCATTTGGTCTCTGTTATCTTGGAACCGTTCTCTTGGATTTTAACAAAAACTTTGTGGACATGCTAAGCGACAGCAAAGTCAAGTATGCCAGCATGGTATCCATGACTTGTTGAAATATTGCTTGCGCTATCTTGACTCAAAACAGTAAACGTTCGAATTTATATAATCCACCATGCTTATTTATACACATAAATTTTGAACTCACCTCTTCAACAGGGATTTGTAGATAAGCGTCGTTAAGGTCAATTTTGGAGAAAAAATTTCCCTCATTAAACATCGCAAATATGTCTTCGGGACTAGGAAGAGGGTAGTGACAGTCCTTGAGAACAGCATTCGGTCCTGTTGAAAAATCAGCGCAAACATGTCGTTGGATTTCTTTTTACATAGACTGCAGTGTAGCCCATTCACTGTACTCTACGTTTGCTAGAACAGTTTTTTCTAATCTATCAAGTTCCTTGTTAACTTGCTCCAACGACGCAAAAGGTACATTTCTCTTCTTTTGAATTACTGGCTGAACGTCGTCTTTAAGTTCAATGTTAGACTTTATTATTGTACATCTACCTAAACCACCAGAAAAATCCCATTAATTCTTTGTTTTAGTTTATCAGCTTCGGCATTCCAACTTTAAACTTTTTGGCAGTACTAATTAATAAATAAGTCCCAAAGCTGGAATTGTGTCATCCAATCAGTACCAAATAGTTTGTTCGTATTTTTTATGGCAAACAATTTTAATTTACGAGTCTTACCGTGGAAAGTTGTGCTGACAATTAATTGTCCTTCGAATTTAATGTTTTTCTCCACAAAAAAACATTGACAAATCTTACTATCTTGCTATATTTTATCATGGCTGACTTGCCCGGTTTTTCTATGTCTGGAAGTTAATTATAGTCAAGTCAGATAACAATTCTAATTGAAATTCAACACTTTTGTTTAACGTTTTTACGTGCACGAATTTCTTGTTATTAGAACCCTCTAGATCGTCAAACCTTGTATTTTTTGTGTAACTCTTTGTTTAAGCTTTGTTTTGATACAATGCCAACTTTTGTGTCCGACTCGGTTAAATGAATAGCATTTTGTGTTTCTGAAAAAAATATTTGTACCGATGCATGTCCCCACATCCTTAACATGGGTTACGAGGCATTATTTTGATTTTTCTTTACTTCGTTAATTTTCAGAGACTTTGTTTCTACTTGCAGCGTAATTTTTTAGCGTGAGCAATTCCCGATTCTTCACTATATTTAAAAATCCTGCTTTAAACTGACGTACATTTGGCATTCTTCGGCAATTTGCTGAAGGAGCGATATTTGATTCATTCTCCAGTATTCTTCGTCTAATTTCTGCATCTTTTGCTGAAACTAGTCCTTGCATGAATGTGAAACATTTGAAGATGTTTGCACTCCACCAGCCTAAAATCATTGCAGTGCTTGTTAACTTTTTATTTAGATTAGGACATTTCCACCTTTTATGAAAAAGATGTCGTTGGACTGAACATCTCAGTGATTAGTTTCCCTGTTTCAGAGTTTGTCAGTTCACTAACCTTCTGTAACACAATGTAATTAACGAATTTTGTATGCTCGATTTTGACCAGTTTTCTTAAAATAAGTCTTAAACTTTTATCGTCACTCCAGTTTTTACAATCTGTATCACAAATATCTTCATATCTCCTATAGTAAGATGCAAAGGTTATGCCTTCCTCGGGAGCGTATGCCAACTTTTCTATTGCACACTCAATTGTGTCTTGTGAAAAAGAAAAATCATTTTCACTGATTTTCGTTCGACTTGTTAGCTCCAACACTTGCTTCTGAAATTGGATATGTCTCTCTTGGTATTCCGTCAGAGTTTGAAGAAATAATTTTTTTCATTTTTTCTTGTTGTGCTGTCTGGAACTTTACTAGCTCTATTAAAATGTTCTTGAAATCCACCATTTGGTGTCTTTTTTCTTTTCACTTAGTACTTTACGAAAGTGTTTTCAGGGGTTTCTTTTTAATCCCAGCGGTCCTCGTAAATATTTGTCGCAAATCTTCGTAACCAAATTGTTGTTGATCTTTGTCGCCGGTTTGTTGTGTAGTTGTTGTGACGAAACTTCGCCGCAAAGTTGTAGTGACTGGTTTGACACGGAAAACACACGGTAGGTTCAGAACAATCTATTAGTATAACGAGAACAATATATACAACGTAAGTCTTAGCAATAAGTAACTAGAAAGTAAGTCCAAACGGAACAGTTACGCTGCGTATTGCCTGACTAGTAGCTAGCTTTAACTGTGTACTAGCTCTCGTCATATGCCGACTTAACAGCCTCCCGGAAGTCACGCGGGTAATTATAAGAGGTAATTGTAAGAGGAATAGTCCATTCCTCGTACAAGGGCACCATAACAATAGAGTATGGTGGCATCAATATTTTTTTCACTGTATTTGATTCAAGTTATAAAATTAGAAGAGGGAAGTTGGAGAAGAGGAAGAAACTGATTCAAATTTCTTGATGAATGTCTCAACGTGAACTCGTTATCAAGGTATGTAACTCAGAAATAGCATTTTGATTATTTACCTTATTAATACGTTGACTATTTTTCCTTATCTTTGTTAATGATATGACCACATTTAAACCTCATCGTGGATAACCTTCAAGAATATTTAACTCATTATTTAATCCAGGGGAATAGAGTTTTTTCAATTATTACTCGTCCTGTTTTTAATGGGTTCAAGTAAAAACTGCCTGCCCCAAGAATTGAGCTTGTAATTACTCTCATAATATTCACGAACTAGCGCTTTAATCCACTACACTACTGCTGTTGTTGAAGCGTTCCTGTCACTTTACTTTCTTTCTTTATTCATGTCTCCCATATTGTATTTTTTTCTAAATGCGTTCCTCATAGCCTAGTATATGTACTGATATTTTCAGACTTCTGACTATTCAGTGTTTTTTACCTTATTTTTCACAGGTTGATGATAACCCTTGTCTATCAATAAAAGATCAGCTATTCCTGATTTCATTTTTCTCACACCTAATTACGACCCTTCGATGTTAGTACAGCCTTACTTTTAGGGGAGATTAATTGCACCTTTGCATTTTTACTGTAACTGAAAGGATTGAAGTAAACACAGTTCTTGGTCATACTTCTTCTTCTATGTGCCCTGTCCCTTCAGGACGTAGATGATCATGGCTTTCCACGTCTCCCTATCCCTGATGGCTCTTAGCACGCCTTCTCCTTTTACGCCATGCAACCCTTGTTCCATCATTCACCTGATTAGGTCCTTCAAATATGTTATTCGTTGCTTTACCCTGTCTTATTTTCCCTCTATCTGGCCTGTTAGTATCATGTTATCCAAGCCCTCCTTCCTCATTGCATGTCCCAGGAACTTCAGCTGTCTCTTCCTGATGCTCAGTATTAGTTTCCTTTTTGTTTCCATCAATTCTAAGACCTCATCATTGCTCACATGCTCGATCCATGATATTCGCAGCATCCTTCTGTAGAAGCACATTTCAGTTGCTTCAAGTTGTTCCTTCATTTTTAATGATATTGTCCAGCATTTACTGCTATATTGAAGAACTGACAAGATATAGCAATCCAGTACTCTCTTCTTGGTTTCTAGCGAAATTGTCCTGTTTCTTAATACTTTACTCAACTTCTGGAATGCTTCTTTCGCCATGCCAATTCGGCTTCGGATCTCAGTGTCGCACTTTCCGTCTTCTGTTAGAACACTTCCCAGGTATACACTTGACCCGAAAACAAATAACTCTAGTGAGATTATCAGTGTGCAACCGAAAATAAATAAGTCTTCAAGTAATGAAATAAAATCAGTAATTACTACTGAAGAATCAATTCATACAATACGAAGAATAATTATCATTAAGCAAAACAAAAAAGAAAAAAACATTGAATAAGCAGAAAAATAGTCAGAAGGAATATAAAGGGACGAAATCAAAATAGAATTGAATTGTAATGAATAAGAGAAGTCTGAAAAACAAAACGGTGCAAGAAACAATTCAAAATATACTCAAAAATGGCATCGCGGTCCCACACTTTTACCATCAAAATGGTCAAATGTAACCGCCGCTTCTACTCTAATAGCTTATTTTCTCGCATTTCATGTCTGTGGAATTCTCTTCTTAATAGCTAGAACCTCAAAAAGTTAAAATTCAACGTCAGTTTCCATTTTCTATCTCCCTTAATTCTATTCATCTCCTTAAACCTCTTCCACCTCTCTAAATCCCATCCATCTTCCTAAATCTGATCTATCTCTAAACCTTTCTTTGGCATCCTCTGTACCCTGAATTTATATCACCCTGAGCACCAGTGGCGGTCTTGCCTTGCTTGGGGCAATGTGATTATTAAAAAAATTTAAAAATTAGAAATTATTAATTTTTTAAATAATTTCATTCCAAGCAAGGCAGTTTTACTGCCACTGGCGTGCAGGAGGTTACACAGAAGGAAAATGGTGAGAAATAGGAACAAGTTATAGGGGGTGTCAAGAACTAGGTAAAAGAAGGATGAGAATACTGGTGTGATGAGAGTGGAGTGGACAAAGAAAAGAGCACAAGGGAAAGGATGCGAGTCAGAGAGATAGGAGATGACTATTGACCTTACATTTAAATTCTTGAAGATTATATCTGTCGGGGAAACAAGTATACGGAAGGGAATTCCACAGGCGGGAAGTGCGAAAAAAGAAGCTATTAGACTAGATGTTGCGGTTACATTTTAATGATTTCACTGTAAAGGGGTGGGACCTAGTTGCTAGTCTAGAAATTCGAGTAAATGTATGCATTAACTAATTTTATATACAATGTTCTTTCTGAAGGATATTATTGCATGATATAATCTAATCTGAAATTTTTCAGTTATTCGTTTCAGATAATTGTATGATAGGAAAATAATTCGTTTTAAAGAAAATCGCATGAGAAAAATACGTGGTCTGGTAAAAAATGTATTAAAACTTGTGTTAATATAACTAAACTACAACATATATAAATTTGGCATTTTATCTCCTTCGAAGTCATAGATATTATCCAGCATCGTTTCTATTAATGGAAGAATTCCTGTAACTTCTGTTTGGAGATAGCGAGTAGCTGCCTCAAAACATTCTCTTTAATTTCCTCCAGGTCTCGAAATCTTGTTGTTTTCAAATTAGATTTAAGTTTTGACACATGAATTTAAGCGTGCTTCTAATTTGGTATCTAGATTCTACTCTTTTACTGTTGAAATGGAACATCTACTTCTACTCCAATACTCGCACTTTCCATATGTGGAACTCCCTTCCGTTTACTTGCTTCCCCGATAATTACAATCTCCAAAAAATTAAATACGTCAATTGCCGTCTTCTATCTTCTTTAATCGCGTTCAACTTTTATCTTTTCTTCAATGTCCCCTGTCCCTAGTCTTTTCTCTCACTGTAACCCACTGCACACGAATGGCGGTTTTCCCTTATCTGTGGTAAAATTTAAAAAAAAGAAGGAAAAATCGTAAGGGGTGAGTTATGGTTACCGTTAGAACCTCTGTAGTAAGGTGAGGTGTAATGTGTTGAGATGACAACACAGTATACAGTTTCATTTCAAGGAAAGTGAGCCGGAACCTTATACTTTAGTGTGCATGAGCGATAAAGTTCAAAGTCAATCTGTGCCAAGTGGTTTTACTTTAGATAGTTTAGCTCCCTTACCATAACAATATTGAAAACTTTTTGATCAGACTTTGTAGATGAGTTAAATGCGCTTAAGGCTCATTTCCACAGAGGATGGAAAATGCGACACTGAGATCCAAATACGCATTGGTATGGCCAAAAACATTTCAGAAGCTAACCAGAGCACTGAAAGACAGAAAAATCTCATTAGAAACAAACAAAAAAAAAAAAACAGTGGTGGATTGTTATGTGATATCTGTCCTTCTATATGTAAGTGAATGCTGGACGATCTCATCAAAGATGAAGGAGAGACTTGAGGCAGCAGTAATGTGGTTCTACAGAAGAATGCTGAGGATACATTGGACAGAGCACGTGTGCAACGATGAAGTGCTGGAAAGGATACAAACGAGAAGAAAACTGATAATAAATATCAGGAAGAGACAAATGAGGATCTTAGGTACACGTAATGAGGAAAGAAGGATTGAAGAACTTGATACTCACAGGTCGGATAAATGGAAGAAGAGACAGAGAAAAACAGCGCGAGAGGTACTTCTTAGGTCTGAGCAAATGGTTGACGGAGCGGGGCTTGGAAGAGATACCAAGAGAACAATTATTGAGAGCGACAAGAAGTAGAGCCAAGTGGGAGTCGATGATCGCCTACTGCACATGAAGAAGGAGTAGAATATTCAAAATTACAGTTCATATATTTAAACGAAGGTATATATGGATAGAATAAAAAAGAAGTAGGAAAAAAGTGTTTTTAATTTAACGTTTTACTTATAACAAGCTTCTTCAACGATTTAATAAGGACGAATGATTAAAAACCTGAGAGAAAGTATTTTTAAATGTTATAGTTTCAAATTTTAAATCATTTTTTCATGCCTTTTCTTTATTTATTCTATTCATCTTGTCTGATTCCGATCCATATATTCAACTCATAAATATATATATATATATATATATATATATATATATATATATATATTCATTTATAAACGAGTTATTTCGCTACCTTGGTTACCACCATGAGTGGTTTCTTCAGGCGATTTTTAATAAATGATTAAATTAAATTTAACGTTATTAAAATCGCCTGAAGAAACCACTCATGGTGGAAACCAAGGTAAGAAAATAACTCATTTATAAATGAAAAATATTCAAAAGTTCTACAATATAATTGTATAGAACACTTTTTAATACAAGTGTGTACTGGTCTAACTCTATTAGGACCAAAAACTAAGTATTAAGCAATCAATCAATCAAAATATATATATATATCAGAATTTCGGTGGAATTTGGAATTAACGGTTTTATACACAAAGACACTCCTTCACTAACCCTAATTTAAGATATCAAACAGCTCTTTCCCGAAAAAACTGGAAATTGAAAAAAAAATAACCTAAATACACAGATAAAGTGGAAGCTGATGGGCAAGGCCAGGACACCTAATAGCTTAAGAGACAGATGTAATATATTTTAAACGGCAAAATTAAACTTTAGAAATTTAAATATCAGACTGTACATCTGAATAAACGTAGGGAGATCATTAGTATGTGTCGTCATAGAAATAAGAATAAATTGTAATAATTATCTTATTCTTCTATTTAGTCACAATAAGTTTTTTTAAAAATAAATTTGGCTACGCAGTTAACCTTTACCCCCCTACCTACCACTACTACCCAATCGTCAAGCAACGTACCTCCCACTACCGTAGAAGAAATTACTACTAAGATTCCGCTAGCTTAACCCTATAAAACCAATATTCCCCAACTTCTTCCTTTATAAGAACAAGACTCCGGCATTAGAATTTTTTATCATCCTTTGTTTAAACGTGGTTGACAAAGCATGTCTTAAACTGACATGGTGAAATGGTAAAAATGGCCACTTTCCCTCTAAATTTTATCTGAATTTACAGATATATAGTCATGCGCAGATAGATCTGTTTCGCCCTATCACAGCTCATCAGTACGGTTAAACAGCCGTTTGTTTTTTTACCTATGATTGAAACTCGACCGAATTGGCGTCAGTCCGCGATTCTACTTCTGAGCTACGGGCGCTCGGTAGAAGGAGGCAGATATTTTAACGAGTATATTATCATTATACACGCCCAATAGTTGAGGGTGTTGTAATTCATTGCTGAATGAACGATGCGTAGATGCCAGAATAGCTACTATATATATATATATATATATATATATATAATTTTTAATAATTTTAGATTTTATTAAAAATGTAAACGTTTACCATCAATTTCTGTACATTGTTTACTTTTATATCAAGCAAATATTTTTGTAAAATTTTGGGGAAAAGTTATTTCCAAACCCATCATTTCGATACAAGCCTTAAATTTCTTGTTCTTTAGATTGCTTCACTAGGCAGACAGGCATACAAATTAAAGTATAAGGTCTTATCATTTCACATTTTAAATAGTTATATGTAACCGTAAGTTCTATGCTAACAATTTCTTCTGTCGCCCTTCTTCCTTGTATAACTCTCTTCCACCTTGGTTTTTTTTTTTATAAGCGTTTCACCCCGAGCAAGGCATGTCACTGCCACTACTGTGCAGGGGGCTACGTAGAGTGGAGAAAGGCTGATTAAATATAGGAAATAACAGAGGGTGGGTGATAGGCGGGTGAGGATACCGAGAATGAGGGTTGGGTAGATGAGAGTGTTGTGAGAATAGTTGGGAGTTAGTGTGATAGGAGGTGTCTATTGACCCTACATTTAAACACCTGGAGATTGTAACTGTCGGGAAAGCAGACTTGTGGAAGAGAGTTCCACAGGCGGGAAGCGCGAGAAAAGAAGCTGTTGGAGTAGAATTTACGGTTACATCTTATTTGTTTAACTGTAAAAGGGTGGGACCTAGTTGCTAATCTAGTATCTCGTGTAAATTCGTGCTTAGGCGGCACCAGTGATCTAAGCTCATCGGAGCAGAAGCCATGAAAGTACTTGTAGAAGAGGCACAGGGAAGCTACATCACGCCGGTGTGAGAGCGGCTGCAGCCGGTCTGCCAAGTCAGTATCAACCACGTTACAGATCCTCCTTTGTATTTTGTCAAGAAGCCCAAGGAGAGCAGCAGGGGCACCCGACCAGATATGGCAGCAATATTCAATACACGGGCGGATGGTAGATTTGTATATGTGCAGAATAGTTTCAGGTGGGAAGAATTTCCGGGCCCTGCACAGGGAGCCCACTTTCATAGCAGCAGATTTGGCAATGGTTTCAATATAGTCATTCCATTTGAGGTCCGCCGAGAGTGTAAGGCCAAGGAGGCGTAGTATTTTACTCTCTGGGAGGCTAGCCTGTCCCATGCTAATGGGAGGTAGATGCGATTGTCTATGGTGGTTAGTTGATAACAGCTTTGTTTTGGAGGCATTGAAATTTACCACCCCTTTCCCACCCGGCTTTTTGTTGTGTGGTGAATGGTAATAAGAACAAGGTTTGACATTTGTTCCGCAGTGATATTTGTTAGTTCCTTGTTTCTTGACAATCTGGTTTTCCAGCCCGAGTTTATAGCTCGGGCCACGGTAAAGTAGCGTTTCTCGCGCGAAACACCGGAAAAACAGTTGTCCGGTGTTCGGCCACTTTGTGGCAATGGCCACAGATGGGCCGGTGGAAGTCGTTCCCCCCACCACGGCGTCGGTGGGAGGAAAGGAGGGGGATTGGGCTTTACCGCCTCGGGATAATCCCCCTTCAGTACCAGTAGTAACAGTAGCAGCACTAGCAGCAGGATCCGGAACTGTACCGGCACCGGCAGCAGCAGCACCTGGATCCCCCAAACCTTCAACCTCTGGATGGAAAGGAGGAAAGGTGCAAATAAAGGGGGAGGAGTATTATGACAGCCTGAAGGAAAAATATGCAAGCTACATTTCTGGCACGGAGCTATTATCGGTGCCAGAGAAGTTGGCAGATGTCGAAGCAAGGATAATATCCCTCATCTCCAAAGACCGCAAAACACAAAAGGTTGTGGGGGTCAACAGGGATAGCTTGGAAGAGGCCATCCAGGCCCTGAACATTAGAGCGAAGGCAGTGGCGAGGAGGAGCAATGCAACGTGGGATGTCCTGCTGGGCACGCCCGAAGAGGCCAAGAAGTTGACTGGAGTGGTCCTGGAGACCAAGAATCTCATGTTCCTGACAGAGTACATGGGGATGCGGAAGTTAAAGGTAACACTGCACGGCGTCCCCATGGATATCTCCGAGGACCACGTCGGCGCCTTTTTCGCGAGATTTGGGAAGGTTGCCGAGGTCTCTTCGGGCCGTTCTAAGGCGGGTTTCCTGAACGGTGACATGACCCTGCAGATGACCCTTTCCAAGAAGCAAATTGAAGAAATTCCAAACATCCTCACCTGCAGGAAACGAGCCATTTTTGTCATCGTTGAGGGCAGGAAACCTTGCTGTTGGGTCTGTGGGGCGGCGGAGCACGTCGCCAAGGCGTGCCCGACAAAGAATCCGGCCCCGAAGACCCAACCAACCAAGCAGCAGGACAAACCCACAGGAGGAAAGGAAGCAGCGTCACCAGCACCAGCACCAGCGCCACCAACACCAGCTCTAGGAGCGAACAAGGAGGGCGATTGGCAGGTGGTGGCGAGGAAGAAGACCAAAACGCCTTCTCCTTCGAAGGTGCCGTCACCTGCCAAGGCTCCTTCAAAGCCAAAAGAGCCGACAGTGGAAAAGTCGCCCTCCAAACAGGGGAAGGGGAAGAAATCCCCCCCAAAACCAGAAGTGGTAGAGGAAGACATGGAGACGGAAAGATCAGCGTCCCTGAAGCGTGGTAGGGAAGAGGAGGAGGAACGCCACGAAGCCAGCAAGAGTCGAAGAAGAAGCAGAAGCAGGGAAAAAAAATTCCTGCAAAATGTTCATCACTGCCGGTATCTCCGGAGAGACGTTCTTACGCTGATAAAGCAAGGAGCCTTCCCTCGTCCCCGCGGAAAGCTTCCCAGTCCCCAACCTTCAAATTGACCCCCTTAAAACAGGTGATTTTAACCCCCACTCCCACCCCTTCTCCTATGCCCACTCCCGCTCGGGCAAAAAAGAAAAAAGCCCTGCCCCGGGGGGAAGAGCTTATGAAAATTCCGGAGGACTTAACCGCAGAGTGGTCGTCACAAAGGCGGAAATTATTGAAGCCGCTACTGAGGTTAACCTCTGTTGACAATTTGTCCACGGATGACCCCAGGAACTTTTCCCAGGCCCCAGGAGTAATTACCCTCGTGAGAAACACCGGGGGTAACCTGCGGGTCTGGGACCACATCAGTGAAGTTAAAAGACTGTATCCAAAGCTGAGAATGGTTCAGGAGAATACTCCTGAACTCAAAAAAATGTCTAAGAATTGTGCGGGGAGGTTCCCTGTTTTACTCCACCCCTGTCTGTATAGGGTGGTAAAACTAACTTACCCCACGGACGTCGGCGGGATTGTCCTAGACGGGCGGATTACGTCCGATGTAGGAACGGGTTCCCTAGGACAGTCCGTCGGGGTCCTTTCTGCTAAAGATTTCCGTCCCGTATGCAATTAGAGAGCCTTTGTTGCCTGTTTTTTCTTTTTTCTTTTTCAGGTTTAAAAGATGTCTATTAAGATAGCCAGCTTGAATGCGAAGGGCCTGAGGGATCGGGGTAAGGCGGCTCGCCTGCTTCGTGACCTCTTGTCCTTCGGCGTGGATGTGGCCGCGATCCAAGAGACTCACTTTGTTTGCGAAGTCGACTCTTGTGTGCTGTCTAACGACTTTGTCGTCTATTCAGCATATGGGAGCCGGCAAGCCAGAGGTGTTTCTTTGCTGGTCAAGCGTACCCTGGACGCGAAGGTTGACCTTGTCCATGTCGGTGCCGAGGGCCGGCTGATCGTGGCCGATATTGCAGTGAAAAGCAAATTGTTCCGGCTGATTGTGGTTTATGCGCCCAATAAGCAAGGTGAGCGTGTCTCTTTCTTTCGGCTGTTGGAGCCCTTTATGGTGCATTCAACACGGCTAATCTTAGTTGGGGACTGGAATGCCATCCTAACCCCCAAATGGGATAGAGGGAGGGGCGCTAGCGGGAGGAATGATGATCGTAGCCTGGTTGATCTGATCGACGAATTTGGTCTCGTCGATAGATACCGGGTCGATCATCCGGATGGGAGTATGTGGACGTGGGCGCTTAATTGGCCTTCTACCCAGGTATCTGCGTACCTGGATAGGATGTTAGTGAGAGTGGCCGACATAGACTTCTTAGAATGTCCAACGTTCCACTGGCTAGGCTACACGGACCACAAACTCGTTTGTGCCCGTGTGGTGTTAGACTTTAGGCCTAGGTTGGCTGGTTATTGGAAGTTCAATCAGTCCTTACTGGACAGGCGGGACTTTCGTGACCAGCTGACAAAACTAGTTCAGCGGGCGTTAATTGGGCGAGTCATTGGGAATAAGTGGTGGGTTAACCTTAAGGACTCCATTAGGTCTTTTGCCACCAAATATAGCCAGCGGCTCAAACTAGATAAGGCTGCGGAGGCAAAGACACTTAGTGCTAATTTCGCCCGGGCGGAGGCTGGTGGGGATCCCCTAGAGATAGCCTTAGCCAGGGAGGCCCTGAGGCGCACGACTAGCGAGCGCTATATGGGTCAGGTAATTAGAGCTAAGTTAAGCAAGATGTCTTCCGAAGCTGTGAACATGGGCGCAGAACTGCGCAAGGAAGAAATTCGTCGGGCCGGCGATCGGTACATTCGAGAAGTGCGCGACCCGGAGGGGCATCTCCTTCGGTCCACCGACGACATGTGCGAGGCGTTCCGGCAGCATTTCGAACACCGGTTTACCAAGGAGCCTGGTCTCCGTGACGAGGAGTTTCGCAGCTATTTGGCTGACTTTCCCCGGCTTTTGCCGGCTGAAGCGGCTAGCTGCGAAGGGGAGATTACGGAGGACGAAGTCTACGCGGCTTTGAAGAAGACCGGCAGTGGCAAGTCGCCAGGTTTGGATGGTTTGCCCTATGAATTGTACTTGAGGATGTCGCACCTTTTTGTCCCGCTCTTGACTGTCGTGTTCAACCACTGGTTTCGGCAGGGGTCCATCCCCGGTCGGATCACCAGGGGCGTGATCACGCTGTTGGGAAAAGGCAAGAAGGTTGGGCGGGGATTAGATGATTACAGGCCCATAACTCTGCTAAACACAGAGTTAAAGATTTTGGCCAAGATCCTGACGAATCGCTTGCAGCTAGTTGCCGAGTCTCTGTTGGAACCGGATCAGACTTGTTCTGTGAAGGGACGAACAATTCAGAGCAACCTGCACTTGATCCGCACGATCGTAGAGGGTGTAGAAGACGACGAAGAGGCCGCGCTGATCAATTTGGATCAGTCCAAGGCATTTGATAGGATTGACCATGGCTACCTGGCTGCTGTCCTGCAGGCCGCCGGATTCAAACCCGACTTCAGCCGCTGGATTAGCCTTCTGTATCGCTCCCCCAAGGCTGTGGTACAGGTGAACGGGAAGCTGTCGAGCGCTTTCGCGCTGTCTAGGTCGGTCCGACAGGGTTGTCCACTGTCGCCTCTCCTTTACGTCTTGGCGTTGGAGCCTCTCCTTCGCCGGCTAAGGGACGAGACGTGCAGTCCGGTCCTGCGTGGAATTGCTGTCCCTGGAGGAGCTCGAGCCAGGGTTTCCGCGTACGCCGATGACGTAACGACCTTTGTGTCCTCCCGCAGGGACATAAGGGCGGTACAGAAGGCGCTTGAACGGTACGAACAGGTAACAGGGGCCAGAATTAACCGCGACAAGTCGTCCGGCTTGCGGTTAGGTGCCTGGAAGGGTGTTTCCCTCCCGGGGCCCTTCGACTGGACGGACGGGCCGGTCAAGCTCCTCGGAGTTTGGTTCGGTCCGGACTTACAGTTGGAGAAAAACTGGTCAGAAGTACAGGCAAAGGTCGGCGCGTCGGTCGAGATTTGGCGTCGACGGAGTCTCTCCGTGAAGGGTCTGGCGGAGGTGTGTAATACATACCTCTTTCCCAGAATGCTTTACCGGCTGTCTGTACTTCCCCTTTGTGACGATCATGAGAAGGCGCTCGAGCGTTTGCTATTCTCCTGTCTTTGGAGAGGACGCAAACACATGGTCGACAAAGGAGTCTGTTGCCTCCGTCCGTGTCAAGGGGGTCTGGGGATGCCACACTTGAGGAGCCATGTGCTCGCTTCGAGGTTGGCATTCCTCAGGCGCGCGTTGGAGGAAGATCGGTTGCTTGCGGGGGTAGTGAGGGACATGTTCCCTAGCCTCACTATCACTCCCCCGCTCCTAAGGACTAGCAATAGGCCTTGGGGGCGGCCGAAATTTCTGCTCGAATGTCTGACGGCCCTTCGGGCCATTCCATGGTCCAGTGACCTTTCACGGCCTAGGAGAATCTTCTATCGGGGATTAGTGGAGGGCGCCGTGAAGGATGAACTGTGGAGTAAGCTCGGCATGTCGAGAGAGGAGTATCGCTCTCATTGGTCTTGGGCGCCAGGTGCGGATTGGCTCAACAACTCTGAGTTTTCTCTGACCTGGCGATTGGCTCGGAATGGTTTGTCTCTCAACGACAAGCGTTTCGCAATGGGCCTGGCGGATTTGCCAGATTGTGAACGTTGCGTCCTTGGAATTAAGGAGACGTCTGCGCACGCCTTCTTCCATTGTTCGCGCGTTCGCCCGTTGTGGGCGCGTGTTGGCGAGTTGACTGCTCGTATCGCGCCGCGGGAGCTTGTGCTCATTGATCGCGCATACGCTGTGGACAATGTGTCGCCCCCGTACTCTGGAGTGAAGCGGATGGTGTTTCTGTCGCTACTGGCCACGGCTAGAATGGTGATTTGGATGACGCGTCTGGAGGAAGTCTTGCGGGGAGGTCGTCTTTCGGATCAGGATCTAATCCGATATTTTGAGCACCAGCTCAAAATTAAGATTAGAACTGAACGGAAACGGCTGCACCCGACAGAGTTCAGCGAAAGGTGGGTATATGCAGGCGAGCCTGGTTCGCGTGACCGGGGCTAGCCTTGATTTTCTCTTTTAGATCTGCTAGTTGCATCGGGGTGGATTCCTTTGGAACCCCGCCCGTGGTTAAGGTAGAAGTCTCTTTTGTGCCTAGTTAATGTGAGTGAATGTGTTTGTCCTGGCCTGTTCCCGGCTTCATTGCTTTTGTTATGATCCAGTTCGAGATTCCCATTGTCCAAGTATTATTTTGTCCCGTTTTCACTCTCGGCTGGGTCAGCCTTATACATTCTCCAGTCCAATTTATTTTTGCCCCCTGCTTATCCATTCCCCTTAGAAAGAGAGCTGCTTGATTTTGTCCTTTTTTAAGGCAGAATACAGTGGCCTCTTTAATTATGTGGGTGTGTTTGGGTCTTACTAACATTGTGTATATATATTCATTTGAAATTGTTTTTGTTTTGGGGACTTTTGTTTCTTCATTCCCCCTTCCCATCATGTCATTTCATGAATAAAGTTTTAAATTTATTTTTGTACACTATTGTATATATTGTAAAAATCAGAAATTTTTATGTACATTTGGGGTGTTTTTAGGTCCCCGGTATGATTTTGCGGTATTTTGGTGCTTGATAGGTATGAGTGTTGATGGACAAATTTTTATGGTGAATGAGAAAATTGTAACGTATGTATGGGTCGTGAATCGGATTAGCTAGGTATAAGATAGTTACTGAAGACCATCCCAAGTTTTTGTTCCCCCTCCCATTTGTTGGCCTTGTGCCAGAATTTGTAATTTATTGCAAATAAATAATTACCACCCCTTTCCCACCCGGCTTTTTGTTGTGTGGTGAATGGTAATAAGAACAAGGTTTGACATTTGTTCCGCAGTGATATTTGTTAGTTCCTTGTTTCTTGACAATCTGGTTTTCCAGCCCGAGTTTATAGCTCGGGCCACGGTAAAGTAGCGTTTCTCGCGCGAAACACCGGAAAAACAGTTGTCCGGTGTTCGGCCACTTTGTGGCAATGGCCACAGATGGGCCGGTGGAAGTCGTTCCCCCCACCACGGCGTCGGTGGGAGGAAAGGAGGGGGATTGGGCTTTACCGCCTCGGGATAATCCCCCTTCAGTACCAGTAGTAACAGTAGCAGCACTAGCAGCAGGATCCGGAACTGTACCGGCACCGGCAGCAGCAGCACCTGGATCCCCCAAACCTTCAACCTCTGGATGGAAAGGAGGAAAGGTGCAAATAAAGGGGGAGGAGTATTATGACAGCCTGAAGGAAAAATATGCAAGCTACATTTCTGGCACGGAGCTATTATCGGTGCCAGAGAAGTTGGCAGATGTCGAAGCAAGGATAATATCCCTCATCTCCAAAGACCGCAAAACACAAAAGGTTGTGGGGGTCAACAGGGATAGCTTGGAAGAGGCCATCCAGGCCCTGAACATTAGAGCGAAGGCAGTGGCGAGGAGGAGCAATGCAACGTGGGATGTCCTGCTGGGCACGCCCGAAGAGGCCAAGAAGTTGACTGGAGTGGTCCTGGAGACCAAGAATCTCATGTTCCTGACAGAGTACATGGGGATGCGGAAGTTAAAGGTAACACTGCACGGCGTCCCCATGGATATCTCCGAGGACCACGTCGGCGCCTTTTTCGCGAGATTTGGGAAGGTTGCCGAGGTCTCTTCGGGCCGTTCTAAGGCGGGTTTCCTGAACGGTGACATGACCCTGCAGATGACCCTTTCCAAGAAGCAAATTGAAGAAATTCCAAACATCCTCACCTGCAGGAAACGAGCCATTTTTGTCATCGTTGAGGGCAGGAAACCTTGCTGTTGGGTCTGTGGGGCGGCGGAGCACGTCGCCAAGGCGTGCCCGACAAAGAATCCGGCCCCGAAGACCCAACCAACCAAGCAGCAGGACAAACCCACAGGAGGAAAGGAAGCAGCGTCACCAGCACCAGCACCAGCGCCACCAACACCAGCTCTAGGAGCGAACAAGGAGGGCGATTGGCAGGTGGTGGCGAGGAAGAAGACCAAAACGCCTTCTCCTTCGAAGGTGCCGTCACCTGCCAAGGCTCCTTCAAAGCCAAAAGAGCCGACAGTGGAAAAGTCGCCCTCCAAACAGGGGAAGGGGAAGAAATCCCCCCAAAACCAGAAGTGGTAGAGGAAGACATGGAGACGGAAAGATCAGCGTCCCTGAAGCGTGGTAGGGAAGAGGAGGAGGAACGCCACGAAGCCAGCAAGAGTCGAAGAAGAAGCAGAAGCAGGGAAAAAAAAATTCCTGCAAAATGTTCATCACTGCCGGTATCTCCGGAGAGACGTTCTTACGCTGATAAAGCAAGGAGCCTTCCCTCGTCCCCGCGGAAAGCTTCCCAGTCCCCAACCTTCAAATTGACCCCCTTAAAACAGGTGATTTTAACCCCCACTCCCACCCCTTCTCCTATGCCCACTCCCGCTCGGGCAAAAAAGAAAAAAGCCCTGCCCCGGGGGGAAGAGCTTATGAAAATTCCGGAGGACTTAACCGCAGAGTGGTCGTCACAAAGGCGGAAATTATTGAAGCCGCTACTGAGGTTAACCTCTGTTGACAATTTGTCCACGGATGACCCCAGGAACTTTTCCCAGGCCCCAGGAGTAATTACCCTCGTGAGAAACACCGGGGGTAACCTGCGGGTCTGGGACCACATCAGTGAAGTTAAAAGACTGTATCCAAAGCTGAGAATGGTTCAGGAGAATACTCCTGAACTCAAAAAAATGTCTAAGAATTGTGCGGGGAGGTTCCCTGTTTTACTCCACCCCTGTCTGTATAGGGTGGTAAAACTAACTTACCCCACGGACGTCGGCGGGATTGTCCTAGACGGGCGGATTACGTCCGATGTAGGAACGGGTTCCCTAGGACAGTCCGTCGGGGTCCTTTCTGCTAAAGATTTCCGTCCCGTATGCAATTAGAGAGCCTTTGTTGCCTGTTTTTTCTTTTTTCTTTTTCAGGTTTAAAAGATGTCTATTAAGATAGCCAGCTTGAATGCGAAGGGCCTGAGGGATCGGGGTAAGGCGGCTCGCCTGCTTCGTGACCTCTTGTCCTTCGGCGTGGATGTGGCCGCGATCCAAGAGACTCACTTTGTTTGCGAAGTCGACTCGTGTGTGCTGTCTAACGACTTTGTCGTCTATTCAGCATATGGGAGCCGGCAAGCCAGAGGTGTTTCTTTGCTGGTCAAGCGTACCCTGGACGCGAAGGTTGACCTTGTCCATGTCGGTGCCGAGGGCCGGCTGATCGTGGCCGATATTGCAGTGAAAAGCAAATTGTTCCGGCTGATTGTGGTTTATGCGCCCAATAAGCAAGGTGAGCGTGTCTCTTTCTTTCGGCTGTTGGAGCCCTTTATGGTGCATTCAACACGGCTAATCTTAGTTGGGGACTGGAATGCCATCCTAACCCCCAAATGGGATAGAGGGAGGGGCGCTAGCGGGAGGAATGATGATCGTAGCCTGGTTGATCTGATCGACGAATTTGGTCTCGTCGATAGATACCGGGTCGATCATCCGGATGGGAGTATGTGGACGTGGGCGCTTAATTGGCCTTCTACCCGGGTATCTGCGTACCTGGATAGGATGTTAGTGAGAGTGGCCGACATAGACTTCTTAGAATGTCCAACGTTCCACTGGCTAGGCTACACGGACCACAAACTCGTTTGTGCCCGTGTGGTGTTAGACTTTAGGCCTAGGTTGGCTGGTTATTGGAAGTTCAATCAGTCCTTACTGGACAGGCGGGACTTTCGTGACCAGCTGACAAGACTAGTTCAGCGGGCGTTAATTGGGCGAGTCATTGGGAATAAGTGGTGGGTTAACCTTAAGGACTCCATTAGGTCTTTCGCCACCAAATATAGCCAGCGGCTCAAACTAGATAAGGCTGCGGAGGCAAAGACACTTAGTGCTAATTTCGCCCGGGCGGAGGCTGGTGGGGATCCCCTAGAGATAGCCTTAGCCAGGGAGGCCCTGAGGCGCACGACTAGCGAGCGCTATATGGGTCAGGTAATTAGAGCTAAGTTAAGCAAGATGTCTTCCGAAGCTGTGAACATGGGCGCAGAACTGCGCAAGGAAGAAATTCGTCGGGCCGGCGATCGGTACATTCGAGAAGTGCGCGACCCGGAGGGGCATCTCCTTCGGTCCACTGACGACATGTGCGAGGCGTTCCGGCAGCATTTCGAACACCGGTTTACCAAGGAGCCTGGTCTCCGTGACGAGGAGTTTCGCAGCTATTTGGCTGACTTTCCCCGGCTTTTGCCGGCTGAAGCGGCTAGCTGCGAAGGGGAGATTACGGAGGACGAAGTCTACGCGGCTTTGAAGAAGACCGGCAGTGGCAAGTCGCCAGGTTTGGATGGTTTGCCCTATGAATTGTACTTGAGGATGTCGCACCTTTTTGTCCCGCTCTTGACTGTCGTGTTCAACCACTGGTTTCGGCAGGGGTCCATCCCCGGTCGGATCACCAGGGGCGTGATCACGCTGTTGGGAAAAGGCAAGAAGGTTGGGCGGGGATTAGATGATTACAGGCCCATAACTCTGCTAAACACAGAGTTAAAGATTTTGGCCAAGATCCTGACGAATCGCTTGCAGCTAGTTGCCGAGTCTCTGTTGGAACCGGATCAGACTTGTTCTGTGAAGGGACGAACAATTCAGAGCAACCTGCACGTGATTCGCACGATCGTAGAGGGTGTAGAAGACGACGAAGAGGCCGCGCTGATCAATTTGGATCAGTCCAAGGCATTTGATAGGATTGACCATGGCTACCTGGCTGCTGTCCTGCAGGCCGCCGGATTCAAACCCGACTTCAGCCGCTGGATTAGCCTTCTGTATCGCTCCCCCAAGGCTGTGGTACAGGTGAACGGGAAGCTGTCGGGCGCTTTCGCGCTGTCTAGGTCGGTCCGTCAGGGTTGTCCACTGTCGCCTCTCCTTTACGTCCTGGCGTTGGAGCCCCTCCTTCGCCGGCTAAGGGACGAGACGTGCAGTCCGGTCCTGCGTGGAATTGCTGTCCCTGGTGGAGCTCGAGCCAGGGTTTCCGCGTACGCCGATGACGTAACGACCTTTGTGTCCTCCCGCAGGGACATAAGGGCGGTACAGAAGGCGCTTGAACGGTACGAACAGGTAACGGGGGCCAGAATTAACCGCGACAAGTCGTCCGGCTTGCGGTTAGGTGCCTGGAAGGGTGTTTCCCTCCCGGGGCCCTTCGACTGGACGGACGGGCCGGTCAAGCTCCTCGGAGTTTGGTTCGGTCCGGACTTACAGTTGGAGAAAAACTGGTCAGAAGTACAGGCAAAGGTCGGCGCGTCGGTCGAGATTTGGCGTCGACGGAGTCTCTCCGTGAAGGGTCTGGCGGAGGTGTGTAATACATACCTCTTTCCCAGAATCCTTTACCGGCTGTCTGTACTTCCCCTTTGTGACGATCATGAGAAGGCGCTCGAGCGTTTGCTATTCTCCTGTCTTTGGAGAGGACGCAAACACATGGTCGACAAAGGAGTCTGCTGCCTCCGTCCGTGTCAAGGGGGTCTGGGGATGCCACACTTGAGGAGCCACGTGCTCGCTTCGAGGTTGGCATTCCTCAGGCGCGCGTTGGAGGAAGATCGGTTGCTTGCGGGGGTAGTGAGGGACATGTTCCCTAGCCTCACTGTCACTCCCCCGCTCCTAAGGACTAGCAATAGGCCTTGGGGGCGGCCGAAATTCCTGCTCGAATGTCTGACGGCCCTTCGGGCCATTCCATGGTCCAGTGACCTTTCACGGCCTAGGAGAATCTTCTATCGGGGATTAGTGGAGGGCGCCGTGAAGGATGAACTGTGGAGTAAGCTCGGCATGTCGAGAGAGGAGTATCGCTCTCATTGGTCTTGGGCGCCAGGTGCGGATTGGCTCAACAACTCTGAGTTTTCTCTGACCTGGCGATTGGCTCGGAATGGTTTGTCTCTCAACGACAAGCGGTTCGCAATGGGCCTGGCGGATTTGCCAGATTGTGAACGTTGCGTCCTTGGAATTAAGGAGACGTCTGCGCACGCCTTCTTCCATTGTTCGCGCGTTCGCCCGTTGTGGGCGCGTGTCGGCGAGTTGACTGCTCGTATCGCGCCGCGGGAGCTTGTGCTCATTGATCGCGCATACGCTGTGGACAATGTGTCGCCCCCGTACTCTGGAGTGAAGCGGATGGTGTTTCTGTCGCTACTGGCCACGGCTAGAATGGTGATTTGGATGACGCGTCTGGAGGAAGTCTTGCGGGGAGGTCGTCTTTCGGATCAGGATCTAATCCGATATTTTGAGCACCAGCTCAAAATTAAGATTAGAACTGAACGGAAACGGCTGCACCCGACAGAGTTCAGCGAAAGGTGGGTATATGCAGCGAGCCTGGTTCGCGTGACCGGGGCTAGCCTTGATTTTCTCTTTTAGATCTGCTAGTTGCATCGGGGTGGATTCCTTTGGAACCCCGCCCGTGGTTAAGGTAGAAGTCTCTTTTGTGCCTAGTTAATGTGAGTGAATGTGTTTGTCCTGGCCTGTTCCCGGCTTCATTGCTTTTGTTATGATCCAGTTCGAGATTCCCATTGTCCAAGTATTATTTTGTCCCGTTTTCACTCTCGGCTGGGTCAGCCTTATACATTCTCCAGTCCAATTTATTTTTGCCCCCTGCTTCTCCATTCCCCTTAGAAAGAGAGCTGCTTGATTTTGTTCTTTTTTAAGGCAGAATACAGTGGCCTCTTTAATTATGTGGGTGTGTTTGGGTCTTACTAACATTGTGTATATATATTCATTTGAAATTGTTTTTTGTTTTGGGGTTTTTTGTTTCTTCATTCCCCCTCCCCATCATGTCATTTCATGAATAAAGTTTTAAATTTATTTTTGTAAGATATTGTATATATTGTAAAAATCAGAAATTTTTATGTACATTTGGGGTGTTTTTAGGTCCCTGGTATGATTTTGCGGTATTTTGGTGCTTGATAGGTATGAGTGTTGATGGACAAATTTTTATGGTGAATGAGAAAATTGTAACGTATGTATGGGTCGTGAATCTGATTAGCTAGGTATAAGATAGTTACGGAAGACCAACCCAAGTTTTTGTTCCCCCTCCCATTTGTTGGCCTTGTGCCAGAATTTATGTACTTTTTCATAAATAAATAAGTACCACCCCTTTCCCACCCGGCTTTTTGTTGTGTGGTGAATGGTAATAAGAACAAGGTTTGACATTTGTTCCGCAGTGATATTTGTTAGTTCCTTGTTTCTTGACAATCTGGTTTTCCAGCCCGAGTTTATAGCTCGGGCCACGGTAAAGTAGCGTTTCTCGCGCGAAACACCGGAAAAACAGTTGTCCGGTGTTCGGCCACTTTGTGGCAATGGCCACAGATGGGCCGGTGGAAGTCGTTCCCCCCACCACGGCGTCGGTGGGAGGAAAGGAGGGGGATTGGGCTTTACCGCCTCGGGATAATCCCCCTTCAGTACCAGTAGTAACAGTAGCAGCACTAGCAGCAGGATCCGGAACTGTACCGGCACCGGCAGCAGCAGCACCTGGATCCCCCAAACCTTCAACCTCTGGATGGAAAGGAGGAAAGGTGCAAATAAAGGGGGAGGAGTATTATGACAGCCTGAAGGAAAAATATGCAAGCTACATTTCTGGCACGGAGCTATTATCGGTGCCAGAGAAGTTGGCAGATGTCGAAGCAAGGATAATATCCCTCATCTCCAAAGACCGCAAAACACAAAAGGTTGTGGGGGTCAACAGGGATAGCTTGGAAGAGGCCATCCAGGCCCTGAACATTAGAGCGAAGGCAGTGGCGAGGAGGAGCAATGCAACGTGGGATGTCCTGCTGGGCACGCCCGAAGAGGCCAAGAAGTTGACTGGAGTGGTCCTGGAGACCAAGAATCTCATGTTCCTGACAGAGTACATGGGGATGCGGAAGTTAAAGGTAACACTGCACGGCGTCCCCATGGATATCTCCGAGGACCACGTCGGCGCCTTTTTCGCGAGATTTGGGAAGGTTGCCGAGGTCTCTTCGGGCCGTTCTAAGGCGGGTTTCCTGAACGGTGACATGACCCTGCAGATGACCCTTTCCAAGAAGCAAATTGAAGAAATTCCAAACATCCTCACCTGCAGGAAACGAGCCATTTTTGTCATCGTTGAGGGCAGGAAACCTTGCTGTTGGGTCTGTGGGGCGGCGGAGCACGTCGCCAAGGCGTGCCCGACAAAGAATCCGGCCCCGAAGACCCAACCAACCAAGCAGCAGGACAAACCCACAGGAGGAAAGGAAGCAGCGTCACCAGCACCAGCACCAGCGCCACCAACACCAGCTCTAGGAGCGAACAAGGAGGGCGATTGGCAGGTGGTGGCGAGGAAGAAGACCAAAACGCCTTCTCCTTCGAAGGTGCCGTCACCTGCCAAGGCTCCTTCAAAGCCAAAAGAGCCGACAGTGGAAAAGTCGCCCTCCAAACAGGGGAAGGGGAAGAAATCCCCCCCAAAACCAGAAGTGGTAGAGGAAGACATGGAGACGGAAAGATCAGCGTCCCTGAAGCGTGGTAGGGAAGAGGAGGAGGAACGCCACGAAGCCAGCAAGAGTCGAAGAAGAAGCAGAAGCAGGGAAAAAAAATTCCTGCAAAATGTTCATCACTGCCGGTATCTCCGGAGAGACGTTCTTACGCTGATAAAGCAAGGAGCCTTCCCTCGTCCCCGCGGAAAGCTTCCCAGTCCCCAACCTTCAAATTGACCCCCTTAAAACAGGTGATTTTAACCCCCACTCCCACCCCTTCTCCTATGCCCACTCCCGCTCGGGCAAAAAAGAAAAAAGCCCTGCCCCGGGGGGAAGAGCTTATGAAAATTCCGGAGGACTTAACCGCAGAGTGGTCGTCACAAAGGCGGAAATTATTGAAGCCGCTACTGAGGTTAACCTCTGTTGACAATTTGTCCACGGATGACCCCAGGAACTTTTCCCAGGCCCCAGGAGTAATTACCCTCGTGAGAAACACCGGGGGTAACCTGCGGGTCTGGGACCACATCAGTGAAGTTAAAAGACTGTATCCAAAGCTGAGAATGGTTCAGGAGAATACTCCTGAACTCAAAAAAATGTCTAAGAATTGTGCGGGGAGGTTCCCTGTTTTACTCCACCCCTGTCTGTATAGGGTGGTAAAACTAACTTACCCCACGGACGTCGGCGGGATTGTCCTAGACGGGCGGATTACGTCCGATGTAGGAACGGGTTCCCTAGGACAGTCCGTCGGGGTCCTTTCTGCTAAAGATTTCCGTCCCGTATGCAATTAGAGAGCCTTTGTTGCCTGTTTTTTCTTTTTTCTTTTTCAGGTTTAAAAGATGTCTATTAAGATAGCCAGCTTGAATGCGAAGGGCCTGAGGGATCGGGGTAAGGCGGCTCGCCTGCTTCGTGACCTCTTGTCCTTCGGCGTGGATGTGGCCGCGATCCAAGAGACTCACTTTGTTTGCGAAGTCGACTCTTGTGTGCTGTCTAACGACTTTGTCGTCTATTCAGCATATGGGAGCCGGCAAGCCAGAGGTGTTTCTTTGCTGGTCAAGCGTACCCTGGACGCGAAGGTTGACCTTGTCCATGTCGGTGCCGAGGGCCGGCTGATCGTGGCCGATATTGCAGTGAAAAGCAAATTGTTCCGGCTGATTGTGGTTTATGCGCCCAATAAGCAAGGTGAGCGTGTCTCTTTCTTTCGGCTGTTGGAGCCCTTTATGGTGCATTCAACACGGCTAATCTTAGTTGGGGACTGGAATGCCATCCTAACCCCCAAATGGGATAGAGGGAGGGGCGCTAGCGGGAGGAATGATGATCGTAGCCTGGTTGATCTGATCGACGAATTTGGTCTCGTCGATAGATACCGGGTCGATCATCCGGATGGGAGTATGTGGACGTGGGCGCTTAATTGGCCTTCTACCCGGGTATCTGCGTACCTGGAGAGGATGTTAGTGAGAGTGGCCGACATAGACTTCTTAGAATGTCCAACGTTCCACTGGCTAGGCTACACGGACCACAAACTCGTTTGTGCCCGTGTGGTGTTAGACTTTAGGCCTAGGTTGGCTGGTTATTGGAAGTTCAATCAGTCCTTACTGGACAGGCGGGACTTTCGTGACCAGCTGACAAAACTAGTTCAGCGGGCGTTAATTGGGCGAGTCATTGGGAATAAGTGGTGGGTTAACCTTAAGGACTCCATTAGGTCTTTCGCCACCAAATATAGCCAGCGGCTCAAACTAGATAAGGCTGCGGAGGCAAAGACACTTAGTGCTAATTTCGCCCGGGCGGAGGCTGGTGGGGATCCCCTAGAGATAGCCTTAGCCAGGGAGGCCCTGAGGCGCACGACTAGCGAGCGCTATATGGGCCAGGTAATTAGGGCTAAGTTAAGCAAGATGTCTTCCGAAGCTGTGAACATGGGCGCAGAACTGCGCAAGGAAGAAATTCGTCGGGCCGGCGATCGGTACATTCGAGAAGTGCGCGACCCGGAGGGGCATCTCCTTCGGTCCACCGACGACATGTGCGAGGCGTTCCGGCAGCATTTCGAACACCGGTTTACCAAGGAGCCTGGTCTCCGTGACGAGGAGTTTCGCAGCTATTTGGCTGACTTTCCCCGGCTTTTGCCGGCTGAAGCGGCTAGCTGCGAAGGGGAGATTACGGAGGACGAAGTCTACGCGGCTTTGAAGAAGACCGGCAGTGGCAAGTCGCCAGGTTTGGATGGTTTGCCCTATGAATTGTACTTGAGGATGTCGCACCTTTTTGTCCCGCTCTTGACTGTCGTGTTCAACCACTGGTTTCGGCAGGGGTCCATCCCCGGTCGGATCACCAGGGGCGTGATCACGCTGTTGGGAAAAGGCAAGAAGGTTGGGCGGGGATTAGATGATTACAGGCCCATAACTCTGCTAAACACAGAGTTAAAGATTTTGGCCAAGATCCTGACGAATCGCTTGCAGCTAGTTGCCGAGTCTCTGTTGGAACCGGATCAGACTTGTTCTGTGAAGGGACGAACAATTCAGAGCAACCTGCACTTGATCCGCACGATCGTAGAGGGTGTAGAAGACGACGAAGAGGCCGCGCTGATCAATTTGGATCAGTCCAAGGCATTTGATAGGATTGACCATGGCTACCTGGCTGCTGTCCTGCAGGCCGCCGGATTCAAACCCGACTTCAGCCGCTGGATTAGCCTTCTGTATCGCTCCCCCAAGGCTGTGGTACAGGTGAACGGGAAGCTGTCGAGCGCTTTCGCGCTGTCTAGGTCGGTCCGACAGGGTTGTCCACTGTCGCCTCTCCTTTACGTCCTGGCGTTGGAGCCCCTCCTTCGCCGGCTAAGGGACGAGACGTGCAGTCCGGTCCTGCGTGGAATTGCTGTCCCTGGTGGAGCTCGAGCCAGGGTTTCCGCGTACGCCGATGACGTAACGACCTTTGTGTCCTCCCGCAGGGACATAAGGGCGGTACAGAAGGCGCTTGAACGGTACGAACAGGTAACAGGGGCCAGAATTAACCGCGACAAGTCGTCCGGCTTGCGGTTAGGTGCCTGGAAGGGTGTTTCCCTCCCGGGGCCCTTCGACTGGACGGACGGGCCGGTCAAGCTCCTCGGAGTTTGGTTCGGTCCGGACTTACAGTTGGAGAAAAACTGGTCAGAAGTACAGGCAAAGGTCGGCGCGTCGGTCGAGATTTGGCGTCGACGGAGTCTCTCCGTGAAGGGTCTGGCGGAGGTGTGTAATACATACCTCTTTCCCAGAATCCTTTACCGGCTGTCTGTACTTCCCCTTTGTGACGATCATGAGAAGGCGCTCGAGCGTTTGCTATTCTCCTGTCTTTGGAGAGGACGCAAACACATGGTCGACAAAGGAGTCTGTTGCCTCCGTCCGTGTCAAGGGGGTCTGGGGATGCCACACTTGAGGAGCCACGTGCTCGCTTCGAGGTTGGCATTCCTCAGGCGCGCGTTGGAGGAAGATCGGTTGCTTGCGGGGGTAGTGAGGGACATGTTCCCTAGCCTCACTATCACTCCCCCGCTCCTAAGGACTAGCAATAGGCCTTGGGGGCGGCCGAAATTCCTGCTCGAATGTCTGACGGCCCTTCGGGCCATTCCATGGTCCAGTGACCTTTCACGGCCTAGGAGAATCTTCTATCGGGGATTAGTGGAGGGCGCCGTGAAGGATGAACTGTGGAGTAAGCTCGGCATGTCGAGAGAGGAGTATCGCTCTCATTGGTCTTGGGCGCCAGGTGCGGATTGGCTCAACAACTCTGAGTTTTCTCTGACCTGGCGATTGGCTCGGAATGGTTTGTCTCTCAACGACAAGCGTTTCGCAATGGGCCTGGCGGATTTGCCAGATTGTGAGCGTTGCGTCCTTGGAATTAAGGAGACGTCTGCGCACGCCTTCTTCCATTGTTCGCGCGTTCGCCCGTTGTGGGCGCGTGTTGGCGAGTTGACTGCTCGTATCGCGCCGCGGGAGCTTGTGCTCATTGATCGCGCATACGCTGTGGACAATGTGTCGCCCCCGTACTCTGGAGTGAAGCGGATGGTGTTTCTGTCGCTACTGGCCACGGCTAGAATGGTGATTTGGATGACGCGTCTGGAGGAAGTCTTGCGGGGAGGTCGTCTTTCGGATCAGGATCTAATCCGATATTTTGAGCACCAGCTCAAAATTAAGATTAGAACTGAACGGAAACGGCTGCACCCGACAGAGTTCAGCGAAAGGTGGGTATATGCAGCGAGCCTGGTTCGCGTGACCGGGGCTAGCCTTGATTTTCTCTTTTAGATCTGCTAGTTGCATCGGGGTGGATTCCTTTGGAACCCCTCCCGTGGTTAAGGTAGAAGTTCTTTTTGTGCCTAGTTAATGTGAGTGAATGTGTTTGTCCTGGCCTGTTCCCGGCTCCATTACTTTTGTTATGATCCAGTTCGAGATTCCCATTGTCCATTGTTATTTTGTCCCGTTTTTATTCTCGGCTGGGTCAGCCTTATATATTCTCCAGTCCAATTTATTTTGTTCCCTGCTTCTCCATTCCCCTTAGAAAGAGAGCTGCTTGATTTTGTTCCTTTTAAGGCAGAATACAGTGGCCTCTTTAATTATGTGGGTGTGTTTGGGTCTTACTAACATTGTGTATATATATTCATTTGAAATTGTTTTTTGTTTTGGGGATTTTTTGTTTCTTCATTCCCCCTCCCCATCATGTCATTTCATGAATAAAGTTTTAAATTATTTTTGTAAGATATTGTATATATTGTAAAAATCAGAAATTTTTATGTACATTTGGGGTGTTTTTAGGTCCCCGGTATGATTTTGCGGTATTTTGGTGCTTGATAGGTATGAGTGTTGATGGACAAATTTTTATGGTGAATGAGAAAATTTGTAACGTATGTATGGGTCGTGAATCGGATTAGCTAGGTATAAGATAGTTACGGAAGACCAACCCAAGTTTTTGTACCCTCCCCATTGTTTGGCCTTGTGCCAGAATTTGTACTTTTTGACAAATAAATCAGTACCACCCCTTTCCCACCCGGCTTTTTGTTGTGTGGTGAATGGTAATAAGAACAAGGTTTGACATTTGTTCCGCAGTGATATTTGTTAGTTCCTTGTTTCTTGACAATCTGGTTTTCCAGCCCGAGTTTATAGCTCGGGCCACGGTAAAGTAGCGTTTCTCGCGCGAAACACCGGAAAAACAGTTGTCCGGTGTTCGGCCACTTTGTGGCAATGGCCACAGATGGGCCGGTGGAAGTCGTTCCCCCCACCACGGCGTCGGTGGGAGGAAAGGAGGGGGATTGGGCTTTACCGCCTCGGGATAATCCCCCTTCAGTACCAGTAGTAACAGTAGCAGCACTAGCAGCAGGATCCGGAACTGTACCGGCACCGGCAGCAGCAGCACCTGGATCCCCCAAACCTTCAACCTCTGGATGGAAAGGAGGAAAGGTGCAAATAAAGGGGGAGGAGTATTATGACAGCCTGAAGGAAAAATATGCAAGCTACATTTCTGGCACGGAGCTATTATCGGTGCCAGAGAAGTTGGCAGATGTCGAAGCAAGGATAATATCCCTCATCTCCAAAGACCGCAAAACACAAAAGGTTGTGGGGGTCAACAGGGATAGCTTGGAAGAGGCCATCCAGGCCCTGAACATTAGAGCGAAGGCAGTGGCGAGGAGGAGCAATGCAACGTGGGATGTCCTGCTGGGCACGCCCGAAGAGGCCAAGAAGTTGACTGGAGTGGTCCTGGAGACCAAGAATCTCATGTTCCTGACAGAGTACATGGGGATGCGGAAGTTAAAGGTAACACTGCACGGCGTCCCCATGGATATCTCCGAGGACCACGTCGGCGCCTTTTTCGCGAGATTTGGGAAGGTTGCCGAGGTCTCTTCGGGCCGTTCTAAGGCGGGTTTCCTGAACGGTGACATGACCCTGCAGATGACCCTTTCCAAGAAGCAAATTGAAGAAATTCCAAACATCCTCACCTGCAGGAAACGAGCCATTTTTGTCATCGTTGAGGGCAGGAAACCTTGCTGTTGGGTCTGTGGGGCGGCGGAGCACGTCGCCAAGGCGTGCCCGACAAAGAATCCGGCCCCGAAGACCCAACCAACCAAGCAGCAGGACAAACCCACAGGAGGAAAGGAAGCAGCGTCACCAGCACCAGCACCAGCGCCACCAACACCAGCTCTAGGAGCGAACAAGGAGGGCGATTGGCAGGTGGTGGCGAGGAAGAAGACCAAAACGCCTTCTCCTTCGAAGGTGCCGTCACCTGCCAAGGCTCCTTCAAAGCCAAAAGAGCCGACAGTGGAAAAGTCGCCCTCCAAACAGGGGAAGGGGAAGAAATCCCCCCCAAAACCAGAAGTGGTAGAGGAAGACATGGAGACGGAAAGATCAGCGTCCCTGAAGCGTGGTAGGGAAGAGGAGGAGGAACGCCACGAAGCCAGCAAGAGTCGAAGAAGAAGCAGAAGCAGGGAAAAAAAATTCCTGCAAAATGTTCATCACTGCCGGTATCTCCGGAGAGACGTTCTTACGCTGATAAAGCAAGGAGCCTTCCCTCGTCCCCGCGGAAAGCTTCCCAGTCCCCAACCTTCAAATTGACCCCCTTAAAACAGGTGATTTTAACCCCCACTCCCACCCCTTCTCCTATGCCCACTCCCGCTCGGGCAAAAAAGAAAAAAGCCCTGCCCCGGGGGGAAGAGCTTATGAAAATTCCGGAGGACTTAACCGCAGAGTGGTCGTCACAAAGGCGGAAATTATTGAAGCCGCTACTGAGGTTAACCTCTGTTGACAATTTGTCCACGGATGACCCCAGGAACTTTTCCCAGGCCCCAGGAGTAATTACCCTCGTGAGAAACACCGGGGGTAACCTGCGGGTCTGGGACCACATCAGTGAAGTTAAAAGACTGTATCCAAAGCTGAGAATGGTTCAGGAGAATACTCCTGAACTCAAAAAAATGTCTAAGAATTGTGCGGGGAGGTTCCCTGTTTTACTCCACCCCTGTCTGTATAGGGTGGTAAAACTAACTTACCCCACGGACGTCGGCGGGATTGTCCTAGACGGGCGGATTACGTCCGATGTAGGAACGGGTTCCCTAGGACAGTCCGTCGGGGTCCTTTCTGCTAAAGATTTCCGTCCCGTATGCAATTAGAGAGCCTTTGTTGCCTGTTTTTTCTTTTTTCTTTTTCAGGTTTAAAAGATGTCTATTAAGATAGCCAGCTTGAATGCGAAGGGCCTGAGGGATCGGGGTAAGGCGGCTCGCCTGCTTCGTGACCTCTTGTCCTTCGGCGTGGATGTGGCCGCGATCCAAGAGACTCACTTTGTTTGCGAAGTCGACTCGTGTGTGCTGTCTAACGACTTTGTCGTCTATTCAGCATATGGGAGCCGGCAAGCCAGAGGTGTTTCTTTGCTGGTCAAGCGTACCCTGGACGCGAAGGTTGACCTTGTCCATGTCGGTGCCGAGGGCCGGCTGATCGTGGCCGATATTGCAGTGAAAAGCAAATTGTTCCGGCTGATTGTGGTTTATGCGCCCAATAAGCAAGGTGAGCGTGTCTCTTTCTTTCGGCTGTTGGAGCCCTTTATGGTGCATTCAACACGGCTAATCTTAGTTGGGGACTGGAATGCCATCCTAACCCCCAAATGGGATAGAGGGAGGGGCGCTAGCGGGAGGAATGATGATCGTAGCCTGGTTGATCTGATCGACGAATTTGGTCTCGTCGATAGATACCGGGTCGATCATCCGGATGGGAGTATGTGGACGTGGGCGCTTAATTGGCCTTCTACCCGGGTATCTGCGTACCTGGATAGGATGTTAGTGAGAGTGGCCGACATAGACTTCTTAGAATGTCCAACGTTCCACTGGCTAGGCTACACGGACCACAAACTCGTTTGTGCCCGTGTGGTGTTAGACTTTAGGCCTAGGTTGGCTGGTTATTGGAAGTTCAATCAGTCCTTACTGGACAGGCGGGACTTTCGTGACCAGCTGACAAGACTAGTTCAGCGGGCGTTAATTGGGCGAGTCATTGGGAATAAGTGGTGGGTTAACCTTAAGGACTCCATTAGGTCTTTCGCCACCAAATATAGCCAGCGGCTCAAACTAGATAAGGCTGCGGAGGCAAAGACACTTAGTGCTAATTTCGCCCGGGCGGAGGCTGGTGGGGATCCCCTAGAGATAGCCTTAGCCAGGGAGGCCCTGAGGCGCACGACTAGCGAGCGCTATATGGGTCAGGTAATTAGAGCTAAGTTAAGCAAGATGTCTTCCGAAGCTGTGAACATGGGCGCAGAACTGCGCAAGGAAGAAATTCGTCGGGCCGGCGATCGGTACATTCGAGAAGTGCGCGACCCGGAGGGGCATCTCCTTCGGTCCACTGACGACATGTGCGAGGCGTTCCGGCAGCATTTCGAACACCGGTTTACCAAGGAGCCTGGTCTCCGTGACGAGGAGTTTCGCAGCTATTTGGCTGACTTTCCCCGGCTTTTGCCGGCTGAAGCGGCTAGCTGCGAAGGGGAGATTACGGAGGACGAAGTCTACGCGGCTTTGAAGAAGACCGGCAGTGGCAAGTCGCCAGGTTTGGATGGTTTGCCCTATGAATTGTACTTGAGGATGTCGCACCTTTTTGTCCCGCTCTTGACTGTCGTGTTCAACCACTGGTTTCGGCAGGGGTCCATCCCCGGTCGGATCACCAGGGGCGTGATCACGCTGTTGGGAAAAGGCAAGAAGGTTGGGCGGGGATTAGATGATTACAGGCCCATAACTCTGCTAAACACAGAGTTAAAGATTTTGGCCAAGATCCTGACGAATCGCTTGCAGCTAGTTGCCGAGTCTCTGTTGGAACCGGATCAGACTTGTTCTGTGAAGGGACGAACAATTCAGAGCAACCTGCACGTGATTCGCACGATCGTAGAGGGTGTAGAAGACGACGAAGAGGCCGCGCTGATCAATTTGGATCAGTCCAAGGCATTTGATAGGATTGACCATGGCTACCTGGCTGCTGTCCTGCAGGCCGCCGGATTCAAACCCGACTTCAGCCGCTGGATTAGCCTTCTGTATCGCTCCCCCAAGGCTGTGGTACAGGTGAACGGGAAGCTGTCGGGCGCTTTCGCGCTGTCTAGGTCGGTCCGTCAGGGTTGTCCACTGTCGCCTCTCCTTTACGTCCTGGCGTTGGAGCCCCTCCTTCGCCGGCTAAGGGACGAGACGTGCAGTCCGGTCCTGCGTGGAATTGCTGTCCCTGGTGGAGCTCGAGCCAGGGTTTCCGCGTACGCCGATGACGTAACGACCTTTGTGTCCTCCCGCAGGGACATAAGGGCGGTACAGAAGGCGCTTGAACGGTACGAACAGGTAACGGGGGCCAGAATTAACCGCGACAAGTCGTCCGGCTTGCGGTTAGGTGCCTGGAAGGGTGTTTCCCTCCCGGGGCCCTTCGACTGGACGGACGGGCCGGTCAAGCTCCTCGGAGTTTGGTTCGGTCCGGACTTACAGTTGGAGAAAAACTGGTCAGAAGTACAGGCAAAGGTCGGCGCGTCGGTCGAGATTTGGCGTCGACGGAGTCTCTCCGTGAAGGGTCTGGCGGAGGTGTGTAATACATACCTCTTTCCCAGAATCCTTTACCGGCTGTCTGTACTTCCCCTTTGTGACGATCATGAGAAGGCGCTCGAGCGTTTGCTATTCTCCTGTCTTTGGAGAGGACGCAAACACATGGTCGACAAAGGAGTCTGCTGCCTCCGTCCGTGTCAAGGGGGTCTGGGGATGCCACACTTGAGGAGCCACGTGCTCGCTTCGAGGTTGGCATTCCTCAGGCGCGCGTTGGAGGAAGATCGGTTGCTTGCGGGGGTAGTGAGGGACATGTTCCCTAGCCTCACTGTCACTCCCCCGCTCCTAAGGACTAGCAATAGGCCTTGGGGGCGGCCGAAATTCCTGCTCGAATGTCTGACGGCCCTTCGGGCCATTCCATGGTCCAGTGACCTTTCACGGCCTAGGAGAATCTTCTATCGGGGATTAGTGGAGGGCGCCGTGAAGGATGAACTGTGGAGTAAGCTCGGCATGTCGAGAGAGGAGTATCGCTCTCATTGGTCTTGGGCGCCAGGTGCGGATTGGCTCAACAACTCTGAGTTTTCTCTGACCTGGCGATTGGCTCGGAATGGTTTGTCTCTCAACGACAAGCGGTTCGCAATGGGCCTGGCGGATTTGCCAGATTGTGAACGTTGCGTCCTTGGAATTAAGGAGACGTCTGCGCACGCCTTCTTCCATTGTTCGCGCGTTCGCCCGTTGTGGGCGCGTGTCGGCGAGTTGACTGCTCGTATCGCGCCGCGGGAGCTTGTGCTCATTGATCGCGCATACGCTGTGGACAATGTGTCGCCCCCGTACTCTGGAGTGAAGCGGATGGTGTTTCTGTCGCTACTGGCCACGGCTAGAATGGTGATTTGGATGACGCGTCTGGAGGAAGTCTTGCGGGGAGGTCGTCTTTCGGATCAGGATCTAATCCGATATTTTGAGCACCAGCTCAAAATTAAGATTAGAACTGAACGGAAACGGCTGCACCCGACAGAGTTCAGCGAAAGGTGGGTATATGCAGCGAGCCTGGTTCGCGTGACCGGGGCTAGCCTTGATTTTCTCTTTTAGATCTGCTAGTTGCATCGGGGTGGATTCCTTTGGAACCCCGCCCGTGGTTAAGGTAGAAGTCTCTTTTGTGCCTAGTTAATGTGAGTGAATGTGTTTGTCCTGGCCTGTTCCCGGCTTCATTGCTTTTGTTATGATCCAGTTCGAGATTCCCATTGTCCAAGTATTATTTTGTCCCGTTTTCACTCTCGGCTGGGTCAGCCTTATACATTCTCCAGTCCAATTTATTTTTGCCCCCTGCTTCTCCATTCCCCTTAGAAAGAGAGCTGCTTGATTTTGTTCTTTTTTAAGGCAGAATACAGTGGCCTCTTTAATTATGTGGGTGTGTTTGGGTCTTACTAACATTGTGTATATATATTCATTTGAAATTGTTTTTTGTTTTGGGGTTTTTTGTTTCTTCATTCCCCCTCCCCATCATGTCATTTCATGAATAAAGTTTTAAATTTATTTTTGTAAGATATTGTATATATTGTAAAAATCAGAAATTTTTATGTACATTTGGGGTGTTTTTAGGTCCCTGGTATGATTTTGCGGTATTTTGGTGCTTGATAGGTATGAGTGTTGATGGACAAATTTTTATGGTGAATGAGAAAATTGTAACGTATGTATGGGTCGTGAATCTGATTAGCTAGGTATAAGATAGTTACGGAAGACCAACCCAAGTTTTTGTTCCCCCTCCCATTTGTTGGCCTTGTGCCAGAATTTATGTACTTTTTCATAAATAAATAAGTACCACCCCTTTCCCACCCGGCTTTTTGTTGTGTGGTGAATGGTAATAAGAACAAGGTTTGACATTTGTTCCGCAGTGATATTTGTTAGTTCCTTGTTTCTTGACAATCTGGTTTTCCAGCCCGAGTTTATAGCTCGGGCCACGGTAAAGTAGCGTTTCTCGCGCGAAACACCGGAAAAACAGTTGTCCGGTGTTCGGCCACTTTGTGGCAATGGCCACAGATGGGCCGGTGGAAGTCGTTCCCCCCACCACGGCGTCGGTGGGAGGAAAGGAGGGGGATTGGGCTTTACCGCCTCGGGATAATCCCCCTTCAGTACCAGTAGTAACAGTAGCAGCACTAGCAGCAGGATCCGGAACTGTACCGGCACCGGCAGCAGCAGCACCTGGATCCCCCAAACCTTCAACCTCTGGATGGAAAGGAGGAAAGGTGCAAATAAAGGGGGAGGAGTATTATGACAGCCTGAAGGAAAAATATGCAAGCTACATTTCTGGCACGGAGCTATTATCGGTGCCAGAGAAGTTGGCAGATGTCGAAGCAAGGATAATATCCCTCATCTCCAAAGACCGCAAAACACAAAAGGTTGTGGGGGTCAACAGGGATAGCTTGGAAGAGGCCATCCAGGCCCTGAACATTAGAGCGAAGGCAGTGGCGAGGAGGAGCAATGCAACGTGGGATGTCCTGCTGGGCACGCCCGAAGAGGCCAAGAAGTTGACTGGAGTGGTCCTGGAGACCAAGAATCTCATGTTCCTGACAGAGTACATGGGGATGCGGAAGTTAAAGGTAACACTGCACGGCGTCCCCATGGATATCTCCGAGGACCACGTCGGCGCCTTTTTCGCGAGATTTGGGAAGGTTGCCGAGGTCTCTTCGGGCCGTTCTAAGGCGGGTTTCCTGAACGGTGACATGACCCTGCAGATGACCCTTTCCAAGAAGCAAATTGAAGAAATTCCAAACATCCTCACCTGCAGGAAACGAGCCATTTTTGTCATCGTTGAGGGCAGGAAACCTTGCTGTTGGGTCTGTGGGGCGGCGGAGCACGTCGCCAAGGCGTGCCCGACAAAGAATCCGGCCCCGAAGACCCAACCAACCAAGCAGCAGGACAAACCCACAGGAGGAAAGGAAGCAGCGTCACCAGCACCAGCACCAGCGCCACCAACACCAGCTCTAGGAGCGAACAAGGAGGGCGATTGGCAGGTGGTGGCGAGGAAGAAGACCAAAACGCCTTCTCCTTCGAAGGTGCCGTCACCTGCCAAGGCTCCTTCAAAGCCAAAAGAGCCGACAGTGGAAAAGTCGCCCTCCAAACAGGGGAAGGGGAAGAAATCCCCCCCAAAACCAGAAGTGGTAGAGGAAGACATGGAGACGGAAAGATCAGCGTCCCTGAAGCGTGGTAGGGAAGAGGAGGAGGAACGCCACGAAGCCAGCAAGAGTCGAAGAAGAAGCAGAAGCAGGGAAAAAAAAATTCCTGCAAAATGTTCATCACTGCCGGTATCTCCGGAGAGACGTTCTTACGCTGATAAAGCAAGGAGCCTTCCCTCGTCCCCGCGGAAAGCTTCCCAGTCCCCAACCTTCAAATTGACCCCCTTAAAACAGGTGATTTTAACCCCCACTCCCACCCCTTCTCCTATGCCCACTCCCGCTCGGGCAAAAAAGAAAAAAGCCCTGCCCCCGGGGGGAAGAGCTTATGAAAATTCCGGAGGACTTAACCGCAGAGTGGTCGTCACAAAGGCGGAAATTATTGAAGCCGCTACTGAGGTTAACCTCTGTTGACAATTTGTCCACGGATGACCCCAGGAACTTTTCCCAGGCCCCAGGAGTAATTACCCTCGTGAGAAACACCGGGGGTAACCTGCGGGTCTGGGACCACATCAGTGAAGTTAAAAGACTGTATCCAAAGCTGAGAATGGTTCAGGAGAATACTCCTGAACTCAAAAAAATGTCTAAGAATTGTGCGGGGAGGTTCCCTGTTTTACTCCACCCCTGTCTGTATAGGGTGGTAAAACTAACTTACCCCACGGACGTCGGCGGGATTGTCCTAGACGGGCGGATTACGTCCGATGTAGGAACGGGTTCCCTAGGACAGTCCGTCGGGGTCCTTTCTGCTAAAGATTTCCGTCCCGTATGCAATTAGAGAGCCTTTGTTGCCTGTTTTTTCTTTTTTCTTTTTCAGGTTTAAAAGATGTCTATTAAGATAGCCAGCTTGAATGCGAAGGGCCTGAGGGATCGGGGTAAGGCGGCTCGCCTGCTTCGTGACCTCTTGTCCTTCGGCGTGGATGTGGCCGCGATCCAAGAGACTCACTTTGTTTGCGAAGTCGACTCGTGTGTGCTGTCTAACGACTTTGTCGTCTATTCAGCATATGGGAGCCGGCAAGCCAGAGGTGTTTCTTTGCTGGTCAAGCGTACCCTGGACGCGAAGGTTGACCTTGTCCATGTCGGTGCCGAGGGCCGGCTGATCGTGGCCGATATTGCAGTGAAAAGCAAATTGTTCCGGCTGATTGCGGTTTATGCGCCCAATAAGCAAGGTGAGCGTGTCTCTTTCTTTCGGCTGTTGGAGCCCTTTATGGTGCATTCAACACGGCTAATCTTAGTTGGGGACTGGAATGCCATCCTAACCCCCAAATGGGATAGAGGGAGGGGCGCTAGCGGGAGGAATGATGATCGTAGCCTGGTTGATCTGATCGACGAATTTGGTCTCGTCGATAGATACCGGGTCGATCATCCGGATGGGAGTATGTGGACGTGGGCGCTTAATTGGCCTTCTACCCGGGTATCTGCGTACCTGGAGAGGATGTTAGTGAGAGTGGCCGACATAGACTTCTTAGAATGTCCAACGTTCCACTGGCTAGGCTACACGGACCACAAACTCGTTTGTGCCCGTGTGGTGTTAGACTTTAGGCCTAGGTTGGCTGGTTATTGGAAGTTCAATCAGTCCTTACTGGACAGGCGGGACTTTCGTGACCAGCTGACAAAACTAGTTCAGCGGGCGTTAATTGGGCGAGTCATTGGGAATAAGTGGTGGGTTAACCTTAAGGACTCCATTAGGTCTTTCGCCACCAAATATAGCCAGCGGCTCAAACTAGATAAGGCTGCGGAGGCAAAGACACTTAGTGCTAATTTCGCCCGGGCGGAGGCTGGTGGAGATCCCCTAGAGATAGCCTTAGCCAGGGAGGCCCTGAGGCGCACGACTAGCGAGCGCTATATGGGCCAGGTAATTAGGGCTAAGTTAAGCAAGATGTCTTCCGAAGCTGTGAACATGGGCGCAGAACTGCGCAAGGAAGAAATTCGTCGGGCCGGCGATCGGTACATTCGAGAGGTGCGCGACCCGGAGGGACATCTCCTTAGGTCCACCGACGACATGTGCGAGGCGTTCCGGCAGCATTTCGAACACCGGTTTACCAAGGAGCCTGGTCTCCGTGACGAGGAGTTTCGCAGCTATTTGGCTGACTTTCCCCGGCTTTTGCCGGCTGAAGCGGCTAGCTGCGAAGGGGAGATTACGGAGGACGAAGTCTACGCGGCTTTGAAGAAGACCGGCAGTGGCAAGTCGCCAGGTTTGGATGGTTTGCCCTATGAATTGTACTTGAGGATGTCGCACCTTTTTGTCCCGCTCTTGACTGTCGTGTTCAACCACTGGTTTCGGCAGGGGTCCATCCCCGGTCGGATCACCAGGGGCGTGATCACGCTGTTGGGAAAAGGCAAGAAGGTTGGGCGGGGATTAGATGATTACAGGCCCATAACTCTGCTAAACACAGAGTTAAAGATTTTGGCCAAGATCCTGACGAATCGCTTGCAGCTAGTTGCCGAGTCTCTGTTGGAACCGGATCAGACTTGTTCTGTGAAGGGACGAACAATTCAGAGCAACCTGCACTTGATCCGCACGATCGTAGAGGGTGTAGAAGACGACGAAGAGGCCGCGCTGATCAATTTGGATCAGTCCAAGGCATTTGATAGGATTGACCATGGCTACCTGGCTGCTGTCCTGCAGGCCGCCGGATTCAAACCCGACTTCAGCCGCTGGATTAGCCTTCTGTATCGCTCCCCCAAGGCTGTGGTACAGGTGAACGGGAAGCTGTCGAGCGCTTTCGCGCTGTCTAGGTCGGTCCGACAGGGTTGTCCACTGTCGCCTCTCCTTTACGTCCTGGCGTTGGAGCCTCTCCTTCGCCGGCTAAGGGACGAGACGTGCAGTCCGGTCCTGCGTGGAATTGCTGTCCCTGGAGGAGCTCGAGCCAGGGTTTCCGCGTACGCCGATGACGTAACGACCTTTGTGTCCTCCCGCAGGGACATAAGGGCGGTACAGAAGGCGCTTGAACGGTACGAACAGGTAACAGGGGCCAGAATTAACCGCGACAAGTCGTCCGGCTTGCGGTTAGGTGCCTGGAAGGGTGTTTCCCTCCCGGGGCCCTTCGACTGGACGGACGGGCCGGTCAAGCTCCTCGGAGTTTGGTTCGGTCCGGACTTACAGTTGGAGAAAAACTGGTCAGAAGTACAGGCAAAGGTCGGCGCGTCGGTCGAGATTTGGCGTCGACGGAGTCTCTCCGTGAAGGGTCTGGCGGAGGTGTGTAATACATACCTCTTTCCCAGAATCCTTTACCGGCTGTCTGTACTTCCCCTTTGTGACGATCATGAGAAGGCGCTCGAGCGTTTGCTATTCTCCTGTCTTTGGAGAGGACGCAAACACATGGTCGACAAAGGAGTCTGTTGCCTCCGTCCGTGTCAAGGGGGTCTGGGGATGCCACACTTGAGGAGCCACGTGCTCGCTTCGAGGTTGGCATTCCTCAGGCGCGCGTTGGAGGAAGATCGGTTGCTTGCGGGGGTAGTGAGGGACATGTTCCCTAGCCTCACTGTCACTCCCCCGCTCCTAAGGACTAGCAATAGGCCTTGGGGGCGGCCGAAATTCCTGCTCGAATGTCTGACGGCCCTTCGGGCCATTCCATGGTCCAGTGACCTTTCACGGCCTAGGAGAATCTTCTATCGGGGATTAGTGGAGGGCGCCGTGAAGGATGAACTGTGGAGTAAGCTCGGCATGTCGAGAGAGGAGTATCGCTCTCATTGGTCTTGGGCGCCAGGTGCGGATTGGCTCAACAACTCTGAGTTTTCTCTGACCTGGCGATTGGCTCGGAATGGTTTGTCTCTCAACGACAAGCGGTTCGCAATGGGCCTGGCGGATTTGCCAGATTGTGAACGTTGCGTCCTTGGAATTAAGGAGACGTCTGCGCACGCCTTCTTCCATTGTTCGCGCGTTCGCCCGTTGTGGGCGCGTGTCGGCGAGTTGACTGCTCGTATCGCGCCGCGGGAGCTTGTGCTCATTGATCGCGCATACGCTGTGGACAATGTGTCGCCCCCGTACTCTGGAGTGAAGCGGATGGTGTTTCTGTCGCTACTGGCCACGGCTAGAATGGTGATTTGGATGACGCGTCTGGAGGAAGTCTTGCGGGGAGGTCGTCTTTCGGATCAGGATCTAATCCGATATTTTGAGCACCAGCTCAAAATTAAGATTAGAACTGAACGGAAACGGCTGCACCCGACAGAGTTCAGCGAAAGGTGGGTATATGCAGCGAGCCTGGTTCGCGTGACCGGGGCTAGCCTTGATTTTCTCTTTTAGATCTGCTAGTTGCATCGGGGTGGATTCCTTTGGAACCCCGCCCGTGGTTAAGGTAGAAGTCTCTTTTGTGCCTAGTTAATGTGAGTGAATGTGTTTGTCCTGGCCTGTTCCCGGCTTCATTGCTTTTGTTATGATCCAGTTCGAGATTCCCATTGTCCAAGTATTATTTTGTCCCGTTTTCACTCTCGGCTGGGTCAGCCTTATACATTCTCCAGTCCAATTTATTTTTGCCCCCTGCTTATCCATTCCCCTTAGAAAGAGAGCTGCTTGATTTTGTTCTTTTTTAAGGCAGAATACAGTGGCCTCTTTAATTATGTGGGTGTGTTTGGGTCTTACTAACATTGTGTATATATATTCATTTGAAATTGTTTTTTGTTTTGGGGTTTTTTGTTTCTTCATTCCCCCTCCCCATCATGTCATTTCATGAATAAAGTTTTAAATTTATTTTTGTAAGATATTGTATATATTGTAAAAATCAGAAATTTTTATGTACATTTGGGGTGTTTTTAGGTCCCTGGTATGATTTTGCGGTATTTTGGTGTTTGATAGGTATGAGTGTTGATGGACAAATTTTTATGGTGAATGAGAAAATTGTAACGTATGTATGGGTCGTGAATCTGATTAGCTAGGTATAAGATAGTTACGGAAGACCAACCCAAGTTTTTGTTCCCCCTCCCATTTGTTGGCCTTGTGCCAGAATTTATGTACTTTTTCATAAATAAATAAGTACCACCCCTTTCCCACCCGGCTTTTTGTTGTGTGGTGAATGGTAATAAGAACAAGGTTTGACATTTGTTCCGCAGTGATATTTGTTAGTTCCTTGTTTCTTGACAATCTGGTTTTCCAGCCCGAGTTTATAGCTCGGGCCACGGTAAAGTAGCGTTTCTCGCGCGAAACACCGGAAAAACAGTTGTCCGGTGTTCGGCCACTTTGTGGCAATGGCCACAGATGGGCCGGTGGAAGTCGTTCCCCCCACCACGGCGTCGGTGGGAGGAAAGGAGGGGGATTGGGCTTTACCGCCTCGGGATAATCCCCCTTCAGTACCAGTAGTAACAGTAGCAGCACTAGCAGCAGGATCCGGAACTGTACCGGCACCGGCAGCAGCAGCACCTGGATCCCCCAAACCTTCAACCTCTGGATGGAAAGGAGGAAAGGTGCAAATAAAGGGGGAGGAGTATTATGACAGCCTGAAGGAAAAATATGCAAGCTACATTTCTGGCACGGAGCTATTATCGGTGCCAGAGAAGTTGGCAGATGTCGAAGCAAGGATAATATCCCTCATCTCCAAAGACCGCAAAACACAAAAGGTTGTGGGGGTCAACAGGGATAGCTTGGAAGAGGCCATCCAGGCCCTGAACATTAGAGCGAAGGCAGTGGCGAGGAGGAGCAATGCAACGTGGGATGTCCTGCTGGGCACGCCCGAAGAGGCCAAGAAGTTGACTGGAGTGGTCCTGGAGACCAAGAATCTCATGTTCCTGACAGAGTACATGGGGATGCGGAAGTTAAAGGTAACACTGCACGGCGTCCCCATGGATATCTCCGAGGACCACGTCGGCGCCTTTTTCGCGAGATTTGGGAAGGTTGCCGAGGTCTCTTCGGGCCGTTCTAAGGCGGGTTTCCTGAACGGTGACATGACCCTGCAGATGACCCTTTCCAAGAAGCAAATTGAAGAAATTCCAAACATCCTCACCTGCAGGAAACGAGCCATTTTTGTCATCGTTGAGGGCAGGAAACCTTGCTGTTGGGTCTGTGGGGCGGCGGAGCACGTCGCCAAGGCGTGCCCGACAAAGAATCTGGCCCCGAAGACCCAACCAACCAAGCAGCAGGACAAACCCACAGGAGGAAAGGAAGCAGCGTCACCAGCACCAGCACCAGCGCCACCAACACCAGCTCTAGGAGCGAACAAGGAGGGCGATTGGCAGGTGGTGGCGAGGAAGAAGACCAAAACGCCTTCTCCTTCGAAGGTGCCGTCACCTGCCAAGGCTCCTTCAAAGCCAAAAGAGCCGACAGTGGAAAAGTCGCCCTCCAAACAGGGGAAGGGGAAGAAATCCCCCCCAAAACCAGAAGTGGTAGAGGAAGACATGGAGACGGAAAGATCAGCGTCCCTGAAGCGTGGTAGGGAAGAGGAGGAGGAACGCCACGAAGCCAGCAAGAGTCGAAGAAGAAGCAGAAGCAGGGAAAAAAAAATTCCTGCAAAATGTTCATCACTGCCGGTATCTCCGGAGAGACGTTCTTACGCTGATAAAGCAAGGAGCCTTCCCTCGTCCCCGCGGAAAGCTTCCCAGTCCCCAACCTTCAAATTGACCCCCTTAAAACAGGTGATTTTAACCCCCACTCCCACCCCTTCTCCTATGCCCACTCCCGCTCGGGCAAAAAAGAAAAAAGCCCTGCCCCGGGGGGAAGAGCTTATGAAAATTCCGGAGGACTTAACCGCAGAGTGGTCGTCACAAAGGCGGAAATTATTGAAGCCGCTACTGAGGTTAACCTCTGTTGACAATTTGTCCACGGATGACCCCAGGAACTTTTCCCAGGCCCCAGGAGTAATTACCCTCGTGAGAAACACCGGGGGTAACCTGCGGGTCTGGGACCACATCAGTGAAGTTAAAAGACTGTATCCAAAGCTGAGAATGGTTCAGGAGAATACTCCTGAACTCAAAAAAATGTCTAAGAATTGTGCGGGGAGGTTCCCTGTTTTACTCCACCCCTGTCTGTATAGGGTGGTAAAACTAACTTACCCCACGGACGTCGGCGGGATTGTCCTAGACGGGCGGATTACGTCCGATGTAGGAACGGGTTCCCTAGGACAGTCCGTCGGGGTCCTTTCTGCTAAAGATTTCCGTCCCGTATGCAATTAGAGAGCCTTTGTTGCCTGTTTTTTCTTTTTTCTTTTTCAGGTTTAAAAGATGTCTATTAAGATAGCCAGCTTGAATGCGAAGGGCCTGAGGGATCGGGGTAAGGCGGCTCGCCTGCTTCGTGACCTCTTGTCCTTCGGCGTGGATGTGGCCGCGATCCAAGAGACTCACTTTGTTTGCGAAGTCGACTCTTGTGTGCTGTCTAACGACTTTGTCGTCTATTCAGCATATGGGAGCCGGCAAGCCAGAGGTGTTTCTTTGCTGGTCAAGCGTACCCTGGACGCGAAGGTTGACCTTGTCCATGTCGGTGCCGAGGGCCGGCTGATCGTGGCCGATATTGCAGTGAAAAGCAAATTGTTCCGGCTGATTGTGGTTTATGCGCCCAATAAGCAAGGTGAGCGTGTCTCTTTCTTTCGGCTGTTGGAGCCCTTTATGGTGCATTCAACACGGCTAATCTTAGTTGGGGACTGGAATGCCATCCTAACCCCCAAATGGGATAGAGGGAGGGGCGCTAGCGGGAGGAATGATGATCGTAGCCTGGTTGATCTGATCGACGAATTTGGTCTCGTCGATAGATACCGGGTCGATCATCCGGATGGGAGTATGTGGACGTGGGCGCTTAATTGGCCTTCTACCCGGGTATCTGCGTACCTGGATAGGATGTTAGTGAGAGTGGCCGACATAGACTTCTTAGAATGTCCAACGTTCCACTGGCTAGGCTACACGGACCACAAACTCGTTTGTGCCCGTGTGGTGTTAGACTTTAGGCCTAGGTTGGCTGGTTATTGGAAGTTCAATCAGTCCTTACTGGACAGGCGGGACTTTCGTGACCAGCTGACAAAACTAGTTCAGCGGGCGTTAATTGGGCGAGTCATTGGGAATAAGTGGTGGGTTAACCTTAAGGACTCCATTAGGTCTTTCGCCACCAAATATAGCCAGCGGCTCAAACTAGATAAGGCTGCGGAGGCAAAGACACTTAGTGCTAATTTCGCCCGGGCGGAGGCTGGTGGGGATCCCCTCGAGATAGCCTTAGCCAGGGAGGCCCTGAGGCGCACGACTAGCGAGCGCTATATGGGTCAGGTAATTAGAGCTAAGTTAAGCAAGATGTCTTCCGAAGCTGTGAACATGGGCGCAGAACTGCGCAAGGAAGAAATTCGTCGGGCCGGCGATCGGTACATTCGAGAAGTGCGCGACCCGGAGGGGCATCTCCTTCGGTCCACCGACGACATGTGCGAGGCGTTCCGGCAGCATTTCGAACACCGGTTTACCAAGGAGCCTGGTCTCCGTGACGAGGAGTTTCGCAGCTATTTGGCTGACTTTCCCCGGCTTTTGCCGGCTGAAGCGGCTAGCTGCGAAGGGGAGATTACGGAGGACGAAGTCTACGCGGCTTTGAAGAAGACCGGCAGTGGCAAGTCGCCAGGTTTGGATGGTTTGCCCTATGAATTGTACTTGAGGATGTCGCACCTTTTTGTCCCGCTCTTGACTGTCGTGTTCAACCACTGGTTTCGGCAGGGGTCCATCCCCGGTCGGATCACCAGGGGCGTGATCACGCTGTTGGGAAAAGGCAAGAAGGTTGGGCGGGGATTAGATGATTACAGGCCCATAACTCTGCTAAACACAGAGTTAAAGATTTTGGCCAAGATCCTGACGAATCGCTTGCAGCTAGTTGCCGAGTCTCTGTTGGAACCGGATCAGACTTGTTCTGTGAAGGGACGAACAATTCAGAGCAACCTGCACTTGATCCGCACGATCGTAGAGGGTGTAGAAGACGACGAAGAGGCCGCGCTGATCAATTTGGATCAGTCCAAGGCATTTGATAGGATTGACCATGGCTACCTGGCTGCTGTCCTGCAGGCCGCCGGATTCAAACCCGACTTCAGCCGCTGGATTAGCCTTCTGTATCGCTCCCCCAAGGCTGTGGTACAGGTGAACGGGAAGCTGTCGAGCGCTTTCGCGCTGTCTAGGTCGGTCCGACAGGGTTGTCCACTGTCGCCTCTCCTTTACGTCCTGGCGTTGGAGCCTCTCCTTCGCCGGCTAAGGGACGAGACGTGCAGTCCGGTCCTGCGTGGAATTGCTGTCCCTGGAGGAGCTCGAGCCAGGGTTTCCGCGTACGCCGATGACGTAACGACCTTTGTGTCCTCCCGCAGGGACATAAGGGCGGTACAGAAGGCGCTTGAACGGTACGAACAGGTAACAGGGGCCAGAATTAACCGCGACAAGTCGTCCGGCTTGCGGTTAGGTGCCTGGAAGGGTGTTTCCCTCCCGGGGCCCTTCGACTGGACGGACGGGCCGGTCAAGCTCCTCGGAGTTTGGTTCGGTCCGGACTTACAGTTGGAGAAAAACTGGTCAGAAGTACAGGCAAAGGTCGGCGCGTCGGTCGAGATTTGGCGTCGACGGAGTCTCTCCGTGAAGGGTCTGGCGGAGGTGTGTAATACATACCTCTTTCCCAGAATCCTTTACCGGCTGTCTGTACTTCCCCTTTGTGACGATCATGAGAAGGCGCTCGAGCGTTTGCTATTCTCCTGTCTTTGGAGAGGACGCAAACACATGGTCGACAAAGGAGTCTGCTGCCTCCGTCCGTGTCAAGGGGGTCTGGGGATGCCACACTTGAGGAGCCACGTGCTCGCTTCGAGGTTGGCATTCCTCAGGCGCGCGTTGGAGGAAGATCGGTTGCTTGCGGGGGTAGTGAGGGACATGTTCCCTAGCCTCACTATCACTCCCCCGCTCCTAAGGACTAGCAATAGGCCTTGGGGGCGGCCGAAATTCCTGCTCGAATGTCTGACGGCCCTTCGGGCCATTCCATGGTCCAGTGACCTTTCACGGCCTAGGAGAATCTTCTATCGGGGATTAGTGGAGGGCGCCGTGAAGGATGAACTGTGGAGTAAGCTCGGCATGTCGAGAGAGGAGTATCGCTCTCATTGGTCTTGGGCGCCAGGTGCGGATTGGCTCAACAACTCTGAGTTTTCTCTGACCTGGCGATTGGCTCGGAATGGTTTGTCTCTCAACGACAAGCGGTTTCGCAATGGGCCTGGCGGATTTGCCAGATTGTGAACGTTGCGTCCTTGGAATTAAGGAGACGTCTGCGCACGCCTTCTTCCATTGTTCGCGCGTTCGCCCGTTGTGGGCGCGTGTCGGCGAGTTGACTGCTCGTATCGCGCCGCGGGAGCTTGTGCTCATTGATCGCGCATACGCTGTGGACAATGTGTCGCCCCCGTACTCTGGAGTGAAGCGGATGGTGTTTCTGTCGCTACTGGCCACGGCTAGAATGGTGATTTGGATGACGCGTCTGGAGGAAGTCTTGCGGGGAGGTCGTCTTTCGGATCAGGATCTAATCCGATATTTTGAGCACCAGCTCAAAATTAAGATTAGAACTGAACGGAAACGGCTGCACCCGACAGAGTTCAGCGAAAGGTGGGTATATGCAGCGAGCCTGGTTCGCGTGACCGGGGCTAGCCTTGATTTTCTCTTTTAGATCTGCTAGTTGCATCGGGGTGGATTCCTTTGGAACCCCGCCCGTGGTTAAGGTAGAAGTCTCTTTTGTGCCTAGTTAATGTGAGTGAATGTGTTTGTCCTGGCCTGTTCCCGGCTTCATTGCTTTTGTTATGATCCAGTTCGAGATTCCCATTGTCCAAGTATTATTTTGTCCCGTTTTCACTCTCGGCTGGGTCAGCCTTATACATTCTCCAGTCCAATTTATTTTTGCCCCCTGCTTATCCATTCCCCTTAGAAAGAGAGCTGCTTGATTTTGTCCTTTTTTAAGGCAGAATACAGTGGCCTCTTTAATTATGTGGGTGTGTTTGGGTCTTACTAACATTGTGTATATATATTCATTTGAAATTGTTTTTGTTTTGGGGACTTTTGTTTCTTCATTCCCCCTTCCCATCATGTCATTTCATGAATAAAGTTTTAAATTTATTTTTGTACACTATTGTATATATTGTAAAAATCAGAAATTTTTATGTACATTTGGGGTGTTTTTAGGTCCCCGGTATGATTTTGCGGTATTTTGGTGCTTGATAGGTATGAGTGTTGATGGACAAATTTTTATGGTGAATGAGAAAATTGTAACGTATGTATGGGTCGTGAATCGGATTAGCTAGGTATAAGATAGTTACTGAAGACCATCCCAAGTTTTTGTTCCCCCTCCCATTTGTTGGCCTTGTGCCAGAATTTGTAATTTATTGCAAATAAATAATTACCACCCCTTTCCCACCCGGCTTTTTGTTGTGTGGTGAATGGTAATAAGAACAAGGTTTGACATTTGTTCCGCAGTGATATTTGTTAGTTCCTTGTTTCTTGACAATCTGGTTTTCCAGCCCGAGTTTATAGCTCGGGCCACGGTAAAGTAGCGTTTCTCGCGCGAAACACCGGAAAAACAGTTGTCCGGTGTTCGGCCACTTTGTGGCAATGGCCACAGATGGGCCGGTGGAAGTCGTTCCCCCCACCACGGCGTCGGTGGGAGGAAAGGAGGGGGATTGGGCTTTACCGCCTCGGGATAATCCCCCTTCAGTACCAGTAGTAACAGTAGCAGCACTAGCAGCAGGATCCGGAACTGTACCGGCACCGGCAGCAGCAGCACCTGGATCCCCCAAACCTTCAACCTCTGGATGGAAAGGAGGAAAGGTGCAAATAAAGGGGGAGGAGTATTATGACAGCCTGAAGGAAAAATATGCAAGCTACATTTCTGGCACGGAGCTATTATCGGTGCCAGAGAAGTTGGCAGATGTCGAAGCAAGGATAATATCCCTCATCTCCAAAGACCGCAAAACACAAAAGGTTGTGGGGGTCAACAGGGATAGCTTGGAAGAGGCCATCCAGGCCCTGAACATTAGAGCGAAGGCAGTGGCGAGGAGGAGCAATGCAACGTGGGATGTCCTGCTGGGCACGCCCGAAGAGGCCAAGAAGTTGACTGGAGTGGTCCTGGAGACCAAGAATCTCATGTTCCTGACAGAGTACATGGGGATGCGGAAGTTAAAGGTAACACTGCACGGCGTCCCCATGGATATCTCCGAGGACCACGTCGGCGCCTTTTTCGCGAGATTTGGGAAGGTTGCCGAGGTCTCTTCGGGCCGTTCTAAGGCGGGTTTCCTGAACGGTGACATGACCCTGCAGATGACCCTTTCCAAGAAGCAAATTGAAGAAATTCCAAACATCCTCACCTGCAGGAAACGAGCCATTTTTGTCATCGTTGAGGGCAGGAAACCTTGCTGTTGGGTCTGTGGGGCGGCGGAGCACGTCGCCAAGGCGTGCCCGACAAAGAATCCGGCCCCGAAGACCCAACCAACCAAGCAGCAGGACAAACCCACAGGAGGAAAGGAAGCAGCGTCACCAGCACCAGCACCAGCGCCACCAACACCAGCTCTAGGAGCGAACAAGGAGGGCGATTGGCAGGTGGTGGCGAGGAAGAAGACCAAAACGCCTTCTCCTTCGAAGGTGCCGTCACCTGCCAAGGCTCCTTCAAAGCCAAAAGAGCCGACAGTGGAAAAGTCGCCCTCCAAACAGGGGAAGGGGAAGAAATCCCCCCCAAAACCAGAAGTGGTAGAGGAAGACATGGAGACGGAAAGATCAGCGTCCCTGAAGCGTGGTAGGGAAGAGGAGGAGGAACGCCACGAAGCCAGCAAGAGTCGAAGAAGAAGCAGAAGCAGGGAAAAAAAAATTCCTGCAAAATGTTCATCACTGCCGGTATCTCCGGAGAGACGTTCTTACGCTGATAAAGCAAGGAGCCTTCCCTCGTCCCCGCGGAAAGCTTCCCAGTCCCCAACCTTCAAATTGACCCCCTTAAAACAGGTGATTTTAACCCCCACTCCCACCCCTTCTCCTATGCCCACTCCCGCTCGGGCAAAAAAGAAAAAAGCCCTGCCCCGGGGGGAAGAGCTTATGAAAATTCCGGAGGACTTAACCGCAGAGTGGTCGTCACAAAGGCGGAAATTATTGAAGCCGCTACTGAGGTTAACCTCTGTTGACAATTTGTCCACGGATGACCCCAGGAACTTTTCCCAGGCCCCAGGAGTAATTACCCTCGTGAGAAACACCGGGGGTAACCTGCGGGTCTGGGACCACATCAGTGAAGTTAAAAGACTGTATCCAAAGCTGAGAATGGTTCAGGAGAATACTCCTGAACTCAAAAAAATGTCTAAGAATTGTGCGGGGAGGTTCCCTGTTTTACTCCACCCCTGTCTGTATAGGGTGGTAAAACTAACTTACCCCACGGACGTCGGCGGGATTGTCCTAGACGGGCGGATTACGTCCGATGTAGGAACGGGTTCCCTAGGACAGTCCGTCGGGGTCCTTTCTGCTAAAGATTTCCGTCCCGTATGCAATTAGAGAGCCTTTGTTGCCTGTTTTTTCTTTTTTCTTTTTCAGGTTTAAAAGATGTCTATTAAGATAGCCAGCTTGAATGCGAAGGGCCTGAGGGATCGGGGTAAGGCGGCTCGCCTGCTTCGTGACCTCTTGTCCTTCGGCGTGGATGTGGCCGCGATCCAAGAGACTCACTTTGTTTGCGAAGTCGACTCTTGTGTGCTGTCTAACGACTTTGTCGTCTATTCAGCATATGGGAGCCGGCAAGCCAGAGGTGTTTCTTTGCTGGTCAAGCGTACCCTGGACGCGAAGGTTGACCTTGTCCATGTCGGTGCCGAGGGCCGGCTGATCGTGGCCGATATTGCAGTGAAAAGCAAATTGTTCCGGCTGATTGTGGTTTATGCGCCCAATAAGCAAGGTGAGCGTGTCTCTTTCTTTCGGCTGTTGGAGCCCTTTATGGTGCATTCAACACGGCTAATCTTAGTTGGGGACTGGAATGCCATCCTAACCCCCAAATGGGATAGAGGGAGGGGCGCTAGCGGGAGGAATGATGATCGTAGCCTGGTTGATCTGATCGACGAATTTGGTCTCGTCGATAGATACCGGGTCGATCATCCGGATGGGAGTATGTGGACGTGGGCGCTTAATTGGCCTTCTACCCGGGTATCTGCGTACCTGGATAGGATGTTAGTGAGAGTGGCCGACATAGACTTCTTAGAATGTCCAACGTTCCACTGGCTAGGCTACACGGACCACAAACTCGTTTGTGCCCGTGTGGTGTTAGACTTTAGGCCTAGGTTGGCTGGTTATTGGAAGTTCAATCAGTCCTTACTGGACAGGCGGGACTTTCGTGACCAGCTGACAAAACTAGTTCAGCGGGCGTTAATTGGGCGAGTCATTGGGAATAAGTGGTGGGTTAACCTTAAGGACTCCATTAGGTCTTTCGCCACCAAATATAGCCAGCGGCTCAAACTAGATAAGGCTGCGGAGGCAAAGACACTTAGTGCTAATTTCGCCCGGGCGGAGGCTGGTGGGGATCCCCTCGAGATAGCCTTAGCCAGGGAGGCCCTGAGGCGCACGACTAGCGAGCGCTATATGGGTCAGGTAATTAGAGCTAAGTTAAGCAAGATGTCTTCCGAAGCTGTGAACATGGGCGCAGAACTGCGCAAGGAAGAAATTCGTCGGGCCGGCGATCGGTACATTCGAGAAGTGCGCGACCCGGAGGGGCATCTCCTTCGGTCCACTGACGACATGTGCGAGGCGTTCCGGCAGCATTTCGAACACCGGTTTACCAAGGAGCCTGGTCTCCGTGACGAGGAGTTTCGCAGCTATTTGGCTGACTTTCCCCGGCTTTTGCCGGCTGAAGCGGCTAGCTGCGAAGGGGAGATTACGGAGGACGAAGTCTACGCGGCTTTGAAGAAGACCGGCAGTGGCAAGTCGCCAGGTTTGGATGGTTTGCCCTATGAATTGTACTTGAGGATGTCGCACCTTTTTGTCCCGCTCTTGACTGTCGTGTTCAACCACTGGTTTCGGCAGGGGTCCATCCCCGGTCGGATCACCAGGGGCGTGATCACGCTGTTGGGAAAAGGCAAGAAGGTTGGGCGGGGATTAGATGATTACAGGCCCATAACTCTGCTAAACACAGAGTTAAAGATTTTGGCCAAGATCCTGACGAATCGCTTGCAGCTAGTTGCCGAGTCTCTGTTGGAACCGGATCAGACTTGTTCTGTGAAGGGACGAACAATTCAGAGCAACCTGCACTTGATCCGCACGATCGTAGAGGGTGTAGAAGACGACGAAGAGGCCGCGCTGATCAATTTGGATCAGTCCAAGGCATTTGATAGGATTGACCATGGCTACCTGGCTGCTGTCCTGCAGGCCGCCGGATTCAAACCCGACTTCAGCCGCTGGATTAGCCTTCTGTATCGCTCCCCCAAGGCTGTGGTACAGGTGAACGGGAAGCTGTCGGGCGCTTTCGCGCTGTCTAGGTCGGTCCGACAGGGTTGTCCACTGTCGCCTCTCCTTTACGTCCTGGCGTTGGAGCCTCTCCTTCGCCGGCTAAGGGACGAGACGTGCAGTCCGGTCCTGCGTGGAATTGCTGTCCCTGGAGGAGCTCGAGCCAGGGTTTCCGCGTACGCCGATGACGTAACGACCTTTGTGTCCTCCCGCAGGGACATAAGGGCGGTACAGAAGGCGCTTGAACGGTACGAACAGGTAACAGGGGCCAGAATTAACCGCGACAAGTCGTCCGGCTTGCGGTTAGGTGCCTGGAAGGGTGTTTCCCTCCCGGGGCCCTTCGACTGGACGGACGGGCCGGTCAAGCTCCTCGGAGTTTGGTTCGGTCCGGACTTACAGTTGGAGAAAAACTGGTCAGAAGTACAGGCAAAGGTCGGCGCGTCGGTCGAGATTTGGCGTCGACGGAGTCTCTCCGTGAAGGGTCTGGCGGAGGTGTGTAATACATACCTCTTTCCCAGAATCCTTTACCGGCTGTCTGTACTTCCCCTTTGTGACGATCATGAGAAGGCGCTCGAGCGTTTGCTATTCTCCTGTCTTTGGAGAGGACGCAAACACATGGTCGACAAAGGAGTCTGTTGCCTCCGTCCGTGTCAAGGGGGTCTGGGGATGCCACACTTGAGGAGCCACGTGCTCGCTTCGAGGTTGGCATTCCTCAGGCGCGCGTTGGAGGAAGATCGGTTGCTTGCGGGGGTAGTGAGGGACATGTTCCCTAGCCTCACTGTCACTCCCCCGCTCCTAAGGACTAGCAATAGGCCTTGGGGGCGGCCGAAATTCCTGCTCGAATGTCTGACGGCCCTTCGGGCCATTCCATGGTCCAGTGACCTTTCACGGCCTAGGAGAATCTTCTATCGGGGATTAGTGGAGGGCGCCGTGAAGGATGAACTGTGGAGTAAGCTCGGCATGTCGAGAGAGGAGTATCGCTCTCATTGGTCTTGGGCGCCAGGTGCGGATTGGCTCAACAACTCTGAGTTTTCTCTGACCTGGCGATTGGCTCGGAATGGTTTGTCTCTCAACGACAAGCGGTTCGCAATGGGCCTGGCGGATTTGCCAGATTGTGAACGTTGCGTCCTTGGAATTAAGGAGACGTCTGCGCACGCCTTCTTCCATTGTTCGCGCGTTCGCCCGTTGTGGGCGCGTGTCGGCGAGTTGACTGCTCGTATCGCGCCGCGGGAGCTTGTGCTCATTGATCGCGCATACGCTGTGGACAATGTGTCGCCCCCGTACTCTGGAGTGAAGCGGATGGTGTTTCTGTCGCTACTGGCCACGGCTAGAATGGTGATTTGGATGACGCGTCTGGAGGAAGTCTTGCGGGGAGGTCGTCTTTCGGATCAGGATCTAATCCGATATTTTGAGCACCAGCTCAAAATTAAGATTAGAACTGAACGGAAACGGCTGCACCCGACAGAGTTCAGCGAAAGGTGGGTATATGCAGGCGAGCCTGGTTCGCGTGACCGGGGCTAGCCTTGATTTTCTCTTTTAGATCTGCTAGTTGCATCGGGGTGGATTCCTTTGGAACCCCGCCCGTGGTTAAGGTAGAAGTCTCTTTTGTGCCTAGTTAATGTGAGTGAATGTGTTTGTCCTGGCCTGTTCCCGGCTTCATTGCTTTTGTTATGATCCAGTTCGAGATTCCCATTGTCCAAGTATTATTTTGTCCCGTTTTCACTCTCGGCTGGGTCAGCCTTATACATTCTCCAGTCCAATTTATTTTTGCCCCCTGCTTATCCATTCCCCTTAGAAAGAGAGCTGCTTGATTTTGTTCTTTTTTAAGGCAGAATACAGTGGCCTCTTTAATTATGTGGGTGTGTTTGGGTCTTACTAACATTGTGTATATATATTCATTTGAAATTGTTTTTTGTTTTGGGGTTTTTTGTTTCTTCATTCCCCCTCCCCATCATGTCATTTCATGAATAAAGTTTTAAATTTATTTTTGTAAGATATTGTATATATTGTAAAAATCAGAAATTTTTATGTACATTTGGGGTGTTTTTAGGTCCCTGGTATGATTTTGCGGTATTTTGGTGTTTGATAGGTATGAGTGTTGATGGACAAATTTTTATGGTGAATGAGAAAATTGTAACGTATGTATGGGTCGTGAATCTGATTAGCTAGGTATAAGATAGTTACGGAAGACCAACCCAAGTTTTTGTTCCCCCTCCCATTTGTTGGCCTTGTGCCAGAATTTATGTACTTTTTCATAAATAAATAAGTACCACCCCTTTCCCACCCGGCTTTTTGTTGTGTGGTGAATGGTAATAAGAACAAGGTTTGACATTTGTTCCGCAGTGATATTTGTTAGTTCCTTGTTTCTTGACAATCTGGTTTTCCAGCCCGAGTTTATAGCTCGGGCCACGGTAAAGTAGCGTTTCTCGCGCGAAACACCGGAAAAACAGTTGTCCGGTGTTCGGCCACTTTGTGGCAATGGCCACAGATGGGCCGGTGGAAGTCGTTCCCCCCACCACGGCGTCGGTGGGAGGAAAGGAGGGGGATTGGGCTTTACCGCCTCGGGATAATCCCCCTTCAGTACCAGTAGTAACAGTAGCAGCACTAGCAGCAGGATCCGGAACTGTACCGGCACCGGCAGCAGCAGCACCTGGATCCCCCAAACCTTCAACCTCTGGATGGAAAGGAGGAAAGGTCCCGATGAAGGGGGAAACTTACTATGAAGAGCTGCGGAAAAACAAATACGCCCAAACTACATTTCGGGCACAGAGCTGTTGTCGGTACCAGAAGAGTTGGCGGTGGTCGAGGCCAGGATCATATCCCTCATTACGAAGGACCCCAAAACTCACAAGTTGGTGGGGATTAACAGGGAGAAGTTTGAAGAGGCCATTAAGACCCTAGAAATCAAAGCCAAGGCTATAGCGAGACGAACTGGCGCTACATGGGACGTCCTGCTTGGCTCGGCCGAGGAGGCCAGGCAGCTGTCCGGAGTGGTCCTGGAGACCAAAACACTCCTGTTTCAAACGGAGTACATGGGGACGCGTAAGGTAAAAATTACATTACACGGCGTCCCCATGGACATTTCCCAGGACCATATTGGGGCCTTTTTTGCCCAGTATGGAAAGGTTGCGGAGGTCTCGGCGTTGCGCTCCAAGGCGGGTTTCCTGTCCGGGGACATGGCCCTGCAGGTGACCCTTTCCAAGGAAAAGATCGCTGAAATTCCAAACATCCTCACCTGCAGGAAGCGTGCGATTTTTGTAATTGTTGAGGGCAGGAAACCCTGCTGTTGGGCCTGTGGGGCGGCGGATCACGTCGCTAAGGCGTGCCCAACAAAGAATCCGGCCCCGAAGGCCCAGCCAACCAAGAGGCAGGATGGACCGGCGGAGAAGGGAAAATCAGCACCTCCAACACCAACATCAGCATCATCAGCACCAGCACCAGGAGCAAACAAGGAGGGCGAGTGGCAGGTGGTGGCAAGGAAGAAGACTAAAACGCCTTCACCTGTGAAGGTGCCGTCACCTGCCAAGGCTCCTGCAAATACAAAGGAGCCCGCAGCGGTAAAATCGCCTCCTAAACAGGGGAAGGTGAAAAAACCTCCCCAAATTGAAGAACCGGAGGAAGAAGAACGGATGGAGGTACAGAGATCCTCATCCCTGAAACGCGGCAGGGAAGACAGAGAGGAGGAGCATCGAGAGAGCCCGAAAAGCAGGCGGAGAAGCAGAAGTAGGGAGAAAAGGATTCCTTCAACACCCAAGTGCTCGTCTCTGCCTGCTTCTCCGGAGAGGCAAAGTTATGCCCAAAAGGCAAGGAGCCTTCCCTCGTCCCCGCGGAAAGCTTCCCAGTCCCCAGCCTTTAAATTGACCCCACTAAGACCTGCATCTTCAACCCCCACTCCCTCCCCTTCTCCTATGCCCACTCCCACTCGGGCAAAAAAGAAAAAAGCCCTGCCCCAGGGGGAAGCACTCATGAGAGTGAATGAGGACGTTGCCTCAGAATGGTCCTCCCAGAGGCGCAAGTTACTAAAACCCCTGCTGAGGCTGACCTCGGTGGACGGCGTTTCGGTGGAGGATCCCAGGAACTTTTCCCAGGCCCCAGGAGTAATTACCCTTGTGAGAAATACCGGGGGTAACCTGAGGGTCTGGGACCACATTTCCGAAGTCAAGAGACTCTATCCAAAAATCAGGATGGTTCAGGAGAATACTCCTGAACTTAAAAAAATGTCAAAAAATTGTGCGGGGAGGTTCCCTGTTTTACTCCACCCCAGTCTTTATAGGGTGGTAAAACTAACTTACCCCACGGACGTCGGCGGGATTGTCCTAGACGGGCGGATTACGTCCGATGTAGGAACGGGTTCCCTAGGACAGTCCGTCGGGGTCCTTTCTGCTAAAGATTTCCGTCCCGTATGCAATTAGAGAGCCTTTGTTGCCTGTTTTTTCTTTTTTCTTTTTCAGGTTTAAAAGATGTCTATTAAGATAGCCAGCTTGAATGCGAAGGGCCTGAGGGATCGGGGTAAGGCGGCTCGCCTGCTTCGTGACCTCTTGTCCTTCGGCGTGGATGTGGCCGCGATCCAAGAGACTCACTTTGTTTGCGAAGTCGACTCTTGTGTGCTGTCTAACGACTTTGTCGTCTATTCAGCATATGGGAGCCGGCAAGCCAGAGGTGTTTCTTTGCTGGTCAAGCGTACCCTGGACGCGAAGGTTGACCTTGTCCATGTCGGTGCCGAGGGCCGGCTGATCGTGGCCGATATTGCAGTGAAAAGCAAGTCGTTCCGGTTGATTGCGGTTTATGCGCCCAATAAGCAAGGTGAGCGTGTCTCTTTCTTTCGGCTGTTGGAGCCCTTTATGGTGCATTCAACACGGCTAATCTTAGTTGGGGACTGGAATGCCATCCTAACCCCCAAATGGGATAGAGGGAGGGGCGCTAGCGGGAGGAATGATGATCGTAGCCTGGTTGATCTGATCGACGAATTTGGTCTCGTCGATAGATACCGGGTCGATCATCCGGATGGGAGTATGTGGACGTGGGCGCTTAATTGGCCTTCTACCCGGGTATCTGCGTACCTGGATAGGATGTTAGTGAGAGTGGCCGACATAGACTTCTTAGAATGTCCAACGTTCCACTGGCTAGGCTACACGGACCACAAACTCGTTTGTGCCCGTGTGGTGTTAGACTTTAGGCCTAGGTTGGCTGGTTATTGGAAGTTCAATCAGTCCTTACTGGACAGGCGGGACTTTCGTGACCAGCTGACAAGACTAGTTCAGCGGGCGTTAATTGGGCGAGTCATTGGGAATAAGTGGTGGGTTAACCTTAAGGACTCCATTAGGTCTTTCGCCACCAAATATAGCCAGCGGCTCAAACTAGATAAGGCTGCGGAGGCAAAGACACTTAGTGCTAATTTCGCCCGGGCGGAGGCTGGTGGGGATCCCCTCGAGATAGCCTTAGCCAGGGAGGCCCTGAGGCGCACGACTAGCGAGCGCTATATGGGTCAGGTAATTAGAGCTAAGTTAAGCAAGATGTCTTCCGAAGCTGTGAACATGGGCGCAGAACTGCGCAAGGAAGAAATTCGTCGGGCCGGCGATCGGTACATTCGAGAAGTGCGCGACCCGGAGGGGCATCTCCTTCGGTCCACCGACGACATGTGCGAGGCGTTCCGGCAGCATTTCGAACACCGGTTTACCAAGGAGCCTGGTCTCCGTGACGAGGAGTTTCGCAGCTATTTGGCTGACTTTCCCCGGCTTTTGCCGGCTGAAGCGGCTAGCTGCGAAGGGGAGATTACGGAGGACGAAGTCTACGCGGCTTTGAAGAAGACCGGCAGTGGCAAGTCGCCAGGTTTGGATGGTTTGCCCTATGAATTGTACTTGAGGATGTCGCACCTTTTTGTCCCGCTCTTGACTGTCGTGTTCAACCACTGGTTTCGGCAGGGGTCCATCCCCGGTCGGATCACCAGGGGCGTGATCACGCTGTTGGGAAAAGGCAAGAAGGTTGGGCGGGGATTAGATGATTACAGGCCCATAACTCTGCTAAACACAGAGTTAAAGATTTTGGCCAAGATCCTGACGAATCGCTTGCAGCTAGTTGCCGAGTCTCTGTTGGAACCGGATCAGACTTGTTCTGTGAAGGGACGAACAATTCAGAGCAACCTGCACTTGATTCGCACGATCGTAGAGGGTGTAGAAGACGACGAAGAGGCCGCGCTGATCAATTTGGATCAGTCCAAGGCATTTGATAGGATTGACCATGGCTACCTGGCTGCTGTCCTGCAGGCCGCCGGATTCAAACCCGACTTCAGCCGCTGGATTAGCCTTCTGTATCGCTCCCCCAAGGCTGTGGTACAGGTGAACGGGAAGCTGTCGAGCGCTTTCGCGCTGTCTAGGTCGGTCCGACAGGGTTGTCCACTGTCGCCTCTCCTTTACGTCCTGGCGTTGGAGCCTCTCCTTCGCCGGCTAAGGGACGAGACGTGCAGTCCGGTCCTGCGTGGAATTGCTGTCCCTGGAGGAGCTCGAGCCAGGGTTTCCGCGTACGCCGATGACGTAACGACCTTTGTGTCCTCCCGCAGGGACATAAGGGCGGTACAGAAGGCGCTTGAACGGTACGAACAGGTAACAGGGGCCAGAATTAACCGCGACAAGTCGTCCGGCTTGCGGTTAGGTGCCTGGAAGGGTGTTTCCCTCCCGGGGCCCTTCGACTGGACGGACGGGCTGGTCAAGCTCCTCGGAGTTTGGTTCGGTCCGGACTTACAGTTGGAGAAAAACTGGTCAGAAGTACAGGCAAAGGTCGGCGCGTCGGTCGAGATTTGGCGTCGACGGAGTCTCTCCGTGAAGGGTCTGGCGGAGGTGTGTAATACATACCTCTTTCCCAGAATGCTTTACCGGCTGTCTGTACTTCCCCTTTGTGACGATCATGAGAAGGCGCTCGAGCGTTTGCTATTCTCCTGTCTTTGGAGAGGACGCAAACACATGGTCGACAAAGGAGTCTGTTGCCTCCGTCCGTGTCAAGGGGGTCTGGGGATGCCACACTTGAGGAGCCACGTGCTCGCTTCGAGGTTGGCATTCCTCAGGCGCGCGTTGGAGGAAGATCGGTTGCTTGCGGGGGTAGTGAGGGACATGTTCCCTAGCCTCACTATCACTCCCCCGCTCCTAAGGACTAGCAATAGGCCTTGGGGGCGGCCGAAATTCCTGCTCGAATGTCTGACGGCCCTTCGGGCCATTCCATGGTCCAGTGACCTTTCACGGCCTAGGAGAATCTTCTATCGGGGATTAGTGGAGGGCGCCGTGAAGGATGAACTGTGGAGTAAGCTCGGCATGTCGAGAGAGGAGTATCGCTCTCATTGGTCTTGGGCGCCAGGTGCGGATTGGCTCAACAACTCTGAGTTTTCTCTGACCTGGCGATTGGCTCGGAATGGTTTGTCTCTCAACGACAAGCGTTTCGCAATGGGCCTGGCGGATTTGCCAGATTGTGAACGTTGCGTCCTTGGAATTAAGGAGACGTCTGCGCACGCCTTCTTCCATTGTTCGCGCGTTCGCCCGTTGTGGGCGCGTGTTGGCGAGTTGACTGCTCGTATCGCGCCGCGGGAGCTTGTGCTCATTGATCGCGCATACGCTGTGGACAATGTGTCGCCCCCGTACTCTGGAGTGAAGCGGATGGTGTTTCTGTCGCTACTGGCCACGGCTAGAATGGTGATTTGGATGACGCGTCTGGAGGAAGTCTTGCGGGGAGGTCGTCTTTCGGATCAGGATCTAATCCGATATTTTGAGCACCAGCTCAAAATTAAGATTAGAACTGAACGGAAACGGCTGCACCCGACAGAGTTCAGCGAAAGGTGGGTATATGCAGCGAGCCTGGTTCGCGTGACCGGGGCTAGCCTTGATTTTCTCTTTTAGATCTGCTAGTTGCATCGGGGTGGATTCCTTTGGAACCCCGCCCGTGGTTAAGGTAGAAGTCTCTTTTGTGCCTAGTTAATGTGAGTGAATGTGTTTGTCCTGGCCTGTTCCCGGCTTCCATTGCTTTTGTTATGATCCAGTTCGAGATTCCCATTGTCCAAGTATTATTTTGTCCCGTTTTCACTCTCGGCTGGGTCAGCCTTATACATTCTCCAGTCCAATTTATTTTTGCCCCCTGCTTATCCATTCCCCTTAGAAAGAGAGCTGCTTGATTTTGTCCTTTTTTAAGGCAGAATACAGTGGCCTCTTTAATTATGTGGGTGTGTTTGGGTCTTACTAACATTGTGTATATATATTCATTTGAAATTGTTTTTGTTTTGGGGACTTTTGTTTCTTCATTCCCCCTTCCCATCATGTCATTTCATGAATAAAGTTTTAAATTTATTTTTGTACACTATTGTATATATTGTAAAAATCAGAAATTTTTATGTACATTTGGGGTGTTTTTAGGTCCCCGGTATGATTTTGCGGTATTTTGGTGCTTGATAGGTATGAGTGTTGATGGACAAATTTTTATGGTGAATGAGAAAATTGTAACGTATGTATGGGTCGTGAATCGGATTAGCTAGGTATAAGATAGTTACTGAAGACCATCCCAAGTTTTTGTTCCCCCTCCCATTTGTTGGCCTTGTGCCAGAATTTGTAATTTATTGCAAATAAATAATTACCACCCCTTTCCCACCCGGCTTTTTGTTGTGTGGTTTAGGGTAAAAGAACAAAGGATAACACTTGTTCCTTCGTGATATTTGTTAGTCCTCTGTATCTTGGATTTACTGCTTTCCAGCCCGAGTTTATAGCTCGGGCCAGCGTAAAAGTAGCGTCTAACAACGCGAAACACCGGGAAGCAGTGATCCGGTGTTCGGCCACTTTGTGGCAATGGCCACAGATGGGCCGATGGAAAGCGTTCCTCCCACCACGGCGTCGGTGGGAGGAAAGGAGGGGGATTGGGCTCTACCGCCTCGGGATAATCCCCCTTCGCAAGTACTAGCAGAAGCAGCATCGCCTAAACCCTCGACCGCTGGGTGGAAAAGAGGGAAATTGACGGTTAAGGATGAGGAATATTACCATCAGATGCAAGACAAATACGCCCAGTATATTAAAGGAACAGAGCTGGTTTCCGTGCCAGAACAATTGGCACAAATTGAGGCCAGAATAATCACACTAAGAACCAAGGAACTTAAGACCCATAAGTTTGTGGGCATCACAAGGGAATCCTTTGAAGAGGCAATTCGGGCTCTTCAGATTAATGCAAAGGCCGTAGCGAGGAGAGGCAATGCCAAGTGGGACGTCCTGCTTGGCTCAGCTGAAGAGGCCAAGCGCCTAATTGGCGTGGTATTGGAGACAAAAACACTCCAATTCCAGACGGAATATATGGGAGCAAGGAGAGTCAAGATTACCTTGCATGGCGTCCCCTTGGACATTACCGAGGACCACGTCGGCGCCTTTTTTGCAAGTTACGGAAAGGTGGCCGACGTCTCCTCGCTACGGTCCAAGGCAGGCTTCTATACAGGAGATATGGTCCTGCAGGTGACCCTATCTGGGGAAAACATTGCGAAAATCCCCAACATTCTCACCTGCAGGGATCGAAATATTTTTGTGGTCGTGGAGGGCAGAAAGCCTTGCTGTTGGGTCTGTGGGGCGGCGGAACACGTCGCAAAGGCGTGTCCGACCAAAAACCCGCCCCCAAAGGCCCAACCAGTCAAACAGCAGCAGCAGCCTGCAAAGGAAACTACCAAACAAGCTCCACCAGCACCAGTACCGGCAGCCAACAAGGAGGGTGATTGGCAGGTGGTGGTGCGAAAAAAGGCAAAAACGCCTTCGCCGGCGAAGGTGCCGGTGAAGGTGCCGACTCCTGTTAAGGCGCCTGCCAAACAGAAGGACCCTACTCCGCAAAATTCACCGTCCAAACAGGGCAAGGAAAAGGGTTCCTTCCCCAAAAAGGTTGCGGAAGAGCCTATGGAAGTAGGAAGAGCGTCGTCCCTGAAGCGCGGGAGAGAGGAAGAGGAGGAACAACAGGACAAACTCAAGAGTAGAAGGAGGAGCAGGAGCTCTGAGAGGAGGAAGCTGGGCGACCGATGCACTTCTTTACCGGTGTCCCCAGTTAGATGCACTTATGCAGAAAAGGCGAGGAGCCTTCCCTCTTCCCCGCGGAAAGCTTCCCAGTCCCCTACCTTCAATCTGACCCCCCTGGAAAAGAACATTTCGGCAACTCCCACTCCCTCCCCTTCTCCTATTCCCACTCCCAGCCAGACTCCCAGTCAGGCGAAAAAGAAGAAAGGCCTCCCGAGAGGCGCAGCTCTAATGAAAGTCGACGAAAATTTGGTGGCGGAGTGGTCCTCGCAAAGGCGAAAGTTGCTGAAGCCGCTCCTAAAACTGACTTCAGTCAACAATCTTTCCACTGAAGATCCTACAAACTTTTCCCAGGCCCCAGGTGTCATCACCCTGGTAAGAAATACCGGGGGGAACCTGCGGGTCTGGGACCACATAGAAGAGGTCAGAAGGTTATATCCTAAAATAAGGATGGTGGCGGAAAACACGCCGGAACTAAGAAAAATGTCGCAAAATTGTTCGGGGAGGTTCCCCGTTTTACTCCACCCCAGTTTATATAGGGTGGTAAAACTAACATATCCCACCGACGTCGGCGGGATTGTCCTAGACGGACGGATTACGTCCGACATTGGTACAGGGTCCCTAGGACAGTCCGTCGGGGTCCCCTCTGCCCGAGATTTCTACCCCGTATGCGACTAGAGCCTTGTTGCATGTTTCTTTGTTTTTTCGTTTCAGGTTTAAAAGATGTCTATTAAGATAGCCAGCTTGAATGCGAAGGGCCTGAGGGATCGGGGTAAGGCGGCTCGCCTGCTTCGTGACCTCTTGTCCTTCGGCGTGGATGTGGCCGCGATCCAAGAGACTCACTTTGTTTGCGAAGTCGACTCTTGTGTGCTGTCTAGCGACTTTGTCGTCTATTCAGCATATGGGAGCCGGCAAGCCAGAGGTGTTTCTTTGCTGGTCAAGCGTACCCTGGACGCGAAGGTTGACCTTGTCCATGTCGGTGCCGAGGGCCGGCTGATCGTGGCCGATATTGCAGTGAAAAGCAAGTCGTTCCGGTTGATTGCGGTTTATGCGCCCAATAAGCAAGGTGAGCGTGTCTCTTTCTTTCGGCTGTTGGAGCCCTTTATGGTGCATTCAACACGGCTAATCTTAGTTGGGGACTGGAATGCCATCCTAACCCCCAAATGGGATAGAGGGAGGGGCGCTAGCGGGAGGAATGATGATCGTAGCCTGGTTGATCTGATCGACGAATTTGGTCTCGTCGATAGATACCGGGTCGATCATCCGGATGGGAGTATGTGGACGTGGGCGCTTAATTGGCCTTCTACCCGGGTATCTGCGTACCTGGATAGGATGTTAGTGAGAGTGGCCGACATAGACTTCTTAGAATGTCCAACGTTCCACTGGCTAGGCTACACGGACCACAAACTCGTTTGTGCCCGTGTGGTGTTAGACTTTAGGCCTAGGTTGGCTGGTTATTGGAAGTTCAATCAGTCCTTACTGGACAGGCGGGACTTTCGTGACCAGCTGACAAAACTAGTTCAGCGGGCGTTAATTGGGCGAGTCATTGGGAATAAGTGGTGGGTTAACCTTAAGGACTCCATTAGGTCTTTCGCCACCAAATATAGCCAGCGGCTCAAACTAGATAAGGCTGCGGAGGCAAAGACACTTAGTGCTAATTTCGCCCGGGCGGAGGCTGGTGGGGATCCCCTAGAGATAGCCTTAGCCAGGGAGGCCCTGAGGCGCACGACTAGCGAGCGCTATATGGGCCAGGTAATTAGAGCTAAGTTAAGCAAGATGTCTTCCGAAGCTGTGAACATGGGCGCAGAACTGCGCAAGGAAGAAATTCGTCGGGCCGGCGATCGGTACATTCGAGAAGTGCGCGACCCGGAGGGGCATCTCCTTCGGTCCACCGACGACATGTGCGAGGCGTTCCGGCAGCATTTCGAACACCGGTTTACCAAGGAGCCTGGTCTCCGTGACGAGGAGTTTCGCAGCTATTTGGCTGACTTTCCCCGGCTTTTGCCGGCTGAAGCGGCTAGCTGCGAAGGGGAGATTACGGAGGACGAAGTCTACGCGGCTTTGAAGAAGACCGGCAGTGGCAAGTCGCCAGGTTTGGATGGTTTGCCCTATGAATTGTACTTGAGGATGTCGCACCTTTTTGTCCCGCTCTTGACTGTCGTGTTCAACCACTGGTTTCGGCAGGGGTCCATCCCCGGTCGGATCACCAGGGGCGTGATCACGCTGTTGGGAAAAGGCAAGAAGGTTGGGCGGGGATTAGATGATTACAGGCCCATAACTCTGCTAAACACAGAGTTAAAGATTTTGGCCAAGATCCTGACGAATCGCTTGCAGCTAGTTGCCGAGTCTCTGTTGGAACCGGATCAGACTTGTTCTGTGAAGGGACGAACAATTCAGAGCAACCTGCACTTGATTCGCACGATCGTAGAGGGTGTAGAAGACGACGAAGAGGCCGCGCTGATCAATTTGGATCAGTCCAAGGCATTTGATAGGATTGACCATGGCTACCTGGCTGCTGTCCTGCAGGCCGCCGGATTCAAACCCGACTTCAGCCGCTGGATTAGCCTTCTGTATCGCTCCCCCAAGGCTGTGGTACAGGTGAACGGGAAGCTGTCGAGCGCTTTCGCGCTGTCTAGGTCGGTCCGACAGGGTTGTCCACTGTCGCCTCTCCTTTACGTCCTGGCGTTGGAGCCTCTCCTTCGCCGGCTAAGGGACGAGACGTGCAGTCCGGTCCTGCGTGGAATTGCTGTCCCTGGTGGAGCTCGAGCCAGGGTTTCCGCGTACGCCGATGACGTAACGACCTTTGTGTCCTCCCGCAGGGACATAAGGGCGGTACAGAAGGCGCTTGAACGGTACGAACAGGTAACAGGGGCCAGAATTAACCGCGACAAGTCGTCCGGCTTGCGGTTAGGTGCCTGGAAGGGTGTTTCCCTCCCGGGGCCCTTCGACTGGACGGACGGGCCGGTCAAGCTCCTCGGAGTTTGGTTCGGTCCGGACTTACAGTTGGAGAAAAACTGGTCAGAAGTACAGGCAAAGGTCGGCGCGTCGGTCGAGATTTGGCGTCGACGGAGTCTCTCCGTGAAGGGTCTGGCGGAGGTGTGTAATACATACCTCTTTCCCAGAATGCTTTACCGGCTGTCTGTACTTCCCCTTTGTGACGATCATGAGAAGGCGCTCGAGCGTTTGCTATTCTCCTGTCTTTGGAGAGGACGCAAACACATGGTCGACAAAGGAGTCTGTTGCCTCCGTCCGTGTCAAGGGGGTCTGGGGATGCCACACTTGAGGAGCCACGTGCTCGCTTCGAGGTTGGCATTCCTCAGGCGCGCGTTGGAGGAAGATCGGTTGCTTGCGGGGGTAGTGAGGGACATGTTCCCTAGCCTCACTATCACTCCCCCGCTCCTAAGGACTAGCAATAGGCCTTGGGGGCGGCCGAAATTCCTGCTCGAATGTCTGACGGCCCTTCGGGCCATTCCATGGTCCAGTGACCTTTCACGGCCTAGGAGAATCTTCTATCGGGGATTAGTGGAGGGCGCCGTGAAGGATGAACTGTGGAGTAAGCTCGGCATGTCGAGAGAGGAGTATCGCTCTCATTGGTCTTGGGCGCCAGGTGCGGATTGGCTCAACAACTCTGAGTTTTCTCTGACCTGGCGATTGGCTCGGAATGGTTTGTCTCTCAACGACAAGCGTTTCGCAATGGGCCTGGCGGATTTGCCAGATTGTGAACGTTGCGTCCTTGGAATTAAGGAGACGTCTGCGCACGCCTTCTTCCATTGTTCGCGCGTTCGCCCGTTGTGGGCGCGTGTCGGCGAGTTGACTGCTCGTATCGCGCCGCGGGAGCTTGTGCTCATTGATCGCGCATACGCTGTGGACAATGTGTCGCCCCCGTACTCTGGAGTGAAGCGGATGGTGTTTCTGTCGCTACTGGCCACGGCTAGAATGGTGATTTGGATGACGCGTCTGGAGGAAGTCTTGCGGGGAGGTCGTCTTTCGGATCAGGATCTAATCCGATATTTTGAGCACCAGCTCAAAATGAAGATTAGAACTGAACGAAAACGGCTGCACCCGACAGAGTTCAGCGAAAGGTGGGTATATGCGGCGAGCCTGGTTCGCGTGACCGGGGCTAGCCTTGATTTTCTCTTTTAGATCTGCTAGTTGCATCGGGGTGGATTCCTTTGGAACCCCGCCCGTGGTTAAGGTAGAAGTCTTTTTGGTGCCTAGTTAATGTGAGTGAATGTGTTTGTCCTGGCCTGTTCCCGGCTTCATTGCTTTTGTTATGATCCAGTTCGAGATTCCCATTGTCCAAGTATTATTTTGTCCCGTTTTCACTCTCGGCTGGGTCAGCCTTATACATTCTCCAGTCCAATTTATTTTTGCCCCCTGCTTATCCATTCCCCTTAGAAAGAGAGCTGCTTGATTTTGTCTTTTTTAAGGCAGAATACAGTGGCCTCTTTAATTATGTGGGTGTGTTTGGGTCTTACTAACATTGTGTATATATATTCATTTGAAATTGTTTTTTGTTTTGGGGATTTTTTGTTTCTTCATTCCCCCTTCCCATCATGTCATTTCATGAATAAAGTTTTAAATTATTTTTGTAAGATATTGTATATATTGTAAAAATCAGAAATTTTTATGTACATTTGGGGTGTTTTTTAGGTCCCCGGTATGATTTTGCGGTATTTTGGTGCTTGTTAGGTATGAGTGTTGATGGACAAATTTTTATGGTGAATGAGAAAATTGTAACGTATGTATGGGTCGTGAATCTGATTAGCTAGGTATAAGATAGTTACTGAAGACCATCCCAAGTTTTGTTCCCCCTCCCCATTTTTCGGCCTTGTGCCATAATTCATGTATTTCATACCTGAATAAATACATACCACCCCTTTCCCACCCGGCTTTTTGTTGTGTGGTTTAGGGTAAAAGAACAAAGGATAACACTTGTTCCTTCCGTGATATTTGTTAGTCCTCTGTATCTTGGATTTACTGCTTTCCAGCCCGAGTTTATAGCTCGGGCCAGCGTAAAAGTAGCGTCTAACAACGCGAAACACCGGGAAGCAGTGATCCGGTGTTCGGCCACTTTGTGGCAATGGCCACAGATGGGCCGATGGAAAGCGTTCCTCCCACCACGGCGTCGGTGGGAGGAAAGGAGGGGGATTGGGCTCTACCGCCTCGGGATAATCCCCCTTCGCAAGTACTAGCAGAAGCAGCATCGCCTAAACCCTCGACCGCTGGGTGGAAAAGAGGGAAATTGACGGTTAAGGATGAGGAATATTACCATCAGATGCAAGACAAATACGCCCAGTATATTAAAGGAACAGAGCTGGTTTCCGTGCCAGAACAATTGGCACAAATTGAGGCCAGAATAATCACACTAAGAACCAAGGAACTTAAGACCCATAAGTTTGTGGGCATCACAAGGGAATCCTTTGAAGAGGCAATTCGGGCTCTTCAGATTAATGCAAAGGCCGTAGCGAGGAGAGGCAATGCCAAGTGGGACGTCCTGCTTGGCTCAGCTGAAGAGGCCAAGCGCCTAATTGGCGTGGTATTGGAGACAAAAACACTCCAATTCCAGACGGAATATATGGGAGCAAGGAGAGTCAAGATTACCTTGCATGGCGTCCCCTTGGACATTACCGAGGACCACGTCGGCGCCTTTTTTGCAAGTTACGGAAAGGTGGCCGACGTCTCCTCGCTACGGTCCAAGGCAGGCTTCTATACAGGAGATATGGTCCTGCAGGTGACCCTATCTGGGGAAAACATTGCGAAAATCCCCAACATTCTCACCTGCAGGGATCGAAATATTTTTGTGGTCGTGGAGGGCAGAAAGCCTTGCTGTTGGGTCTGTGGGGCGGCGGAACACGTCGCAAAGGCGTGTCCGACCAAAAACCCGCCCCCAAAGGCCCAACCAGTCAAACAGCAGCAGCAGCCTGCAAAGGAAACTACCAAACAAGCTCCACCAGCACCAGTACCGGCAGCCAACAAGGAGGGTGATTGGCAGGTGGTGGTGCGAAAAAAGGCAAAAACGCCTTCGCCGGCGAAGGTGCCGGTGAAGGTGCCGACTCCTGTTAAGGCGCCTGCCAAACAGAAGGACCCTACTCCGCAAAATTCACCGTCCAAACAGGGCAAGGAAAAGGGTTCCTTCCCCAAAAAGGTTGCGGAAGAGCCTATGGAAGTAGGAAGAGCGTCGTCCCTGAAGCGCGGGAGAGAGGAAGAGGAGGAACAACAGGACAAACTCAAGAGTAGAAGGAGGAGCAGGAGCTCTGAGAGGAGGAAGCTGGGCGACCGATGCACTTCTTTACCGGTGTCCCCAGTTAGATGCACTTATGCAGAAAAGGCGAGGAGCCTTCCCTCTTCCCCGCGGAAAGCTTCCCAGTCCCCTACCTTCAATCTGACCCCCCTGGAAAAGAACATTTCGGCAACTCCCACTCCCTCCCCTTCTCCTATTCCCACTCCCAGCCAGACTCCCAGTCAGGCGAAAAAGAAGAAAGGCCTCCCGAGAGGCGCAGCTCTAATGAAAGTCGACGAAAATTTGGTGGCGGAGTGGTCCTCGCAAAGGCGAAAGTTGCTGAAGCCGCTCCTAAAACTGACTTCAGTCAACAATCTTTCCACTGAAGATCCTACAAACTTTTCCCAGGCCCCAGGTGTCATCACCCTGGTAAGAAATACCGGGGGGAACCTGCGGGTCTGGGACCACATAGAAGAGGTCAGAAGGTTATATCCTAAAATAAGGATGGTGGCGGAAAACACGCCGGAACTAAGAAAAATGTCGCAAAATTGTTCGGGGAGGTTCCCCGTTTTACTCCACCCCAGTTTATATAGGGTGGTAAAACTAACATATCCCACCGACGTCGGCGGGATTGTCCTAGACGGACGGATTACGTCCGACATTGGTACAGGGTCCCTAGGACAGTCCGTCGGGGTCCCCTCTGCCCGAGATTTCTACCCCGTATGCGACTAGAGCCTTGTTGCATGTTTCTTTGTTTTTTCGTTTCAGGTTTAAAAGATGTCTATTAAGATAGCCAGCTTGAATGCGAAGGGCCTGAGGGATCGGGGTAAGGCGGCTCGCCTGCTTCGTGACCTCTTGTCCTTCGGCGTGGATGTGGCCGCGATCCAAGAGACTCACTTTGTTTGCGAAGTCGACTCTTGTGTGCTGTCTAACGACTTTGTCGTCTATTCAGCATATGGGAGCCGGCAAGCCAGAGGTGTTTCTTTGCTGGTCAAGCGTACCCTGGACGCGAAGGTTGACCTTGTCCATGTCGGTGCCGAGGGCCGGCTGATCGTGGCCGATATTGCAGTGAAAAGCAAATTGTTCCGGCTGATTGTGGTTTATGCGCCCAATAAGCAAGGTGAGCGTGTCTCTTTCTTTCGGCTGTTGGAGCCCTTTATGGTGCATTCAACACGGCTAATCTTAGTTGGGGACTGGAATGCCATCCTAACCCCCAAATGGGATAGAGGGAGGGGCGCTAGCGGGAGGAATGATGATCGTAGCCTGGTTGATCTGATCGACGAATTTGGTCTCGTCGATAGATACCGGGTCGATCATCCGGATGGGAGTATGTGGACGTGGGCGCTTAATTGGCCTTCTACCCGGGTATCTGCGTACCTGGATAGGATGTTAGTGAGAGTGGCCGACATAGACTTCTTAGAATGTCCAACGTTCCACTGGCTAGGCTACACGGACCACAAACTCGTTTGTGCCCGTGTGGTGTTAGACTTTAGGCCTAGGTTGGCTGGTTATTGGAAGTTCAATCAGTCCTTACTGGACAGGCGGGACTTTCGTGACCAGCTGACAAAACTAGTTCAGCGGGCGTTAATTGGGCGAGTCATTGGGAATAAGTGGTGGGTTAACCTTAAGGACTCCATTAGGTCTTTCGCCACCAAATATAGCCAGCGGCTCAAACTAGATAAGGCTGCGGAGGCAAAGACACTTAGTGCTAATTTCGCCCGGGCGGAGGCTGGTGGGGATCCCCTCGAGATAGCCTTAGCCAGGGAGGCCCTGAGGCGCACGACTAGCGAGCGCTATATGGGTCAGGTAATTAGAGCTAAGTTAAGCAAGATGTCTTCCGAAGCTGTGAACATGGGCGCAGAACTGCGCAAGGAAGAAATTCGTCGGGCCGGCGATCGGTACATTCGAGAGGTGCGCGACCCGGAGGGACATCTCCTTAGGTCCACCGACGACATGTGCGAGGCGTTCCGGCAGCATTTCGAACACCGGTTTACCAAGGAGCCTGGTCTCCGTGACGAGGAGTTTCGCAGCTATTTGGCTGACTTTCCCCGGCTTTTGCCGGCTGAAGCGGCTAGCTGCGAAGGGGAGATTACGGAGGACGAAGTCTACGCGGCTTTGAAGAAGACCGGCAGTGGCAAGTCGCCAGGTTTGGATGGTTTGCCCTATGAATTGTACTTGAGGATGTCGCACCTTTTTGTCCCGCTCTTGACTGTCGTGTTCAACCACTGGTTTCGGCAGGGGTCCATCCCCGGTCGGATCACCAGGGGCGTGATCACGCTGTTGGGAAAAGGCAAGAAGGTTGGGCGGGGATTAGATGATTACAGGCCCATAACTCTGCTAAACACAGAGTTAAAGATTTTGGCCAAGATCCTGACGAATCGCTTGCAGCTAGTTGCCGAGTCTCTGTTGGAACCGGATCAGACTTGTTCTGTGAAGGGACGAACAATTCAGAGCAACCTGCACTTGATTCCGCACGATCGTAGAGGGTGTAGAAGACGACGAAGAGGCCGCGCTGATCAATTTGGATCAGTCCAAGGCATTTGATAGGATTGACCATGGCTACCTGGCTGCTGTCCTGCAGGCCGCCGGATTCAAACCCGACTTCAGCCGCTGGATTAGCCTTCTGTATCGCTCCCCCAAGGCTGTGGTACAGGTGAACGGGAAGCTGTCGAGCGCTTTCGCGCTGTCTAGGTCGGTCCGACAGGGTTGTCCACTGTCGCCTCTCCTTTACGTCCTGGCGTTGGAGCCTCTCCTTCGCCGGCTAAGGGACGAGACGTGCAGTCCGGTCCTGCGTGGAATTGCTGTCCCTGGTGGAGCTCGAGCCAGGGTTTCCGCGTACGCCGATGACGTAACGACCTTTGTGTCCTCCCGCAGGGACATAAGGGCGGTACAGAAGGCGCTTGAACGGTACGAACAGGTAACAGGGGCCAGAATTAACCGCGACAAGTCGTCCGGCTTGCGGTTAGGTGCCTGGAAGGGTGTTTCCCTCCCGGGGCCCTTCGACTGGACGGACGGGCCGGTCAAGCTCCTCGGAGTTTGGTTCGGTCCGGACTTACAGTTGGAGAAAAACTGGTCAGAAGTACAGGCAAAGGTCGGCGCGTCGGTCGAGATTTGGCGTCGACGGAGTCTCTCCGTGAAGGGTCTGGCGGAGGTGTGTAATACATACCTCTTTCCCAGAATGCTTTACCGGCTGTCTGTACTTCCCCTTTGTGACGATCATGAGAAGGCGCTCGAGCGTTTGCTATTCTCCTGTCTTTGGAGAGGACGCAAACACATGGTCGACAAAGGAGTCTGTTGCCTCCGTCCGTGTCAAGGGGGTCTGGGGATGCCACACTTGAGGAGCCACGTGCTCGCTTCGAGGTTGGCATTCCTCAGGCGCGCGTTGGAGGAAGATCGGTTGCTTGCGGGGGTAGTGAGGGACATGTTCCCTAGCCTCACTATCACTCCCCCGCTCCTAAGGACTAGCAATAGGCCTTGGGGGCGGCCGAAATTCCTGCTCGAATGTCTGACGGCCCTTCGGGCCATTCCATGGTCCAGTGACCTTTCACGGCCTAGGAGAATCTTCTATCGGGGATTAGTGGAGGGCGCCGTGAAGGATGAACTGTGGAGTAAGCTCGGCATGTCGAGAGAGGAGTATCGCTCTCATTGGTCTTGGGCGCCAGGTGCGGATTGGCTCAACAACTCTGAGTTTTCTCTGACCTGGCGATTGGCTCGGAATGGTTTGTCTCTCAACGACAAGCGGTTTCGCAATGGGCCTGGCGGATTTGCCAGATTGTGAACGTTGCGTCCTTGGAATTAAGGAGACGTCTGCGCACGCCTTCTTCCATTGTTCGCGCGTTCGCCCGTTGTGGGCGCGTGTCGGCGAGTTGACTGCTCGTATCGCGCCGCGGGAGCTTGTGCTCATTGATCGCGCATACGCTGTGGACAATGTGTCGCCCCCGTACTCTGGAGTGAAGCGGATGGTGTTTCTGTCGCTACTGGCCACGGCTAGAATGGTGATTTGGATGACGCGTCTGGAGGAAGTCTTGCGGGGAGGTCGTCTTTCGGATCAGGATCTAATCCGATATTTTGAGCACCAGCTCAAAATTAAGATTAGAACTGAACGGAAACGGCTGCACCCGACAGAGTTCAGCGAAAGGTGGGTATATGCAGGCGAGCCTGGTTCGCGTGACCGGGGCTAGCCTTGATTTTCTCTTTTAGATCTGCTAGTTGCATCGGGGTGGATTCCTTTGGAACCCCGCCCGTGGTTAAGGTAGAAGTCTCTTTTGTGCCTAGTTAATGTGAGTGAATGTGTTTGTCCTGGCCTGTTCCCGGCTTCCATTGCTTTTGTTATGATCCAGTTCGAGATTCCCATTGTCCAAGTATTATTTTGTCCCGTTTTCACTCTCGGCTGGGTCAGCCTTATACATTCTCCAGTCCAATTTATTTTTGCCCCCTGCTTATCCATTCCCCTTAGAAAGAGAGCTGCTTGATTTTGTTCTTTTTTAAGGCAGAATACAGTGGCCTCTTTAATTATGTGGGTGTGTTTGGGTCTTACTAACATTGTGTATATATATTCATTTGAAATTGTTTTTTGTTTTGGGGTTTTTTGTTTCTTCATTCCCCCTCCCCATCATGTCATTTCATGAATAAAGTTTTAAATTTATTTTTGTAAGATATTGTATATATTGTAAAAATCAGAAATTTTTATGTACATTTGGGGTGTTTTTAGGTCCCTGGTATGATTTTGCGGTATTTTGGTGTTTGATAGGTATGAGTGTTGATGGACAAATTTTTATGGTGAATGAGAAAATTGTAACGTATGTATGGGTCGTGAATCTGATTAGCTAGGTATAAGATAGTTACGGAAGACCAACCCAAGTTTTTGTTCCCCCTCCCATTTGTTGGCCTTGTGCCAGAATTTATGTACTTTTTCATAAATAAATAAGTACCACCCCTTTCCCACCCGGCTTTTTGTTGTGTGGTTTAGGGTAAAAGAACAAAGGATAACACTTGTTCCTTCGTGATATTTGTTAGTCCTCTGTATCTTGGATTTACTGCTTTCCAGCCCGAGTTTATAGCTCGGGCCAGCGTAAAAGTAGCGTCTAACAACGCGAAACACCGGGAAGCAGTGATCCGGTGTTCGGCCACTTTGTGGCAATGGCCACAGATGGGCCGATGGAAAGCGTTCCTCCCACCACGGCGTCGGTGGGAGGAAAGGAGGGGGATTGGGCTCTACCGCCTCGGGATAATCCCCCTTCGCAAGTACTAGCAGAAGCAGCATCGCCTAAACCCTCGACCGCTGGGTGGAAAAGAGGGAAATTGACGGTTAAGGATGAGGAATATTACCATCAGATGCAAGACAAATACGCCCAGTATATTAAAGGAACAGAGCTGGTTTCCGTGCCAGAACAATTGGCACAAATTGAGGCCAGAATAATCACACTAAGAACCAAGGAACTTAAGACCCATAAGTTTGTGGGCATCACAAGGGAATCCTTTGAAGAGGCAATTCGGGCTCTTCAGATTAATGCAAAGGCCGTAGCGAGGAGAGGCAATGCCAAGTGGGACGTCCTGCTTGGCTCAGCTGAAGAGGCCAAGCGCCTAATTGGCGTGGTATTGGAGACAAAAACACTCCAATTCCAGACGGAATATATGGGAGCAAGGAGAGTCAAGATTACCTTGCATGGCGTCCCCTTGGACATTACCGAGGACCACGTCGGCGCCTTTTTTGCAAGTTACGGAAAGGTGGCCGACGTCTCCTCGCTACGGTCCAAGGCAGGCTTCTATACAGGAGATATGGTCCTGCAGGTGACCCTATCTGGGGAAAACATTGCGAAAATCCCCAACATTCTCACCTGCAGGGATCGAAATATTTTTGTGGTCGTGGAGGGCAGAAAGCCTTGCTGTTGGGTCTGTGGGGCGGCGGAACACGTCGCAAAGGCGTGTCCGACCAAAAACCCGCCCCCAAAGGCCCAACCAGTCAAACAGCAGCAGCAGCCTGCAAAGGAAACTACCAAACAAGCTCCACCAGCACCAGTACCGGCAGCCAACAAGGAGGGTGATTGGCAGGTGGTGGCGCGAAAAAAGGCAAAAACGCCTTCGCCGGCGAAGGTGCCGGTGAAGGTGCCGACTCCTGTTAAGGCGCCTGCCAAACAGAAGGACCCTACTCCGCAAAATTCACCGTCCAAACAGGGCAAGGAAAAGGGTTCCTTCCCCAAAAAGGTTGCGGAAGAGCCTATGGAAGTAGGAAGAGCGTCGTCCCTGAAGCGCGGGAGAGAGGAAGAGGAGGAACAACAGGACAAACTCAAGAGTAGAAGGAGGAGCAGGAGCTCTGAGAGGAGGAAGCTGGGCGACCGATGCACTTCTTTACCGGTGTCCCCAGTTAGATGCACTTATGCAGAAAAGGCGAGGAGCCTTCCCTCTTCCCCGCGGAAAGCTTCCCAGTCCCCTACCTTCAATCTGACCCCCCTGGAAAAGAACATTTCGGCAACTCCCACTCCCTCCCCTTCTCCTATTCCCACTCCCAGCCAGACTCCCAGTCAGGCGAAAAAGAAGAAAGGCCTCCCGAGAGGCGCAGCTCTAATGAAAGTCGACGAAAATTTGGTGGCGGAGTGGTCCTCGCAAAGGCGAAAGTTGCTGAAGCCGCTCCTAAAACTGACTTCAGTCAACAATCTTTCCACTGAAGATCCTACAAACTTTTCCCAGGCCCCAGGTGTCATCACCCTGGTAAGAAATACCGGGGGGAACCTGCGGGTCTGGGACCACATAGAAGAGGTCAGAAGGTTATATCCTAAAATAAGGATGGTGGCGGAAAACACGCCGGAACTAAGAAAAATGTCGCAAAATTGTTCGGGGAGGTTCCCCGTTTTACTCCACCCCAGTTTATATAGGGTGGTAAAACTAACATATCCCACCGACGTCGGCGGGATTGTCCTAGACGGACGGATTACGTCCGACATTGGTACAGGGTCCCTAGGACAGTCCGTCGGGGTCCCCTCTGCCCGAGATTTCTACCCCGTATGCGACTAGAGCCTTGTTGCATGTTTCTTTGTTTTTTCGTTTCAGGTTTAAAAGATGTCTATTAAGATAGCCAGCTTGAATGCGAAGGGCCTGAGGGATCGGGGTAAGGCGGCTCGCCTGCTTCGTGACCTCTTGTCCTTCGGCGTGGATGTGGCCGCGATCCAAGAGACTCACTTTGTTTGCGAAGTCGACTCTTGTGTGCTGTCTAACGACTTTGTCGTCTATTCAGCATATGGGAGCCGGCAAGCCAGAGGTGTTTCTTTGCTGGTCAAGCGTACCCTGGACGCGAAGGTTGACCTTGTCCATGTCGGTGCCGAGGGCCGGCTGATCGTGGCCGATATTGCAGTGAAAAGCAAATTGTTCCGGCTGATTGTGGTTTATGCGCCCAATAAGCAAGGTGAGCGTGTCTCTTTCTTTCGGCTGTTGGAGCCCTTTATGGTGCATTCAACACGGCTAATCTTAGTTGGGGACTGGAATGCCATCCTAACCCCCAAATGGGATAGAGGGAGGGGCGCTAGCGGGAGGAATGATGATCGTAGCCTGGTTGATCTGATCGACGAATTTGGTCTCGTCGATAGATACCGGGTCGATCATCCGGATGGGAGTATGTGGACGTGGGCGCTTAATTGGCCTTCTACCCGGGTATCTGCGTACCTGGATAGGATGTTAGTGAGAGTGGCCGACATAGACTTCTTAGAATGTCCAACGTTCCACTGGCTAGGCTACACGGACCACAAACTCGTTTGTGCCCGTGTGGTGTTAGACTTTAGGCCTAGGTTGGCTGGTTATTGGAAGTTCAATCAGTCCTTACTGGACAGGCGGGACTTTCGTGACCAGCTGACAAAACTAGTTCAGCGGGCGTTAATTGGGCGAGTCATTGGGAATAAGTGGTGGGTTAACCTTAAGGACTCCATTAGGTCTTTCGCCACCAAATATAGCCAGCGGCTCAAACTAGATAAGGCTGCGGAGGCAAAGACACTTAGTGCTAATTTCGCCCGGGCGGAGGCTGGTGGGGATCCCCTCGAGATAGCCTTAGCCAGGGAGGCCCTGAGGCGCACGACTAGCGAGCGCTATATGGGTCAGGTAATTAGAGCTAAGTTAAGCAAGATGTCTTCCGAAGCTGTGAACATGGGCGCAGAACTGCGCAAGGAAGAAATTCGTCGGGCCGGCGATCGGTACATTCGAGAGGTGCGCGACCCGGAGGGACATCTCCTTAGGTCCACCGACGACATGTGCGAGGCGTTCCGGCAGCATTTCGAACACCGGTTTACCAAGGAGCCTGGTCTCCGTGACGAGGAGTTTCGCAGCTATTTGGCTGACTTTCCCCGGCTTTTGCCGGCTGAAGCGGCTAGCTGCGAAGGGGAGATTACGGAGGACGAAGTCTACGCGGCTTTGAAGAAGACCGGCAGTGGCAAGTCGCCAGGTTTGGATGGTTTGCCCTATGAATTGTACTTGAGGATGTCGCACCTTTTTGTCCCGCTCTTGACTGTCGTGTTCAACCACTGGTTTCGGCAGGGGTCCATCCCCGGTCGGATCACCAGGGGCGTGATCACGCTGTTGGGAAAAGGCAAGAAGGTTGGGCGGGGATTAGATGATTACAGGCCCATAACTCTGCTAAACACAGAGTTAAAGATTTTGGCCAAGATCCTGACGAATCGCTTGCAGCTAGTTGCCGAGTCTCTGTTGGAACCGGATCAGACTTGTTCTGTGAAGGGACGAACAATTCAGAGCAACCTGCACTTGATTCCGCACGATCGTAGAGGGTGTAGAAGACGACGAAGAGGCCGCGCTGATCAATTTGGATCAGTCCAAGGCATTTGATAGGATTGACCATGGCTACCTGGCTGCTGTCCTGCAGGCCGCCGGATTCAAACCCGACTTCAGCCGCTGGATTAGCCTTCTGTATCGCTCCCCCAAGGCTGTGGTACAGGTGAACGGGAAGCTGTCGAGCGCTTTCGCGCTGTCTAGGTCGGTCCGACAGGGTTGTCCACTGTCGCCTCTCCTTTACGTCCTGGCGTTGGAGCCTCTCCTTCGCCGGCTAAGGGACGAGACGTGCAGTCCGGTCCTGCGTGGAATTGCTGTCCCTGGTGGAGCTCGAGCCAGGGTTTCCGCGTACGCCGATGACGTAACGACCTTTGTGTCCTCCCGCAGGGACATAAGGGCGGTACAGAAGGCGCTTGAACGGTACGAACAGGTAACAGGGGCCAGAATTAACCGCGACAAGTCGTCCGGCTTGCGGTTAGGTGCCTGGAAGGGTGTTTCCCTCCCGGGGCCCTTCGACTGGACGGACGGGCCGGTCAAGCTCCTCGGAGTTTGGTTCGGTCCGGACTTACAGTTGGAGAAAAACTGGTCAGAAGTACAGGCAAAGGTCGGCGCGTCGGTCGAGATTTGGCGTCGACGGAGTCTCTCCGTGAAGGGTCTGGCGGAGGTGTGTAATACATACCTCTTTCCCAGAATGCTTTACCGGCTGTCTGTACTTCCCCTTTGTGACGATCATGAGAAGGCGCTCGAGCGTTTGCTATTCTCCTGTCTTTGGAGAGGACGCAAACACATGGTCGACAAAGGAGTCTGTTGCCTCCGTCCGTGTCAAGGGGGTCTGGGGATGCCACACTTGAGGAGCCACGTGCTCGCTTCGAGGTTGGCATTCCTCAGGCGCGCGTTGGAGGAAGATCGGTTGCTTGCGGGGGTAGTGAGGGACATGTTCCCTAGCCTCACTATCACTCCCCCGCTCCTAAGGACTAGCAATAGGCCTTGGGGGCGGCCGAAATTCCTGCTCGAATGTCTGACGGCCCTTCGGGCCATTCCATGGTCCAGTGACCTTTCACGGCCTAGGAGAATCTTCTATCGGGGATTAGTGGAGGGCGCCGTGAAGGATGAACTGTGGAGTAAGCTCGGCATGTCGAGAGAGGAGTATCGCTCTCATTGGTCTTGGGCGCCAGGTGCGGATTGGCTCAACAACTCTGAGTTTTCTCTGACCTGGCGATTGGCTCGGAATGGTTTGTCTCTCAACGACAAGCGTTTCGCAATGGGCCTGGCGGATTTGCCAGATTGTGAACGTTGCGTCCTTGGAATTAAGGAGACGTCTGCGCACGCCTTCTTCCATTGTTCGCGCGTTCGCCCGTTGTGGGCGCGTGTTGGCGAGTTGACTGCTCGTATCGCGCCGCGGGAGCTTGTGCTCATTGATCGCGCATACGCTGTGGACAATGTGTCGCCCCCGTACTCTGGAGTGAAGCGGATGGTGTTTCTGTCGCTACTGGCCACGGCTAGAATGGTGATTTGGATGACGCGTCTGGAGGAAGTCTTGCGGGGCGGTCGTCTTTCGGATCAGGATCTAATCCGATATTTTGAGCACCAGCTCAAAATTAAGATTAGAACTGAACGAAAACGGCTGCACCCGACAGAGTTCAGCGAAAGGTGGGTATATGCGGCGAGCCTGGTTCGCGTGACCGGGGCTAGCCTTGATTTTCTCTTTTAGATCTGCTAGTTGCATCGGGGTGGATTCCTTTGGAACCCCTCCCGTGGTTAAGGTAGAAGTTCTTTTTGTGCCTAGTTAATGTGAGTGAATGTGTTTGTCCTGGCCTGTTCCCGGCTCCATTGCTTTTGTTATGATCCAGTTCGAGATTCCCATTGTCCAAGTATTATTTTGTCCCGTTTTCACTCTCGGCTGGGTCAGCCTTATACATTCTCCAGTCCAATTTATTTTTGCCCCCTGCTTATCCATTCCCCTTAGAAAGAGAGCTGCTTGATTTTGTCTTTTAAGGCAGAATACAGTGGCCTCTTTAATTATGTGGGTGTGTTTGGGTCTTACTAACCCATGTATATATATTCATTTGAAATTGTTTTTTGTTTTGGGGTTTTTTGTTTCTTCATTCCCCCTCCCCATCATGTCATTTCATGAATAAAGTTTTAAATTTATTTTTGTACACTATTGTAAATATTGTAAATACACAAATTTTTATGTACATTTGGGGTGTTTTTAGGTCCCTGGTATGATTTTGCGGTATTTTGGTGCTTGATAGGTATGAGTGTTGATGGACAAATTTTTATGGTGACTGTGAAAATTGTAACGTATGTATGGGTCGTGAATCTGATTAGCTAGGTATAAGATAGTTACGGAAGACCAACCCAAGTTTTTGTTCCCCCTCCCATTTGTTGGCCTTGTGCCAGAATTCATGTATTTATGCTGAATAAATAATTACCACCCCTTTCCCACCCGGCTTTTTGTTGTGTGGTTTAGGGTAAAAGAACAAAGGATAACACTTGTTCCTTCGTGATATTTGTTAGTCCTCTGTATCTTGGATTTACTGCTTTCCAGCCCGAGTTTATAGCTCGGGCCAGCGTAAAAGTAGCGTCTAACAACGCGAAACACCGGGAAGCAGTGATCCGGTGTTCGGCCACTTTGTGGCAATGGCCACAGATGGGCCGATGGAAAGCGTTCCTCCCACCACGGCGTCGGTGGGAGGAAAGGAGGGGGATTGGGCTCTACCGCCTCGGGATAATCCCCCTTCGCAAGTACTAGCAGAAGCAGCATCGCCTAAACCCTCGACCGCTGGGTGGAAAAGAGGGAAATTGACGGTTAAGGATGAGGAATATTACCATCAGATGCAAGACAATTACGCCCAGTATATTAAAGGAACAGAGCTGGTTTCCGTGCCAGAACAATTGGCACAAATTGAGGCCAGAATAATCACACTAAGAACCAAGGAACTTAAGACCCATAAGTTTGTGGGCATCACAAGGGAATCCTTTGAAGAGGCAATTCGGGCTCTTCAGATTAATGCAAAGGCCGTAGCGAGGAGAGGCAATGCCAAGTGGGACGTCCTGCTTGGCTCAGCTGAAGAGGCCAAGCGCCTAATTGGCGTGGTATTGGAGACAAAAACACTCCAATTCCAGACGGAATATATGGGAGCAAGGAGAGTCAAGATTACCTTGCATGGCGTCCCCTTGGACATTGCCGAGGACCACGTCGGCGCCTTTTTTGCAAGTTACGGAAAGGTGGCCGACGTCTCCTCGCTACGGTCCAAGGCAGGCTTCTATACAGGAGATATGGTCCTGCAGGTGACCCTATCTGGGGAAAACATTGCGAAAATCCCCAACATTCTCACCTGCAGGGATCGAAATATTTTTGTGGTCGTGGAGGGCAGAAAGCCTTGCTGTTGGGTCTGTGGGGCGGCGGAACACGTCGCAAAGGCGTGTCCGACCAAAAACCCGCCCCCAAAGGCCCAACCAGTCAAACAGCAGCAGCAGCCTGCAAAGGAAACTACCAAACAAGCTCCACCAGCACCAGTACCGGCAGCCAACAAGGAGGGTGATTGGCAGGTGGTGGCGCGAAAAAAGGCAAAAACGCCTTCGCCGGCGAAGGTGCCGGTGAAGGTGCCGACTCCTGTTAAGGCGCCTGCCAAACAGAAGGACCCTACTCCGCAAAATTCACCGTCCAAACAGGGCAAGGAAAAGGGTTCCTTCCCCAAAAAGGTTGCGGAAGAGCCTATGGAAGTAGGAAGAGCGTCGTCCCTGAAGCGCGGGAGAGAGGAAGAGGAGGAACAACAGGACAAACTCAAGAGTAGAAGGAGGAGCAGGAGCTCTGAGAGGAGGAAGCTGGGCGACCGATGCACTTCTTTACCGGTGTCCCCAGTTAGATGCACTTATGCAGAAAAGGCGAGGAGCCTTCCCTCTTCCCCGCGGAAAGCTTCCCAGTCCCCTACCTTCAATCTGACCCCCCTGGAAAAGAACATTTCGGCAACTCCCACTCCCTCCCCTTCTCCTATTCCCACTCCCAGCCAGACTCCCAGTCGGGCGAAAAAGAAGAAAGGCCTCCCGAGAGGCGCAGCTCTAATGAAAGTCGACGAAAATTTGGTGGCGGAGTGGTCCTCGCAAAGGCGAAAGTTGCTGAAGCCGCTCCTAAAACTGACTTCAGTCAACAATCTTTCCACTGAAGATCCTACAAACTTTTCCCAGGCCCCAGGTGTCATCACCCTGGTAAGAAATACCGGGGGGAACCTGCGGGTCTGGGACCACATAGAAGAGGTCAGAAGGTTATATCCTAAAATAAGGATGGTGGCGGAAAACACGCCGGAACTAAGAAAAATGTCGCAAAATTGTTCGGGGAGGTTCCCCGTTTTACTCCACCCCAGTTTATATAGGGTGGTAAAACTAACATATCCCACCGACGTCGGCGGGATTGTCCTAGACGGACGGATTACGTCCGACATTGGTACAGGGTCCCTAGGACAGTCCGTCGGGGTCCCCTCTGCCCGAGATTTCTACCCCGTATGCGACTAGTGCCTTTGTTGCATGTTCTTTGTTTTTCTTTTTCAGAACTAAAAGATGTCTATTAAGATAGCCAGCTTGAATGCGAAGGGCCTGAGGGATCGGGGTAAGGCGGCTCGCCTGCTTCGTGACCTCTTGTCCTTCGGCGTGGATGTGGCCGCGATCCAAGAGACTCACTTTGTTTGCGAAGTCGACTCTTGTGTGCTGTCTAACGACTTTGTCGTCTATTCAGCATATGGGAGCCGGCAAGCCAGAGGTGTTTCTTTGCTGGTCAAGCGTACCCTGGACGCGAGGGTTGACCTTGTCCATGTCGGTGCCGAGGGCCGGCTGATCGTGGCCGATATTGCAGTGAAAAGCAAATTGTTCCGGCTGATTGTGGTTTATGCGCCCAATAAGCAAGGTGAGCGTGTCTCTTTCTTTCGGCTGTTGGAGCCCTTTATGGTGCATTCAACACGGCTAATCTTAGTTGGGGACTGGAATGCCATCCTAACCCCCAAATGGGATAGAGGGAGGGGCGCTAGCGGGAGGAATGATGATCGTAGCCTGGTTGATCTGATCGACGAATTTGGTCTCGTCGATAGATACCGGGTCGATCATCCGGATGGGAGTATGTGGACGTGGGCGCTTAATTGGCCTTCTACCCGGGTATCTGCGTACCTGGATAGGATGTTAGTGAGAGTGGCCGACATAGACTTCTTAGAATGTCCAACGTTCCACTGGCTAGGCTACACGGACCACAAACTCGTTTGTGCCCGTGTGGTGTTAGACTTTAGGCCTAGGTTGGCTGGTTATTGGAAGTTCAATCAGTCCTTACTGGACAGGCGGGACTTTCGTGACCAGCTGACAAAACTAGTTCAGCGGGCGTTAATTGGGCGAGTCATTGGGAATAAGTGGTGGGTTAACCTTAAGGACTCCATTAGGTCTTTCGCCACCAAATATAGCCAGCGGCTCAAACTAGATAAGGCTGCGGAGGCAAAGACACTTAGTGCTAATTTCGCCCGGGCGGAGGCTGGTGGGGATCCCCTAGAGATAGCCTTAGCCAGGGGAGGCCCTGAGGCGCACGACTAGCGAGCGCTATATGGGTCAGGTAATTAGAGCTAAGTTAAGCAAGATGTCTTCCGAAGCTGTGAACATGGGCGCAGAACTGCGCAAGGAAGAAATTCGTCGGGCCGGCGATCGGTACATTCGAGAAGTGCGCGACCCGGAGGGGCATCTCCTTCGGTCCACCGACGACATGTGCGAGGCGTTCCGGCAGCATTTCGAACACCGGTTTACCAAGGAGCCTGGTCTCCGTGACGAGGAGTTTCGCAGCTATTTGGCTGACTTTCCCCGGCTTTTGCCGGCTGAAGCGGCTAGCTGCGAAGGGGAGATTACGGAGGACGAAGTCTACGCGGCTTTGAAGAAGACCGGCAGTGGCAAGTCGCCAGGTTTGGATGGTTTGCCCTATGAATTGTACTTGAGGATGTCGCACCTTTTTGTCCCGCTCTTGACTGTCGTGTTCAACCACTGGTTTCGGCAGGGGTCCATCCCCGGTCGGATCACCAGGGGCGTGATCACGCTGTTGGGAAAAGGCAAGAAGGTTGGGCGGGGATTAGATGATTACAGGCCCATAACTCTGCTAAACACAGAGTTAAAGATTTTGGCCAAGATCCTGACGAATCGCTTGCAGCTAGTTGCCGAGTCTCTGTTGGAACCGGATCAGACTTGTTCTGTGAAGGGACGAACAATTCAGAGCAACCTGCACTTGATTCGCACGATCGTAGAGGGTGTAGAAGACGACGAAGAGGCCGCGCTGATCAATTTGGATCAGTCCAAGGCATTTGATAGGATTGACCATGGCTACCTGGCTGCTGTCCTGCAGGCCGCCGGATTCAAACCCGACTTCAGCCGCTGGATTAGCCTTCTGTATCGCTCCCCCAAGGCTGTGGTACAGGTGAACGGGAAGCTGTCGGGCGCTTTCGCGCTGTCTAGGTCGGTCCGTCAGGGTTGTCCACTGTCGCCTCTCCTTTACGTCCTGGCGTTGGAGCCCCTCCTTCGCCGGCTAAGGGACGAGACGTGCAGTCCGGTCCTGCGTGGAATTGCTGTCCCTGGTGGAGCTCGAGCCAGGGTTTCCGCGTACGCCGATGACGTAACGACCTTTGTGTCCTCCCGCAGGGACATAAGGGCGGTACAGAAGGCGCTTGAACGGTACGAACAGGTAACGGGGGCCAGAATTAACCGCGACAAGTCGTCCGGCTTGCGGTTAGGTGCCTGGAAGGGTGTTTCCCTCCCGGGGCCCTTCGACTGGACGGACGGGCCGGTCAAGCTCCTCGGAGTTTGGTTCGGTCCGGACTTACAGTTGGAGAAAAACTGGTCAGAAGTACAGGCAAAGGTCGGCGCGTCGGTCGAGATTTGGCGTCGACGGAGTCTCTCCGTGAAGGGTCTGGCGGAGGTGTGTAATACATACCTCTTTCCCAGAATCCTTTACCGGCTGTCTGTACTTCCCCTTTGTGACGATCATGAGAAGGCGCTCGAGCGTTTGCTATTCTCCTGTCTTTGGAGAGGACGCAAACACATGGTCGACAAAGGAGTCTGTTGCCTCCGTCCGTGTCAAGGGGGTCTGGGGATGCCACACTTGAGGAGCCACGTGCTCGCTTCGAGGTTGGCATTCCTCAGGCGCGCGTTGGAGGAAGATCGGTTGCTTGCGGGGGTAGTGAGGGACATGTTCCCTAGCCTCACTATCACTCCCCCGCTCCTAAGGACTAGCAATAGGCCTTGGGGGCGGCCGAAATTCCTGCTCGAATGTCTGACGGCCCTTCGGGCCATTCCATGGTCCAGTGACCTTTCACGGCCTAGGAGAATCTTCTATCGGGGATTAGTGGAGGGCGCCGTGAAGGATGAACTGTGGAGTAAGCTCGGCATGTCGAGAGAGGAGTATCGCTCTCATTGGTCTTGGGCGCCAGGTGCGGATTGGCTCAACAACTCTGAGTTTTCTCTGACCTGGCGATTGGCTCGGAATGGTTTGTCTCTCAACGACAAGCGTTTCGCAATGGGCCTGGCGGATTTGCCAGATTGTGAACGTTGCGTCCTTGGAATTAAGGAGACGTCTGCGCACGCCTTCTTCCATTGTTCGCGCGTTCGCCCGTTGTGGGCGCGTGTCGGCGAGTTGACTGCTCGTATCGCGCCGCGGGAGCTTGTGCTCATTGATCGCGCATACGCTGTGGACAATGTGTCGCCCCCGTACTCTGGAGTGAAGCGGATGGTGTTTCTGTCGCTACTGGCCACGGCTAGAATGGTGATTTGGATGACGCGTCTGGAGGAAGTCTTGCGGGGAGGTCGTCTTTCGGATCAGGATCTAATCCGATATTTTGAGCACCAGCTCAAAATGAAGATTAGAACTGAACGAAAACGGCTGCACCCGACAGAGTTCAGCGAAAGGTGGGTATATGCGGCGAGCCTGGTTCGCGTGACCGGGGCTAGCCTTGATTTTCTCTTTTAGATCTGCTAGTTGCATCGGGGTGGATTCCTTTGGAACCCCGCCCGTGGTTAAGGTAGAAGTCTTTTTGGTGCCTAGTTAATGTGAGTGAATGTGTTTGTCCTGGCCTGTTCCCGGCTTCATTGCTTTTGTTATGATCCAGTTCGAGATTCCCATTGTCCAAGTATTATTTTGTCCCGTTTTCACTCTCGGCTGGGTCAGCCTTATACATTCTCCAGTCCAATTTATTTTTGCCCCCTGCTTATCCATTCCCCTTAGAAAGAGAGCTGCTTGATTTTGTCTTTTTAAGGCAGAATACAGTGGCCTCTTTAATTATGTGGGTGTGTTTGGGTCTTACTAACATTGTGTATATATATTCATTTGAAATTGTTTTTTGTTTTGGGGATTTTTTGTTTCTTCATTCCCCCTTCCCATCATGTCATTTCATGAATAAAGTTTTAAATTATTTTTGTAAGATATTGTATATATTGTAAAAATCAGAAATTTTTATGTACATTTGGGGTGTTTTTTAGGTCCCCGGTATGATTTTGCGGTATTTTGGTGCTTGTTAGGTATGAGTGTTGATGGACAAATTTTTATGGTGAATGAGAAAATTGTAACATATGTATGGGTCGTGAATCTGATTAGCTAGGTATAAGATAGTTACTGAAGACCATCCCAAGTTTTGTTCCCCCTCCCCATTTTTCGGCCTTGTGCCATAATTCATGTATTTCATACCTGAATAAATACATACCACCCCTTTCCCACCCGGCTTTTTGTTGTGTGGTTTAGGGTAAAAGAACAAAGGATAACACTTGTTCCTTCGTGATATTTGTTAGTCCTCTGTATCTTGGATTTACTGCTTTCCAGCCCGAGTTTATAGCTCGGGCCAGCGTAAAAGTAGCGTCTAACAACGCGAAACACCGGGAAGCAGTGATCCGGTGTTCGGCCACTTTGTGGCAATGGCCACAGATGGGCCGATGGAAAGCGTTCCTCCCACCACGGCGTCGGTGGGAGGAAAGGAGGGGGATTGGGCTCTACCGCCTCGGGATAATCCCCCTTCTACAGTACCAGCAGTGATACCAGCAGCAGCTCCAGCATCCCCCTTACCTTCGACCTCTGGGTGGAAGGGAGGCAAAAAAATGTCGCTAAAAGGGGAGGATTATTACGAGAAGATTGCTAAGGACTATGCAGAGTACATCAAAGGAACAGAGCTCGTCTCGGTGCCGGAGCAGTTGGCTCAAATAGAGGCGAGAGTCATCACCTTGTACACTAAGGACCCGAAGACAAAGAAGTTGGTCGGCGTCCCTCGGGATACACTCGAGGAGGGGCTACAAGCCCTAAAAATTAGAGCGTTGGCCGTGGCGAGGAGAGGCAATGCCATGTGGGACGTCCTGCTTGGCTCCGTACAAGAAGCTAGAAACCTAATTGGTGTGGTCTTGGAGACCAAAACTCTCCTGATCAATACGGAGTACATGGGTACTAGAAAAGTTAAGGTCACCCTGCATGGCGTCCCCATGGACATTGCCGAGGATCATGTTGGCGCCTTCTTCGTGCAATATGGAAGAGTGGCCGAAGTCTCCTCGCTGCGGTCCAAGGCCGGTTTTCTCACGGGCGACATGACCCTGCAGGTGACCCTGAATAAGGACAACATCGCTAAAATTCCCAACATCCTCACCTGCAGGGGTCGTTCGATTTTTATAATCGTAGAAGGCAGAAAGCCTTGCTGTTGGGTCTGTGGGGCGGCGGAGCATGTCGCAAAGATCTGTCCGTCTAAGAATCCCCCCACAAAGGCCCAACCAGCCAAGCAGCAGCAGCCAGCAAAGGAAGTAGTTAAGACAGCCTCTCCTACACCAGTACCAGCAGCCAGCAAGGAGGGCGATTGGCAGGTGGTGGCGAGGAAAAAGGCAAAAACGCCTTCTCCGGCCAAGGGGCCGGCGAAGGTGCCACCGCCTGTCAAATCACCCCCAAAACAAAAGGAGACTACATCAAAAAATACGCCCGCCAAACAGGAGAGGGAAAGGGTTTCCTCCCCCAAAAAGGACGAACCGATGGAGGTAGGGAGAGCGTCGTCTTTGAAGCGCGGGAGAGAGGAAGAAGAGGAGCAGCAGGACAAGCTAAAAAGCAGAAGAAGGGGCAGGAGCTCGGAAAGAAGCATACATGCGGACAAGTGTGCATCATTGCCGGTTTCCCCGGTCAGACACACATATGCTGACAAGGCAAGAAGCCTACCATCTTCCCCGCGCAAAGCTTCCCAGTCCCCAACCTTCAATTTGATCCCCTTGAAAAAACAGACTTCTGCAACACCCACTCCCTCCCCTTCTCCTATTCCCACTCCCTCACGGGCAAAAAAGAAGAAAGCCCTCCCCCAAGGCGACGCTTTGTGTAAAGTAGATGAGGACATTGTGGAGGAGTGGTCTTCGCAGAGGCGAAAACTGCTGAAGCCACTCCTCAAACTGACTGCAGTAAAAGGAATGTCCACGGAAGACCCAACAAACTTTCCCCAGGCCCCAGGAGTCATTACCCTCGTAAGAAATACCGGGGGTAACCTGAGGGTCTGGGACCACATAGAAGATGCCAAGAAGTACTACCCTAAATTAAGGATGGCAACAATGAACACGCCTGAACTTAAAAAAATGGGCAAAAATTGTTCGGGGAGGTTCCCGGTTATCCTCCACCCCTGCTTATATAGGGTGGTAAAGCTAACCTACCCCACGGACGTCGGCGGTATTGTCCTAGACGGACGGATTACGTCCGATATAGGTACAGGGTCCCTAGGAGAGTCCGTCGGGGTCCCATCCACCAGAGATTTTTTCCCCGTATGTGACTAGTGCCTTTGTTGCATGTTCTTTGTTTTTTCTTTTTCAGGTTTAAAAGATGTCTATTAAGATAGCCAGCTTGAATGCGAAGGGCCTGAGGGATCGGGGTAAGGCGGCTCGCCTGCTTCGTGACCTCTTGTCCTTCGGCGTGGATGTGGCCGCGATCCAAGAGACTCACTTTGTTTGCGAAGTCGACTCTTGTGTGCTGTCTAACGACTTTGTCGTCTATTCAGCATATGGGAGCCGGCAAGCCAGAGGTGTTTCTTTGCTGGTCAAGCGTACCCTGGACGCGAAGGTTGACCTTGTCCATGTCGGTGCCGAGGGCCGGCTGATCGTGGCCGATATTGCAGTGAAAAGCAAATTGTTCCGGTTGATTGTGGTTTATGCGCCCAATAAGCAAGGTGAGCGTGTCTCTTTCTTTCGGCTGTTGGAGCCCTTTATGGTGCATTCAACACGGCTAATCTTAGTTGGGGACTGGAATGCCATCCTAACCCCCAAATGGGATAGAGGGAGGGGCGCTAGCGGGAGGAATGATGATCGTAGCCTGGTTGATCTGATCGACGAATTTGGTCTCGTCGATAGATACCGGGTCGATCATCCGGATGGGAGTATGTGGACGTGGGCGCTTAATTGGCCTTCTACCCGGGTATCTGCGTACCTGGATAGGATGTTAGTGAGAGTGGCCGACATAGACTTCTTAGAATGTCCAACGTTCCACTGGCTAGGCTACACGGACCACAAACTCGTTTGTGCCCGTGTGGTGTTAGACTTTAGGCCTAGGTTGGCTGGTTATTGGAAGTTCAATCAGTCCTTACTGGACAGGCGGGACTTTCGTGACCAGCTGACAAAACTAGTTCAGCGGGCGTTAATTGGGCGAGTCATTGGGAATAAGTGGTGGGTTAACCTTAAGGACTCCATTAGGTCTTTCGCCACCAAATATAGCCAGCGGCTCAAACTAGATAAGGCTGCGGAGGCAAAGACACTTAGTGCTAATTTCGCCCGGGCGGAGGCTGGTGGGGATCCCCTCGAGATAGCCTTAGCCAGGGAGGCCCTGAGGCGCACGACTAGCGAGCGCTATATGGGCCAGGTAATTAGAGCTAAGTTAAGCAAGATGTCTTCCGAAGCTGTGAACATGGGCGCAGAACTGCGCAAGGAAGAAATTCGTCGGGCCGGCGATCGGTACATTCGAGAAGTGCGCGACCCGGAGGGGCATCTCCTTCGGTCCACTGACGACATGTGCGAGGCGTTCCGGCAGCATTTCGAACACCGGTTTACCAAGGAGCCTGGTCTCCGTGACGAGGAGTTTCGCAGCTATTTGGCTGACTTTCCCCGGCTTTTGCCGGCTGAAGCGGCTAGCTGCGAAGGGGAGATTACGGAGGACGAAGTCTACGCGGCTTTGAAGAAGACCGGCAGTGGCAAGTCGCCAGGTTTGGATGGTTTGCCCTATGAATTGTACTTGAGGATGTCGCACCTTTTTGTCCCGCTCTTGACTGTCGTGTTCAACCACTGGTTTCGGCAGGGGTCCATCCCCGGTCGGATCACCAGGGGCGTGATCACGCTGTTGGGAAAAGGCAAGAAGGTTGGGCGGGGATTAGATGATTACAGGCCCATAACTCTGCTAAACACAGAGTTAAAGATTTTGGCCAAGATCCTGACGAATCGCTTGCAGCTAGTTGCCGAGTCTCTGTTGGAACCGGATCAGACTTGTTCTGTGAAGGGACGAACAATTCAGAGCAACCTGCACTTGATTCGCACGATCGTAGAGGGTGTAGAAGACGACGAAGAGGCCGCGCTGATCAATTTGGATCAGTCCAAGGCATTTGATAGGATTGACCATGGCTACCTGGCTGCTGTCCTGCAGGCCGCCGGATTCAAACCCGACTTCAGCCGCTGGATTAGCCTTCTGTATCGCTCCCCCAAGGCTGTGGTACAGGTGAACGGGAAGCTGTCGGGCGCTTTCGCGCTGTCTAGGTCGGTCCGACAGGGTTGTCCACTGTCGCCTCTCCTTTACGTCCTGGCGTTGGAGCCTCTCCTTCGCCGGCTAAGGGACGAGACGTGCAGTCCGGTCCTGCGTGGAATTGCTGTCCCTGGAGGAGCTCGAGCCAGGGTTTCCGCGTACGCCGATGACGTAACGACCTTTGTGTCCTCCCGCAGGGACATAAGGGCGGTACAGAAGGCGCTTGAACGGTACGAACAGGTAACAGGGGCCAGAATTAACCGCGACAAGTCGTCCGGCTTGCGGTTAGGTGCCTGGAAGGGTGTTTCCCTCCCGGGGCCCTTCGACTGGACGGACGGGCCGGTCAAGCTCCTCGGAGTTTGGTTCGGTCCGGACTTACAGTTGGAGAAAAACTGGTCAGAAGTACAGGCAAAGGTCGGCGCGTCGGTCGAGATTTGGCGTCGACGGAGTCTCTCCGTGAAGGGTCTGGCGGAGGTGTGTAATACATACCTCTTTCCCAGAATCCTTTACCGGCTGTCTGTACTTCCCCTTTGTGACGATCATGAGAAGGCGCTCGAGCGTTTGCTATTCTCCTGTCTTTGGAGAGGACGCAAACACATGGTCGACAAAGGAGTCTGTTGCCTCCGTCCGTGTCAAGGGGGTCTGGGGATGCCGCACTTGAGGAGCCACGTGCTCGCTTCGAGGTTGGCATTCCTCAGGCGCGCGTTGGAGGAAGATCGGTTGCTTGCGGGGGTAGTGAGGGACATGTTCCCTAGCCTCACTATCACTCCCCCGCTCCTAAGGACTAGCAATAGGCCTTGGGGGCGGCCGAAATTCCTGCTCGAATGTCTGACGGCCCTTCGGGCCATTCCATGGTCCAGTGACCTTTCACGGCCTAGGAGAATCTTCTATCGGGGATTAGTGGAGGGCGCCGTGAAGGATGAACTGTGGAGTAAGCTCGGCATGTCGAGAGAGGAGTATCGCTCTCATTGGTCTTGGGCGCCAGGTGCGGATTGGCTCAACAACTCTGAGTTTTCTCTGACCTGGCGATTGGCTCGGAATGGTTTGTCTCTCAACGACAAGCGTTTCGCAATGGGCCTGGCGGATTTGCCAGATTGTGAACGTTGCGTCCTTGGAATTAAGGAGACGTCTGCGCACGCCTTCTTCCATTGTTCGCGCGTTCGCCCGTTGTGGGCGCGTGTTGGCGAGTTGACTGCTCGTATCGCGCCGCGGGAGCTTGTGCTCATTGATCGCGCATACGCTGTGGACAATGTGTCGCCCCCGTACTCTGGAGTGAAGCGGATGGTGTTTCTGTCGCTACTGGCCACGGCTAGAATGGTGATTTGGATGACGCGTCTGGAGGAAGTCTTGCGGGGCGGTCGTCTTTCGGATCAGGATCTAATCCGATATTTTGAGCACCAGCTCAAAATTAAGATTAGAACTGAACGGAAACGGCTGCACCCGACAGAGTTCAGCGAAAGGTGGGTATATGCGGCGAGCCTGGTTCGCGTGACCGGGGCTAGCCTTGATTTTCTCTTTTAGATCTGCTAGTTGCATCGGGGTGGATTCCTTTGGAACCCCTCCCGTGGTTAAGGTAAGAAGTCTTTTTTGTGCCTAGTTAATGTGAGTGAATGTGTTTGTCCTAGCCTGTTCCCGGCTCCATTACTTTTGTTATGATCCAGTTCGAGATTCCCATTGTCCATTGTTATTTTGTCCCGTTTTCAGTCTCGGCTGGGTCAGCCTTATATATTCTCCAGTCCAATTTATTTTGTTCCCTGCTTCTCCATTCCCCTTAGAAAGAGAGCTGCTTGATTTTGTTCTTTTTAAGGCAGAATACAGTGGCCTCTTTAATTATGTGGGTGTGTTTGGGTCTTACTAACATTGTGTATATATATTCATTTGAAATTGTTTTTGTTTTGGGGATTTTTGTTTCTTCATTCCCCCTCCCCATCATGTCATTTCATGAATAAAGTTTTAAATTATTTTTGTAAGATATTGTATATATTGTAAAAATCAGAAATTTTTATGTACATTTGGGGTGTTTTTAGGTCCCCGGTATGATTTTGCGGTATTTTGGTGCTTGATAGGTATGAGTGTTGATGGACAAATTTTTATGGTGAATGAGAAAATTGTAACGTATGTATGGGTCGTGAATCGGATTAGCTAGGTATAAGATAGTTACGGAAGACCAACCCAAGTTTTTGTTCCCCCTCCCATTTGTTGGCCTTGTGCCAGAATTTGTACTTTTTGTCAAATAAATAAGTACCACCCCTTTCCCACCCGGCTTTTTGTTGTGTGGTTTAGGGTAAAAGAACAAAGGATAACACTTGTTCCTTCGTGATATTTGTTAGTCCTCTGTATCTTGGATTTACTGCTTTCCAGCCCGAGTTTATAGCTCGGGCCAGCGTAAAAGTAGCGTCTAACAACGCGAAACACCGGGAAGCAGTGATCCGGTGTTCGGCCACTTTGTGGCAATGGCCACAGATGGGCCGATGGAAAGCGTTCCTCCCACCACGGCGTCGGTGGGAGGAAAGGAGGGGGATTGGGCTCTACCGCCTCGGGATAATCCCCCTTCTACAGTACCAGCAGTGATACCAGCAGCAGCTCCAGCATCCCCCTTACCTTCGACCTCTGGGTGGAAGGGAGGCAAAAAAATGTCGCTAAAAGGGGAGGATTATTACGAGAAGATTGCTAAGGACTATGCAGAGTACATCAAAGGAACAGAGCTCGTCTCGGTGCCGGAGCAGTTGGCTCAAATAGAGGCGAGAGTCATCACCTTGTACACTAAGGACCCGAAGACAAAGAAGTTGGTCGGCGTCCCTCGGGATACACTCGAGGAGGGGCTACAAGCCCTAAAAATTAGAGCGTTGGCCGTGGCGAGGAGAGGCAATGCCATGTGGGACGTCCTGCTTGGCTCCGTACAAGAAGCTAGAAACCTAATTGGTGTGGTCTTGGAGACCAAAACTCTCCTGATCAATACGGAGTACATGGGTACTAGAAAAGTTAAGGTCACCCTGCATGGCGTCCCCATGGACATTGCCGAGGATCATGTTGGCGCCTTCTTCGTGCAATATGGAAGAGTGGCCGAAGTCTCCTCGCTGCGGTCCAAGGCCGGTTTTCTCACGGGCGACATGACCCTGCAGGTGACCCTGAATAAGGACAACATCGCTAAAATTCCCAACATCCTCACCTGCAGGGGTCGTTCGATTTTTATAATCGTAGAAGGCAGAAAGCCTTGCTGTTGGGTCTGTGGGGCGGCGGAGCATGTCGCAAAGATCTGTCCGTCTAAGAATCCCCCCACAAAGGCCCAACCAGCCAAGCAGCAGCAGCCAGCAAAGGAAGTAGTTAAGACAGCCTCTCCTACACCAGTACCAGCAGCCAGCAAGGAGGGCGATTGGCAGGTGGTGGCGAGGAAAAAGGCAAAAACGCCTTCTCCGGCCAAGGGGCCGGCGAAGGTGCCACCGCCTGTCAAATCACCCCCAAAACAAAAGGAGACTACATCAAAAAATACGCCCGCCAAACAGGAGAGGGAAAGGGTTTCCTCCCCCAAAAAGGACGAACCGATGGAGGTAGGGAGAGCGTCGTCTTTGAAGCGCGGGAGAGAGGAAGAAGAGGAGCAGCAGGACAAGCTAAAAAGCAGAAGAAGGGGCAGGAGCTCGGAAAGAAGCATACATGCGGACAAGTGTGCATCATTGCCGGTTTCCCCGGTCAGACACACATATGCTGACAAGGCAAGAAGCCTACCATCTTCCCCGCGCAAAGCTTCCCAGTCCCCAACCTTCAATTTGATCCCCTTGAAAAAACAGACTTCTGCAACACCCACTCCCTCCCCTTCTCCTATTCCCACTCCCTCACGGGCAAAAAAGAAGAAAGCCCTCCCCCAAGGCGACGCTTTGTGTAAAGTAGATGAGGACATTGTGGAGGAGTGGTCTTCGCAGAGGCGAAAACTGCTGAAGCCACTCCTCAAACTGACTGCAGTAAAAGGAATGTCCACGGAAGACCCAACAAACTTTCCCCAGGCCCCAGGAGTCATTACCCTCGTAAGAAATACCGGGGGTAACCTGAGGGTCTGGGACCACATAGAAGATGCCAAGAAGTACTACCCTAAATTAAGGATGGCAACAATGAACACGCCTGAACTTAAAAAAATGGGCAAAAATTGTTCGGGGAGGTTCCCGGTTATCCTCCACCCCTGCTTATATAGGGTGGTAAAGCTAACCTACCCCACGGACGTCGGCGGTATTGTCCTAGACGGACGGATTACGTCCGATATAGGTACAGGGTCCCTAGGAGAGTCCGTCGGGGTCCCATCCACCAGAGATTTTTTCCCCGTATGTGACTAGTGCCTTTGTTGCATGTTCTTTGTTTTTTCTTTTTCAGGTTTAAAAGATGTCTATTAAGATAGCCAGCTTGAATGCGAAGGGCCTGAGGGATCGGGGTAAGGCGGCTCGCCTGCTTCGTGACCTCTTGTCCTTCGGCGTGGATGTGGCCGCGATCCAAGAGACTCACTTTGTTTGCGAAGTCGACTCTTGTGTGCTGTCTAACGACTTTGTCGTCTATTCAGCATATGGGAGCCGGCAAGCCAGAGGTGTTTCTTTGCTGGTCAAGCGTACCCTGGACGCGAAGGTTGACCTTGTCCATGTCGGTGCCGAGGGCCGGCTGATCGTGGCCGATATTGCAGTGAAAAGCAAATTGTTCCGGTTGATTGCGGTTTATGCGCCCAATAAGCAAGGTGAGCGTGTCTCTTTCTTTCGGCTGTTGGAGCCCTTTATGGTGCATTCAACACGGCTAATCTTAGTTGGGGACTGGAATGCCATCCTAACCCCCAAATGGGATAGAGGGAGGGGCGCTAGCGGGAGGAATGATGATCGTAGCCTGGTTGATCTGACCGACGAATTTGGTCTCGTCGATAGATACCGGGTCGATCATCCGGATGGGAGTATGTGGACGTGGGCGCTTAATTGGCCTTCTACCCGGGTATCTGCGTACCTGGATAGGATGTTAGTGAGAGTGGCCGACATAGACTTCTTAGAATGTCCAACGTTCCACTGGCTAGGCTACACGGACCACAAACTTGTTTGTGCCCGTGTGGCGTTAGACTTTAGGCCTAGGTTGGCTGGTTATTGGAAGTTCAATCAGTCCTTACTGGACAGGCGGGACTTTCGTGACCAGCTGACAAAACTAGTTCAGCGGGCGTTAATTGGGCGAGTCATTGGGAATAAGTGGTGGGTTAACCTTAAGGACTCCATTAGGTCTTTCGCCACCAAATATAGCCAGCGGCTCAAACTAGATAAGGCTGCGGAGGCAAAGACACTTAGAGCTAATTTCGCCCGGGCGGAGGCTGGTGGGGATCCCCTAGAGATAGCCTTAGCCAGGGAGGCCCTGAGGCGCACGACTAGCGAGCGCTATATGGGCCAGGTAATTAGAGCTAAGTTAAGCAAGATGTCTTCCGAAGCTGTGAACATGGGCGCAGAACTGCGCAAGGAAGAAATTCGTCGGGCCGGCGATCGGTACATTCGAGAGGTGCGCGACCCGGAGGGGCATCTCCTTCGGTCCACTGACGACATGTGCGAGGCGTTCCGGCAGCATTTCGAACACCGGTTTACCAAGGAGCCTGGTCTCCGTGACGAGGAGTTTCGCAGCTATTTGGCTGACTTTCCCCGGCTTTTGCCGGCTGAAGCGGCTAGCTGCGAAGGGGAGATTACGGAGGACGAAGTCTACGCGGCTTTGAAGAAGACCGGCAGTGGCAAGTCGCCAGGTTTGGATGGTTTGCCCTATGAATTGTACTTGAGGATGTCGCACCTTTTTGTCCCGCTCTTGACTGTCGTGTTCAACCACTGGTTTCGGCAGGGGTCCATCCCCGGTCGGATCACCAGGGGCGTGATCACGCTGTTGGGAAAAGGCAAGAAGGTTGGGCGGGGATTAGATGATTACAGGCCCATAACTCTGCTAAACACAGAGTTAAAGATTTTGGCCAAGATCCTGACGAATCGCTTGCAGCTAGTTGCCGAGTCTCTGTTGGAACCGGATCAGACTTGTTCTGTGAAGGGACGAACAATTCAGAGCAACCTGCACTTGATTCGCACGATCGTAGAGGGTGTAGAAGACGACGAAGAGGCCGCGCTGATCAATTTGGATCAGTCCAAGGCATTTGATAGGATTGACCATGGCTACCTGGCTGCTGTCCTGCAGGCCGCCGGATTCAAACCCGACTTCAGCCGCTGGATTAGCCTTCTGTATCGCTCCCCCAAGGCTGTGGTACAGGTGAACGGGAAGCTGTCGAGCGCTTTCGCGCTGTCTAGGTCGGTCCGACAGGGTTGTCCACTGTCGCCTCTCCTTTACGTCCTGGCGTTGGAGCCCCTCCTTCGCCGGCTAAGGGACGAGACGTGCAGTCCGGTCCTGCGTGGAATTGCTGTCCCTGGTGGAGCTCGAGCCAGGGTTTCCGCGTACGCCGATGACGTAACGACCTTTGTGTCCTCCCGCAGGGACATAAGGGCGGTACAGAAGGCGCTTGAACGGTACGAACAGGTAACAGGGGCCAGAATTAACCGCGACAAGTCGTCCGGCTTGCGGTTAGGTGCCTGGAAGGGTGTTTCCCTCCCGGGGCCCTTCGACTGGACGGACGGGCCGGTCAAGCTCCTCGGAGTTTGGTTCGGTCCGGACTTACAGTTGGAGAAAAACTGGTCAGAAGTACAGGCAAAGGTCGGCGCGTCGGTCGAGATTTGGCGTCGACGGAGTCTCTCCGTGAAGGGTCTGGCGGAGGTGTGTGTCACATACCTCTTTCCCAGAATCCTTTACCGGCTGTCTGTACTTCCCCTTTGTGACGATCATGAGAAGGCGCTCGAGCGTTTGTTATTCTCCTGTCTGTGGAGAGGACGCAAACACATGGTCGACAAAGGAGTCTGTTGCCTCCGTCCGTGTCAAGGGGGTCTGGGTATGCCGCACTTGAGGAGCCACGTGCTCGCTTCGAGGTTGGCATTCCTCAGGCGCGCGTTGGAGGAAGATCGGTTGCTTGCGGGGGTAGTGAGGGACATGTTCCCTAGCCTCACTATCACTCCCCCGCTCCTAAGGACTAGCAATAGGCCTTGGGGGCGGCCGAAATTCCTACTCGAATGTCTGACGGCCCTTCGGGCCATTCCATGGTCCAGTGACCTTTCACGGCCTAGGAGAATCTTCTATCGGGGATTAGTGGAGGGCGCCGTGAAGGATGAACTGTGGAGTAAGCTCGGCATGTCGAGAGAGGAGTATCGCTCTCATTGGTCTTGGGCGCCAGGTGCGGATTGGCTCAACAACTCTGAGTTTTCTCTGACCTGGCGATTGGCTCGGAATGGTTTGTCTCTCAACGACAAGCGTTTCGCAATGGGCCTGGCGGATTTGCCAGATTGTGAACGTTGCGTCCTTGGAATTAAGGAGACGTCTGCGCACGCCTTCTTCCATTGTTCGCGCGTTCGCCCGTTGTGGGCGCGTGTTGGCGAGTTGACTGCTCGTATCGCGCCGCGGGAGCTTGTGCTCATTGATCGCGCATACGCTGTGGACAATGTGTCGCCCCCGTACTCTGGAGTGAAGCGGATGGTGTTTCTGTCGCTACTGGCCACGGCTAGAATGGTGATTTGGATGACGCGTCTGGAGGAAGTCTTGCGGGGCGGTCGTCTTTCGGATCAGGATCTAATCCGATATTTTGAGCACCAGCTCAAAATTAAGATTAGAACTGAACGGAAACGGCTGCACCCGACAGAGTTCAGCGAAAGGTGGGTATATGCGGCGAGCCTGGTTCGCGTGACCGGGGCTAGCCTTGATTTTCTCTTTTAGATCTGCTAGTTGCATCGGGGTGGATTCCTTTGGAACCCCTCCCGTGGTTAAGGTAAGAAGTCTTTTTTGTGCCTAGTTAATGTGAGTGAATGTGTTTGTCCTAGCCTGTTCCCGGCTCCATTACTTTTGTTATGATCCAGTTCGAGATTCCCATTGTCCATTGTTATTTTGTCCCGTTTTCAGTCTCGGCTGGGTCAGCCTTATATATTCTCCAGTCCAATTTATTTTGTTCCCTGCTTCTCCATTCCCCTTAGAAAGAGAGCTGCTTGATTTTGTTCTTTTTAAGGCAGAATACAGTGGCCTCTTTAATTATGTGGGTGTGTTTGGGTCTTACTAACATTGTGTATATATATTCATTTGAAATTGTTTTTTGTTTTGGGGATTTTTTGTTTCTTCATTCCCCCTTCCCATCATGTCATTTCATGAATAAAGTTTTAAATTTATTTTTGTACACTATTGTAAATATTGTAAATAAACAAATTTTTAATTACATTTGGGGCGTTTTTAGGTCCCTGGTATGTTACTGCGGTATTTTGGTGTATGATAGGTATGAGTGTTGATGGACAAATTTTTATGGTGAATGAGAAAATTGTAACGTATGTATGGGTCGTGAATCGGATTAGCTAGGTATAAGATAGCTACGGAAGACCAACCCAAGTTTTTGTACCCCCTCCCATTTGTTGGCCTTGTGCCAGAATTTTGTACTTTTGGCAAAATAAATAAGTACCAACCCTTCCCCACCCTCTTGACTTTTGTTTTGGGGGTTGTGAAGGTAAGAGCAAAGAGCTGTTTTGTTCCTTCGTGATATTGCAGTGACTTTGTATCTTGGACATACTAATTTCCGGCCCGAGTTTATAGCTCGGGCTTGCGTAAAGTAGCGTTTTCAACGCGAAACACCTGAAAGAGGTTTGTCCGGTGTTCGGCCACTTTGGTGGCAATGGCCTCTAATGGGCCGGATGAGGTCGTTCCTCCCACCACGGCGTCGGTGGGAGGAAAGGAGGGTGACTGGCAGTTACCGCCACGGGAGTCACCCTCCGTAGAAGTACTAGGTTCAACAGAAGGACCCGGAACAGTACCAGCAGTAGTGTCAGCCTCCCCCAAACCTTCTACCGCCGGCTGGAAAGAAGGAAAGGTCCCAATGAGGGGGGAAGCTTACTACGAGGATTTGAGGGAGAAATACGCAAGTTATATCTCTGGCACGGAACTTTTGTCGGTGCCAGAAGAGTTGGCCAGTATCGAGGCTAGAATTTTATCCCTCACAACGAAGGACCCCAAAACCCACAAGTATGTGGGGATTAATAGGGATACATTTGAGGAGGCCATTAAGACGTTAAAGATCAAAGCCAGGGCCGTGGAGAGGCGAAGCGGAGCCAGGTGGGACGTTCTGCTTGGTTCGGCCGAGGAGGCCAAGCAGCTGGCCGGTGTGGTCCTGGAGACCAAAACGCTCCAATTTCAGACGGAGTATATGGGGATGCGCAAGGCAAAAATTATATTGCACGGCGTCCCCTTAGACATTTCCCAGGACCACATCGGGGCCTTTTTTGCCCAGTATGGTAGGGTTGCCGAAGTCTCGGCCTTACGTTCAAAGGCGGGTTTCCTGACAGGGGACATGGCCCTGCAGGTAACCCTGAGTAGGGAAAAAATAGCAGAGATCCCGAATGTCCTTACCTGCAGGAAGCGGGCAATTTTTGTGTTAGTCGAAGGCAGAAAGCCTTGCTGTTGGGTCTGTGGGGCGGCGGATCATGTCGCGAAGGTCTGCCCGACCAAGAATCCGGCCCCAAAGACCCAACCAACCAAGCAGCCGCAAGCGACTCCAGCAACATCAGCTCCACCAACAACACCAGCTCCATCTTCACCGGCAGCGGGCAAGGAGGGTGAGTGGCAGGTGGTTAGCAGGAAGAAGGGTAAAACGCCTTCTCCGGCAAAGGTGCCGGTGAAGGTGCCGTCTCCTGTTAAGGCACCGGTGAAACAAAAGGAGCCCTCACCTGTGAAAGCAGTGACCAAACAAGGAAAGGAAAGAAATTCCTCACCCAGAAAGGACACGGTGGAAAAGATGGACGTGGAAAGAGCGTCGTCTTTGAAACGAGGGAGAGAGGACGAAGAAGTAAATCAGGAGAACATAAAGAGCCGGAGGAGAAGTAGGAGTCCGGTGAGAGGAAGGAGAACGGAGAAATGCTCTTCATTGCCGGTCTCGCCGGTCCGACACTCCTATGCGGAGAAAGCAAGAAGTCTGCCCTCATCCCCGCGGAAAGCGGCCCAGCCCCCTACCTTTAAGTTGACCCCCCTGGAAAAAACCAGTGACTCAACCCCCTCTCCCTCCCCTTCTCCTGTACCCACTCCCGTTCGGTCCAAAAAGAAAAGAGGACTCCCTCAAGGACAAGCACTCATGAGGGTGGACGACAGCATAGCAGCAGAGTGGTCTTCGCAGAGGAGAAAACTCTTGAAGCCGCTCTTGAAGCTAACTACTGTGGATGATCTCTCCACGGAGAATCCGCTGAACTTTCCCCAGGCCCCGGGCGTTATTACCCTGGTGCGGAGCACCGGGGGAAATCTCAGGGTCTGGGATCACATCTCAGAAGTGGTAAAAATGTACCCCAAAATAAACATTTATAAGGACAACACGCCGGAGCTTAAAAAAATGTCCAAAAATTGTGCGGGTCGGTTCCCAGTTTTGCTCCACCCCTCGGTATATAGGGTGGTAAAGCTAACTTACCCCACGGACGTCGGCGGTATTGTCTCAGACGGACGGATTACGTCCGACATAGGAACTGGTTCCCTGGGACAGTCCGTCGGGGTCCTGTCTGCCCGAGATTTTCGCCCCGTATGCGTCTAGTGCCTTTGTTGCATGTTCTTTGTTTTTTCGTTTCAGGTTTAAAAGATGTCTATTAAGATAGCCAGCTTGAATGCGAAGGGCCTGAGGGATCGGGGTAAGGCGGCTCGCCTGCTTCGTGACCTCTTGTCCTTCGGCGTGGATGTGGCCGCGATCCAAGAGACTCACTTTGTTTGCGAAGTCGACTCTTGTGTGCTGTCTAACGACTTTGTCGTCTATTCAGCATATGGGAGCCGGCAAGCCAGAGGTGTTTCTTTGCTGGTCAAGCGTACCCTGGACGCGAAGGTTGACCTTGTCCATGTCGGTGCCGAGGGCCGGCTGATCGTGGCCGATATTGCAGTGAAAAGCAAATTGTTCCGGCTGATTGTGGTTTATGCGCCCAATAAGCAAGGTGAGCGTGTCTCTTTCTTTCGGCTGTTGGAGCCCTTTATGGTGCATTCAACACGGCTAATCTTAGTTGGGGACTGGAATGCCATCCTAACCCCCAAATGGGATAGAGGGAGGGGCGCTAGCGGGAGGAATGATGATCGTAGCCTGGTTGATCTGATCGACGAATTTGGTCTCGTCGATAGATACCGGGTCGATCATCCGGAAGGGAGTATGTGGACGTGGGCGCTTAATTGGCCTTCTACCCGGGTATCTGCGTACCTGGATAGGATGTTAGTGAGAGTGGCCGACATAGACTTCTTAGAATGTCCAACGTTCCACTGGCTAGGCTACACGGACCACAAACTCGTTTGTGCCCGTGTGGTGTTAGATTTTAGGCCTAGGTTGGCTGGTTATTGGAAGTTCAATCAGTCCTTACTGGACAGGCGGGACTTTCGTGACCAGCTGACAAAACTAGTTCAGCGGGCGTTAATTGGGCGAGTCATTGGGAATAAGTGGTGGGTTAACCTTAAGGACTCCATTAGGTCTTTCGCCACCAAATATAGCCAGCGGCTCAAACTAGATAAGGCTGCGGAGGCAAAGACACTTAGTGCTAATTTCGCCCGGGCGGAGGCTGGTGGGGATCCCCTAGAGATAGCCTTAGCCAGGGAGGCCCTGAGGCGCACGACTAGCGAGCGCTATATGGGCCAGGTAATTAGAGCTAAGTTAAGCAAGATGTCTTCCGAAGCTGTGAACATGGGCGCAGAACTGCGCAAGGAAGAAATTCGTCGGGCCGGCGATCGGTACATTCGAGAAGTGCGCGACCCGGAGGGGCATCTCCTTCGGTCCACTGACGACATGTGCGAGGCGTTCCGGCAGCATTTCGAACACCGGTTTACCAAGGAGCCTGGTCTCCGTGACGAGGAGTTTCGCAGCTATTTGGCTGACTTTCCCCGGCTTTTGCCGGCTGAAGCGGCTAGCTGCGAAGGGGAGATTACGGAGGACGAAGTCTACGCGGCTTTGAAGAAGACCGGCAGTGGCAAGTCGCCAGGTTTGGATGGTTTGCCCTATGAATTGTACTTGAGGATGTCGCACCTTTTTGTCCCGCTCTTGACTGTCGTGTTCAACCACTGGTTTCGGCAGGGGTCCATCCCCGGTCGGATCACCAGGGGCGTGATCACGCTGTTGGGAAAAGGCAAGAAGGTTGGGCGGGGATTAGATGATTACAGGCCCATAACTCTGCTAAACACAGAGTTAAAGATTTTGGCCAAGATCCTGACGAATCGCTTGCAGCTAGTTGCCGAGTCTCTGTTGGAACCGGATCAGACTTGTTCTGTGAAGGGACGAACAATTCAGAGCAACCTGCACTTGATTCGCACGATCGTAGAGGGTGTAGAAGACGACGAAGAGGCCGCGCTGATCAATTTGGATCAGTCCAAGGCATTTGATAGGATTGACCATGGCTACCTGGCTGCTGTCCTGCAGGCCGCCGGATTCAAACCCGACTTCAGCCGCTGGATTAGCCTTCTGTATCGCTCCCCCAAGGCTGTGGTACAGGTGAACGGGAAGCTGTCGGGCGCTTTCGCGCTGTCTAGGTCGGTCCGTCAGGGTTGTCCACTGTCGCCTCTCCTTTACGTCCTGGCGTTGGAGCCCCTCCTTCGCCGGCTAAGGGACGAGACGTGCAGTCCGGTCCTGCGTGGAATTGCTGTCCCTGGTGGAGCTCGAGCCAGGGTTTCCGCGTACGCCGATGACGTAACGACCTTTGTGTCCTCCCGCAGGGACATAAGGGCGGTACAGAAGGCGCTTGAACGGTACGAACAGGTAACGGGGGCCAGAATTAACCGCGACAAGTCGTCCGGCTTGCGGTTAGGTGCCTGGAAGGGTGTTTCCCTCCCGGGGCCCTTCGACTGGACGGACGGGCCGGTCAAGCTCCTCGGAGTTTGGTTCGGTCCGGACTTACAGTTGGAGAAAAACTGGTCAGAAGTACAGGCAAAGGTCGGCGCGTCGGTCGAGATTTGGCGTCGACGGAGTCTCTCCGTGAAGGGTCTGGCGGAGGTGTGTAATACATACCTCTTTCCCAGAATCCTTTACCGGCTGTCTGTACTTCCCCTTTGTGACGATCATGAGAAGGCGCTCGAGCGTTTGCTATTCTCCTGTCTTTGGAGAGGACGCAAACACATGGTCGACAAAGGAGTCTGTTGCCTCCGTCCGTGTCAAGGGGGTCTGGGGATGCCACACTTGAGGAGCCACGTGCTCGCTTCGAGGTTGGCATTCCTCAGGCGCGCGTTGGAGGAAGATCGGTTGCTTGCGGGGGTAGTGAGGGACATGTTCCCTAGCCTCACTATCACTCCCCCGCTCCTAAGGACTAGCAATAGGCCTTGGGGGCGGCCGAAATTCCTGCTCGAATGTCTGACGGCCCTTCGGGCCATTCCATGGTCCAGTGACCTTTCACGGCCTAGGAGAATCTTCTATCGGGGATTAGTGGAGGGCGCCGTGAAGGATGAACTGTGGAGTAAGCTCGGCATGTCGAGAGAGGAGTATCGCTCTCATTGGTCTTGGGCGCCAGGTGCGGATTGGCTCAACAACTCTGAGTTTTCTCTGACCTGGCGATTGGCTCGGAATGGTTTGTCTCTCAACGACAAGCGTTTCGCAATGGGCCTGGCGGATTTGCCAGATTGTGAACGTTGCGTCCTTGGAATTAAGGAGACGTCTGCGCACGCCTTCTTCCATTGTTCGCGCGTTCGCCCGTTGTGGGCGCGTGTCGGCGAGTTGACTGCTCGTATCGCGCCGCGGGAGCTTGTGCTCATTGATCGCGCATACGCTGTGGACAATGTGTCGCCCCCGTACTCTGGAGTGAAGCGGATGGTGTTTCTGTCGCTACTGGCCACGGCTAGAATGGTGATTTGGATGACGCGTCTGGAGGAAGTCTTGCGGGGAGGTCGTCTTTCGGATCAGGATCTAATCCGATATTTTGAGCACCAGCTCAAAATGAAGATTAGAACTGAGCGAAAACGGCTGCACCCGACAGAGTTCAGCGAAAGGTGGGTATATGCGGCGAGCCTGGTTCGCGTGACCGGGGCTAGCCTTGATTTTCTCTTTTAGATCTGCTAGTTGCATCGGGGTGGATTCCTTTGGAACCCCGCCCGTGGTTAAGGTAGAAGTCTTTTTGGTGCCTAGTTAATGTGAGTGAATGTGTTTGTCCTGGCCTGTTCCCGGCTTCATTGCTTTTGTTATGATCCAGTTCGAGATTCCCATTGTCCAAGTATTATTTTGTCCCGTTTTCACTCTCGGCTGGGTCAGCCTTATACATTCTCCAGTCCAATTTATTTTTGCCCCCTGCTTATCCATTCCCCTTAGAAAGAGAGCTGCTTGATTTTGTCTTTTTAAGGCAGAATACAGTGGCCTCTTTAATTATGTGGGTGTGTTTGGGTCTTACTAACATTGTGTATATATATTCATTTGAAATTGTTTTTTGTTTTGGGGATTTTTTGTTTCTTCATTCCCCCTTCCCATCATGTCATTTCATGAATAAAGTTTTAAATTATTTTTGTAAGATATTGTATATATTGTAAAAATCAGAAATTTTTATGTACATTTGGGGGGTTTTTTAGGTCCCCGGTATGATTTTGCGGTATTTTGGTGCTTGTTAGGTATGAGTGTTGATGGACAAATTTTTATGGTGAATGAGAAAATTGTAACGTATGTATGGGTCGTGAATCTGATTAGCTAGGTATAAGATAGTTACTGAAGACCATCCCAAGTTTTGTTCCCCCTCCCCATTTTTCGGCCTTGTGCCATAATTCATGTATTTCATACCTGAATAAATACATACCAACCATTTCCTACCCCAGGTCACTACGGATTGGAGGTCCCTTTCAAGTGCGGCAGCGAGGTTAACTTTGTTGTCCAGACCTGGTTTTCTGATCGATGCGGGAGTAGATTGTTGTGTCGTCGGCATACATGCCAACTTGGGATCTAATGGTGTCGAGGAGATCATTAATGTAGATCAGAAAGAGCGTGGGACCTAGGATAGAACCTTGAGGGACGCCCGCGTTCGTCTGGTAGTTTTGGGAGGCATGCCCATTTAATACCACCTTTAATGTGCAGTTAGAGAGGAAGGACTGGATGAGGTCAAACAGATGTCCAGTTATCCCATAGCTCCGCAGTTTGCACAAGAGGCCAGCAGGCCAATTTTGGGTTTCAAAAATTAAAATGCAGTATCAGTCGTTAACTTCTGTTTTCTTAATCATTGTTCTTTTATTGTCCTCTATCCTTAATAGTTTTTTAATGCTTTCTAACACTCAGTAACCCCCTTGCATCTTAGCGGCTTTATTGTTTTAGCTAATTTTTTAAAAAATAACGATTTCGATAAAGGTAGCTTTGCAGAAATACCGGGCAGAGACAGAGGATTGAACTCTGTTATTAATCAATCAAGCTAACATTATCCCACGCGGAGACTAGTGAAGTGGTGGAAAATATGGAAGACTGATTTTTATTTAGAGAAGGAACGACTTAATTCAGCATCATCTGAACATTTATTGTTCGGCTATTAAATATTTTCAAATCACTGACTAATTTGAAAACAATGATAAAAAGAAAAATATTCCAATCAATAATGCTGAATGGCCGCATTTGATGTCTGATTTTTCCCACAATTTTTGCTATAATAGCAGGATTATTTTTTTAAAATCTGCATAAACGCGGCAAATGCGGAACAAACGGAGATTATTTTAATCTTGAAATTGTACGTCATTTATGGAAGAATGTCATTTGAATACGTGTAGAAGCTAAATTTATCTTTGAACTCATTGAAGAAAATATGGAAATTTAATATAATGAGATGAAGAGGCATGCATTCATTTAAAAAAAACTGTCGGGTCAATAAAAGTCAAATAGAAATGGTATTTTGAAACGTAATTTTCTGTGAGGCTGCACATCAGTGATATGGTTATTTTCTAAGCCTAGCTTAGATGTTGCAGAAGGCCGAAAGTAAGAGACACCCAGTGAGGATCGAACTCATCTGTGATATGTGTGGTAAAAATGGCCATTCTAAATATTATTTACATATATGTATGTTCATTGGGGCACCTATTCGTGGTGTAATAGATATGAAGCTTGCCTCGCTAGAACTTGTGATTTAAATCCTCATTGGGCACCCAGTACTTTTTGTCTTGTGTCACATCTGAACGGCGCTTAGAAAATCAGCTACTTAGATATTCATCGGTGTCTGAAAGAATTCAAAGCTCGAAAATAACCTGTTCATATCTGATAGATTTAGTAAAATATGCATTATGTTTTACAAGTTAATGTTTTAGAATTTAGAAATATATCTTAAAAATAGAGTTTTTTTATTAGTTGGCTGGTTGGTTGATTTTGTTTAGCAGCATATCATCCTCTATGGGTTATTTACTTCTAAAACCTAATTGTAATTATATGCTTTCAACTACAGATAAAATGCATTGTTAGTCATTTTGTTATATCTATCATAGATAATTTTACTCTTAATATACATTTTTATACTTTCATAGTGCTTTTTCTTAGGGGTTGACTATATAGTCAGAGCTGGGACACTAACAGGTGCTACGATCTCGGAACACGGCGGACCTGGGAATAACAGCAATTAAGGAATATTTCTATGTTCCTTAAAACCTTTAATCTCCCAATCAGAGATCTTACTGCCTTATGTAATTTATCGTCATACCCAGGATTTTTTTTTTTTATAAAAGATGATTAATGCAATAATATAATTAGATACTTAAAGTTTTTGTATAATATTATCAATGATGACAATGTGATTAAAACATATGACTGCGTGTGATTTATCTCAAATTTTTTCATACAAATAAAAATTAGTATATTTCTTCTTCAGAGAAAACTATTATGAATGATTCCTGTATCACGCATTTCTTGGTGAAAATCGCCAATGGTTTAAAATGACAAAAAACTTTACTTTTTTTCTCCTAACGTTATAAGAGTGTGTGTAAACAATTGAGAAGGAAGCAAAACAAAATTTTAACAAGCGTCATTTTCCTTATGAAATTAAGTGTAATTCAGAAAGAACAAAACGGGCCTTAGGGTCGCAGTTTAGTCCCGACTGGTCTATTTCTAGATTAGTTGGCTATACATTTAGTAGTTGAATTCCTATTGGAGTAGATAGACTAAACTATCGCCCGGTTCACACACCACCCATGTCTATTGAACAGGTCAAGAGGCTCATCCCTTGCTCTCTGCTTAGGATGTGGTTTCCGGTTTTCTCTTCTCCAATCTTGTCACTCTTACGTAGCCCCCTGCACATCAGTGGCGTTACCGCCTTGCTCGGGGTGATATGATTAAAAAAAATCAATTCCCATAACTAATCTCCAGCGAATGTTGAGACATCGTTAACACAAAATTAGCATTAGTTTTCCATGAAGCATTCTACAACTGTTTTTTATTTGTGACTCACCAGATGATGGGTCCACAGTAATCATGAAGAGAAATATTTAGATATTTCTGAACGTGTTAACGCCGTGCATGGCAGCTCTACGAAAGTTTAGACGAAGCACAAAACGTGAGTTTTAAGTTAAAGATTGTTAGCAATTTGTTGGCATAACAATTGCTAGCTTTGTCTATTATATGTTAAATTTCATTATCCCCTATACTAAAATTAAATTTCTTGCCCAGAAAAGAGAATCCTTCTCCAGCAGAAAATACTTCTCCCGTTACGCTTATAATGGGTATGCTTGCGGCTGGCACTGGTGGTCAAAAGCGACAAGATGCAGAGAATATCTTGGACTGAGCGACGTAAAAGTTGTAAGAAAATCTGAACTACTATGAAACTTATACTTGCAAATAACGAACGCAAGTTGAAATTTCTAGGATGTATAATGAGAAAAATGTGGAAACGTCAAGACAAATTGAATAACGCTTTCATATATACCGCCATCTTTTATGGTATTCACAAGTAATTACAATATATATATTGTGAAAGTCAACTTTGAGGCAAAATTTTTATGCTAAACAAAGTTATTCAATTTTTCCTGCAGGAATGAAGAATAGTTGTATCCACAAAATATAAGTTTATATTATTATAAAACACATACACATACGTATATATATATATATATATATATATATATATATATTACGGAAATTAATGAAGATTAACGAAACTTGGTTATAATCAACCGACAATTTGAAATGATTTGTTTGAATATATATATATATATATATATATATGTGTGTGTGTGTGTGTGTTACGGAAAATTCTGAAGATTAACGTCATGGTTTTAACAAGCGACATATTGAACTTATTTGTTTGAACATTATTTTTAATCGATATTCTTATTTGAGAAGATATATATTTTTTTTATCAAACAGTATATTTATTTTTATCGGCCTGATTATTTACGATAAATTTTGTTACAAAAATGTGTGTTATTCGGCAGGATTCAAACCTGCAACCCCTTTCAACATAAGGGAAGAGTCTAATTGATCTGATCCCTCTTATACCACTCGACCACGAATGATTCCACAGTCTATCAAAGCCAATGCATACTTTATATAACACAATTTTCGATTCTACGTATATAGCCATCTCTGCTCTGAAATGTATCATAATGTCAACAAATGTCGACATACAATGTTACGGAAAATTCCGCAGATTAAATGGTTTTAATAACCGACATATTTTGTTTATTTGTTTGAACATTATTTTTAATCGATCTATACTCGTATTTGAGTTAGATATTCTGTTTCTTTTTTATTTTAATTAAACAGTATATATGCATATATTTATTTCTACCGGCCTGATTAGACTTTGAAATCATTCGTGACTTCCCCTATGTTGATATTCCAATTATCTAAAGAGAGCCAGAGAGTACAACGGCAGAAACGGCGTGGATATAGCAATAACGATGAGAACAACAGTCCGAACAATGTCAATAATGTATTTCTTTATTATTATAAACTTAATCTTTAGTAGCTACACGTATTTAAGTTTTTGCCTTTTTTTTTTCTCAAACTCTGAAATCAATAACAACCAGCCTAAACTGAGAATTCCTAAAAAAGAAAGTCTGTGCCTCAGACAGGAATCGGACCTATGTCCCATTTTTTCATCAAATAAATACCTACTATACCTGAAACGTGTCTTTACTAATTCCGCTACGGAGGCTGCGTTGGTAGAGTAAGATTTGAATGACCCTTTTTGGCGATTTACTGCCTGTGACCGTTTGGAGGCTTATCAATTAAACGGTGTTTTCCCTATAAATCTAACACTGTTCAGTAGCGGACATGTCAGGTTTAGTGTTTTCTAAAAATTGGAGTTACCCTCACGTAACCACCACTACTCATGGCACGTCACTACGCTAAACGGTCACTCTGTTCATAAGAACATTCCAAAGTAAAACTATTGCCTAGTGCAACGCACGGAGAATAATATAGCTAATACAACAACTTTGATAATGTCTAAAAAAATGTCCGAAAATGATCAAAACAAAAAAAACTATAGGCATGTTTTATATTCGTTAGCTCCTGAAAAACAGAAAAAATGTTACATTGCTGGAAAAACTCAATAAAAGATTCGTGCTGGTCGGCCGTATTCAATTGAAGATGCTTATATATATATATATATATACATATGTGTGTGTGTGTGTGTGTGTGTGTGTGTGTGTGTGTGTTTAAAAATTTATAACATAAGTATGTTACAATATCATTATAAATTAGTTATTTTGTTTCAACACTTTTTGTGTCTTGTCAAGTGATAGTGCTGATTGCGAGATGACGAGTTTTAAAAGGTTCAAAACTGACCAAAACATTGTTACGTAGTCTATGATAACTAATCAAAATACAAGTAAATGCTAATTTGAAAATCATGACAACATAACCTAAAAACAATTTATCGGTGCATTAATGTTAATATTCGAGTAAAATAGAAATACATATTACAAACTGACTATTAATTTCACTATAAAATTAAGAACAAAATTTTTTTAAATTATAACGAATTAATGTTAGAAATTACAAATTTCAAATGCTAAATTTAAGTAAGCAGCGTGTCTAAAGTATCATAAAGATGTAGTGGTTTGGTAAGTATTGAACTTTTTAAAATTGGCAATGAGAACCATCACTTGACAAGATACAAAAAATGTTGAAACAAAACAGCTACTTTGTAGTGATGTTATAACAAACTTATATTATAAATTCTGAATAAATATTATTTGTTCTACTTTGTATTGAGCACCCTTTTAAGAATAGTGATTTTTGTTTTTGTTTTTTGTTTTGTTTTGCTTTTTGGATATTAAAATTTTATTCCATATATATATATATATATATATTAATGCAAGTTTCATTGAATAGTATAGACAAGTTTTGTCTATTAATTTTGTGTAGGATCCCAACTTCAGATTTTGCAGTGATTCAATGAAACCTGCATCAATGAAAAAATGCTGCCAAAATACACACAATTTAAATTACATGATCCAGCAGCCCAACACACCATCACCACCTTGAAATATAAATGGAGCCTTGTGAAAAGGCAAATTGAAATAGCGAAAGAAAATCTTGACACATTATACAAGAACAAACATGACCTCTACAACAAACTGAAAGATATAACTACCTCAAACCAACTAGAAGAAATAATACTCAGACTATCCAAAATCACTGCAAAATCTAAAGTTGGGATCCTACACAAAATTAATAGACAAAACTTGTCTATACTATTCAATGAAACCTGCATTAATGAAAAAATGCTGCCAAAATACACACAATATATATATATATATATATATATATATATATATATATATATTGTAACTAAGTTGTTGAACTCGTAGGTTTATTTACCTTTTTGTTCATGCATTTACTTTTATAAAGAGTGCTCGATAGAAATGTAGAGCGTTATACTGTAAAAAGTCAAACACTTGACCCTAAGACCAGTAAAAAGGTCAACGGAACTCAAAATACAGACCAACTCCTCTAACACCCAAAAATAACAAATCCAACACAAATAAACGGTTTTTTCAACTAGATAATTCTCATTTCTAAAAAAAAATCACCTGAGGATGAAGCCAAAACATGATGGGCTGGCTTCGAAACATGAGAAATTTTTGTGTAGTGATACTATGAATTTAAAAACATTGTAACAACCATTACAGTGTATATATATATATATATATATATATATATATGTGTGTGTGTGTGTTTGTGTGTGTGTGTGGATATGTATGCATGCAAGAAAGCTTTCGACTTCAAGACAGAAAAGTTAATCGAAGCAAAGCACATTCGAATGTCAAATGGAAATCTTTATATCTTCTTTTGTCAAATGTCCTGCGGAAAACCACGAATCCACGCCCTTTTGTTCTATCCTCGCGACAGATTTCTTAATAGAAAATATCTCGACGAAACTTTTGAAACAAAGTAGTTATTTAACAAAAATGATGCGATAGCTGGCGGCCATCTAATGCTTTATATTGTCAGAAGAATAGAAACATTTACCCATTTTTGTTCTTTTAAAAGCAATCGTTTTACCCACGAAAAACAATTTTCAGAAAAGTAAATGCTGAAGTTTTAAGTAACATTTAACTTTATGTTTCATTTCTATACGTTTCACCTGTTAGTCTTTTTTCGAAACTGAATTATTACTGTTTAGACAAAGGTGTTAAATTCTCTTATGATCATAGTTGCTATGCAGCAATTGAGCAATATAGCACATCACTCAATAAGTCCCGGGCCTAATATATAGATGGCGCTACTAAAAGAATATGATTTTTATGAAATACTAATCTTCAAATAACAAGTGAGAAAATTTGGACCTAATCGTGTTATTAGTTTAAAAGTTACAGTTATTTAAGTGAAGTTACTGTTGTTAATTTTCAAAATATTTCGTGTGTTGATAAAGCATTGCTTTTGGATAGGAAAAATACTGTTCAAGTAAAACAATAGCTTGATAAGTGTTATTTGAGCGCTGCTCAGTCGGAAATAACGGTTAAGATGTGCTATACTAACTTTAAAAGCGTTCGTACACACATAAGTTATGCTGAAAGCTCAGGTCGCCCAAAATCGGTAGTTATTCAAGAAAACACAAAATAATCCATAAAATTATTTTGACCGATCATAAATTGAAGTTGTGTGAGATAGCAGCTTAACATATCAGAATGCAGTGTATTAACCATTTTCTATCGACATTTGTCAATGAGAAAGCTGTGTTATAAGTGGGTGCCGCGTGTGCTCACAGTTGATCAAGAGCAGCAACGAGTCGACGATTTTTAGCAGTGTTTGCAATTCTTTCAACGCAAGAAAGAGTTTTTGCGTATATATCAGACAATGAATGAAACATGGATCTACTACTTCACTTCGGAGTCAAGATTTTGGCCTCCGTATTTTCCAATGAGCAAGGCATTTTGTTCATCGATTACCTTGAGAAATGAAGAACCATCAATAGCGAATATTATACAGCATTATTGGCGCGTTTGAAATAAGAACTACCCAAAATACGGCAACAAATGAAGAAGAAAAAGTGATCTTATATCAAGACAACGCACCGTGGCACAAGTCGATCTCAATCATAGCAAAACTACATGAATAGCACTTCGAATTACTTCCACATCCACCCTATTCTACAGATCTGCTCCACAGTGACTACTGGCTGTCTGCAGACCTCAAAAAAATGCTCCAGAGAAAGATTTGACTCCAATCAAAAAGTGTTATCAGAAATTGAGGCGTATTTTGAGACTAAAGACAAATCGTTCTAAAAAGATGCATCGAATTGTTAGAGATGCGTTGGAATCAGTGTATCACAGTAGAAAGAGAGAATGTTGATGAATAAATATTTAAACCCTCAAAACACAACTAAGTATATGTCCAGAAACTTGGTAAGCTGTGCGACTGATAAGAGGGTTTTTTTACTTCTGATATGATAGAGGGTTTATTTGAAATATAATTAAGGTAAATAATAATTTGCCTCTGAGTAATTTGATGATTTACATAATTAGTTCCTTTAAAGTTCAAATTCTCTAACGTATTTTTATGGCATTTAAAATCTTTAACAACCAAGTATTCCATATAATTCACGCATTTATGTGAATACATATCTTAACGCGTGCATGTTTACATTATTGCTGCCTTTAAATTTAAAAGTTTTTCATAAAGTTTATTTATTTTCTTTTAACATATTGTAACACTTTTCCTGCTACAAGGCAACATTTGATTTTAAACTGTAATATAGTCGCTGATGATGAACCATGACGTTCGTAAGTACTAGGACTAACTTTGGACAATTTTTATACAACTATAATTCGAAAATAAAAAGTCTAATCAGAAAATATGACAAACTTCAAAAGAAAATATATAAGGCTATGTTGTCTCTATCGTTTAACTTACATAGATGTTATAAAATATCAGATTAATGGCCTTATCAAAGGTTCAGTTTGTCATATCTATTTGTCTCTTGGATACAAGAGAAAGGTGTGTGTAAACAACATTAAGCAAATGAAGGACAAAATAAGAACAAACAGCTAAAATTTACTTCGAGCTACAAACGCGGGATGTTGTGGAGAGACATTACTGTCTACATCCTGAAGGGTCACTGCATATAAAGAAGAAAATAGTTATATTCTTGCGTTTAAAAATGTAGGATTAATAGCCGCGAAATGAGAAAATGAAAATACTCATTAATTCTAAATTAATTTTGTTCAGTAAGTTTATCGATTTATGCTGTTGAAATTATTTTTATCAAAGAAAAATGAATTTGTAAGATGAAACATCAAAAAGTAAGAAAATGCAAAAACAATATTTTGCCTCAAAAGTGCTTAAATGAAAAAAAATTACCTCAAAATATATACATATAAAACGTTGATTAATAACTTGTCCATAAATTTAACTTGTTTTGAATGAAAGAAATTATTAATATCTCCATTAATGTCTCGTTTTAGATTAATTTTCGTCATATGTTTATAAGTGATAAGATAAATGACTATTAGACGTACAATATTTTGAAAAAAATATCATTGGAAGGTATTTATTATGTTAATATTTTGTTTCTTAAAATCTTTCAAATTGCAATAACAAAAGATTTTCTCTAATCAAGTTTCACCTGCTGATATTATTATGGAATATGTACTAGTAGCATAAATAACACGCGCAGTTCAAATTTCGTCCTTATCTGCTTTTTTTAAACTAATACTCACACAATCCAAGACTCAAAAGGCACTCACGCTAGAGTCTTACTGAATGAGGTAAGTGATATGAACATAAAAGGAGAAAGTACGTAGTGATGATTACGAGGATATGGAGATGGACTGACTTGAAGATATTAAAAATTGTAAGATTCGGTTAAGCATCCGCCTGTTACACGGAGTTGAGGTTGCATTCAATGTCTCTGTAATTTATTTAGAAAATGCATGAATCAATATTTTTTCTCTAGCTATGAGGTTAATGTCAATTTAGACTGAACGAAATTCTAGTCTGAATTCAAAAACTCAATATGGTAACGGGAAACCACTCTACTATTTTTCGCAAGAAACAATGATAGTTCATAGCTGTTAAAGAGAAAAGCATAATCGCCTACGAATTGATGGGATGTTGGACTTCAAGTAAAACTGTTACAAAACGTGAAATCAATATTTCGCATTATTTTCTCTAGCTTTCATTAGGTTGTTGTTTGTCTGGCGCAAATATATATTTTTTATGAGACATCATTATATCTCATCCAGCAAAGTTAGCAATCAAAATAAACAATTAACAAAAAAGAACCTAATTTTAATGAACCTTCAGGCGGAACCAAAGAAAATGAAGAATACAGTAAATGAAAAACTATATAACTTAACACACGCATAATTTAATTAAAGTCTAGAATTTCAGGTAGATATAACCCATTTATTTAAACATCTATAAATTCTAAATCTAAGGTAGGTACGAAACAAAGGTATACTAATAATAGCCAACAATAATATAAAACCCCTGTTTTTATCATTACAACTGGTTTGCTTTAGGTTAATTTTAGTAAAAATTAAGAACTTTTGTTTACATATAAATGTTGTCTCAAACCCTAACTGGAAAGTCGTCAAAATAGTGGTACATATGGAATTGACGTTTTCAATTCTTTTGTTATTACACATGAGTCTTTAAATAAATTTTCCAACCATTGTTGTACTTTCACACAGTAGCTATTTTTTATTTCTCGACTTCGTAATGCTCTTGGAAAATTCTAGCATCAACAGTGCCAAGATATTTCGCTTTAGTAATTTGAAATTTATGACTGCCTTGAAAATCGCTAATTTTCAACGCTGACACAACCTTAATTTGAAACGAGATGGAAAAATTCTTCAACAGAACAAATGTTTTCAGACATTAAAAAAACATATATTGTATATAGTCATACAGAAGCTAAGTTCATGTATAGTGCGACCCTTGTGTTTTTGCATAATATCCCCTACAGAAAAAATGTCTCTATATAGTGCGTCCGGTCACCAAAAATGCATGATTTTTAACCTCTACAAATATATATATATATATATACTATAGTCATCCGCCGACAAATCTGTTTCGCTGTATTACAGCTCATCAGTACGGCTTAGACTCCAGTCGCTTCCTAACCCAGGATTGAAACCCCACCGCATTGGCGTTAGTCGGCGTTTCTACACCTAGGTCACGAGCGTCCAGCATAAGAAGACAGACTTTTTAGCGCGTATAAACACGCCCAATAACTAGCGTGATCAAATTCATTATCGAATGAGCGGTGCGTATATATATATATATATATATATATATATATATATTGTGTGACCCCGTATATTTGTGTAAAAAGTAACCATAAAAAGTAGTACTATAGTACTATCCACAGGTATATATGTATACAGGGTGTCCATAACGTCCGTGTGCATTTAAAAAAATTATAACTTTATTTGCAATTGTGATAGAAATAATTTGTAAAAAATGTTATAAAGTTTAATTTACCTAGTTTTAAGTATAGTTATTGATACTAATGTGATTTCAGGCAATACTGTAAATCAGTTTGCAAATGTTTCTCGTGAACTGCAAAATCGCATTACGTTTTCTATCGTTAATGATGGAGGACATGTAGAAAGTTAAATAAAATTTCAATAAAACCTTAAGAAATATTGATTTACTTCTTTCTAATCCTTTCTACAAATTATTTCTATCGCAAATACAAATGAAGTTATAAATCTTTTAAAGTGCTCACGAACTTTATGGACACCCTGTGTATATATATATATATATATATATATATATATATATATATTCGTATAAAATCTTCTGTAAAATAAAGACAAAAGCTGATCCACAGTTTACTCTCGCATCGATCAAAAATCTGGTGTTGGTGACAAGGCGAACCTCGCTGCCGAGCTTGAGAAGGACCTCCAATCCGTGGTGGATTGGGGTAAGAAATGGCTCGTAAAATTCAATTCTTCCAAAACGAAGCTGCTGTCAATTAACCACCACAGACAACCGCGCCCCCCCCCTATTAGCATGGAACAGGCTTGCCTCCCAGAGAGTAAATCACTACGCCTGCTTGGCCTGACACTCTCAGCGGACCTCAAGTGGAATGACTACGTCGAATCCATTGCTAAATCCGCAGCTATGAAAGTCGGCTCTCTGTGCAGGGCCCGGAAGTACTTTCCGCCTGAATCTATCCTGCAATTATATAAATCCACCATCCGCCCGTGTATTGAGTACTGCTGCCACATCTGGTCGGGTGCCCCATCTATTCTCCTCAGGGTTCTTGACAAAATACAGCGAAGAATCTGTAAAGTGATTGATACCGACTTGGCTGACCGCCTGCAGTATCTCTCTCACCGGTGTGACGTGGCTTCCCTGTGCCTCTTCTATAAATAATTTCATGGCTTCTGCTCTGACGAACTTAAATCACTGGTGCCCCCTAGATGTGAATTTGCACGAGATACTAGATTGGCAACTAAGTCCCACCTTTTACAGTGAAACCGATGAAATGTAACCGCAATTTCTACTCCAACAGCTTCTTTCCTCGCACTTCCCGCCTGTGGAATTCCCTACTGCATGCTTGCTTCCCCGACGGCTACAACCTCCAGGAGTTTAAAAGTAAGGTCAATAGACACCTCCTAACATACTAACTCACACACACTCTCTCCAACTCTCTCCCTATGTACATCCTAAGTCGTCTATCACCCTCCTACTGACATTTCCTATACCTAATCCCTCTATGTAACCCCCTGCGCTATAGTGGCAGTGGAATGCCTTGCTTGGGGTGACACGATTAAAAAAAAACATTATTGTTGAAAGGAGAAGGAAGATCAAAATATTGTTACATGTTTTTCATTTAATCTTTTCTGATATTTTGCCTTACATCATATATTTTCAAAGATGACAATTATATGGAGTGTATTAAACAGTTCGCGGACACACGATAGTAGTAGTCGTCTATTTTGATTTTATGAAAGATTTGCAAAGCAATGCGAACACCTGCTTACGTGCTGGTAGCGGAAATCACACTACTACATGACCACGTGAGAGGAGGGGCGAGAGGTATTAATTATGGATAACCAATTGCTTCTTGCATTTAAGAATGTTTGTGGAGATTTCGTAATTAATTTTCTTCAGATTAGTTTTCACCTGTTTTATGTACATGGCTTCAAGAAGTTTTAGATTTTGTTGATGTTTTAATGTTTAAGTACAGTTAGCAAGTTTATTGTGTATTTATAAAGAAAAACACAATTAAGATTGGTTATAAATTATAGTTCATTTCTATGAGTTAATTGGCTCATTTCATCAAACCGGACTCTATTTATCCCATTTGGTATGATTATTTTTTTTTTAATTAACATTTCTTTTAAAACAAATGGAGAACAAGTAACATGATCACGCCTCCTTGGTCTCACACTTTCAGCGGATCTCAAGTGGAATGACTATATCCGCTGCTATGAAAGTCGGTTCTCTGAGCAGAGCCCGGAGTTTTTTTCCGTCTGAATCTTTCCTGCACATTTATAAATCTACCATCCCCCCGTGCATTGAATACTGTTGCCATATCTGGTCGGGTGCCGCAGCTACTCTTCTTAGGCTTCTCGACAAGGTACAGCGGAGGGTCTGTAATGTGATCGATACTGACTTGGCAGGCCGCCTGCAGTCTCTCTCTTATCGGTGCGACGTGGCTTCCCTGTGTCTCTTCTATAAATACTTTCACGGCTTCTGCTCCGATGAACTTAAATCACTGGTGCCCCCTAGGTTCGAATTTGCACGAGATACTAGATTAGCAACTAGATCCCACCCTTTTACAGTGAAACCGATAAAATGCAACCGCAACTTCTACTCCAACAGTTTCTTTTCTCGCACTTCCCGACTGTGGAATTCCCTTCCACATGACTGCTTCCCCGACGGCTACAATCTCCAGGAGTTTAAATGTAGGGTCAATAGACACCTCCTAACACACTAACTCGCTTCCATTCTTTCAAACACATTTCCCATCCTCCCAACTATCTACCACCTCCTTCTGACATTTCCTATATCTAACCACCCTTTCTATTTACCTTCCCCTATGTAGCCCCAAGCGCAATAGTGGCAGTGGAATGCCTTGCTTGGGGTGAAATGATTAAAAAAAATAAAAAAATAAAAATAACGTGTCTGTCTAATTTTTTTCTTTTTATATATATATTTTTTCTTTTTTTTTCTTTATATATATATATATATATATATATATATATATATATATTGTGTATTTGGGCTGCAATCTCTTTTCTATGAAAATGACAGACAACAAATTATCATTAAATTTTTATGTAATTTTTCATGTGTCTTAATGATTTTTTCTTTTCAAAACTCAAATTATATAAGAATTGTCCGAAAGTTTTTTTGTTTTTTTTTGGCTATAATTTACATATTATCAAGGATGAATTTTGTTTTACTTGTAACAAATATGTGTAAAGTAAATAACATCATCCACATGCAAAAGAAGATTAAAAATAATACAGGCATTACTAATAAAAAAGAGAAGTTCTACACTTAATAATATCAATTATGAATTTTTCTTTTTTTTTAATCATTTCATCCCGAGCAAAGCAGAAATGCCACTGATGTGCGTGGGGCTAAATAACTGTAAAAAAATTATTTAGAAAAGAGTGAGGAGTACAAACTAGTTAGAAAGGAGGAATAGAAAGCTGAGAATGCAGGTGCGATGACAGATACATAGGTGGAGAGAAAGGGAAGGTTATACGGGGGTGGGTAGACAGCTAGAGTCCAGTGGTTAGTAGATGAGTATTGACTTTGCATTTAAATTTCTGGAGATTGTAGCCGTCAGGAAAGCAAGAATATGGGAGCGAGTTCCACAGGCGGGAAGTGCGCGAGAAGCTGCAGGAGTAGAATTGTCGTCTGCATTTGGTTAACCTGACTGTGAATGGGTGGGATCCAGTTGCCAATCTGGTTGCACGAGTAAACACCTGTTGAGGAGGTACCAGTGTCTTAAGTTCGTCCGAGCAGAAGCCATGAAAGTATTTATAGAACAGACAAAGGGAGGCCACATTAGGACGGTGGGGAAGTGGATGCAGTCGAGCCGCCAGATCAGTAACTTTCACACGACAGACTCTCCTTTGGAGCCTGTCAAGAACACTGAGGGGAACGGCAGGGGCGCCTGACCATAAATGACAGCAGTACTCCATGCACTGACGGATGGTTGACTTGTATATATGCAGGATGGATTCAGGCGGATAAACATCCTGGATCGACATAGTGACCCAACATTCTTAGCAGTAGATTTTGCTATGGATTCAATATAGTGGTTCCATTTGAGGTCTGAGGAAAGGGTAAGGCCGAGGAGGCGTAGTGTATTGCTCTCAGGGAGATTTGCTTGGTCCATGCTTATGGGAGGCAGGAGAGGTTGCCTGTAATGGTTGACAGACAACAGCTTGGTCAGACGAATTGAAGTTGACAAACCACTTCTTGCTCCAGTTCACCACAGTGTAGATCCCGTTTAAGGTCAGAAGCGAGATTATGTCTGTCCGCCACGACAGGTTTCTTACTGGTGCTGGAGTATATTGTAGTGTCATCTGCGTAGATGCCTACTTGGGACTTGATCTCATCTGGGAGGTCGTTGATGAAAATAAGGAAGAGCGTCGGGCCCAGGATAGAGCCCTTTGGGACACCAGCATTCGTGCTGTAGGATGAAGAGGCACGCCCATTCAAAACGACCTTCATTTTGCGGTTATTTAAAAAAGATTGGATTAGGTCAAGCAGGCCACCGGTAATACCATAACCACGTAGCTTGCATAGGAGGCCAGAGTGCCAAACTCTGTCGAAAGCCTTGGAGATGTCCAAAGCAACCGCGCGAGCCTCGTCAGACTCATCAAGGGCCTATAGCATGTACTCCGTTACGGTTGTTAGCAAGTCGGCCGTGGACCTGGCAAAGCGGAAGCCATATTGCCTGCCAGAGAAGAGTTTGTGGGCAGTGAGATGATGAACTATTTCAGCATTGATTATGGCCTCGAATACTTTCCCGAATATTGGTAGAAGACTGATAGGGCGATAGTTGGATGGGTCCGAGGGTTCACCACAATTCATAAATAAAGGAACGACGGAAGAGAACTTCTAGCATGCAGGAAAGCAGGAAGCAGAAAGGCAGTAGTTAAACAGTTTAGAGAAGACAGGGGAAAGTTCAGGAGCACACCTTTTAAGGACTATCACCGGGATTCCATCGTCTCCACTCGCCTTATGTGGGTCAAGTTTTGAAATTACTCGGGATACTACTGTCGGGGTAATATATAGATCGTGCAGTTGGCCTCAGTTCTAATACGGAAGTATGTACTCCGGACGAGTCAAATGTGGGAATACGGTAAAAATGTACTTACCGTGTTCGGAACATAACATACACATGATTCTATATGCATAAGTTTTACACATATTTAATTAGGGGTGGCAGAAATTGTCCGACAGCCATGACTTGGTTCTCCTGCTTGTGTGGCATAGTGCAGAGTTCTGGTAGCAAGCATATTGTCTTGCAGCAGCCACCCTCATGACACAGGGGAGCACTACTTTCTCAAATTACTTGACCTAGGACAAATGAGTTTAAGATTTTCATCAATAAATTTGGGAGTTCTTTTCTCATCAGAAAGATCAGAATGAGATTTCTGAGCTGCTGTATCTTCGTAATCACCATTACACTCATTCATCTTTAACCAAATCTTCTCTGCTGTCCGCAGATTGACACCCAAACACTGTAAAATATTAGTAATGGAGCATCCGGCAGAAATGCAAAGCAGTACAGCGTGCCGTTTCCAAATTTCTGGCGGAATTAATTTCGCAACTCTGCTCTTTTTCTCATGCATATGGCAAACTGACCCTACTATACTTTGCAGTCGACAAAATCAAAAGCAAACATTGCGCATGCGCAAAATTACAAATATAAAATGGTGACAATCACTTATTGCACTCGATATTGATATGAGTAATTAATATATTTCCAATCTGTCACTACTTCATGTTATTATAAACTTAATATAAAGTGAGTACATATATTTACCCAAAAACATCCGTTTTTAAAGGGTAAAGATAATGTCTGTCTGTTTAGAGATAGAAGACTTACTAAAGAAAATGGGTGACATTAATTTCATTGCTTACTTAAAAACGGATAACCACTAAATATAACGTTTATAATATAATGAAATATTTACAAACACACATACACACACACGTGTGTGTATATACATACACACTCGCTTATACATTTTTGTGTGCATATATATATATATATATATATATATATATATGCGCACATATATGTATATGTGATTGTGTATATATATCTATATATACTATATATATTCAAAACTATGTTCTAACATTGCCTGATGACGAGATAGAAATATCGAAAAATAGAAATTTCCGTGTCGGAATTGAATTTAAATTAAAAAAACAAATTTAATTTTATATATATATATATATATATATATATATATATATATATATATATATATGAGAAATCTACTTTTAAACGTATTCTGTGGATAGCCATATTTGAAGAAACACCATCCAAACTGTTCAAAAGACAAGACAACAAATCAAATATGAATATTCACAAAATAGCGTCTGCAATAATAAGAAATACATATTTTTTATTCTTTTTATAAACTTTATTTTTAATGTGTATACGTATTTGCGTTGCTAAAGCTGCTTTGTTTGTTTTTTCTTAAACAATGACAGTTATAACAACCGTCCCAAATCGATTAGTCCTACTAAATAAAGACTGGTCCACTAACAGATATCAAATTTGTGTTCCTATTTTCCTAGGGGAAAATAGTTTCTTCTGGTGAAGCATGCCTTTACTGACTCGCCTGCGGAGTCTGCGTTGTGAAAGCAAGGTTTAAGTTTAAGCAACTTTTCTCGTTATGATTTCTACAAATCTTTATATGCTACAAGGTGATCCATAAAAAAAGAAGATTTTCTATATTATGAAAAAATTAATTAACATAAAATTAATTAACAATTTTAGTTTGAACACCACATCTAACATTTAAGTTTTTTTTGTGTTTTAAACTACTAAATTTATATCCTTTGCTTTTGTTTCAAATAACTGTAACACAAATTACAACAATTAAAATTAAACTATTAGTCAGCTAAGTGCCATACGAGATTCACGCTTGGGCGATCATGTCTAGAAAGAAACATATTACTGACTGGGTAGATGATTCTTCTATTACTTTCTACAGTAGACTGGATGCCACCCAAGGCCATTGAATCCAATCTGTCGTGCTATTTAACGTATAGCTGGAAGAAAAAGCGACAGACTAATGCCTTTGCTAAAGGTATTTGCGCGTAAGTGAACGCAACTAATTCAACTGGAATTCGAACTTGGCTCTACAGATTTATTCTGAGCCGATATCTATTGCACCACAACACACATCCCAAATACGCTGTACCGAAATAAATTTCAGTTTTTTTGGTTTTTTTTTTTTTTTTTTGTTGGGCAAACTGCAGTTTTAGATTCGTACCTAAAACGAAAACAACAATAATTTTTATTTGAATTATTTATACGAAATTATATATATATCCGTAATCTCGATAAATTATTTCACCGTTATTTTCTAAGAGCGTGTGTAAATAAGCATGTATGTCCCTCCCATATTTTGTTTCGAATTAGGAATTTGAAGCTTCATTCAAGTTTAAAATTGAGAAAATTTTCATGGAGAATTCTATAGAATGTTTTTCGAAAAGAATCCTATTTCTCAATTGTAATTATAAGAATCAATGGAGGAAGTGTATGTTAACACTCTCCTATTTTGATCAGATTCGTTTTTCTCAGTAGGCTATATATACGAACTTGGTGCTACAAAATTGTCCATGTCTATCCATACTCAATTAGATTATTTAGTTCGCAAGCGTTTTGGATGCAGTGATGAACCTACTAGTGATGGAATTATCTTCAATTTTTCATCATATATGTCTTCTTAGATAGAGACTAGTATACTTGCTCATGGTTTGGAATTTTGCGTTCTTTTTTTTAATGCCAGACCGTGAGAAAATATTTGCTGAGTTTGAGGTTCTATTTGTACGAGTTCATAGACTTACGCTTTGCTCTGCTGAGTCTCTTAGTGACCTTAATTGTTATGCCCATTCTTTTGCTAATTCCTCTCTTCCTTTTTCAGAATTCAATAGGGGTGAGCATCACAGCCGGGTATTAAAGGTTTAAAAAAACAATCATAACCTTGTTGTTACTAAACCTGATAAAGGTGCCGGTTTAGTGCGACTGGACTATTTTCATTATGTTTCTAAGATGTATAATATTCTTAAAGATACATCGATATGTTAAATTAAGTCCAATTGAGACACATGATTGCACTTCTTCTATTGAAGCTAAGTTTCAAAGGCAATTGTTAAAGTGTGTCAAGAGCGCTTTATCTTCCTATATATATATATATATATATATATATATATATATATATAATAATGAACTTAATCACAGTAAGTCAACACTAATAAACATAGACTAAATATCCGAAAATAATGCTAACCAACAGTAATAAACCGATTTGTTAAATTCCAAAACAGAAAATTCTTGAACAAATGCAAACCTGTAAAAAACTGCTTGCTATAATAGTTTTGTTTTTTTAAATAAAGGTTGTTTTACCCTTGACTTGATTTGGTTTCTCCTTCTACTGAGTTCTATATATTTGCTTGATTAATCTTAGTTGATAGCCTCTCGCCCTGAAGAACCGTTCGTGTGAAACCGCGGTACGTGGTGGCTCAATTCTAGATTTTGTATTGTGTATATATATATATATATATATATATATATATATTAAAGTGAATGGCAAAATCACAAAAACTGAGAGAATAATACAAAAGATATTTTATTATTAATATTAAGTATTAATTAGATTAAAAATTGAGAGCTGAGTGAATTTTATTCAGAGCAATAGAAAATATTAATAAAAAACCGTTCATGTGTTGGGTTTTTCTCAATATTACACACACACACACACACACACACACACACACACACACACACACACACACACACATATATATATATATATATATATATATATATATATATATATATAAATTAAAATTTTCAAAATTCAAAAATATTGAATTTATATTGGCTCTGTAATTTTAATTACATTGAGCTCTCCTCCTGTATCATTTTTTAATATTAAATTTTTAATATTAATTAGGATCAGGTTCTTGGAATTTACCTTCATACTTTTCCGTTTCGGATTAAAGTAATTTAATAATATATATATATATATATATTATGCTCTCATTACGATTGAGCTCTCTAGAGAAAAAAAATTAAAAACAGTTTCGACTTCTGCGATATATGCGTGTCTTTCAGAAATGAATTGAGTTCTTTCGGTGACTGGCATGTGTATACACTGCTTATATACAACACGTTAAAACTTCCCGACTGACGCCAAATCGGTCGAGTTTCGATCCGGGCCAGAACCAAGTGGATGTGTCTAATCACACTGATGATCTGTGAACAGCGAAACAGGCTTGTATGTGGATGATATATATATATATATATATATATATATATATATATATATATATGTATATATATTTGGGTTAACGATACATATTTTTGGTATATCAAGAACGATTTGGGGTAGAGGAAATGTATGATAAAGTTAACAAAAGAGATTCTGGTAATTTTTGAATTTCAAAATGACTTTTTTTTAATGTATTTTACATGTATAACCTAACCGATTTCATTTACACTATTTTTCTTTTTTCGTTTTGTTTCAATCATCTTTCTTATTCAATATTTCACATTGTGATAATAGAAATTCTGGCGTTGTAAGAATCTGGGTGCAAATTTCCGAAAGACGGCTTTCATTTTGTAACACATAAAAGGAAATCAAGACAAGTCATATTTGAATGGTAGATAAAATTATTTATATTTTCTTTGGTCAAATGACCTGAGGAATCCATGTCCTTTTGCTCTAGCGACAGATTTCTTAATAGGAAATATACCGACGAAACTATTGAGAGAACGTGGTTATATGTAACCATAACTTTCGGTCATATTGATTAAAAACTTGTATCTATTTTATTCTTTTATAAGGAAACATTTTTATCTAGGACAATAATTTTGCTGAAGTTTCTAAGTAATATTTACCTATACGTTTCACCTGTCGGTGTATCTTCTAGACTAAATACGCTCAACTGCTGTTGTTTGCATAAACGTGTCGAATTCACTTATGGTCTTAGTTGCTATTCATTACTTCTAGACATGAACAACGTAAAAAATAGAGACATAAATGAAGTGATATCTGTGTGTCAATTTATATTCGATACCAAACACACGCAACTTTTACTGTTTGCATAAACGTGTCAAATTCACCAAGGATCTTAATTGCTAAATGGCACTTTTAAACTGGAAGGACAGAAATGACGTGATTTATTGCATACATCTTATAAAATATCAGATTAATGATCCGGTTGAATGTTCTGGTTGCTCATGTATTTTTCAATTAACCACTATGTCCATCTTGAAGCGGATTCAATAAGGGCTAAAACAGAGAGTATGCAAACCAAACCATTAGTTGAAAGCCTCTGTTCGGTCGTATAAATAAGATTTTATAACAACATGGTTTCCTACAAGAATGACCATATCATCTAATATTGCACTGTAGCATGCATTCTGATTAATAGCGTCTATAATCGGTACAGTTTCTCGGTATATTGTTGTCTCTTTATCTTACCAATCGGGAAACTGTTTCAGGCTTTCTAGAACATTATCAATTATTTGATGTATTCGTTTTAATTTTATCAAACAAAAAAGTTTCACGCAAGTGCAAGATATTTTCATTCTACAATGATCACGATTATAATAAACTTTAAAAAAAAGAAGTTTTCAGTAAAAAATAAGTTAAACAATACAGGTTTATTTTCATTAATTACAAGTATTTTCCCGATTAATCCACTCTTTTGTTTTCGTTATCTTACTGTTTGTTCAATATATTTAATTGGCTTCCTATGAAACAAAGTGACCCTCCTCTCTATTTCCCTTTTATTCTTTCTCTATCTTCCTCTCTCTGTTTATCTTTCTCTTTCTGCGTCTCTCTCTTTCCTCTATCGCACAGTCCAATATCTATTTTTTTAAATTTTTTACAGAACAAAAGAAGGTATAATACACTATCAATAACTGAAATGACGATCTTAATGTTTCACAACATTAACTTACCTAGAGGAATTAACTCTTAAAATTAGGCAATGTTGTGGTGATCAGCCTGTCTACTGAGGCAGCAAATGTATCTCTGTTGCAGACGCCTGCTCAGTCACATGTTGGGTTGTTTTGTTTTAATGGCAATCAACCTCGGCGGGTCATTTATTGCCAACTAAATTTTTATTTATTTATTACTGGTAATAGCTTTTTCTTTCAACAATTTATTGTTGTTTTTATATAAGTTTTTGTGTCTCGTAATATTTTTTTCTTTTCGAATATCAAGATTCGATGAGATTTGTTTTTAAGTGCAGAGTGCCCAAGTCCTACCCTTGTTATTTTAACCCATAACTGGAGGGAAAGGACGGATTAATACCTTTCCCAAGGGTACCAGTGCTTAAACGAATTCGAACTCGGCTCACTGATTTTCTCTTTCCGAGCCGATATCCACTGCACCACAACGCACATCCGTCACTAACCGCTTACAGCACTTGCTATTCCCAAAAGGTCACCCATCTAAGTACTGACCAGGCTCAACTTTGCTTAACTTCGGTGATCGAGCGAGAACCGCTGTATTCAACGTGATGTGGCCGTAAGCCACAGTCACATCTATGTTTGTTCAAAAATCCACGGAGCCCGCCAGTGTTTCATATGGCAACTATGCTCAGCAAACCTAATTTACAGTTTATGAGAGAGAGCGCATTTTTTTTTTAGTGTGATCAACAGTCTGAAGAAGGTCGGCACCCTGAACAACTCGGTCACGATTATTTGTGACACTGTCTTAGCACAACCATCAACAAATCTTAAATAGTTTTGTCTACCAAATTTTACTGACATGTCTTGGACCAACACGTGGAATGTTTTTCAGGCAATCTCCGAAAGTGCCGCAAACTGCGATCGCATATGAACCCCATTTATTATCATATTTTATTCAAAATCAATGCCAGTGTTACATTAATCTATACCGCGCTATAAATTTTCAATTTTTCAAAGAGAACCAAACTATTTTAGAAATACCACTCAGAGCGAATAAGTACAGCCTAATTGATGATGTGATGTGCGTGGTGGTCCAGTGGATATCGGCTCGGAACAAGAAATTGAAGAGCCGAGTTCGAATTCCAGTTGAATTCATTGCATTCACTTACGCGCAAATACCCTTGGGAAAGGTATGAATCCGCCTATTCCTTCCAGTTATGGGTTAAATAACAGGACAGATTGGGTTTTATAGCCTTGGCTGGCAACCAGTCTACTGCAGAAAGCAATGTCAACCTACTGCGGGATAATCTTCTTCCCAGTCAGTCATGTCTCTTTCGAGATATGATCGCCCAAGCGTGTTTCACGTATGGCACTTAACTGACTGACTGAATTGATGATGTAGAAGTTGCACAACAGAAAAATACGATTGTTTTCTCATCGTGTACTTTTAGGCAATCAATATCAGTTCTCATTTTTGGCAGTTAATGCTGAACAATCTTCACATACCTGAAGAAAAAACGTGAAACAATAGAAATGTGATACTAAAGAAAGATGCGCGTGTAACGAACGTGTGAGGTAAGTTTTAGAGAGAATGGAAACAAAAAGTTCACATATTTCACATTAAAAAGACAGAGTTGAAATTAAGAGAGCGCATAATTGAGACGACATGAAGAAATTGGTGCTCACAAATTGAAGTCAAGGAAGACACAGGAAAATCTACTTAGCGAGCCTATGTAAGTGGATGGCAGAAATGTCAGGGGAGTTAACAAAAAGGCAAAATTTATTAAGGGCTATAAAGGATAGAAAATTGTAGAGAACAATGATTGTTAACGTTTTAAAGGGGTCTGGGAGAAGAAGAAGAAGAAGAAGAAGAAGAAGAAGAAGAAGATTGATGATGAGGAGGAGAAGAAGAAGAAGACTGAGGAGGAGGAGGAGGAGGAGGAGAAGAAGAGGAAGAAGAAGAAGAAGAAGAAGATTGATGAGGAGAAGAAGAAGAAAAAAAGATTGATGAGGAGGAGGAGGAGAAGAAGAAGAAGAAGATTGATGATGATGATGAGGAGAAGAAGAAGAAGAAGAAGATTGATGATGATGAGGAGGAGGAGGAAGAAGAAGAAGAAGATTGATGAGGAGAAGAAGAAGAAGAAGAAGAAGAAGATTGATGATGATGAGAAGAAGAAGAAGAAGAAGAAGATTGATGATGATGAGAAGAAGAAGAAGAAGAAGAAGATTGAGGAGGAGGAGGAGGAGAAGAAGAAGAAGAAATTTAGAATAGGCGTTTGAACAGGGATTGGCAAGACAGTCGAATAGACATTCCCGGATACGAGCGACCAGCCATTAGAATATTCCCTGATTTTAAGAGTTAATGCGTCCAGCTAAGATAAACGAATCAAATATGAGTAGAAATTAATTTTTAAAAAAAAAAGCTAATGACTGATGGAAGGACACAAAAAACTAAATATACGAAATATTTAAAACTTAATATGGATGTAACACGAAGTAATAAGTCAGAACAAATTATGTTAATTTGTCTAAATATTAAATTGATTGATTGCAGTAGAAAAATAAAGAAAAAAACATTGGCGTATCGAAGTTGTCCTCTTCTTTCTAAGCTCTATGAAAATGGCCAAATACACGGCAGAAGAATATTGATTCTTCTCTTCTACTTCAGGAAGTGAAAATAAAGTGTATTAAACAAAGGAAGGGGCATAAAAACAACGTTCTTTAGAAATACCCGGATTTACGCTTTTATGCAACTCTTTCACATTGTGGCTTTGTTTCTCGTCAGACGAGAAAAGACAGCCATAGTGACATCGAACCCAGCTGCCTGGTGAAGTATCTTTAGAAGCAATCACGAGCACGTCTCTCATGTCTTTGTCCTTAACCAATTGTTGTCCCTTTGCAAAAAAGTTTGTTTCAATCATCCGCTATATTCTGCAAAACACAAATATTTATTGTAACCTATCCCTACGTGTCCTTGTGCTCTTTAATAAGAAAGGAAGCCAGTGCTGTCTTAAGTACAAAAATATTCCAGACATCTCCTTCCTTAAGAGCCTCTTCTAGCGTTCTTATAATGTCGTTTGCCTCGTTTCTTAACCTTTGCTGTATCGATTGCAACGGCCGTAAATGACCTAATACCAGCTGTCAAATATCCCTGCCATCTGTTTTAAATTTTCGTATTTTTAGTATTCACTAAAACCGCCAATACAATTTGTCAAATGACGCGTTTTTGAAATCACACCTGACCTCTAGAAGGAACTCGTACATATGATCCACTGCAAACCCGGTTCACACTCCACCCACGTCTATTGAACAGGTTAAGAGGCTCATCCCTTGTTCCCTGTTTAGGATGTGGTTTCCGGCTTTTCTCTTTTCCAATCTTTTCACTTTGGTTTCTTGTTTTTTTTCAATTGGAGTAGATAGATCTATCTATCGCCCGGTTCACACTCCACTCACGTCTATTGAACAGGTGAAGAGGCTCATCACTTGTTCCCTGTTTAGGATGTGGTTTCCGGCTTTCTCTTTTCCAATCTTTTTACTATTACGTAGCCCCCTGCACATCAGTGGCATTACCGCCTTGCTTGGGGTGATATGATTAAAAAAAAAATGATGCTGGAAAAACACTCGGTTCCCTGGACTGGTCAAGTAAGTTCCTGACTCCACACCCTATCCTGTATCTTTATAAGAGCCAGATCACGACTAAAATGAAGTTTTCTTTTAAATCATTTCACCCCAAGCAAGGCAGAACTGCCACTGGTGCGCAGGGGGTTACATAAGAGGTGAGTAATGAGAAAGAGGAACAATTTACTGGGGTGTCAGAGAACTGGTTAACAGAAGGATGTGGACACTGATGTAAAGAGGACTACGTGAGTGTAGAGGGGAAAGGAAGAAGAACATGAGACAAGGGTTGTCAAGGAAAGGAGATAAGTCAAGGATATAAGTCAAGGATGGCAACTGAGATTGCATTTATATTCATAGAGATTGCAATTGTTAGAGAAGCAAGAATGCGGAAAGGAATTCTACAGGTGAGAAGGGAGAGGAAACAAGTTGATAGAGTAGAAGTTGTGGTTACATTTGATTGGTTTAACTATAAAAGGGTGGGACTAGTCTAGTAGTAGCTCGAGTAAATTTATGCATAGGTGACACCAAGCAGCTAAGCTCATCAGAACAGAAGCCATGAAAGTATTTGTAGAAGAGACACAGGGATGCCACATTAAGTCAGTGAGAAAATGGCTGGAGTTGAGCTACCAGGTTATGTTTTTATATTTTTCCACAATCATCACTCTCCCGTCTCGATGGCTTTTAAAAGCCTCACCGATTTGTGGATGATAAATTATTTTCACATCTCCAACAACTCACAGACGGGGTTTAGCAAGTCTATCACTGCTCTATTACTACTTTAATGGAAACTGTACAGACAAACTACATTTATAGTTTCCGCCAGTTCTAACCTTAACGATAGGATCCAATATGCAACTCACATAATTGCGAAGCCGCCATATTTCTTCCATATTCTGTTGGTGAGAAGTAAATTTCTCTTGAACAGATACTTCCCACTAAGCACTTTACTGTGGAATCTACTCTAAAGAGAATGTTTTCCCGATTACTCCAATCTTAACCTGTTCAATTTACCCGTTATTTTCCTCTTCTATCCGCATAAGTCAACTACCTCGAGTGGCTGGCGCCATATACCTTACTGTAAAAAAATGTCATCCTACATTTATTGTTATTGCTTGTTAGTTGTGTTAACACTTTTACTAGTTTGATATTAACAAAAATTACAATCTGGTAATTTGGACATGCAAACAAACCCAAATCGTTTTTAAGTCAGTCAATATAACTTGGGCGTTGCATGATCGTTGCTCTCCAAGATTTTATCGTTCTGTTTGAAAACTCATTTCTTCTATTGCAATTTTTGTTGGTGGAACTCTCTTCCGGTTTCTAGCTTCCCAGTCAACTTTGTTCTTCAAAAATGTAAATGTAATCTCAATCTTTATCACCTGTTTTCTTAATTCTTGATCATTTACTATTCTCTTTCTTTAATATCTTTCGTTTTTATTAATCTAATATTCTCTAATACTCTTTAACCTTTTGAATCTTGGTTACTTTATTGCCTTCTTTACGATGAAATGACAAGAGACTGATAAAATCGCAAAACTATCAGCTAAGAGTAAGGACGCTGCATAAATCGTGCGCAAAACATTGACATTTGGCCTTTTAATACATAAGCGAAAATGATCAATTTCGTGTATTTTTTAACGGCATATCAATTTTTTATAGGTCATTTATTACCGAAATTTTAATTTCTTGTGAACTTCGGTAATTTTTTTCAAAAGTGTATTGCTGGTAATTTTTACAATTTATTTTTATATTTTCATGTTTCAATCCCAGCTTAGTGGTTCATTATTTGCCTGTAGCTAGGACCCTAACACGTTCTATCACACTGGGTTAGGTTAGACTTGTGTTAGATCGGCCTTGCTGCCGGCTGCAGTTTATCATCATATCCAGAATGAAAGCTTCATTAACTTTTCTGGCAACGTTCAGCTACATAGACTCTCTGCTATTTCCTCAACAAAATAAAAAAGAGCGCACGTCGCAGACAAATAACGATTTATTAATTAAATCACGCCCAGGGAATGGCTAACAGAATTTTCCGAGGAAAGATGGAATGGTCACTGGTAGTTACATGCGTCTCGTATATTGCACATAACAAGCATTCACACTCGGATTGACGCAGGATACATTTCACTCAGTATTGTATTTTCTGCTGGCAGACTTTGAAGGAGGGTGAGGAATTGATTAAAGCGACGAACGAGGAATAGAAGCTCGGTGGAAATGGTGATAATGGTGGTGGCGACGACATAGTTATCTATTGTGGTAATGAGTCATCTTCAGAGGTGTGACCTGATGAAGGACTTTGATTGGATTGTTCATTCTGAGATAAGTTGACGCTTTTATTTCATTATTTACCGTTCGTATATTATTCAGAGTGGATTTTCCAGAAGAAAGAATCAAATGAACGTGACAATCACTTGCGCCGCTATTGTTCGAAATTGTGTCTCTCTCTGTTCTTTGCTTTTTCAGCTCACGCTAATTTGAGTAGGAAGGAACAAATGGCAAAGGTAAATTCATATAACCAAGAAAGGCGACCGTGTTTGGGATCCTACAGTCACTTTGAAATTCACAATCGTTAACTTCGCTAAGTACATACACTTTTGAATTTAGAATTGTCTTTCTCCAAGACTGAATAACAACCAGGGCTAAATTTTTCAGTCTGCTCTACCATTTATCCCATAGCTTGGGGAAGTGGTGGATGTATACCTTTTCTAAAGATAATTGTGCGTAAGTGAAAGTAAAAACCCGACTAGAATTCTAATTCGGGTTTCCGATTTTGCATTTGGAGCCGCTAGCCTCTACATCCTTTAAACAAAATTGCTATTCAATTCTGTTTTTGATATGCAAGGTAATCTATATCCTTTTGAAACTGACAATGGTCATACTGACATATTTGTGTGATAGGTCATTCCAATTTTTTACCCTCTTGCGAGGTTTTATATTTATTCATGTATAATGAATTATGTAGACCTTTTCTCTTGTCATCTCAGAATATTTATCTTTACCGTTGGACATGATTGCGTCCTGATCCATCTTTGTGATATTCTTTTCTACATTTGCATAACATATATGTAGTGACATTACAAAGCAGAAACTATGATATGGGAAGAAAACGAAGGCAGTAATTTCACATACACTGAATCCATAAAAAAGTTAAGCATGTAAAATTAGTATGTACTAAACACTTCAAATACATCTGGGATGAGCCACTTAGACATAGAATTAGTTATACTAGGGGTAATTTTGTCAAACATTGCAAAGTGTGTCGAAATCAGAACATTAGCTTGAATGAAGTTTTTAAATAATCTTGTCAGATCGAGATTTTTATATGGATTCCAAGATATTTAAGGGCGAAATTGATACACACTTGAGCGATCATGTCTTGAAATAACATTACTGACTGGGTAAAAGATTTTCTCGCAGTAGCTGGCCATTACTTTCTGCTGTAAACTGGTTGCTAACCACGGTTATAGAACCCAGTCTATTCTGCTATTTAACCCATAGAAGGAAGAAGAAGAGACGGATTAATACCCTTACCAAGAGTATTAGTGAGTAAGTTAATTCAATGAATTCAACTGGAAAGTGAATACTCGTTTAGAAATGCTAAACTGTCTGCTGTATGTAAACGATTTCTCAGATCAATGGTTAAAAGTTGCTTCGTGTAAATAAAATCTGAATTATCCTTCTTCCAACCTTGTGAATTGGTGCTACATAATCACAAATAAAAAAATCATAAACTGACACCACATCACTTGAGGGCATTTTACAGTAGCAGCAACAACTAAAATGGATAGAGCGCGTGTAATTTGAACAGAAAATAATGACATAATCTGGATTACATTCCACAGTATTTCAAATGCAATATTAGGAAATTCTCATCAATACTGGAAAGAGTGATAAAAGTTACTGGACTTGAGAAACCAGCTTCCTGGAAATAACAATTAATCGTAAAAACTTTCAACCGAAAATACCACTGTCTTTTCGTCCAATAAATGCCATGTGTTACCATATAAAAAAAACTGTTACTATTACCACTATTACGACCATTTCTCGTCTATTTATTTCGTGAGAGATCAGTTTTAGTAACCCGTTATAACACTACTGAAAATCAATCTTGGTCTTACATATAATTCTTAAAGTTTGTTGGTAAATTCGCAAAATGTAGTTTTTAAAAAATCAAAAGGTGCGACTCAAACAAGACAATTTATATTGTACCGTGTGTATTTGAGAAGGCTGCAAATGTATGGTAACAGGTTAAGAGGCTCTTCCCTTGTTCGCTGTTTAGTATGTGGTTTCCGGCTTTCTCTTTTCCAATCTTCTCAATTTGTCTTTTTTTTTTAATTAGAGTAGACAGATCTATCTATCGCCCGGTTCACACTCCACCCACGTCTATTGAACAGGTTAAGAGGCTCATCCCTTGTTCCCTGTTTAGGATGTGGGTTCCGGCTTTCTCTTTTCCAATATTTTCACTATTACGTAGCCCCCTGCACATCAGTGTCGTTACCGCCTTGCTCGGGGTGATACGATTAATATATATATATATATATATATATATATATATATATATATATATATATAATCATCCGCAGACAGAGCTGTTTCGTCGTATCACAGATCATCAATACGCTTAAACATCCGATTGCTTCTAGCCAGGATTGAAAACCGAACGAATTGACATCAGTCTGCAATTCTACCACTGAGCTGTGGGCTCTCGGTAGAGGAAGGCGTACTTTAGCGTCATATACATTATGTAAACACACGCCAGTAGACGAGAGTGGTCAAATTCATTACTGAATGAATGATGCGTAGGTGCCTGAGTAACTACTGTTTTTAAAGTCTACCATTCCTCAATCGGAGTGTGAGAGTGTAAATAGTCATCCGCAGACAGATCTGTTCCGCGTTATCACAGCTCACAGTTATATATATATATATATATGAAAAATATATTTACAATCTTTTGGGAGGGTTCCTCACACCAAAATAAGGACTAAAGTGTATATAAATATAATCTCGCAAATCCTTCGTTTTTTAGTTATTAAGTTTAAAGATATTTATGGTAAATGACGCTGTGTTTCCATATGGACTAAGTTACATTTGTCATTCTTGTACATTTATGGCTAGTCTTTCTTCAACGTTTAACTTAATTGAGAAGTGTTCTGTTTAAAAATGGCAGGATATCCATATCGTGAGCCTGCAGATATGATTTTTAAATACGGCCGCGCAAATTTCAATGGGCGTGAGGCCGCACTGCTGTATCAGTTTGCGTTTCCAGACCGATGGCAGCTGAGTCATCTAACCTTTGCTGCTGTTTATCGTCGAGTTGCTGAAACAGGATTCATCAAACTATGGATTTATATAGACCGTAAGCCTGGAAACAAAAACCCAGGTACCAGCACACGTCAAGGGTTCTAGCATGTCCTATATTTTGCTCTTGTTTAGTGTAAGGAGCCCGTCACTAAGTTTTATAAAAGCAGTTTTTGATACACCCTGCATATATTAACAGCCAGTATTCTTTAGACGTGTAATATTTTACGTTTGTTTGTTGGTCAATAAATAGATTCAACTCCTTATTGTTCACTCCAAATTTACTTAATATAGCTGAATTTTAACTTAAGCCACAAAGTAATGTATCAAATTCACTACTAAATGTTAATGGAATGTTCGTTGTGGTCCAGTGGATATCGACTCAGAACGAGAAGTCGGGGAGCCGAGTTCGAATTCCAGTTGAATCCATTGTATTCACTTACGCGCAAATACCCTTGGGAAAGGTATTAATCCGTCTCTTCCTTCCAGTTATGGGTTAAATAGCAGGACAGATTGGGTTCTATAGCCTTGGTCGGCAACCAGTCTACCGCAGAAAGCAATGGCAACCTACTGCGGGATAATCTTCTGCCCAGTCAGTCATGCCTCGAGAGAGACAAGATCGCCCAAGCGTGTATCACGTTTGGCACTGAACTAGCTCACGAGAATACGCTCTTTCTGGTATTATTCTTTTTTTTTTAAACCTCAAGAACTCAGTTCGGATCGAATTCACCATTTATGACCTGAAAGTTTAGCTTGTAGATCAGTTTTTATATAGTATGCATATCTTAGGACTGACACAAGGCCAAAACTTCGTGGCATCCAGAGCAGATAGAACTAAATTATTTAGGTCAACTAGACTAATTTATTAGGTCAACTAGACTCGTTGGAAACGATAGCTCATATTAATGCACCCATGATGTTATTAACTAAGACCACGAGCATGAGGCACAAAGTGAGAATCGGGCTCACTATACTCTGTAATGGTCAACTATACTAACCCGTTAATTAGTATTGTACACCGATACGCACATTGCTCGCTACTAAAATCTCATGATCTTGACACCCAAATTACGTTCCCCGATGTAAAAGTGCACACCCTGAACTATGCAGTTATATATCCTTGAATCGTAGGCAGTATTGTACAGATAAGCGGATTCTCCATACTAAAAAAATCGAATATAACATTTTATCTTTGTATGGTAGAAAATAAATACTAATTTTAGAAGTAGCGAGAGAAAAATATCTGTATTTTTTCGAATTATATACTTGGAAAGCTAAAGAATAGATCGATCGAAATATTTTGGCAACTACAAAACAATAAGCTTATATTTTTCGAATCTAAATGTAATTACTAATATGCAAATTAGAGAATGCATTGGCTCTGCTCATTTATCGTAATGTGCTTACGAAATGGATCGATAATCTACGCATTGTGGACGTGTTTATACATTTTTAAGGAAAATGCAATTCGATTCCTTAAAAGCTGCGTGCTTTTCACCTTGGCATTCCCTATCGTTTACAAGGGCGATATATAATTCGCTTATCTCATATTTGTAAATCCAGCTCCTCAATCCCAATGCAGAATTTGTAAATTACACAATAGCATATTTCGACTTCGACAATACTGCACTTGATCTTCTTTTTTACAATATTTTATTAAAATTAAATTAATTATCGTGAAGTAAACTCTACTTTCTCATCTCATTTGAAAGGTGAAAAGCACGCAGCTTTTAAGGAATCGAATTGCATTTGAAAGCAGCTAGTAAAATACTCAATTATTTACTGGCTTAAAATTCTAACAGATCTTAATTATTAAATATTAATTAAAAAAGAATTACAAGAAAATTGTTCTTTTGCTGCTTCAGTGCACGCAAAATAAATTTCAATTTTACCTTATTTTAACGTATTACATATACAGTGGAACCTATCATATGCGACCACCCCTATTGCCAGCAAAAACTGGTCGTATACAATAAAGGCTCATAGTCATAACTTATTTACGCCAGGAAAGTATATTCCACTCATCAGAATGTACATATTAGAATTTTACCATGTAATCTGGTAATAAATAAATGAGAACATAAGAATATAGTCTAACTTTAAAGAAATTTATTTAGCATAATTCATTTTCAAATTTAAAAAATAAGTATTTACAACGGTCAATAAGAGACCAAAATATTTATTCACAAAAAACATTTATTAAGTGGACTTTAAAAAAAGTTTGTTATTGCTTTCCTTTTCGTGCCTGTATTAGCTATTTCTTAGAAAATCTTTAGAAGTTCGCAGTGTACGACCAAAATGGATTTTTTAAAGCGGTCGCTTGTTTAATGATTTTCACTCGTTGATGTTAATCGCTGGTCGCGTTCTGGAAGTGGTCGCTCACTAAGGGTCAATTAACATTAGCAAATGGTCCGTTTTGAGAAAAACGGTCGTTAACAACAGGTGGTGGCTGATGAAGAGGGTCACATACGGCAGGTTCCAATGTATATATATATATATATATATATATATATATATATATATATATACAGCATAATGATAATCCACGTATACTGTCTTAATATGTATAGGAATAACTACTAAGAAGTTGTAAGTTAATACAATTTTCTCTCTCTCTCTCTCTCTCTCTCTATATATATATATATATATATATATAATCTAATTATATGTACAATTTATGTATAGTAATATATGAATATTTGTTTAGCAATCTAACAAAGTAGCATTTCAAAAAATTACGTACATATGTGTATCAACATATTAGAAAACAAACAAAAAATATATATATATTTAGGCAATGATCTTTCTTTTCAGTCAGTCAGTTAAGTGCCATACGTGAAACACACTTCAGCGATCATGTCTCGAAAGACTAACTGGGCAGAAGATTATCCCGCATTTGGTTGCCATTACTTTCTGCAGTAGACTGGTTGCCAGCCAGGGCTGTAGAACCCCATCTGTTCTGTTGTTTAACTCATAACTGGAGGGAAGAGATGGAGTTTGCGCGTAAGTGAATGCAATGAATTAAACAGCAATTCGAGCTCGGCAATTCGAAAACAGTCAGTTAAGTGCCATACGTGATACATGCTTCAGGCGATCATATCTCGAAAAAGACAAAACTGACTGGGCAGAAGAATATCCTGCAATAAATTGCTATTGCTTTCTGTGGTAGACTGGTTGCCAGCCATGGCTATAGAACCCAATCTGTCCTACTATTTAAACCATAACTGGAGGGAAGAGATGGATAAATACCTTTCCCAAGAATATTTGTGCGTAAGTGAATGCAAGGAATTCAGCTGGAATTCGAACTCGGCACACCGATTTGACGTTCCGAGTCGATATCAACTGCACAACAAATTTAAAAGAAGGAATTTATTAATTTCTGTTTTAATTTTTCCGGCATTCTTCCTTTTATTTCTTTTTTGTTTTTGTTTTTTGCTTTTTTTTTTTTTTTTTGCTGGAGATAAGGAATGTAAAAATGTTCCATAATAATTTTTTAAATGCTTTCAGCAATTTCACTGGCCATTCCCAAGAAAATGTTTTTGCAATTCGGTTATTTTATTTTGTCATTGAAAAGGAGCGTTCTTTAAAAATATCACGTCACGCGCGCAACTGGAATCTTTCTATGCATTTTTTTCAAAACTTTTTTCCACAGTTAAAGAATGTAAGGTAAGGAAACATAACATACTTGAGAATGGCCAGTGAACTGGCCGAAAGCACTTGGAAATGTTATACTTATGCCACATTTTTACATTCCTTATCTACAGCAAAAAGAAACAGTGAAAGAATGATCGTTAAATGAAATAAAAAAATTAATAAAATGTTTCTTGTCGGTCCAAGTTAAGGATATATATATATATATATATATAGTAGATTTTTGAAAAAACAGTAGCTACTCAAGCATCTTTGCATCGTTCATTCAGTAATGAATAAGACCAATCTAACTCCTGGCGTATGTGTACATTGTATATTACACGCTAAATTCCACATTTCGTTACCAAGTGCTCATAGCTCACAGGTAAAATCGCCGACTCTCGCAAATGTGGTAGGTTTTCAATCCTGGGAAAAAGCAATCGGATGTCTAACCGCTGAGCTGTGATTTAGCGAAACATATCTATCTATGGTTGACTATATGTAGTTAATTTGTTTGAACATTATCTTTAATTGTATTCAGGTAGATATTCTACTTTTGGCTGTTTTTACTATACTCCAGGTTATGCATGGGTCTTTTCCATATTTTGATTTAAATTTCCACACGTGGCTAGCCAATTTTGTACAGTTTTTAAGTTTTCTACTTTGAATGTTGACTTGTGATTGAGCCACCTGGTCTTAAAGGTGTCTTTGGTTGATCCCAAATATATTTTATTTTGGCCATTTAAAGCCTTACAACGGTGGCAAAATGTGTAAAATGTGCCAGGAAGAACAGTTAGCGATTATCCTATGCCCAAACAAAAATGAACTATGGACTGAAAGAACAGAAATTATAACTAAGTGTAACCATACTAAAAAATACCTATTAGGTTCATATAACCATGGATGAAAATGTTATACTTTCTTGCAATTTTAAAAATTGCGCGTTCAAAAATTCCCTGCCGCGTGTTCAAAAAACACCGTTACGTGAGCGTTCTTAAAAAAACGGTAAAATCAGTTATTGAAAATCACCTGAAGACACCATCATGGTAGAACTCTGGATCGCGTAATAACTCGTTTACAAATGGAATATATATATATATATATATATATATATATATATATATATATATAAGTCATCCACATAAAAGCCTGTTTCGCTGTATCACATCTATTCAGTGTGGCTAGACACATCCACTTGCTTCTGGCCGAGATCGAAACTCGACCGATTTGGTGTCAGTCAGAGTCGCTACTCCCTAACACATAGGCGCATATGTGAAAAAGATGTTGAAAATCTATTTCTGCACACTATGAAAAACAGAAAAAATATTTTTTAATATTATGTGGTTCTACAGAAGGTTGCTGCGAATATCATGGATCGAGCATGTGAGGTCTTGGAAATGATGGAAACAAAAAGGAAATTAATACTGAGCATCAGGAAGAGACAGCTGAAGTTCCTGGGACACGCAATGAGGAAGGAGGGCTTGGAGAATCTGATATTAACAGGCCAGATAGAGGGAAAAAGAGACAAGGGAAAGCAACGGATAACATATTTGCAGGACCTTATCAGGTGGATGACGGAACGAGAATTGCATGGTGTAAGAGGAGAAGGCGTGCTCAGAGCCACCAGAGACAGGGAAAAGTGGAAGGGTATTATCGCCTACGTCCTGAAGGGACAAGGCACATAGAAAAAGAAGAAATAGACTTGAGATTTATTTTTTTTTAATTTCGTGTATTCATTGTAGCAATAAAAGCAGAAATCTGTGGAGACTTATGATCTCTCATGTCTTAAGATTCAGTGAGCGAGTTGGACTCTATTATTGCGGCTAACATGTTCCAATTATTCATTATTTCTTTTATTTGTATTTAATTATTTATATATTTTAGTTTGGTTACTTCTCTAACAGTCACTACCTTGAATGAATGTATCAATTTTTAAACCGCAGGTGTCTTTAAACATCTTAAACGCAGTCCTGCTTAAGGCGGTTTATATTTTCTCATACCTCGGCAGCGAAATCGCCTCAACAGAAAAACACCTGCATAGTTAAAGCATTGACTCTCCGAAATCAATGTGATATGGTGAGAAATTCCAGCCATTCAGACTATATACACTTGCACCTTTGTTGAATCAGTTCTTTTGAAAGGTGCAACTGCATGGACTCTTATGAATACATAAGGCCAGTCAACCAGTCAGTTAAGTACCATACCTGATACACGCTTGGATGATGATGTCTCGAAAGAAACATGACTGACTGGGCAGAAGATTTTTTTGCGCAGTTTTTCGGTAGATTGGTCGCCAAACAAGGCTATAAAACTCAATTTGTCCTGCTATTTAACCCATAACTGGAGGGAGGAATAGTGGATTAATACCTTTCCAAACGGTATTTGTGCGTATGTGAATGAAACGAATTCAAATGGAATTCGAACTCGGTTCTCTGATTTCTTGTTCCGAGCCGATGTCCACTGCACTACAACGCACATCCTATCATTAGTCTTATATGACTTTAGAATAAGGTCTTATTAAGACCATAAAACCACCTGCGGAACACCTCATAGAAAAACGTATAGTTGTACTGGATACTTTCCCGTCGACCTCTTTTAATCTAATTCAGTATCGTGGTGGGTGACGTGTGTGCTTCATCGGTGCTAGAACAACAAAATATGACATTACAGACGAGACCCTTGTTGACATTTTTACTCAATAAAATAAAAGAGAAAAATGAGATTTGCTATTGTTACTTTAAACATAACCTGTCAAGAAGTGTCTAAATCTATCCTGCACATATATAAATCTACCGTCCGCCCGTGCATTGAATACTGCTGCCATATCTGGTCGGGTGCCCCTGCTATTCTCCTCGGGCTTCTCGATAAGGTTCAGAGGAGGGTCTGTAATGTGATAGATACCGACTTGGCAGACCGCCTGCAATCTCTCTCCCACCGGCGCGACATGGCTTCCCTGTGTCTCTTCTATAAATACTTTCACGGCTTCTGCTCCGATGAACTTAGATCACTGGTGCCCCCTAAATACGAATTTGCACGAGATACTAGATTAACAACTAGATCCCACCCTTTTACAGTGAAACCGATAAAATGCAACCGCAACTTCTACTCCAACAGTTTCTTTCCTCGCACTTCCCGACTGTGGAATTCCCTTCCAAACGATTGCTTCCCCGACGGCTACAATCTCCAGGAGTTTAAATGTAAGGTCAATAGACACCTCCTAACACACTAACCTGCTCCAATTCTAACAAACACTCTTCCCATCTGCCCAACCCTCATCCTCGGTATCCTTACTCATCTGTCACCTTCCTCCTGACATTCCCTATGTCTAACCACTCCTTCTCTTTACCTTTCCCTATGTAGCCCCATGCGCAATAGTGGCAGTGGAATGCCTTGCTTGGGGTGAAATGATTAAAAAAAAACTCTGGATGCTTACTTTCGAACACTAAACTACAGAAAATATATAGCTTTTAAAAACGTTAGCATGTGTGTGAATGACAAAACTAAATTTTGTTAGGTGTCTTTTTTTAACAGAAATCTATTTCATTTTGTCATTAATTAACGTTACCGAAATATAAATACACTTTTAATTCGTCTATAGTTTAAATTTGCTTGACACATGCATTTTTTAGCATACATACACTTACATTTAAAATAACCATCTATTGCTTTTATTACATGCGGCAAATACACACATAAAACAGGTATAAGTTTTTCCTACATTTGGAACTGATCATCTATTGCTTTATTACATGTAACATGTACCTGAGCAATGAATCCAACCTCAATCAGTATACTGTCTCTGTATTTTCAAGTTATTTTTAATTTTAAAATAATTCGTCTTACCAAATCTCTCTCTCTCTCTTTCTTTCTCTCTCTCTCTCTCTCTCTCTCTCTATCTATATATATATATATATATATGAGAAAAATTAAGGCAGACACGTTATTTAATAGTGAATCGGAAGTGTGGGCCTTTTTCAGGCGAATCCTCATCAGCTTCCGTCTTTATTTTACAAAGGATTTTATACGAATCAATTCGTGCAAAATCCTTTGTAAAATAAAGACGGAAGCTGATGATGGTTTGCCTGAAATATCCACCATGAAATTCACCATGAAATAACGTGTCTGCGTTAATTTTTCTTATATTTGCTCTATATGTATTTATATGGTTAGAGCTCTCTTAGAGAGGAGTTATCCTACCACTGTATGCAGAGGATACTCCCTTGGACTTTTCTGTACCCACTCTGCATGCTGATATATATATATATATATATATATATATATATATATATATATATATATATATATATATGCATGGAAATGAGACAGTAAAAAGACAGAAAAATAAATGAAAATACAATGTATTTACTAAAATTTTATGTTTTACTTCAAGAAAGCGCAAAATTATCTCATTTTAAAGGTTTCCAAAACATTTTGCCTGTAGTGTACATATTTTTAATTGATCTGCTTAGGTGCCGAGGAATCTGAACTCCACCGAATAGTCAGTTTAATGAGCCCCAGAAAACACATTATCCGGATTCTGATGAACATAGCACACAGCAGAATTGGCAAGAGATAGAACAAGAACAGTGTGGCTTTGTTAAAGATACCAAAACAAGGAATGCCAAATTGATACTCAAGAATGCTATCTAGCTATCTGAAAGGTCAATAGAAATGCAGAAGGACCTGTGCCTCCTAGACTACAGAAAAGTGTTTGACAAAGAACGCTACAAAAGTGTTGATAGAGATGCGTGACAAACTCGACATTTTCAGAGGTTTGAGGCAGCAGAAATATGGTTTTACAGAAAGATGCTGCTGATAAAATGGACAATGCACGTGACAAACAACAAGGTATTGAAGAGGGTGGAAACGAGGAGAAAAACTTATAATTAACATAAGGAAGAGAAAAATGAGATTTCTGGGACATGTTGTGAGGAAGAGGAGCCTGGAGAATCTAATACTCACAAGAGAGATAGAAGGAAAGAGAAAAAAGGGAAAGCAACGCGAGACTTACTTGATGAATCTCAGCAAATGGATGACAGAGCCGGGTTTGGGAGAGAAACCAAGAGACAGAGCTAAGTGGAAGTCGATGATCGCCTACGCCCTGAAGGGGAACGGCACATGAACAAGAAGAAGACACTGTTTTGAGGGTTTTTTCATTGAATTTTTCTTTTCTTGCGTTCTTATAATTCTCCTCTTTTCTGGAAATAAAATGATGTAGAAATTCGGAACATTCGGAAAATCTCTACGTAATTTATGTCGAGAAAAGAAGGAAATTATAAGAACCCGAGAAAAATTAACTAAAATTAATTTAATCAAACATATATATAGTGTATCGAGGCAGCAAATAATTTTCAAACATATACTGTTAAATATAAGAGACAATGAATGTCTATTATGTTTAATCATGAACCGTTCTAAACTTCGTATTTTGGCTTTAATTTCAGTTGAAAATAAAGACAAAGATTCTCCAACATTTGCATAATTTTTTATTAATTTGCTTCTAAGCTTTCGGCTCACATGAGCCATCTTCAGAGAGGTTATTAAGACTGTAATATAATAACATCCACCATCACCGACGATTTTGTTTTGCGCTGACATAAAACTCCGCTTGGCAACGGCAATAGTTACCAAAAATAATAAACGCAGTTCTCAAATTTGCAATGCGGTTTTATGACGTCACACCGCGTGATAGCGTGAAATGACAACAAAACCATGTAGTCAAATGCAATGCAATGTGTTTGTCCGGATTTAAAGGTGATTTTATTGAGTGTTGGTTGTTTAGATTTGATGTACATGGCCTCCAATATCTGAAGGTTCCTCTTACTGTATGTATGAGTAAGGATCACCGTATTGTTGACCAAAATCTATCTGATATTACCTACATGTTTATGTTTTTCAGAGAAATGTTGTTTAATTGTACTCTGATCAGACTACAATTAAACAACATTTAAATCTACATCAAATCTAAACAACCAACACTCAATAAATTTTTGTCTTTATTTTCAACTGAAATTAAAGCCAAAATACGACGTTTAGAGCGGCTCATGATTAAACATAATAGACATTCACTGTCTCTTATATTTAACAGCCAGCATATGTTTAGAAAATATAGATATACATAATTATAAAACAGTTATTGATCAATTTCGAATAAGACTCGTAAACAGTTACATTAAAAAGTGTCCAATGCATATTTAAAGAAAAAGAAAAATTGAACATGTAAAGATTTTAAATATTTAAATCAGAAAGGTTCAACCTTTCGGTATGCGTATTTGAACGCGTAATGCGTTAAAAAATGTAACATCAGTTTTTATTTACTCTGTTACAAAACTGGAGAGAATTCGGACACAAGGTCGACTTTTTGTGGGGACCCCGAGCGTGGACGATAGGGCTACTGGTCAAACATTAAACAACCTTCGCTTATCAGTCTATCATGTCTAAACCTGTCTTAGCATGTCTAAGGATGTCTTAATCGCTCGCACAGACTCATCAAAAGGCAGGTGTGTTGTGTTGTCGGTAAATATATAACGTCTGACTATATCTAAATGTTGAAACCACATTTGATTTGAATATATATATATATATATATATATATTGAAACCACTTCGTAAATTGAATATATATATAATCTATCTGTCACCAATGACTAATACGTATATATATATATAATCATTTCACCCCGAGCAAGGCAGAAATGCCACTGATGTGCGGGGAGCTACATAACTGTAAAAGGAAAAGAGTGAGGAGTACAAACTAGTTAGAAAGGAGCAATATAAAACTGAGAATGAAGGTGCAATGGCAGATACATAGGTGGAGAGAAAGGGAAGGTTATATGGGGGTGGGGAGAGAGCTAGAGTCCAGTGGTTAGTAGATGAGTATTGACTTTGCATTTAAATTTCTGGAGGTTGTAGCCGTCAGGAAAGCAAGAATATGGGAGCGAGTTCCACAGGCGGGAAGTGCGAGAGAAGAAGCTGCAGGAGTAGAATTGTCATCTGCATTTAGCTAACCTGACTGTGAATTGGTGGGACCCAGTTGCCAATCTGGTTGCACGAGTAAATACCTGTTGAGGAGGTACCAGTGACTTAAGTTCGTCCGAGCAGAAGCCATGAAAGTATTTATAGAACAGACAAAGGGAGGCCACATTAGGACGGTGGGGAAGTGGCTGCAGTCGAGCCGCCAGATCAGTACCTATCACATTACAGACTCTCCTTTGGAGCCTGTCAAGAACACTGAGGGGAACGGCAGGGGCACCTGACCATAAATGGTAGCAGTACCCCATGCACGGACCGATATGCAGGATGGATTCAGGCGGATAAACATCCTGGATCGCCATAGTGACCCAACCTTCTTAGCAGTAGATTTTGCATATATATATATATATATATATATATATATATATATATATATATCAGTCATTGGTGACAGATAGATTTTAAATCAGACCATTAAACCCAGAAACCGTATATATATATATATATATATATTCATCAATACGGTTAAACTTCTAATTGCTTTTAGCCAGGCTGGAAACCCGACTGAATTGTTATTATTCGCTGATTCTACATCTAAGCTATTGGCGCACGGTGAAGGATGGCAGATTTTAGCATGTTATTTACAGAATGTAAACACACGACAGTAGCTTAGAGTGTTCAATTCATTACAGAAGAAAGATGCGCGAATATCCGTGAATAGTTACAGTTTTCCAGTTTAACATTTCCCTAGAGTTCTTAATCGACAGTAACATATATATATATATATATATATATATATATATATATATATATATATCCAGATGAAGAGAACCAACAGGTTTAGAATGCCGACTCTTCTAGCATTTTTTTAAAAAGTTCGCAATACAACAGATATCGTAGAGCATAATATAATTAAATTTGTTTTTTATTCAAAATAATTTATTTTAATTAATTTTAAATAATAAACAAATTTAATATATATATATATATATATATATATATATATGTGTGTGTGTGTGTGTGTGTGTGTGTGTGTGTGTGTGTGTGTGTGTGTGTGTGTGTGTAATATTGGTGTTAGTTTCTGTATGTTTTTTTTTAATCATCCTATTCGCAGTAGTTCTTTAATAGTTCTCTTACAACGTAGTGGTATTGTTGCTATTGCGATGACGTGTAATATTATGTAATTCGTTTATTTTCACGAATTGTAAGATTAACCCACACTCAATGCATTTTTTGGTGGGGTGAATCTTTTTCTCTTTTAATAAAACAAAAGTTTAACATGCAGATGCATTATGGTGAACCAAAAGTGTCTATCAAATGTTGCTATGCATCATATCTCTACGATCTTCATATAGCTTTTTTTTAGGTGTCTGGATGTTGCACCGATCTCCATCATTTTGTACAACCTATTCTGTTTATTCCTGCATCGGTCTTGTTGTTGCTGTCTCGTTGGTGCTAACTATATATCTTATTGATTTAGAGGTGACGCTGAAGAATTTTAGATCACCGCTAGACAGGTTTTTGTTTTTCTCGGGCAGAAACTGTGGCTTCTTAATTCTAAATTCTAAGACCTCCTAAATTCTAAGGCCTCTTAAATAAAAGCCTATGATTATTCCGTATTATATTTTATTGTTGTGATGGGAATAAACTACTTTTACCGGATTAATCATAGGCTTATATTTATCAGTATTTAGAACTTGCAGCGCCCAATTCCTGCTTGAAGAAGATAAATAAGTTGAAAACATTTTCAGACTCCTCCAATACAGAAATTATCTTCTCTACAATTCCAAACATCCATTAACAACACTAATCCCAACAACCATAATAAAAGTTGACACTATCAACTCCATAACAGCCATCACCGAGAATAATATCAAAATTAAAAAAAAACATCACAATTTAAATAATAATATAATTTGTAACAAACGAGATAGCAACAAGAAGAAGACAGATGTGCTCATGTCTTTTCTATGTTCTTTCTTTATCATCTATTAATTGCCATAATTTCAGGGGAGGATATTGGAATGTTTTCTCATTGTCTTTCTCTCCGGTTTCGGAATTGAGAAGAGTCCTTCCCCAGATTGATTGCCACCCAAGTCCTTCAACCTGCCTGTTATTTAACCCATAGCTGCGAGAAGAGGTGGGTTCGTGCATTTACCGACAGCATTAGTGCGAAAGTGAAAGTAAAATCAAAGTGGTGGTGGGGGGGTTCGCACTCTGCTTGCTGGTTTTAATTTCAGCATTGACAGAACCTTACGCTATCCACACATCAAGATGAAAATAGATAGGTAATATGTGTGTGTGTGTGTGTGTGTGTGTGTGTGTGTGTGGGTGTGTGTGTGTGTGTGAAGCCCTTCTATTATGTTTTTTTTTTCTAATTTTATATAAACAAAGCGGTCGTATATTTTAAAGAATATAAATTTTTACAGACAAGACCACCGTTATTATCAGCGCATAAAGGTCTGAATAGATGAAGATGTTTGTCGAGGGAAGTTCTCTTACTTTATGACCAAGAATTCTCAAGTCGATATCCTACAAAAAAGTTAATAGATATTGACTATGCAGATGACTTAGCTATCACTGCAGACACCATTACTAATGTCACAGTTGCCTACATCATCTAGAAAATTCTCCCAAGGTTGCCTTTAAAAATAAATTCATTGGCTTCAATACAAAATCCCTCAGGTTAATCAATAAAATCTGTCGAATCTTTTACCTATCTCTAAAGTGAAATAAATTCTACTGAAATTGAATCCTATTTCGGCAGAGGTAAAGCCTGTCCCCTCTTGAATAAAAAGAAGATAATATGTAAAAATATAAGAAGTAATATGGAATTCTGATCTCCCAGACGACCTCAAATGGATATTCTTTTGCGCTACTGAAGAGGCGGTGTTAATGTATGATGCCCTGACTGGAAATTAACTAAAACATTTCAGTCTAAACTTGATGGAGCCTACACTCGAATGCAGAGAGCTATGCTTAATATCTATTGGAGACAACATCCAACTAAATCACACCTGTATGAACCCATTCCTGATATCTCTACAAACATACATGAATGCAGAATGCACTTTGCAGAACGAAATTTTGCGGGTGATCTACTATTCCGGGCACCTAGCGAGGGCGCAGGAAAGGTTGGTTGCACAGAAAGCACCTATATTAACTAGATATGTTATGATAGAGAATGCCATTCTGTGACCTTCAGACCTTGATCCGGGTCCGTGATGGTTAGCGTGATAAATTTGTGAATGTCCAAAATAGCTCGACCGAATAAAAAGATATATATATATATATATATATATATATATATATATATATATATGACAATTTACGCTCTCACACTCTGATTGAGCACTCTGGAAGAATGGTAGACTTTGAAAAACAGTAGCTACTTTGGCATCGTTCATTCAGCAATGAATTGGAACACACTCAAGTATTGAGCGTGTATAATGATAATATACACGCTAAAAAGTCTACCTCCTTCTACCGAGCGCCCGTAGCCCGTAGAATCGTCGACTGACACCAATTCGGTCGGGTTTCAATCCTGGGTAAAAGGCAATCGGCTGTCTAACCGTACTGATGAGCTGCAATGCAACGAAACAGATCTGTCTGCGGATATATATATATAGAGAGAGGAATGGCAGACTTTGAAAAAAACAACAGCTACTCACGCATCTACGCATCGTTCATTCGGTAATGAATTTGAAAACTCTCGGATGATGGCGTGTGCTTACATTGTATATAACACGCTAAAGTCCACCTTCCTCTACCAAGCGTCCATAGCTCAGTGGTAGAATCGCCGACTGATGTTAATACGGTCGGGTTACAATCCTGACTACCAGCAATCGGATGTCAAACCATACTGATGAGCTGTAGTACTTGCGAAACAGATCTGCCTGCGGATGAATATATATGGATATACATGCTTTTCTGGTGTAAATAAACATTGCTCGATGTAATATGACAGTGCTATAAAATATATATCAATAAATATTATTCTACGTTTACCTAAATCTATATGTATCTTTATTTTTACTCTACTGTACAGAGCACTATATGGAGCACTGTTCTATTCTTCTTCTTCTTCATGTGCCGTGTCCCTCCACGACGTAGGCTATCATGGACTTCCACTTGACTTAGTAATTTTTCTCTTGGTATCGCTTCCAAGTTCCGCTCCGTCAACCATTTGTTCAGTGCTAACAAGTACGATATGCGCTGCTTTCCCCTGTCTCTTCTTCCATTCATCCGACCTGTGAGTATAAAGTTCTCCAGACTCTCCTTCATTATTACGTGACCTAGGAACCTCATTTGTTTCTTCCTGATATTTATTATCAGTTTTCTTTTCGTTTGTATCCTTTCCAGCACGTCATCGTTGCATACATGCTCTGTCCATGGTATCTTCAGCATCCTTCTGTAAAACCACATTTTTGCTGCCTCAATCCTCTCCTTCATCTTTGATAAGATCGTCCAGCATTCACTTCCATACAGAAGGACAGATATCACGTAGCATTCTATCACTCATTTCTTTGTTTCTAATGAGATTTTCCTGTCTTTCAGTACTCATGGATTTTCACACTGTTCTATTCACACCTGATTAATATTTATTCATTGATATGTATCTACTTGTACGCGCACACACATACACACACCCACACTCACACACATACATACACACACACACACACATATATATATATATATATATATATATATATATATATATATATATATATTAATCCAAAAGGATGAGTAAATAGGAAAATCCCCAAAACCCGATCCTATAAATATTAATAAATATTAATTTTATTAATAATAAAAGTGATCAAGGTGGAGGGCTCGATGTAAATAGTATGTTCTATTTACAGAGCTAAATATATAAAAATAAAACAAAAATTTCGAAATTTAATTCCGCTGGATGGCCATTTCAACGAGAAAATCCTTTCTTCGTCAACAACGGCGGAAAAGAAAAGGTTCATTAATTCCAATGTGTTACAAGTTTTTTATACCGGAAGAAGCCCGAAAACATATCCATACACAGAAAGTTAAAATGGCGTGGGAATAACAATTTTTGAATGTAAGAAAGTAAGGAAGGGGGTAAGTAGGTAGAGATCCCTGGCTCCGTATTAGAAACTTTACACCTCGCCAAGAGTTCAAAAATTAAAATTTGGATATGTCACAAGGATACAAGTGGTGGGGGAACGGAAAAGAAAGAAAGAGTAAAGGAGTGGTCAAGGGAATGTTAACTAGACAGTAAACTATAAATAGTCCCTTAGAAACAAAAGAAAACGACTGAATACGACTTCAATGTTGAAAGAAAGGCTAAAAAGATAAAAAAAAATTTAAAAAAATAAAATAATAAAAAACGATTGAAAACCAAAAGGATTTTTCTTTAAATAAATAATGACTGGAACAAATGTTATAGGAAATCTTGGATATACAAAATTGAGGATGAATCTGACATTTTAGGGTGGATCTCTAAAATTCCATTTCTGTTTTTACAAGTACATACATATATACACAAACACACGCACACACACGCACACACACGCGCACACACACACACACGCACGCACGCACGCACACACGCCTTATCTTTATATTATTGAATATCGTAACTAAATCCAAATCTTATAATGGAAACGGAAACACAAGTAACTTATATCTTTTTATCAGTGATTGATACAGATTCCTATATATGTTTGCCTCTTTCATATATATATATATATATATATATATATATATATATATATATGTATGTATATATATATATATATATATATATATATATATATATATATATATATTGCCTTGAACAATACTGACGTCATTGTGCAAACCTGAGGAACCTTTCGGTCAAGGTTTAGAAAGCCAACTCAGGCAGTTCTGGAATCAGCCATAGTTCAGCATTTCTCGACAGTCAAAAGTGTGCTTCTCGGTACAAGGACACATGGTTTTCTGTCCTGCACAATGCTCGTTCAGCTCATCATTTACGAGTTTTGAATACTGTTGACCTTAAGATTCATCAGCCGAGCCTATGCAGGCAGAAAAATCGTTTTATTCGCTGCTTACAATTATTGCAGAGTCTGTGAGTGTCATTTTTTCAATTTTTTTCACTCTTGTGGAGCTGTGCATTTACACCCCACTTACATTTTAATTATTTTGATTAAAATTTACTTTTAAAAATCTCCACCTTTTCCCCCTTTTTGTAAGCAAACTTATCTTGTTTTTTCCTTTGTCCAGCTTTATTATTAACAATAAAGCCAACGAAAACCTTTGAAAAGTGTTGGCCGAAACGTTTCTCAGGTTTGCACAATGACGTCACTATTGTTTAAAGCAATTTGCTGTTTCTGTGGGTATAAATCTCTGTTTATATATATATATATATATATATATATATATATATATTGTAGAAAACGATTATGATAAAGGGAAAAAGTCTTCGTGGACGCTGGGTATTGGAAAAGCATCCTTTTTTTATATCCCTCTTTAACAAATAACAAATTCAGTCTGAAACACGAAACCTTTTTACACTTTGTCATTTTCCCCAATCTATATATAGCTGTTAAATACACTGTGGTGCAAATTAATTGAAACAATACAAATAATAAGGTTGTTATTTACTTCACTTGAAAATCTCTATGGCAACACATTTCTTCCTAAGATCTTTCACACTTTCAATGATCACGTATACATACGTCACTTGGCGTGTTTTTTTCTTTTGATCTTCTTCGCCTTGATGATACAACAAACAGTTGAAAGTTTGATACCAACAATATTAGCAATCTTTCTGTAAGGTTTGCCGGTGTGTTCACGCAGCTTTACAATTTTCGTAAGCTTCTTTGGAGTAACGTCCATTGCAAACAATGACCGTAGAACAACTAATGGAGAATGGAGACGATAGTGTCTAGATGTTATGAAAATGTGATGCAATCACGGATGACACAATATTTTCCAAGGCCAAACAAATTTTGTCATACAGACAGAAAATAGATTCATATTACTGAGGACCACTGCAAATAACCTAATCTGAGGAAAAAATAAAAATCAATTACACCCTGCCACTTCAGTGGGTCTAAAACTGATTGTATGGTAAAAGTAAGAAAACTGAAATAGTTGTTATTAATTTTCACAAGGATGTAAATTTGTATTAGAAAATTGATTCTGATGTAACCCATTAGATTTTATTGAAGGGTCAGTACAGACTTTTAAGTTTTATTTAAGCGAAGTGAATAAAGTTAGTGATGCTTATGGAATTGTCCTTGAGCATACCGCCATGCATATCTATGGCATCATTTTAATCTATCCACAAACTCAAACTAGAAAACCGAGTTCAAGGAAGTCTTCCTGTCACTTGACTCTGCGAACGTCATAAGCGGCAGAAAAAACCTGTAAACCTATATTATTTCAGGGAGACTCGGCTGATCCATTCTAATGTGGGATAGGAGCGATTGTCTATGATGGTCAATAGATAGCAACTTCGTTTTGGAAGCATTAAAATTCACGAGCAATTTCTTACTCCAGTCCGCCACGGATTAGAGGTCCTTTTCAAGCTCGAAAATATATCTATTTCTAGATATATTTTTTACTCGTTTCATCCAATGCAAGGCGGTAACGCCACTGATGCGCAGGGCGGTACATCGGAGTAAAAGATTAGATAAGAGGAGAGTAAAGAAAAAGACGAACCAGTTACAGGGGGTGTCAGAAAAAAGGAGCAAGAGAAGGATGGGAATACAGGTGTGATGATAGTTGCAAAGGTAGAGAGAAAGAAAACGATATACAGGGTGATGTCGAAAGAGTGGTTAAGAGATGGTTACTGACATTGCATTTAAATTCTTATCGGTTGTAGCCCTCAGGAAAGCAAGAATAAGGATGATAGTTCTACGGCCGGAAAGTGCAAGAAAAAATCTGATGGAGTAGAATTGTCGTCTGCATTTGGTTAATCTAACTGTGAATGGGTGCGGTTAGAAAACTAGAAAACCGAGTTCGAGGAAGTCTTCCTGTCACTTGACTCTGCGAACGTCATAAGCGGCAGAAAAAAAACTGTAAAACTATATTATTTGCTCATTTTAACTTGGTCCAATTTCAAGCCTTAATTCTAGAGGTCATTTAGTCACTTCTAGTAAGATCTCAGAAACGAAAACTTTCCAGAAATATAGACTCATTCGAATCAAATCAAACTATATTTCATAAAAATGCTATGCTCTCTTTGTACAACCTTTCTTATCTCTTATTTACATTATAAATAATTAAAATATTTCCTAGTCCTTGATATGACCATAAACGACATCTAACCACAAGACTTCAGATCGTGAGAGTGTTGTTTTTTTTTAGGATTGCGTAACCACCTCTTTACTGCTGTTGTTCCCATGTCTACTCTAACCCGACTTAGTAGTAACTATTAGGGTTCAACCTATGGGCAAATAGTGAACTGTCAAACCAAAACAAAACATTATGAAAGTCCAAAAATACATTTAACATCCAATATTGGTAATCTTTCTGAAAGGCTTGCCGGTGTGTTCGCACAGCGTTATAATTTTCGTACGCTTCCTTGGAGTAACCTCCATTGCAGACAATACATTTCATAACACAAATATCAGGAACACATTTTTATATAAAAACTTACCAACTATATCTATTCATAGGAAAAATACCAACAATATAGTAGTTGGTGTCATAAAACTGTGTGCAGAATACTGAGCTTTCCGCATTAAATAACCCATAGACTTTGGCATGTCACTAAACAAAATCAACCAATCAACTAAACATTTTTGTTGCTGACAAAAACATTGACTTTTCACTTCGTATCTTGATAAAAGTAGCTTCTGATGGAGTTTTTTAGTCACCTTATACTTTTATGTCGGTTGTGAATACCTAAAAAATAAAATAACTGGGATTCATACTTTCAAAGTCGATAACCGCTATACCACACGTACATCCTCTTTTCATATGACAGTTACAATGAAAAAATCGATGCGTATATCATTACGTAAGCTAGTACATATTCAGACAACTGAGTATCTTCTTTACAATGTTCACGTTGCTATCTCTGCAAAATAGTCCTTCAAGCTTCTTCAAGTTAAAAATGTGTAAGCGAAAAAAAGGATTGTGTTTATTTATTCATCCTTCAATATGAAAGAGATGCAGTCCCGCTTAAATTTGAGAACTCCCAAATATTTCTGTGTGGATTAGACGCTCACATTACTCGTTTCCATTGTCATATTACCATAACAAGTGATCCAAGTATGTAAACTTATGAGGTGTTTATTGTTTAACGGACCACCAGGAATTTTTCTTCTTTCTTCATGTGCCGTGTCCCTTCAGGATGTAGGCGAACACTGACTTCTACTTGCCCCTATCCCTTGTCGCTCTTAACACTTTTTCTGTCGTTATCTCTCCGAAACCCTGCTCCGCCATCCACTTGCTCAAGCCTATCAAGTATGCCTCACGCTTCTTTCTCCTATCTCTCTTTCTCTCTATCCGTTCTGTGAGGATTCGATTCTCTGCGCCTTCCTTCCTCATTGCATGTCCGAGAAATTACAACTACCTCCTTAAGATGTTAAGTATAATTTTTTTCTTCTATCCATTTACTTCGAACCTTATTTGTTTCTCATATGTTCGGTTCATGGTATGCTCAGCATCTTTCTGTAGAACCACATTTCTGTTGCTTCAAGTTTCTTTTTCATTGTTGCCATACAGGTGGACAGATATAAAATAAAAGTCCAGTACTCTTTTCTTTGTTTCTAACGAAAATTTTCTGTCTCTTAATACTCTGCTTAGCTTTTAGCATGAATCTTTGGTCATTCCAATTATCTTCTTACAACTGACATAACCAAAGTTGACATCTATTAAAGATAACATGTTCTTCTTTCTTCTTTATGTGCCGTGTTCTTTCAGGACTTTGGCGATCATGGACTTCGACTTGCTCCTATCCCTTGTTGCCCTTAACACTTTTTCTCTTGGTATCTCTTCCAAAACTCCGCTCCGCCATCCACTTGATCAACCCAACCAGGTATGTTTCGCGCTGCTTTCCCCTGTCTCTCTATCTGTCTTGTGAGTATTAGATTTTCCAAGGTCCTCTCATTTGTCACGTGTTCGGTCCATGGTATCCTCAGCATCCTTTTGAAGAACCACTAGGCTTCTCGAAAAAAAGATTGTTTCAATATTCAAGTAGTATGTGACTAATGTATGGTAAATACTATTGCTGTATCTTATCTGTTGCCTCTAATGTACATCTAAAGATTCTTGAGAAAATCCAAAGAAGAATCTATAATGTAATCGGTCTTCATCATGTATCTCAACCTCAGTCAATTTCTCGTCAAAATGACGTGGCTTCTCTGTGTATTTTCTACAAATATGTTTTGGCAAATTCTCTGACGTGTTTTACACACTAGTGCCTCGAATACATGAATTTAAGCGTGTATTCATGAAACTCGTTCATCTTTTGACATTTCCTGAATTCTCTCCATTTCCAGTCTCGTCTGTCACTCCCTCTAACCCTATGTATAATTTTTTTTAAATCGGTATAGTAAAGCCATTAAGACACAAGGAATTACAAGTTTTGGAAGAATGAGAAACAAAATCAGTAATAATAAGCGGAAACAGGAAAGAGTAATCAGTAGGAAAATAGATAGCAATTGCATTTATATTTTTACAGATTAAAATAGTTTGGAAGCAAAGAGTTCGACAAGCAAGGAAAAAAACTGTTAACATAGCATTTACGGTTACATCTCTCCATCTCAACTGAAAATGGATGAGACATCTCCGCCAATCTAGTGCTGGGTTTAATTATTTTTGAAAATCTATGTACCATAGCGAAAAGCTCATATCTACAATTACAATGAAAATATTTATAAAAAAAGACACAGAGAGGTAAATTTACGGCGGTTCGAATGTGTCTGATGACGAGCCAACAGATCAAGACCAATAATATTGCTGATTCTTTATTGGATTTCATCAAGTTGCGCAAGTTAGATAGCAGGGAGATCGAAGCATATGTGGCAGCAATAATCTAAGCAAAAACGAATGGTAGACTTATCAGTATGTATGATAGATTCTGAAGAGAAATATTGTCTCGCACTAACGACCTTTTTAGCAGCTGACGTAGCAATGGATTCAATATAGTCTTTCCATTTTATGTCAGCGACGGCCATTAGCCTGAGACGTCACAAGAAATCCTATTCGTGGAGGTTAGCATCAGCCATGCTGATGGAAGGTAGAGAGGGGTCTCTCAGATGTTTAATGAAGAGAAGTTTTAGTTTTAGAGACGGTAAAATTAACAAGCCATCTTTAACGAGGTCGTTCTGGACATCGGCTGACATTTTAGCCTTGCCGAGTTGATCAGCCTCACTATCGAGGCAGGTTGTGCCATCAACCTAGATACAAACCTGAGAGCTGATGTTATCGGTAAGGTCATTAATCAAGATTGAAAACAGGGTAGAATTAATGATGGGGCCCTGGGGTCCATACGCGTCAGCACAGAAGTAACTAGACGAGTGGTGTTTAGAATAACATTTTATTTGATCGGAAAGACTGCTTAAATTACCGCCTTGTTTGGGAGCAAATGATTGGTAATTAAAACAAAATAAATATCGAAAAATTTAAAATAGTTTTCATCTTAGGTGTATAAAGTTGAAATGAATGCTCAATAATTTTCTCCGTTTCAACAACTGAACATCATCACCAGACAAACTTTTAAAATTCTGCCGCAAACGGAACTATTCGATAGCGCTCTATATAATTAAAAGCAAAAGAACTTCCGAACACCGAATTCGTCCTCTTGGCAGTGGATATTCATCTCGTGAAAGATATTAGTATTGGTGATGAATGACAACGAACCTGGGCCAGTGGAAACTAGAGAAAGAAAGACGACAATGTCTTCGTCACAATGGAAACCGTTTCAGTGAAAGTGCTTTGTTCCTGTTGAAGACAAAACCATAATTCATTGTATACAGAGAAATACCCGCTGAACTAAAAAGACAGGCACCCAGTCCCAGTATTGAGATATTTCATTCGCTTACAAGATAAATAACAAACTTCACGCACAGTGCTTATAAGTATTTAACAAGATCTGTTTAATTTAGGAGGATATCTTCACGCACACACATATCTATCTATCTATCTATCTATCTATCTATCTATCTAATTTGGCGTACAGATCTATCTATCTATCTATCTATCTATCTAATTTTACTGCCACTGTTTCGTAGGGAATTACATAGGAGCAATGTTATGAGAAACAGTGACAGGTCATAGAGGGTGTCAGGAAGAGGGTAAGAGAAGGATAAGAATACTGATGAAAGTGGAGTGGACGGAGAAAGGAGCATGAGAGAGAGTAGATGCAGATTAGCGAGACTACTGACTTTACATTCTTGGAGATTGTAGCTGTCGAGGAAGCAAGTAAACGGAATGGAATTTCACAGGCGGGAAGTGCGAGAAAATAAGCTGATGAAGGAGGATTTGCGTTTACATTTTATTGATTTCCCAATAAGAGGGTGGGACCTAGTTGCTAATCTTGTGGCTCGAGCAAATTCATATATAGGGGGCACCAGTGAGCTAAGTTAATCGGAGCAGAAGTCGTGAAAGTATTTGTAGAAGAGACGCTGGGAAGCCAAATTGCACCGGCGAGAAAGTGACTGTATCTGAGCTGCCAAGTCGGGATCGATCACATTACAAATTCTCCGTTGGATTTTGTCAAGGACACCTAGGTGGATAACAGGAGCATCAGACCTGATATAGCAGCAGTATTCAATGCACGGACGGATGATAGTTTTATATATGTGCAGGATCCCGGTCCAGTAAGAAACCTGTCGTGGCGGACAGACATAATCTCGCTGCTGACCTTGAGTGGGATCTACACTCTGTGGCGAACTGGGGCAAGAAGTGGCTTGTCAACTTCAATTCATCTAAGACCAAGCTGTTGTCTGTCAACCATTACAGGCAACCTCTCCTGCCTCCCATAAGCATGGACCAAGTGATTCTCCCTGAGAGTAATACACTACGCCTCCTCGGACTTACCCTGTCCTCAAACCTCAAATGGAAGCACTATATTGAATCCATAGCAAAATCTACTGCTAAGAAGGTTGGGTCACTATGTCGATCCAGGATGTTTTTTCCATCTGAATCCATTCTGCATATATACAAGTCAACCATCCGTCCGTGCATGGAGTACTGCTGCCATTTATGGTCAGGTGCCCCTGCCGTTCTCCTCAGTGTTCTTAACAAGCTCCAAAGGAGAGTCTGTAATGTGATAGGTACTGATCTGGCGACTCGACTGCAGCTACTTCCACATCGTCAAAATGTGGCCTGCCTTTGTCTGTTCTATAAATACTTTCATGGCTTCTGCTCGGACGAGCTTAAGTCACTGATGCCTCCTCAACAGGTGTTTACTCGTGCAACCAAACTGGCAACTGGGTCCCACCCATTCACAGTCAGGTTAGCCAAATTCAGACGGCAATTCTACTTCTGCAGCTTCTTCTCTCGCACTTCCCGCCTGTGGAACTCGCTCCCGTATTCTTGCTTTCCTGACGGCTCCAACCTCCAGAAATTTAAATGCAAAGTCAATACTCATTTACTAACCACTGGGCTCTAGCTCTCTCCCCACCCCTGTATAACCTTCCCTTTCTCTCCACCTATGTATCTGTCATCGCACCTGCTTTCTATTGTTTCTTTCTAACTAGTTTGTACTCCTCACTCATTTCTAATTAATCTTTTTACATTTTTGTAACCCCCTGCACATCAGTGGCGTTTCCGCCTTGCTTGGGGTGAAATGAATAAAAAAAAAAAGAAAGAAGGGGAAAAATTTCCTGGCCCTACACAAAGAACCGACATTTTTAGCAGCGGATTTAGCTATGGATTCTATAAAGTCATTTCACTTGAGGTCTCTTGTAAGAGTTAAGGCGAAGTGTCTCAGTTTTTTGCTTTCAGGGAGACTCGGTTGATCCATGCTAATGTTGGGTAGGAGCCATTGTCTATGATGGTCAATAGATAGCAACTTCGTTTTGGAAGCATTAAAATTCACGTGCCATTTCTTACTCCAGTTCGCCACGGATTAGAGGTCCTTTTCAAGCTCGAAAATATATCTATTTCTAGATATATTTTTTAATCGTTTCATCCAATGCAAGGCGGTAACGCCACTGATGCGCAGGGCGGTACATCAGAGTAAAAGATTAGATAAGAGGAGAGTAAAGAAAAAGATGAACCAGTTACAGGGGGTGTCAGAGAAAGGAGCAAGAGAAGGATGGGAATACAGGTGTGATGATAGTTGCAAAGGTAGAGAGAAAGAAAACGATATACAGGGTGATGTCGAAAGAACTAGAGTCAAGTGGTTAAGAGATGGGTACTGACATTGCATTTAAATTCTTATCGGTTGTAGCCCTCGGGAAAGCAAGAATAAGGATGATAGTTCCACGGCCGGAAAGTGCAAGAAAAAATCTGATGGGGTAGAATTGTCGTCTGCATTTGGTTAATCTAACTGTGAATGGGTGGGGCCCAGTAGCCATCCTGGTTGCACGAGTAAACTCCTGCGACTGGGACACCAGTGACTTAAGTTCGTCGGAGAAGACGCCATGAAATATCTATAGAACAAACAGAGGGAAGCCACTTCCCATCGGTGAGAAAGCGGCTGGAGTCGATCGGCCATGTCGGTACCTAGCACATTACTGATTCTCTTTTGGAGCCTGTCAAGAACACTGAAATGAACAGCGGGGGAGCCTGAAGTGTTTGATTATGATAATCTTTAGTGTCAAGGTTGTTTTTTAATGTAGTCTTATTGATTAAATGTATTTTTGCAAGTAGATCCTTTATCGTCAAGTGCTTGATATCGGGGTGGATATAGGGAGTTGATGAGTACAAAGAGTTTGTCTCTTTAACGGAGCGGATTCATCATAACGGTATCCTTACGAAACTTCTAAGTCGGCATGAATCTGCTCAATTAGAGAGACAAAGATTTTGTAGTATTTACATTATTCGGACTATTGTCCTCATCTTTTTTGCAATTTGTACGACGTTTCGGCCGTTATATCCTCCAGCCTTCTTCAGGTGCTAGGAATTTAGAACCGAACCCTTTATTACAATCATGGGGGTATATGAACTCCATTCCATGTCTAATACCTCTTCTGGAAGTCATGAGCTATCTCCCTCTAACCCTGTAAGTTACTTGTTCACTCTTTGGGTCAAGAAACAGGAACTAACCAACGTCTATATCAACTGTCCTTAAGGACAAAACCAACTGAATTTTGGGGACCTATAAAGCTAATGTCCAGTGACCCTTTTTAAATGTCGTACAAATGGCAAGAAAGATGAGGACAATAGTCCGAATTATGCAAATACTGTAAATACTACGTCATCTCAGAAATATACACAAACCCTTTGTACTTTATATATATATATATATATATATATATATATAGAGAGAGAGAGAGAGAGAGAGATACAGTAATTCTCATAAGTATTTTGAAAACTATTTCTTTTCTAATTGCTTTTTTTCATAATTAAAAACAGAAATATTACGCAAGAAAAACTTGGATGAGGTTTATTCATTATGAGACATCTCAAAACTTGCTATAATATTTCAGGACGAATATTTGTATAGAAGAATCGAATTCACTACAAATGGGTAACCAGACTAGTCACACTAGCCATTGTCGCGTACCGAAGAGGAGAAATTATTTTCATTTCAATTAATATAGCAAATTCATTTGAAATACAAAAATCAAACTAGTACAACAATTTAAATATTTCGGAAGTGACATATCAGAAGAGGAAATGCACGACATTAAAATCCGAAGGTGCATTTGGATAACGAAAGATGCTTTACAAAAGCTAATCAAAATATTAAGAAAGATTTCATTGTAAGAAAAAAGAATACTGAATTATTGTTTAATAATAGTCCTTCCACACTGCGTGCCAGAATTATATGCAAATCGATTTTTTGTTCTAACTTCGACAGTTTTAATAAAAATTAGTGAAACTTGGCACGTTATATGACAGCACTAACACATGTGCAGATCTAAAATTCTAAGCTAATCAGTGCAATGATAAACAAATGGCAGCCATTTTGATGACTTGCAGCCTGTTTCAGCGTGCCAACTTTATATGCAAATCATTGCTAAAGTGTCAAATATGGTGAAATGGTAACAGAAAATTAGAACATTGATTATTTCAGGAATATGTAATTTGAGAACAACAATAATACAGAACAAACATCTTCAATATGGTTTCATAGTACAATCAATATTGTATATAATTGCCATTTTGTTAACAAGAGAAAAAATCTTTGGTCCATTGAAGATGTCAAACTTTCGATTTCATCTGATGAAATTTCTTTGGCAGCAGTCAGAATGGCATTCCAGAGGTCATCCTTGGAGGTGTACTGCCTTCCTCCGGAGTAAATCTTCCTTTTCAAGATGCTCCACAGATTTCGATGGGATTTAAATCTGGAGGACAGGCCAACCATTGCATTATTTTCCCATATCCGGCAAAAACACTCTCCAAATATTCAGTAGTTATCCTTGCAGCATGAGACGGTGCATTATCATGCATGAATGCCATCTTTTTCCGGAATGACAAATTCTTCTGCTTGTGCCAGGATTCGTGGTGTTTCTTAATGAAGTCAATGTAGAGTTTGGCGGTCATTTTCACTCTATCTGCGACTCTGAATTGTCCTACCAGCTCATTACTAATGATTGCAGCCCAAAACATCACACCACCACCTCCTTGTTGATGCCTGATCTGGTGGAGAATTGGACCCTCATTACAGTACCATTCTTTCCTCCACTCATCAGGTCCATCTAGGGTCGCTCAACACTCATCGGTGAACAAAACAGTTTGAAAATTTACCTTGATGTGATTTTTTTGCCTACTCCGTCCTCTTTTTCTTGTGGATATCCTTTAATGGAGGGCGAATCTCTGGCTTTCCACATTTTGCAACCATCCTCAGGATACGGCATCGAGTTGATTTGGGCACATCAGGAACGCCAGCATTTTCAAAAACTTTTTTGCTAGTTTCAAGAGGGTTACGGTGGACTTCTCTCTTGATCCTACTCATGGCTCACGTGCTTTCTTATAAATTTTCCCTTTGTCAGAACGTCTGTTGCAAAGTTCAGGGTAAGTAACATTTTAATTTTACGATGATCACAATCCAATTCTTTGGCTATTTTAAGGTAGATATTACGAATTCTTTGGACAATTTTAGACTTCTCAGCTTGACTCAAAGTACCTTTATGTCCAATCTTGCATATAAAGTTAGCACGCTGAAACAGACTGCAAGTCATAAAAATGGCTGCCATTTTTTACTATTGCACAGATTAGCTTAGAATTTTAGATCTGCACATGTGTTAGTATCGTCATATAACATACCAAGTTTCACTAATTTTTATTAAGAACTGTCGGAGTTAGAACAAAAAAATCAATTTGCATATAATTCTGGCACGCAGTACAAATGACAGTGAATGCTGGACAACGTCCACACAGATGAAGCAACAAAAATGTGTCCCTAAAGAAAGATGCTGGGAATACCATGTAGCGAAAACGGAATCAAAAATAGACGCTTATACTTAACATCAGAAAGCGGCAGTTAAAATTTCTAGGGCACATAATCAGGAAAGAGGGCTCAGGTTGAATTCAAGGATCACAGAGGAAAACAACGTTTAACGTCTTTGGCGAGACTGAGTATGAATCAAACGGATTGAATGAATGAAATAATGGAACAAGAATTAGACGAGAAAACAAAAAGACAACATTTATTAAGTGCTATAAAAGAGAGGAAACTGTGGAGAGCCATGATCGCCAACGCCCTGAAGGAACTCGGCGAAGAGAAGAAAGAGTAAGAGCAAGAGAAAAGACAAGCTAGTCAGTTAATTTGGATCCCAGCTGCTCAGATTACTTAATTTCCTGTTCTCATAGGCAATAAAATAATTTTGTAATTGTTCATATACTTATAGTGAATATCTACGCTCAGATTAGATGTGGCACAAGGCCGAATATATGTGGCACTCAGTGATCATTGAACTCACTTTTTAGTTGTATTTAATCCATCGAGACAAGATGGCTAGCCATTACATCACACTGAGGAGGCCAACATTTTTTTCTAAGCGTAGCTTAGATGTGGCAGAGGGCGAATGTAATTCAAGTGAGGATAGAATTTACTATTCAGTCATCATTGATTGGTCAAGCGATTCAAGATTGTTAACGATTACACCATGCCGAAGTGCCTTTATTCAAAGAATTACGAGCAGAAACTGATAGAAAATAGTTTTCATATAAATTTGGACAAAGAAAAATGCGTCTTTATTTTTTCATATTAATACTTTTACAAAAATGATACAGAAATTTACAACACAATGTCAAGTTTAGCATGTAATAATTGTGCTCGTCTTCTCTATCTTAACTTTAACGTAGCTTGTTGTATTCAATAATTGAACAGTTCTTTCACCGAATTTCTATAGGCTAATAATCAAAACTAATGTCAATTCAACTCTAATTTTATTTACATTGTGATACAAGTCATTATTATTGTTCTTTAAAAAAAATATTGATTTTGACGAGTGAGGAGTCATTCTTTTTTATTTCTTTAAAATTTTACGTATATTTATAATTAAATCCAAATAGCTAACATTGAGAATTTCACAGCTATATCTTTAAATATGATCAGGAAGTTCAACTCATTATTTCATTTTCTTAAGTTATAGTGATTTTCTAAGAGAATCTTATATGTGGCACATGGCTTAAACTCATTTTTCAGTCGTAATTGATCCAACGGGACAACGTATTTAGAGCTGTAAAGTACAACAAATATGGCAAAGGCCGAAGGTAAAAAGAAATTGTCAAAATTAACTATCCTAGACCTAGTTAATCAGATTCACGACCTATTTATCCATTACAATTTGCTCATTCACATAAAAAAATCATTCATCACCATTTAAACCCACATATACCACAATATCACATATTCACAGTGTAACTATAACTTAGTTTGATTGTGTTTCTGTTGAAAATTTTGTTTAATTCTGATTCTTTTGGAAAGTGCTTATCTATTAGTTTAAAAAAAATATATGTCTTATTTTAATCTTTATTTCTAAATTAAAATAAAACACCGTTACAAAAGCGTTCTTAAAAAGAAAAACTGTTAAAGGTAAAATCAGTTATTAAAAATCACCTGAAGAAACCACTTATAGTCGAACGAAGGTAGCGAAATAACTCGTTTTAAAAATGAAAAATATTCAAACGTTCTACAATATAATTATATAGAACACTTTTTTAATAAAAATGTGTACTGGTCTAACCATATTCGGACAAAAAACTAAGTATTAAACAATCAATCAATATATATATATATTAGTCATCCACATACAAGCCTGTTTCGCTGCATCACAGCTCATCAGTGTGGTTAGACACATCCACTTGCTTCCAACCGGGATCAAAACTCAACCGATTTGGTGTCAGTCGTAGTCCCTACACCTTAAGCCATGGGCACATGGAATGAGAGAGGGAAAATTTGATCATGTTATATATATGTGGTGTATACACACGTCAGTACTGAGAGAACTCAATTTATTATGAAGAGTAATGCGTAAGTCGCAGAAGTAGTCATTGTTTTTAAAACTTTCCTCTTTAGAGAGCTCAATCGCAATGAGAGCATAATATATCAGTCATCATGCATATATATATATATATATATATATATATATATATATATATATTAAACTAAATTGTACAAATCTATAAATATATCCGTGATAATTTATTTCGTAAATGTTAAAAATATTCAACTCATCAGACCAAAATTTGACGGAAATCAATGGCTTTGATTTATCCAGACAAAAAAAATAGTAGGGGAAAAGGGAAGAAGGTAACCATTTTGTTGTTGAAAGAGGGAATAAGTTTTGTAGTGTTAATTTTTAAAAGGAGATGCCAAGGTTACAATATTGAATTTACGAAAAAACACAGACGTAAAGATGACCTTGGATTGAAATTTTCTTAGGGTTAAAGATTTTCAAATATATGAATTTTTTTTTTAAATTTAGAGACCGTATTTTAAATAGATAAACTGATTTGTTGGTGTTTTATGTTAATTCCGAATGCAAAAATAATAACTTTGTTTTATAAACATAATCATTTCAATTTCAGGACAATAATATTAATATTAATCTAAAGATTACAGTAGTACGATAACAAGGTTGCCGATGATAAAATATTAATACTAAATAAAAAACAAATGTAATATATATCATAAAAAACTAATAAGGTTTAGTATTATTACAGTACTCTGTTAATTTCTAACATAGTGTTCTCATCGAATTAAGATCTTCCAATTACTTATATACCATTAAGCTTAGATTAGATATGGTACAAGGCAGAATGTATGGCGCACCTAGAGTGGATTGAACTCACTATTCAGCTGAAATTGATCTAGCAAGACAAGCCTGCTCAACTGGAGATTCAGGTGCTATAAAATTGTTAAATTTTATAGCACCTGAAAGGTGCTCCTTTTATAGCACCTGACCACTCGCTATAAAAATTTTAAATTAAAATTTTTAAATTAAAATTTTAAATTAATTAATTAAATTAATTAATTAAATTAATTAATTTAATTTAATTAATTAATTTAATTAAATTACTTTTTTTAAATTAAAATTTTTAAATTTTATAGCACCTGAGAGGTGCTCTAAAATTATTTTGAAATGTAGCTTATATGTGGCACATGGCCCAATATACGGGGTAGCCAGTGAGGATCAAAATCACTATTTAATTGTAATTGATCCAGACAGACAATCTTTTAATTATTACACCACAACGAATTTCTACAGAAACTAATTTCTAAGCTTAGAAAAAAAAAACTGAAACATAAATGGTTTCTAGTGGAGATCAAACTCACAAGTTTAAGAGTTCTAGGGAGACCCATTTGCTAACCATTACGCCAGAATCAAGTGCAAGCACTTGTGTATATTACGAGGAATGTTGCATCACTATTGTCGTAAGTGGACAAGTTATCTCGCAGATATATTTAGACCTAATGCGCTGTCCTACTGTTTAATCTTCGCCCGCATTCCCTGAGCATTTTGACTGACATCTTCAACGTAAAGCCACAGTCTCAGCACGCTAAATTTTGCTACTGTGGTTTTTGTAGCAAGAATGTTTTTATAGGGTTCTGAATTTAGACCTGTTTTCTAAAACCGGCTGCAACCAAGGATAGAGCTCGTCTTAGTATTTAATTCATAATAGGGAGAGAGAGAGAGAGAAAAGATGGATTCATACTTTTCCCAAAGATAACTGTGTAAAAATGAGCTTACTTTTCTTTTTATTTAATTATTTCACTCCAAGCAAAGTAGGACCACAACTGGGGTGCAAAAGCTACAGTGACAGAAACAACATCGAATAAGAGAAGAACAAAAATCAAGGAGATAGAAGATAGCAATTAGGGTTGTATTTAAACTTTTGGAGATTCTGTCTATCAGGGAAGCAAGCAAACGGAAAGAAGTTCTATAGACAGACAGTGCGAGAAAATAAACTATTAGAGTAGAAGAGGCGTTTGAATTTCAACTATTTTAACGATAAAAGATTGAGACGTTGATGCCAATCTAGTAGCACTCGTAAATAGATGTGGTCGGTGCAGCAAGGAAACAAGCTCATCAGAGCTAAAAATAAAATACTTGTAAAAAAAAGACAGAGGGAAGCCACGTTGGTGTGAAAGTGACTGAAGGCAGACTACAAAGTCAGGATTGATTACACCGCAGATCCTTCTTTGGATTTTATAACTTAATAGTAAATTCATAAATTATCAAGTCATTGATTATGTTTATCAAATTTTCAGTATTTAAAATTAGTATCAACAGTCTTCACGTCACTAACTTATTGGTTAGTTTATGTTTTGCGACTGTTTTATTTAAAAAAAATTTTTTTAACACTAGAAATTTTTCACAACACGCTGATGCATATTGACATCCTCACAATATTTAGTAATGTTGAAGTTATAACTAACATTTTTGGTCGAGATTTACAAACTAGACGTATCATTCATTTTCGTAAATTAATCCTTGAAATTTATGATTTGTTTGATAATATACCTTGAAAAAACCCTACGCTGTTCTTACTCACCCTAGGAAAATCCAATTTTTGCTGTTTACCCCCTTACCCGGTTGCACACCTCTCCAAAATTTGGCTTTGATCTGTCAATATATGGCTATTTTAGAAGGTTTGACAGACGAACAGAAGTCCCGAAATTTTATATATAGATAGATTTGCCTCGGTGCATATGTTTCGAAAATCAATGTCTTCGAAATTAGAAAACTTGAAACGAAAACCAGAAATTCATATCCCTGGGAAAATTCTGTGCTGAAAAAATTATTCAGTTACTGTCAATGAAATGTCAGACACCAGGCGTATTTTTCTCCACCACAGTACTTTTAAAAGTTATCATGTCGTAAGTTTCTGACTAATGTCTTCAAACCAGGACTCTATACTTATGATTGAGAAATCGCATGAATAGCTTATACTTGTTTTCGTTAGAAAGAGAAAAAGACGAACGTGGGCAACTCAGATTGAGTTTGATTGGTTACAAGAGACTTCTAAACTGGAACCATGCATAAATCATTTGTAAATGATCGTCCATCTCCATGCTATGAAATATTACGAAGGAAGCATTCAAGTATAAGAAACTTATAGAATACTCAAGAGATTTGGATGTATGCACACGCATACATTACATGCACACAGGTTCACAGAGCTAGTTCAGGTATTTAAGTATAATATTTACCTCGTCTCCACACTGAGTCTTGATGTCTTGATATGGTGGGGAACCAGAACAAGGAAGGTTGAGTTTATGGTGGAGAATCCGACGGTTTCTCTGGCCTCGGTGGCCAGGACGGATTCACTCTTCTTGTGCAATGTAGTGCCACAGCTTTGGGCAGCTGTTCTCCAGGTCCAAGCGTTTCTCACTATTTTATTTCTCTCCTCTGCGTATCTGTCTGAGGCACAACCAAGCCGCACGCTTACTACATCCTTAACATGTTCAGGTCTAGGATTAACCGTTATCTTCTACACATACCCGCATAAACTGAGTCTCTTATTGTGTAACCACTACCTCGAGTGAATATCGGGCCTTGTACATCATTGTAAACAAAAGATAGATAATTGAAAATGATACTCGCTCCACTCTTATCAAATGTGAATGTTCCTAATTAATGTCATGCATTATATTCACAATACTTTTATGTTATCATTACTTAGATTGGTGGTCCTTCATTTACGTTTTTTTTTTTTTTTTTTTTTTTTTTTTTTGGCGGTTTCAATTTCAAAGTTCTCAGATTTAATTTATAATTATCTACCCGCTTTTCATCATAAAATACAAAAATGAAAGTGATTCTCGATACAGGCTATAATCAAATAGGAGGCAGATAGTAGTTAAGCACAAATCCCATCGCCTAATTGATCGACCCAGGGAAAACTTTACGATCTATCGTTTTTCCTTCTTTTTACTCTTTCTTGCGCGATTATGCTTTTATAAGTATGCATTGAGCGTAAGCTCCTTACATAACTGCCCTCGCGCGTAGAAATGACGTGTGCTGGAATATTAGATAACATCCGCAAATTATTAACGGTAAAAGAAACTGGATTAATTATATCTTCCTGAATTTCCTTTGGGTTTTTTTTTTCCACTTTTGTTCGGAAAAGTGATTAGCCAACTTCAGGAAAACTTAAATATCAGTTTTGTTGAAAGTAGAATAAAAAATATGAGATGATATAATATTAGAGATAACTATAGTGACACTGTATATCTAATGAGTTTAGTTAAATTCAAAATCATTTTCACGACCCTGTGAGTGATGACTTTATTTCTACTCGACTGTCCTTTTCACGTAGAAAGACTTATCACTTCTTCAATGTTATTTCTATAGCAAATGTTCAGATGAGCTACATACTTCACGAGTTCAGGCCTTTGTAACTAAGACCTGTCATATCACATATATAGAAAAGAATCACGCCCAGTTCATTCGTATTCCATTAGTAAAAGAAAGAAGTTCTACGCAGTTCGGGCAACACTTTAATTCTACTTCTATGTGCCGTGCCTCTTCAGGTCGTAGGTGATAATGGCCCTCCAAATCTCCCTATCCCTTGTAGCTCTTAACAACGTTTCCCTTGTTATCCCACGCAAATCCCGCTCGGTTATCCATCTGCTCAAGTCCAAATTGTCATGCCTTATTTTCTGTTGTTACTCCTTTTCTCAAAAAGTCCATTGAGCATCAATTTCTCCAAGCCCTCCTTCATCAGTAAATGACCCAGAAACGTCAAATATCTTTTCCTGATGTTAAATGTCAGTTTACTTTTCGTGTCCATCCTCTCCAAAACCTCGTTGTTGCTCACATGTTCTGTCCGTGGTGTCCTCTGCATCTTTCTGTAGAACCAAATTTCTATTGCTTCAAGTATTCTCTTCATATTTGATAATATTTTCCAGCAGTAACTTCCATATTGAAGGACAGACCTCATATAACAATCCAGTACTTTTTTTTCCTGTCTCTCAATACTGTACTCAGCTTTTGGAATGCATCCTTGGCCATAGCAAAACGTTTTAGGATTTCAGTATTGCACTTTGCGTTTTGTTAGGATACTTCCTAGATATTTAAATTTCTGTATCTGCTTGATTTTAGTATTCCCGACTAGTAGATAGCATTTGGGTTCTACTTTTTACGGATTACCATGCATTCAGTTTTTTTGTAGTGTATATGCAATCATTTCTTTCCACTTTCTGTAACTGCTTCCTTTAGTAGATTGTGAAATCTATTTTCCTTGGCTGCTATCAGTAATGTATTATCTGCGTATCTTATATTGTTTACTCTGCGGCCGCCAATAACGAATCCTAGTAGAAATTCTAGCACTCTCGAAATTGTGTCGCTGTATGGGTTTTAGTAAATCAGTTGAGAAGATACATCGCTGTCTTACACACCTTTCTATCTTTGTATATCTACTGAGCATCACTTTTTGTCCGTATCCAGGCAATCATGTTTAATGCAAAAACGACCAGTACAATAAAAAATAAGAAGATAGCCAAGTGGAGGAATGTTATGGCCTGTTAGGGCCAGGAATAAAGACACGACACAAGAAGAAGGTAGGTTGAACCAGTGTATTAGAATAACAGAACATATATACAAAATAAGAGTGTTGTTTGTCAGCAGATGGAAGTGTCCGTCCGAGCTGTGAAGTTACACTGCGTCACGACTGCCTCCCTGGAAGTCACACAGATAGTATTTATGAAGAAGGAAGAGTTCATTCGACTGTAGATAGGGCACTATAACAAGGATAGAACTCGTTACTCGCTCGCTACATAATATGTTATTGAACCACTAAGAGATGTCAAAATGGAATTCACAGTTTCGCACAAACGTTTGTGTAGCCAGGTGCATGAAAGATGTATTTACAGGCAGCAGATACGATCCTTACACGATCTCAGTAGCTGCTACAAACATGTAAACACGTGGTCGATACAGTTGCGCTTAGAGTGTGTGCGACAACCTGACGAAAAGAAGATATATAAGTACATCACCCGAAAGGGAAAATACAGAGAGAGTCTTTCACATCCTTGCCAGAAGAAAAATTAACATCTGGAGAAGACTATAAAGCAACACACCCACTCGCTTAACTGGTTAAGCCTAGAAGTTGAATAAACAATACTTTTTACATTTTGAGAGATTGTCTGATTTTGTCTTTGTTTCCTTTGACTATAACGTTACATATGTATTCTATTTAGCTGGAAATTCTGGACTAACTTTTTAAAACGAAGTTTTGCTTGAAACTCGAACATAAGTACCAGACTATAGACAAGACACTATACTATGGTGATGCATATGTTACTGAATTTCGGTAAAATAATTGTAAGTTAAATTTTTTCTTATTTAAAAAATATACGCATCACGTTTACAAAGAGAGAAAAAAAGAACCAAAAAAATTATCGTATATAGTTATCAAATACTAAATTTAATAGCCCAAAATTCGATTTCAGCATTTCACCATGCATTATCTTTCTAGCTTTGCTTCATTGAAATAAGACATTCACGATTTAGTTGCCTTTCTCCGTTAGTTTTTGATTTTTGTCTTTTTTAATCAGTAAATACAAATTTAGATGGTTTACGTTTTTGAAAATACTGTTAAATGAAAATATTTTCGAAGACACCACTAGAGATATTTAAACTAATAAAAAGTTTACTTTTCGCCGAAGTGCTACAATTAGGCTTCATCAAATGCAGTTTCACCTATTCTTGATTGCACTCAAAATGTAAAATAAATTTAGTTTTATGTTTTGAAAGATATGAGTGTAATAGATGTCACTTACATGGATAAAAATAGCATTCGTTAGTAGTTTGCAGTAACGGGGTTTTGTAGATGAGCAAGAACATTGATTTCTCATTCAAGATCATTAAAAGGTATATGGAGGTTTCTATGAATATCTCAAAATATGTATTAAGCTGTGTTTGTTTTATTATATGAGCCCTTCACAGAGATGATTTTAACGGCCAATTGTGTATGATTTTTGTTATTTTGTTTTTTAAATAGACTGTAAATGAGCAGTCATTATAAATTGATTTTCTTCTGAATTTTCTAATGAGCATATTCTCTTTTGGTTACTCTTATACCATGGCTCGCAATAAATATAAAAATATCTAGTAGTTATTTTTTGACCAATCAGAAAGTTAGAAATTTAATACAGAATTTTTTTTTTTTGCTTTTTATTAATTCCTAATGATTTTAAACGGACTGAATAATCAAAACTGAATCAAAGAACTGATTAATATTGAACAAAAAAATAATGATAATTAACAATAAAATTTTATAGTATTAAATACAAAATAAAATAAAATAAGACATACCAACATCTTACAAAAGGGCATAAACTTTAAGAAATATTTGTTTAACTTGATCTGGATTATTATTTACCGAATTTAAATTTAGTTATAAATAAATAATCGGTAAATTTTCGTTTTAGGTCCCGAAGACTTTTTCCCCCTTCAAATTTATCCAAAATAGTATTATTTCTGTGCAAATGTATATGCTGAACTCAAATCAACAATTAGTTATTGAAGAAACTTAACTTTTTGGCCTTGCATTGGGTGAACAATGGCACAAAGAAATATACTGTGCATGATATTATCAGTATTTTTCTATAGAAATAAGTTCTGTTACTCCAAGTCCCATTTTTACTTGTCAAGAAATTGGCTGGCATTGTATAGTTTTTAATTTAGTTGCAATTTATATTCGCTTAAAAAGAAAATATCAAAATGGCATCGTCTAATCTTTTCTGCTATTTAAACCTTGTTCTTATTCCTTATTTCGTAATGCATGAGAAAAAGGAAAACCAAAAAACGAACACACACACACACACACACACACACACACACACACACACATTATACATGCAGGGAGCGATGGATAAATAGACGTCTAAATTATGCAAAAATGAAAATAACTCTGGCATCTCGTTTTAACAGATATATTTGCCAAAATTACGCAAAAACATCTTGAAATACGAAAGAGTAACCTTGTTTTTTTTTAAAAATAGCCATTCACTTCAGTTAGGGCCTCCAGATAATTCCGGGATATCCTGCATCTCTTCATCGTTTAACCTGGTGAATGCTAGCATAATCCTTGGCTTAAGTTAATCTTTGGTATTACGAGGAATTTTGTGGATCTTCCGCTTAACTTCACCCACACATAATAATCTAGGATGTTTTAGTCTGGGGAGTTAGGTGAGCACATATAAGGAGTGAAGTTGTCACAGATATGTATGATATCCATGACAGTGTTCTCGTGCTTGTATGATATGGTGCAGAGTCTTGGAGTCGGATATAAGGCCTTACCAGCAGTTCCCTTTTAAGATTCACTCTTTCATCAAGACACTTGTTATAGGCCATTGTATCGTTTTAGTTGTCATTCTATATTATTTTTCTCAATTTTGGTTTTTTTTATGAGTAACTACACATTTAGATGATTTACGCTTTTGCAAATACTGTTAAATGAAAAATGTACAAATACCACAAAAGAGATATAAAATAAACTAATTAAAACTTTACTTTTCGCTGCCGCGTTAAAATTAGGCTCTTTCAAAAGCAATTTCGCCTATTCTTGATTGCATTCACACTGCGAAATACATCTAGTTTCATGTATTGAATGCTGCCAATGCTGCCATAATACTTACCTACAATTCATCTTTTGTGTTACAAGATGTTTTGTTGTCCTTTCGCTCAACTGCGCTTCACTCATACTGAATGAAGGTGTTTTAGTGTAGGGTGTTAGGTGACCAAATGTAAGGGGCGATGTGTTTGCAGATATTATATTACAGCATGCTTCTTTCAAATTTATTGCGCCATGGGGCTCAATTATCTCAGAGACGGTGTCCAACTGACCCTACTTTATACCGTGCAGTTAAAAGATGAAAAAGAAACCACATGAACGAAATTAACAACTCAACACATAGTTAGATGGTTATAAATCAAGTTTTATTTTAACAATATAAATTTACTTACGTGGTCGAAAAATAAATGAATTCACTCAGAATATTAAAAAAAATATTTTGAGTGAATTTATTTATTTTTCAATGGTCTGAAAGAGTAAATTTACCTTGTTGAATAAATCTTGATTTAGAACCGTCTAACTAAGCGTTGAGTTTTCCTCTCTCTATATATAATGCTTTGGATAATATCTCTTTTTATAAATTATTTATATTAATTTGATAAAATATTTTGGATTATCCTACCCATACTTACGTGTCTGTCATTCTCTTTCACACACACACACACACACACACACAAATATATATATATATATATATATATATATATATATATATATATATATATATATATTTGCGAAATTAGTTGTATTCGTAAGTTCCACCAATTCAGACCTTCAAGTTAGGACTAGCCATTCAACATGCACAGTACTGATGCATCTTTATTCTGTTCGTATTCCATTCATAAGGAAGAAGTTTTATTCAGCGAACTTCTTACTCAGAAATGTTACTATTTGAAACAGATTTTTGAAAGGATGGCTACCCGATCACTAAGATAATGACTTATTTAAGTCTTTATTTGGAAGTGGAAGCAATGCACACGGATTAAGAGCGATCTGAGCTACGTCTAATGTTGTTTTTCTGGTATAAGACAACATCCATTCTCAACTTGATCTATATACTGATGATACAACTATTTACTCCTGTCTTAATAGTAAGTTTGATACGATAAGATCTCATTAGCAACTGGTCTAAAAAATAACCTACAATCTAATTGTAGAAATAAACTTTTTTTGTTTGTTTTTTTTATTTTAACACCCCCAAAACGAGACAATCATTTCAGAGACTTCTTTATACTTTCCATTAGCATAGAGGAATTCAGAGGAATGATTTGTTGAGCCTCCTCTGGCTATCATTTACCGCTGCCATGAAATGGAAATGAATGATTGGTTCAGATCAAAACAATTCCTCTCTCCAGAATATAGCTTAGAAATTAATGTCTATCATTGAATATTGTTGCCACATCGGGTCTAGTGAATGTCATATACATTTAGAGATATTATATAAAATTCAAAGAAGAATCTGCAATGTTATTTGTTCTGATCTGGAGTCAGGCCTTTAGTCACTTTCTTGCCGGCGAAATGTAGCTTCGTTGTGTCTTTTCTATAAATGTTTATAAGGTAATTGTTTTGATGAGCTTTCCTTTGTGATGCCTAGATGAATTTATGTGCAGTACTATAAGTGTATATATATAAACTTATTTATAAATAGAATTTTGTCTGTCTGTGTGTGTGTGTGTGTGTTTCCGTGTTTGTCCGATACCTATAGACGCCGAAACGGCTGAACCTATTTTCTTGAAAGTTTACACAGTTGTACTATAAGCGTCTGCGAGTGTTCTTAGCTAGATATTGTGTCGAGGTACCCCGATAAATATCGAAAATCGATAATCCAATAATTCGGCTTTTAGAAGGAGTGGTCCAATTTTAATCAAATTTGATACACTCTAGACAAAGACATAAGAAACGATATTCAGAAGTTTCAAGGTTGCAGTTCTTACAATAGTGCAAAAAGTCGTTGATATATATATATATATATATATATATATATATATAAAAGGCAATATGTCTGTGTGTGTGCCTGTTTATCTGCCTGTATGTCTGTATTTTTTCAGCCCTTTTATTTTAGTTTTTGCTTTGGGTTTGGCTCTAAGTAGGTATAATTTTAGTTCTTAGTTTCAGCTATGATACCATTTACTCAGGGGGCTTATTTAGCTTTCAAAATTCAGTTTACGACGAAAACAACTTATTTGATATCGATACCAGGAAATGAAAATTTGACTTACATTCATTCATTTTTCTTTCAGACTACGATTTCGCTTTAACTGGAAACAACTATTGCTTTTCAGTCTTTCGTGCCAACGTCCAAAGAGTCTGAGCACCAGGACCATGGATTAGTTTTAAAGCTTTCATTACACCCGAGCAATGCCGGGCTATACTGCTAGTATATATATATATATATATATATATATATATATATATATATATATATATATATATACTAAGCGAAATATCATTTTTGTCCCCGAAATCGGATAGGTCATATTATATTGAATTTTATCGTTTAGCACCAAGTTACAGATCCTTTTATTACAGGAAAAAATAAAACGATTTGACGATGACATATAAGATGTCATATGAAATTGGTTGCATACTGTTGTTGGATCTCCCCCTTTTCTATGATAATGGACTCGACTTGAGTATACATATACTCCTGCCATAGTGAGATACTGGAGAGCATCGTAGAGATCAGTTAAGGGTACCGCAAGTTATCGAGAGATACCGAAGTTACACAGAGAATACCGCGTCAGTAGTCATAATAGCCGTGAGCTCCACTCAGCCAGAATAATATTATACGGATATACTGTTTTCCAGTACGGCTTCACTTCTAAGACTTGTATATATATACTCCTTACTAATCGTATTCCTTGGATTACTAACCTGCGTTCAAGTTGTATCTTTACGTTCAATATAACCTATTTTTCTATCTAAATACCTGTTTTGTTGTTCATTATTTTGCGTGGTTCCTCACCCGGAATACACAACACATACTGCAGCTCAACAGGTTAAAACTTAGGAACTAAAAAAAAAGCAAATGCGTTCACTATATTGAAAGAACGTGTCATTCTTATTTACACTTTTGTTTTGCATGATAACACAAAAATGCTTGACAGCGTTATCAGTTTGTTAGAACAATACAAAACTGAAAAAATCGAATTCATTTTAGGTGCCATCACTTATATTTATTTTTCGAAATTATTTACTTCATGGCATCTAACGTTTATATAATCAAACTTCAAAATAGATTTTCAATATTATGGTTATTGTCAGTGACATTTTGAAGAAATTTTGAAGTAAATTTTATTTACTTATAAGTGTCAATGTTTGAGAAAAGGTCTGGGAATAAATTTTTACGTAAAATAAACGATGTAAATTTTTTACACACACATACATATTAATTTATTTGTTCAAACGTTATTTTGGATACTTAAAAATACAATGATTAAAAAACAAATTTAAATAAAGTTGAATAACGTTTAAACAAATAAATTAAAAATATGTCGGAGGTAATCCATTTCCTAATGCATATATATATATATATATATATATATATATATATATATATATATATAACAACAAAATATAAATGGGTGGCATGGTAGTAAAAGACCGTCTTCTGAGCAACAAAAAGTGCTCAATACTCTCCTGAGGAAGTAGAGCAAAAATACACTTACAATTTATGGGATCCGTATCACACTACCCGGGTTTCGACCGTTAAGTCTCTTCAGACAAACTTGTTTCTAAATGAAAAATGTTCAAAAGTTCTGCAATATAATTGTATTGAACAATTTTTAATACAGCTGTTTACTGATCTAATTTAATTATGAACAAAAACTAACTAACTAATTATATATATCTTTGTAAGGAATGTGTCTCAATCTAACATGTTTTACTTTTATTAAACCTTTTTTCAATAATCGAGTTAAACACAAAAAAATTCTATTTCCGTCCGAACCAGAGAATACAATCTGAACTAATCATATTATTTTACCTTAGAGTCTTCAGAATATGCAGCCCTGAATATCTAAGTGAAGAAGATTTATTGAGAAAACATTCAAACCTCTCAATTACCCACATTATTTCGCCTTCAAAATCCACAAAGCCAACAAAACGGATGCTTCCAACAAAAATGACACAAATTTTATGATTCTACTTTCTAACAATCTTTCAACTAAACTCGCAACCAAATTAGCTAACCCAAACAAGGATCGCTACCACGACCTCCAAGACTTTAGATGATAAAATCAGGAAGAAGATCAATACTAAACACCATTTCAAATGCTGGGATTTATCAAATAAAGTGTCTAAGTGCAAACACGTGTCCGTGTATATCACATCTAAAAACCCGGATATACGAACACTAAAGAAACAAACGTTTTCTCTTATTTTACATCGAAACGAGGTGGAACATAACTGTCGCATTCTACTGATTCCTCTTGTTATAATTTTGAACAAAAGGGCGACATTGACCTCACACGCAAAAATCAGCCGCCAGGGGATGTTGCTGACAACTGAACCCTTATAATCCGTGTCACTTTCGCCCAAAATGAACATCCTTGGCCCAGAGGGTAGGATCATAATGTAATACTCACTTTCCGCTCTACGGCCACCGGTAGCTTGGCGTACTCTTCGGTTGATTCCTGGAGTGCATTAGGTTTTTGTTAGCAGCTGGTCCCTTTTCACGTTTGACTCTGCTTCGGAGATGGGACAGTCTATACACGTCTTGAGATCCTGTAAACCCCGGTTGATCCGGCAAAGGAGACGACGACTGAACACTTATTATCAGTTTCACTTTAGAGGAAACGAACTTCCTTGGCCCGGCGGGCAGGATCAAAGTGTAGTATATGTTCTCAGACGCTCAATTCCTACTCGCCGACCGCCTACAGCACTCGCCGCCTGTTAGGGGGTAGGTAGGTTTGGAAGCAAGGACGAGCTTTGACAAGCTGTTTCCAGGTAAGACTACCTTTTTAACCAATTGCCCGAGCACTTGTGCCCGGTGTACTCACTTAAAAAAAAAACGTCCTATCTTGCCTCAATGGGGAGGATGGATAATAAACACTTCCTTTGCGTTGAGGATAGAATCCGTAGTCCACTTGAAATCTTGTTAACTGCGGTTGATCCGGCAAAGGAGACGACGACTGTTCAAGTTCAATTGCCGTGGATTTTGCACGTGCTAGCTCGCAGCGATCACGTTTAACCGCAGTCGAATCCTGCAAAGGAAGCAAAACACGAGCCAGCCACGGCCGCAGCACACAAGTGCCACTCTCTCACTTGTTTAGGTGTATACACATGCTAGGCCGCAGCCGAAACCTCAACATTCCAGCTTCTACCTTCCCTGCCAGACCCTGATGAATTTCCCACCTTTTGCCGAACAACAACTACTTGTCTTTTATGCCACACACCGATGACGTTCCTTACGACATTCTGCCGGCCGACGATGTTGCAACCTGTATTGATCTTGCCAGACGCTGACGACTTTGCAGCCTGTGCCTTCCATACCAGACACTGACGACTTTTCCGACGACAACGTTTCAGCTTGAGCTAATCCTGCCGACATCCCTGCTTTTTCCGACTTCCTATTGGTTGCTCGTCGGTTTTATCACAATTAAATTGACATTGAAGCTCTACACCTTTGCTTCTCCCTTCTCATCGTTTTTGCTGTTTTCAAACATACACAAGTTTGCGGAGTAGATACCACTTCCTTACCTCGGTTTCGCAATATAACTTTGCTTTTACTAATACAAACCTAATTAAAGAAGAGCATTACTTTTTAAGGAGAAATATGCAGTTCAGGAAACAGCGAGAAATGATTTTTTTAATTAATTTTTTTAAATTGAATGATTTTCACTTCAAAGAGGAATATGTAACAATATTATGGATAGACTGCAAAAAGCCTGATGAGGTTTGGGAGAAAATGCAAACGAAAAGGAAACTTATACTTGGCATCATGAAGAGAGAGCTGATGGTTTGGGGATACGTTATGCGAAAGAAGGGCTTGGAGAATTTAATACTCACAGAACGGTTAGAGGGAAAGAGGGAGCGGGAAAGGTGCGAAAGACATACTTGATGGTCTTTAGAAGGAAGATCGCGGGGCAGTGTTTGGGAGAAATACCGAGAAGAAAAATATTAAAAACGAAAAGGGATAGAAGCAGATGGAAATTCATGATCGGCTATGTTCCAAAAGGAAACGGCACATAAAAAAGAAGAAAAAATAACAAAACTTTATATTTAGAGATTCAAAGTTGGCGACAAGATTCCTGAAAAATCCTGATTCTTAAATTTACTCAAAGATTAGCTGGAGACAAGATTCAGGGGAATCGTTGGTCATTGAACTAACTTAAAAGGAAAAAGACTATTCATCTCCTAAGGATGCGTCAGAAATCGTATTGCTAAAATAGGAGTTTTAAACTGTGGTAATACAATTCAATTTAAAAGTTGGGCTTTGGTATGATAAACAATGACACATTTTTTTTTTTCAAATCGTTACTATTTTTAGGAAACCGGTTTAAAGTTTAGGTAAAAAATCGCAGAGTTGGAATTTAATTCCGGTGATCAGTGAAAGCCTTATAGCATAGCCTTAAAAAAAATTATAATTTTCTGAAGCTTTACAAATTGTATGTCGACAAGGTAAGTGGCAGATGCACATTGTCAAGAAATCATTGTGTCATCTAATAAGATCTTCATTTACTTTAAAGGGAAATTATACTGATCACCTTAGCTATATGATGTTATTTGATCAGTAGTTTTTCAATAAACAATGCAGTTTTAAAATATTTTTCTTATTTTTTATGCCCAGCAATATTATGGTGTGACATACACTTTTATCTATTTTTTTGTTTTTGCTTATTATGATCTATGAAATAATCTAACAAATGTTATTCATTGATTAGCCTTTTTGTAATCTTTTATAATTTTTTACACAGTTTTTACTTATCGAATACTGTAAAAAAAATAACATCTTTTGTTCGTTTTGATTCGTAATTAAAATTGTAGTTTTAATATATTTTCCATTCAACTTATCCAATACAAAAATTTGTTTCGATTATTTTTATAATAGTAAAATTTTGACGTCAGTTAGTAAGGAAAAACCTACTGAAAGGAAATATTTTTGTACATTTTTTTAAACGATTTTTGAAATTAAATTCTCAGAAATTGGTAAAGGTTATGAATCTAAACCTTGTGCAATGTTGATTTTCTAAAAAAACAGTGACATATCAACCTTACCCTACCCTACATTTAGACCTTCCACCATCTTTTAACTGACCAGACAAACAAAACTCCACGTAGCGTTTTAATTCTCCTTTATATGGACTATATTTTACAATATATGTTTTATTATTAAAGACTAAAAATACACGTTCTGAGTAAGTAACACATTGGGCAACCTCTGCCAATTCTGACATCTAGGACTAACAGATTAGCCTTTTTTTCCCTCAGCTCTTTCTCTTTAAAAAAATTCTGCCCATTTCGATTGCACCTTATCTGTGGGCGTCCATTGATAGTATCACGGAATTACAACGTATTTATGAATTCAGCTTCTAAACTAGATCTCTTGGAAGTGTAACATCGATATAGATTTGCTAATTCATCCTAAAATTCAACAATTTGGTGTAAATAGACCAGAAACTGGAAGGGTTATTCGAAAAAGGCGGAAACTTTAGCAAAGGCATTAGAAGAATTTAGAATCGAGAAATGCGCAATCCTTAATTTTTACAAATGGAAAGAATTAATGCAAGGAATTCAATTATCGACAAAGAAAGTCATAATGGCATTGATTGGGAAATAATAATACAATTATTTGACAATATTGGAAGCAGATTCAATTAGGCAGAATGAAATAACAAAACGTGAGTGAAGAATTCCGAGAAACAAAGGGCGTTTTCTAAGAAAAATCTTTTAATAGCAGTATACGGCATTGTGAATAATAGACCATTCTGTGCCTTTCTTAATTTGAACAGTGGGCAAATTGAAAAGTTTGGTTCAATACGAAAGCTAGTGGACACGCGTGGTATTACAATGATGTCGACAGACTTGACGTAAAAGGAAAGAAAGAAAAAAGCGAATCCACCTGCAATGGAACCTGTATCAATAAGAACTTTGTAGACGACAAAGCAAAGAAGGAAATCCGAAACTGCAGTCAGCAAGTTCAGTGACAAAAGCGATACACGCTTCAGTGATCATGTTTCGAAAGAAACTTGACTAACTGGGCAGAATATTTTTTCCGCAGTAGGTTTCCATTACTTTTGTGGTAGACTGGTTGCCAACCAAAGCTACAGAACCCCGTTTATCCTGTTATTTAACCCATAAATGGAGGGAAAACAGATTAATACGTTTTCCAAAGAGTATTGGCGCGTAAGTGGATGCACCAAATTCAACTGGAATTCGAACTCAGCACTCTGAGTCGATAACCACAGTACAAGTATGAAAAACCAGCTGTTTGATTAAAGATCATAAATAGGAATGATATCATGCAAAAATAGACAAAAAAGTCACATAAAAGTTACTTCTATTGAAATGACAATAATATAGTTGCATAAATGTGTCCTTATCCACGAAAGGTGCATTGAAATAAATGTAATAGAATAAGTGTATAAAAATAAGTGTATTCAAAATAAGAAAAAACATTCACTTCTATCAAATGTCATCTAGTTAGAGAGAAAAAAAATCTGTTCAGAAGTCGAAAAAGAGACTGAAATAAGACTGAAAAATCTGTTCAAAAGTCGAAAAAGAGACTGAAATAAGACTGAAAAATCTGTTCAAAAGTCGAAAAAGAGACTGAAATAAGACTGAAAAATCTGTTCAGAAGTCGAAAAAGAGACTGAAATAAGACTGAAAAATCTGTTCAGAAGTCGAAAAAGAGATGAATTGAAATACTGACCTTTTATCAATCAAGCTAACAATAAGGATTCGATCCAAATGCCATAAGTGTGAAGCGTAAGTCGCCCAAAAGAATGTAAGCAAATCAAATTTTATGTGACACTGAAATTTTTTTAGTACATTGCCGGTTAAGTCTGGTGACCGGAAATCGTCATTGCAAAGAAAACAACTCTTCAAAAGATCTCTCAGACAATCATTGTCACAATTTCAACAGATTACAGAGTAAAGCTCAAAAGATATACGACCTGGGAAACATGTGGAAACTAACAAAGAAAAAAAAACATTTGTGGAATTTGACAATTTTCCGCATCATTATTGGCAAGCTTGGAACAGTCTCAAAGACCTCCCCACCATCTCCTGGAAAACATTAGAGCTAGAAATAGAATATAATGTTTAAACCTACCAGACAATAATCAGCAAAAGTATTGAACTATTCTTTTTTATATATCCTTTTTTTATTTCCTCTTTTATACATTTTTTCTAGGCCATTTCTTTTGTCTTCCCTTTTTTTTAGATTTCTTTCTTTAATTTACTTTCGATTTTTTTATCGCATAAGATTTTAAGCGATTTTTTCCATTAACTACACTTTCCTGATTTTTTGTCATTCTTTTTCTATCTCCCTAAAGCCAAAGACTCGTTAAAGACAGCCAATAATCCAATCACCCGTTTATATATTTCCCTTTTCCGCCCTTTTCACTATTCGTTCATCAACTCAACCTTGAAATAATATTAAGGATTTGTCTTTGCTTTTTTACTATCCTCTTGTATCTATGGGTCAAGTAGAACAATTGGCAGTTTTCCTTTTGCGAGTCAAATGATTATAACAACACTAAATAAGTGCTACCGAAGAAAAGATAGGTGATCATTGATTGTGAAAATCGATTACAACTTTGATGCCATTAGATGCCCTAATCAGTGAACTGCAAAACAAGTTTCAGTCGTCATGATACTTATAATCTAAAAACATCGAATTCTACTTTTGAGTCATACTTAACTTTAGAATATTTCATCTAAACATAAAAAAGTATTTTGTTCTAGGATAGGAAACTGAATTATTTCAAATAAAAAAACTAAAATAGTTGCTAACTAAACAAAAATATTTTAAAAAATAAAGTTTTCTCTTACTTTAAGCAACGGTAAATGAATTTTTGAAAAATTGTTTTAAAAGTAGTTTTAAGGTTTTGAAGGGTTTAAATATAAAATCCCTAGAACTTCAGAAGAGTACTAAGTAAAACTGAAAAGAGTTACGACCAATGGAAACATCTGGAAACTACTAGAGAAATTAATATTAGTGGATGTTGACAGCTTTACTCATCATTATCAGAAAGCTTGGAGCAATCTCAAAAACCCAACAATCACATTCCGAAAATATTAGAGCTAGAAATCGTATATATAAGGCTCTTATTCTAGTGTATGACTAATGCGTTATGGATATTGTTTTCTAAATGTTCCCCCTTGATTTACAACAATCTTTTGTTTGAATTACTAGATGTTTTATCATGTGTATTTTAAGATTTTCTTTCTGTTTGAAAAAGACAGGAAGATTTTGTTGAAAACAAAGCATACTAGATTGTGATGTGATATCTGGCAGCGAATGCTGGACGATCTTTTCAAAGATGAAGAAGAGACTCGAATCAACAGAAATGTGGTTTTACAGAAGGATACAACGACAAGGTTTTGGAGAGAATGCAAACGAAAAGGAAACTTATACTTGGCATCGGGAATAGACTGTAGAGATTTCTTGGACATATAATGAGGAAGCGGGGGTTTCCTGTCTCTGGTCCCCTCTATTCGTCTCAGAGGACGAATAGAGATGACGAGAGGGAGGGAAAAACAGCGCAAGACATACTTGAGAAGGCTTGAGAAAGTGGATGACGGAGTGGGATTAGGGAGAGATACGAATAGGAAAGTGTCGATAGTGACATAAGGGCAAGTTGAAGTCCATGATCGGCACATAAAGAAGAAAAAAGAATTCTTTTTTTATTAAAGCCATTGTTAATTTGTGTGTTAATTAAAATACTTATTCTTTAAGTAGTCGCTTCCAATTTGCTATTCATATATACAAACTTATATATATATATATATATATATATATATATATATATATATGTATATATATATGCAATCATATAATTACGATAATTATGAATTAAATTAAATGTACATTGCGACACGGAAATTTCTGGGTTTCGAGATAGAATTTCGTGATCAGGCAATGTTGGATGTTAGTTATGAAAATGATATACGAGATTCCATCTCGAAATTTATGTGTTGCAATATACATTTAATTCAAAATAATATGATTATATTAAACCCCCCAATATTTATTGTATTGAGCACTATTTTTATAAAAAAATAAATGCCCAAATCGCAAAACCTTGGATTCTCTTCACCTAGAATTATATATATATATATATATATATATATATATATATATATATATATATATCTAAGAAGATTTAAAATATATAAAAAATAAAAATGAAGAAATAAATAATAAGGTCAGCCAATGACTCACTAGACAGTAGTGTAGCCAGACTCACTAGACAGTAGTGTAGACAGACATGTCAAAAAATTTTAAATTAGAAGAAAAAGATAAAGTAAAAAAAACAATTATAAAAAACGGAAAGAAAAAAAGGTACAAATGAATAGAAAAAAGAAATTACTTCAAATGTTGGAAAAAATAAAATAAAATAAACATAAGAAAAATCAAAACCAACAGAAAGATAAGAATATTGATAAAAATAAAATGAGATATTAAAATATAAACTTAAGGAGATTTGTTCATAAGTACAAATAAAATGATAATAGTAATTAAAAAATACCGACTCAATAAGATAAAAATTTTTAACCACATTTTACTGCCTATTGATGGTCTTTTAGCACCAAAACCTTATGCTATTAAATTTCAGTATTCTATTATTATGATGTTTTTCATCATATTTTTATTTCTGCTATGGCCGCACTACCAACCAAGTCTGCGGGAAGACCTAAGGCAGGTCGTGGTGTGTTGTTATGGCTCCATTTCATGTTTTTTCTGTCTTCCCCATCATCCATTCATCAAGACAATTTTTGTATATCTCTTAAGCTGGGTTTTCTAGGGATTCTTTCAATGTGTTGTTTTGTTCCATTTTTTATCATTCCAAGTGCACCTACTATCACTGGCATGATTTTTGTTTTCAATTTCCACATTTCTATTTCAATATCCAAGTCTTTAAATTTTGACAGTTTTTCGGAATCCTTGGTTGTCATGTTACAATCCGCTGGACAAGCCACATCAATTAATAGGCAATTTTTTCTTTCTGGGTTTTAACAATATGTGTCCTACCTATTTGCTTCATTTTTCTGTCTGTGTAGATGGTGTAATCCCATAGAATAGTGACATCTTTTATTTCTGTAACCGGTGCTGGGTGATGTTCATACCAGTGTTTGTTTACAGATTTTCCATAGTGTTTGCACATTGTCCAATTATTATTATTATTATTATTATTATTATTATTATTATTATTATTATTATTATATATTTATGCTCTATTTTTGTACTGAGTAGTTTTTAAAGTAAATATCTAACTGTGAAATGTACTTCCATTATTAGCCATTACTTATTATTATTATTATTAATACATATACATATATATATATATATATATATATATATATATATGTGTGTGTGTGTGTGTGTGTGTGTGTGTGCGCGCGTGCATGTATGTAGATACATACTCAACAATTAAGGATTTAACACCAAGATACCTCACGGTTGAAATCCTGGTAGCTTGGTGTTGAATACTTTATTATTAAGTATATATCTTTGCTCTACTTTCTCCGTATTGAATTATGTAATGAACACTTAATTATTGTTTCATACCTTTGGGAACGGTGGTTTGCTGTCTCCGTCTATATTATTGTATGTATGTATGCATGTATGTATGGTAATATTTTTATATATAGACTTCTAATAAGTTCATAAAGAGTTTCTATTGATTTATCGAGTCTAACCCATTAGAACTTTTCTCTTTCTAGTCCCCCACTTAATTGTCTCGATAAAGTAATATTTACTTTTTAGACTATAGTGTATAAATTTCAATACCTTTTAAAGGCTGTTTCTTGTCATAAATCAATTACTTATATTGGCTATACTGCTACGTCTTTGCGTAGACGCCTTACATTCCACTTATCTAATAATAGTGCAATAAAAAAATTATTAACCCACAATTTACAAGAACCCTTAAGAAAAGTTTAGATTGAAAATACAAAATTACTATTTAAATCACAATATCAAAGGTACCAAACTATAAGAGCGAGACTATATATCAAACAATTTTCTTCTACCATCAAACTTACATTTTTAACACTGAAAATAAAGTTTAGAAAGTTTTTTTCAATAGACAGAGGTTCATGCAATGCCCAGCCGCGCATCATGTGATACCTTTAAACAAAACTTCTTTTCAAAAACACAGAAATTAAGTTAGAGTCAAAACATGAGGATACAATAACATCGGAAAAATAACATCCTGGAATATGGCCAATGAAGTGGGTGAAATTGCTTTGACAGTCGAAAATTATGGAACATTTTTACACTCTATATCTCCAGCAAAAAGAAATATATGAATACTGGAAAAATTCAATCAACCAGAGTTGCGTATATTCGGATGATGTTTCGAGGTGAAGATTCGTCCCGTTTGTAATTGCTATGCATTTGGATTTTGTAGAAAATATTTGTTATTGTATTCTCCGTGTGTTTGTTGTTATCACGATTGAAAGAAAAAGTATATGATAGTCAATAAGTTGATAAGGAAGCCATTGTTCACGAAGGTTTGTTTCAAGCCATAAAGTTTTCCGAGGAAAAGCAGGTGAGAATATGAATTCTCGTACGCTCTCTTAACATTTTTCAAAACATTAATTTTATATCTAAGAGAACACTGACTATTAAAATAATTTGACAAGTAATTTTACTAGCGGGATTTTATATATTACGTAGTGACAGTATTATTACGAGACTCCACGAAAACATCCAAGAATGATAGTATATTTTTTGGCTAAGCTTATGTTTGAAACTGAGAGACACAAAAAGGAAACTACAAGACCTCCTACAGAATGTATCGGTGGAGAGTGACAAAAAAGGACTACAAATAAACTGCAAGAAAACTGAATGCATGGTCATCAGCAAAAGGTGCAATCCCAAATGCCAAATACAGGTGAAGTATACCATAATCAAGCAAGTACAAAAATTTAAATACCTATGAAGTGTTCTAACTGGAGATGGAAAGTGCGACACAGAGATCCAAAGGCGAATTGGCATGGCAAAGGACGCGTTCCAAAGCTGAGTAAAGTACTAACACACAGGAAAATTTCACTAGAAACAACAAAAAAGAGTGCTGAATGTGATGGCAGTTCTTCAATAAGGCAGTGAATACTGGACAATATCATCGAAAATGAGGACAAAATTTGAAGCAGCGAAAATGTGGTTCTACAGAAGGATGCTGTGGATATCGTAGACTCAGCATGCAAGCAACAATGAGGTGTTGGAAAGAATAGTAACAAAAAGGAAATTAATACTGAGAATCAGGAAGAGACAACTGAAGTTCCTGGGACATGCAATAAGCAAGGAGAGCTTGGAGACTCTGATACTGACAGGCCAGATAGAAGGAAAAAGAGACAGAGGAAGGCAGCGGATAACATATTTGCAGGGCCTGATCAGGTGGATGACGGAACGGGGGTTGCGAGGTGTAACAGGAATAAAGATACTAAGAGCCACAAGGGATAGGGAGACGTGGAGAACCATGATCGCCTAAGTCCTGAAGGGACAGGGCACATAAAAGAAGAAGAAGAAATATGGAAATTGAGGACAAAATAGAAATGGCAACTGCTTCCGATAACGACCTTCAATCAGTGGTTAAGTGAGAGCAATAAATGCTTTTTAAATACTAATAACTCAAAACAAAACTCCATTCATTTAATCACTACAAAGAACATGTTTTGTCTGTCAAAAGGCTAACCCTACATCTTCTCGAACTCAGAACTTCTACTAACATAAAGTAAACTGATTATACTGAATTAAATGTTAGTTTTAAATTTGGATCTTTTCATAATTCTTCTTGCACATTTATAAGCCATTCTTTTTGTATATTGAATGATGCTTATATATCTGATCTGGTGCTTCTACAATATCATGAGGTTCTTGACAAAATTCCAAGACGGATCTGTAATCGACCCTGACCTGGCATCTTTATATCAGTCAATGTGACATGGCTTCCCTTTGTCTTGTTTTGATGAGCAATTCTTATTGGGGTTTCAACTGCATGAACTTAAGCATGCTATTTGACTGGCAACTAAGTATCATCGTCTTCTTTTTTTAACTATCTTTTATTCTTTTTATATTCTCGAACTTCTCGTCTGTGCAACCATCTTCCGAGATCCAACTTCTCTGATATCTACAATCTTAAAATATCTAAATGTAACGTAAATCACAATCTGCTTTTTGTCTTACTTGTCAGTAAACACGTTTCATTATCTTTCTCTCCTTTTTACCTTCTGCATCCTAGAAGATTATCGCTCTCCTTGGGGTGCAATAATTATATATATGTAATTATTTAATTACTTAATTTTTTATCATAATTGAATTAGATCAGTACACAGTTGTATTTAAAAGTGTTCAATACAATTATATCGTAGAACTTCAATTCAATTTCCACACGTGGAAAATCACAGATTTAAATTTAAACTAGAAAACTTTAAAAAATTGTACAAAATTGGCTAGCCACGTGTGGAAATTAAAATTAAAATATGGAAAAAAACCCAGACATAACAAGAAGTATAATGAAAACATCCAAGCCTTACAACAGTGGCAAAATACGTAGACTGTGCCGAGAAGAAAAGTTAGCTATTATGTTATTTCCAAACAAAAATGAATTACTGAATGAAAGAACAGAAATTATGACTAAGTGTAACGATACCAAAAAATACCTATTAGGGTCATACAACTATCGATGAAAACGTTATAACTTCTAATTTTTGAAAATTGGACGTTCATAAAAAAAACCCGTTACGTGAGCGTTCTTAAAAAAATGGTAAAATCATTTATTGTAAATTGCCTGAAGACACCACATGGTAGAAACCTAAGTCGCATAATAACTCGTTTACAAATATATATATATATATATATAGTCATTGGCAGACAGATCTGTTTCGCTGTATCACAGCTCATCAATACGGTTAGACATGGCTTTTTACCAGGATTGAAACCCGACGGAATTGGCGTCAGTCGGCGATTCTACCTCTGAGCTATGGGCGCTCGGAAGAAGGAAGCAAACTTTTTCGCATGTATATTATCATTATACACGCCCAATAGCTGAGAGTGTTCTAATTCATTGCTGAATGAACGATGCGTATATGCTGGAGTAGCTACTGTTTTTCAAAGTCTACCATTCTTACAGAGTGCCCAATCGAGGTGTGAGAGCGTAAGTCATCCGCAGACAGATCTGTTTCGCTGTATCACAGCTCATCAGTACGGTTAGACATCCAATTACTTTTTACCCAGAAATACTTGCATACGTTAATATATATATATATATATATATATATATATATATATATATATATATATATTACCGTATGCAAGTATTTTATATATTATTTTGTGCTCTCTAATATTTCTTTTTGTCGAATTGAGAATTTCAGCTCATGTTCACATCTTTATTATTATTATTACAACGTTTCAACTATTGTACCGTCCTGCGTATTTTATTCTCGTTTCACTTTTCATGTTCGTTATCTAATTTTGTCGAAAATTTATTGTGCTTTACAAGAATGGCCAAGTGGATAAAAGCTTTGGCTTGTGAAAGTGAACATATACTTGTTGTGGGTTCAATCTCCGGGTCGGTCAGTGTGTACTTGTACTCAGTGGAAACAGGTGAGCAATAACTGAGCAATAGTAGATAAACATAAGAAATAGACGAGATATCCCTAGATATGAGCAGTGGAACGAGAATAATGTACTGCCCAGGGATTGAACAAAGAGTTCAGTTCAGAATTCTCTGCAGATTATCTAGATTGATATACGCCTAAGGAAGGCCGGAGGTCACAACAACCGAAACGTGGTGATAGTAACAACAAAGATAAGTACATTAGTCCGAATATGAGTCAGTTAATTTCCCATATTTGATACAAGCTTAGGCGATTAAGTATCTTTTGACTAGGCAGAAGATTTTCCTTGTAGGTTCCCTTTACTTTCAGCGTAAGGTTATAAAACTCTCCTGCTAATCAACCCATACAGGGAGGAAAAACGGATTGATAACTTTCTGTATATCCCGGGAAGGAATAACAGGGAAAAGAATAGTGTAAGAATAATATTTAACACTGAAAATAGATTATAAAAGATTTATTATACCACAGTACAATAAACCAATAGACGTACAAGAACAATCAACGTATAGTAATAGGAATAACGATCAAGTAGAAAATGTCTCTGCCTATGACGTATGCGTCCGTCTAGTGATGTATGCTTTCGTCTAGTGACGTATGCTTCCATCTAGTGACGTATGCATTATTTAGCTGTCCCTCCCAGTAAGGGCAACATATGACACATGGTCAGTTTATAACTGGGCTTTCCGGGTTATATGGCCCGGCCAAAAAATGTCTATTTTTCCCCAGTCGTGCTTCTACCCTTCGGCGGAACCACGACTGGGTTATTGCTCTCTGCTCGGAAGCAGAGGGCGCCCTCTACCCGAAGGCAGAGTGCTGACAGTGTCATAGATCCGTCTAGTGACGTATGCTGACGTATACCCCAAGTGACAGTCTAGACAGTCTAGATAGACTAGACCATATCCATTACAGGGTAGGATAGGATGTTTCTCTACAACACTTTCCCACGGGTACTTGTGTCTAAGTGAATAGAACAAATTCGACGGGAACTCGAACTCGGCTCTCCGAGTTCTCCTCCCGAGCCGATATCCATTACACTACAATGCGCACACGTCTAAATATAAGTAGTGTAAATTATGATATTTTCTTATTGGATTGCATGTAAGTATATAGTTAACAAGTAGCTTCATATGTAGGTAGTAAGTAGGTCAGTTATCATTTGAGTGAAAATTTGAAAAGAATGAATCCAGCAAATGTTTTGAAATTCTTATTTATATAAACAAACATAATTTAATAATTAAGATATAACATTAACTAAATGACTGTTAATATTAGGTGGGCTAAAATTCAGACAAAAGAATTGCTTCGGGAAGTGGAAAAGATTTTATACATTGCTGGACTACTAACTCAAGAAAAAGCTCATTCTTTAATTTACTTCCTCCAAATCCTGCAACACAATTCTAGAAGGCCGAAATTGTCTGCGGAAATTAATGATTTGTCTGCCGGTACCGATCAATAGTTGAATAAAAATTAGGTCAGCCATCGAGTGTAAGAAAAGTATTTGCCTAAATAACATGATGAGAACAATGGCGATTTTTTTTAAAAATCCGGTTATTTGGATACTTTATGCAAGGAAAATATTTTCTAATATTTTCAGACACGTTCCGGACATCCTCAATCAACGACGCGTCTTCGGATAGTCCTGCACACAATGAAAATGTTAAGTTCACTATTTTACAAATAAAACTAGCAAGTTGTCGAATAAAGCAATAATTTACACTATTGTTCTTTTAAAATTGGTTCATTTAAGGTATATACCCTTCCCGGCTACACGAATTTGTTGCCTCTCCAAAATTAATTTTTATTTTTAGCGAAGTAAGATTTTATAACTTGCGAGAGTATTTACATTAAAAAAAGTGCATGCGCAAAAAAGATTTATTGCATAAATTTATTCATTGATGAAATTATAAAGAAAATATTTATTAAATTTCACTAATCATCTAAATTACTATAATTTTAAAAAAAATGTACGTATAGCAGACATTCATTTCTGACTAAAGTTTTTTTAAAAACCTATGAACTTTTTAAGCAGATTTATATGATTCATTCATTTTCTACAGCTTGTAAAGTAAAAAAAAAAATTTTTCAAACACATTTGTTGAAAAATTATTTTAATTATTTTACTGTATTTGAAAAAATATTTTTAAAATTATATACATTTTTTCGAATACATTATTTGAAAAAGTATTTTGCTTGTTTTATTATATTTGAAAAATTATTTAAAATTTTGTTTTCAAACATATTATTTGAAAATTATTTTGCATTATTTCATATTTAAAAAATTATTGGAAAATTTGTTTTTCGAACACATTATTCAAAGAATTATTTAAAAGATTATTTTGATTGTTCTATTATATTTGAAAAAATACTTGAAAGTTTGTTTTTCAAACACATTATTCGAAAAATAATTTTGATTAATTTATTATATTTGAAAAAATTATTTGAAAATTTGATTTTCGAAAACATTATTTGAAAAAATATTTTAAAAATTATTTTGATTATTTTATCATAATTGAAAAAATTATTTGAAAGTTTGTTTTTCAAACACATTATTCGAAAAAAAAATTTTTTAAATTTATATTTGAAGAAATTATTTAAAAATTTTTTTTCAAACACATTAATTAGAATCGTTCATTTGGTATGGCTTATCTACATCTGAATTTATTTTAATCCAGAAATTTCTTTTAGACTGTGACAATACTTTTTAGGTAATAATGATTTAGTTATGCAAGTCTTATTAAATCTTATTAATTAACCCATATCTGGGGGAGAAATGTGAAGTCGTGTCTTTCCCAAAGTTATTTGCACGTAAGTGAATATAACGAACCTAACGAAAATTGTAATTCGGCTCTCCATGATATTATTCATTATACGATCCATACATCCAGGATTAGAGCACCTGACATTAGTCACCCATCTAGTGTACTTAACTAGTTGCTTAACTTCGATGAAAATACAGAAATCAGTGTTTCAACGAGATGTGGCCGTAAGCTTTTCAAGCACAGTTATCCCTATTTTTATTGTGAGAAAATCTTTTCTCGGCAGAATATTCTTCAATTCTCTTTTTTAACCCTCTAGGGCCATTCGTATCATATTAGTGGGGGATCTATTTATTACTTCATAACAATATAGAACTGATCCCCCACTTTATGACAAGTAGAAGTCTTAATCATATTATATTATTAACCCTCTAGAGCCATTCGTATCATATTAGTGGGGGATCTGTTTATTACTTCATAACAATATAGAACTGATCCCCCACTTTATGACAAGTAGAAGTCTTAATCATATTATATTATTAACCCTCTAGGGCCATTCGTATCATATTTAATACAGTATGAAAACAAGCCTTGAAAGAAATATTTTCCTGAAAAATTTTTTAAGAGAAATATTTTATAAATTTCAAATGAAAGCAGTACTGACTGCTCAGTCAATGAATACCAAATGTTTCCTTATAGGAAATACCAAATGTTTCCTTATAGGGAAATACTGTATCAAATATGATACGAATGGCCCTAGAGGGTTAATATATAAAATATATAATATATATTTCTCTGCGTTTTTTACGGGTTTTTAGTCACGTTCTAAATTAGGTTTTCACCTTAATACTATAACAACTTCTTTCAATTTATTACCCAGGATGCTTTTCCTTCATGTCTTCTAGGGCGTATACGAGTTGAAATACATTTTGTTATTAAATTGATAAATACGACATTTGCGACCTCAAGAGAACACGAGTAGGAATTATATCTAAATCAAGCGGGAATTGTACTCGGACAAATTGATTGACGATTGTCAGAATCATCTGGCCACCGGTCTGAACAAAAAAAATCCCTCGTTCGTATAAGCCTCATGAATCATGTGAGAATCAACAACGCTTAAATACGTCACTTGTGTCCACAAACGCTGTCTCTGATATGAGAGACTGTTGCTTATCTCACCTTTCTATTATAGAATTATTATATAATTTGTAGCGCATCTCTTTGTTTTAAAGAGGTACATTTTCGTTTTTAAGACTTTCGATGCTACACACCGGTTTCAAAGTTTAAAAAAAGTAATATCTATCCAAATATGGTTATGGTATGAAAACTTTTCATGAGGCATCAGAGTGAAACAAAAGTGGGGAACCATAGGGGTGAATTAATTAATCATGTTTTAAATGTCTAATTTATTTTGATGGTTCCCGCTGAGTGGCCGCCGAGGTCAACAGACGTCACAACATTTTTTTTCTTCGGGGCCATTCGAAATCAAGTAGTTATTAAACGCGCCTAAAAAATATTGAGCAACTTAAAGTAAGAATTAAATACGAAGGCAGTTAAATGACAGACGAAACTCTCCGACGTGTTAATGAATCTTGCAGGCACCCAATTGTAATGTGTTTTAAAAAAGGATGGCGACATTTTAAACAACAATTAAACAACTAGTAAATAAAATTTCCTTTTGTAATTATACTTTTAATAAATTATCTCTGTAGTGCGCGAATCTTCTTTCACTCTATATATAATAATAATTAGCATATATATATATATATATATATATATATAAATTCAGGTTAAGAGGACTCAAGGTTTTACTACTTTGAGTACCCCGGCGTTTAATTAATAATAAACAGTGCTCAATACAATAAAAATTATAGAGTTTAATATTATCATATATTTATGAATGGTACATTGCCACACGGAAATTTCTATGTTTTAAATGTAAATGTAAATCATTTGTACAACCAACATTGCCTGATGAAGAGAAGAGAATTTCCGTGTCGCAATGTTCAATTAATTCATAATTATATATATATATATATATATATAATTACAATAAAGCAGCACTAATTATTATAGACTAAATGCCTGAAAAACCAATGCTAACCTATAAGTAATTTAAATCGTTAATAACCCAACGAGGACTACCTCGTAGGTTAAATAAAGGGGAAGAAAAAAAAAAGAAACAAACCGCGCAAAAGAACAATGCGTCAAGTGCTTGTTTGAAAGAAAAAAGACCAAGACTAAACCTTAACAGTAAAGTGCTCTATACGAAAGTAGAGCAAAAAATAGAGTACCTGGCCCTGACGATCCGTTGTATGAAACCGCGGACGGTGTTGGCTCATTTTTAGATTTAGTGTACTGTATATATATATATATATATATATATATATATATATATATATATATATGGTAATTATTATTATTATTATTATTGCACACTGCAACTTAATACCTATACAGTTTCGGTGTTAAAACACCATCCTCAAGCAGTAAAAATTCATTTTCTTCCTGATGATTATGTTTTAAAACGAAACTTTATAGCTATTAAGTTGCAGTATTATAATAATAATAATAATAATAATAATAATAATAATAATAATAATTGCCATATTTTTATGGTCTACTTTTGTTCTGGGCACTTTTTAAGTACATATCTAACTGTGGAATATACTTCCATAAGTAACAACAATTACTATATATCTATATCTATATCTATATATATATATATATATATATATATATATATATATACGCAATTACACGAACAAATAGAAATATTTTCCTGGTGTTAATATAACAGTGCACAATGTAATATAAACAGAGGAATAAAATATAATTTAATAAATGTACCTATTATCCTACGTCTATAGCACGACTTGGATTTTATTCTCTATGCATTCATTAAGTGCTTATTATAATATAAATTATTATGGTAAGCACCCGATTATTGCATAGTGCATGAAACTCCGAATCTTGCTATAGACATAGAATTATATATATATAATATAATATAATATAATATGGTTATGTCAATTTTTCATTGCTACATGGAAATTTCTATGTTTCGAGATTAATTCTCATCATCAGGCAATGCTGGTGTGGTTGTGCAGACGATTTACATTTAAATGACAAATACTTTCCGTTTACTGTGAATGTATGTGTGTGTGGGGGGGTAATCAGAATGGAGATTCACTTTGGGGTTTGACCTCGAGGAATTACTGCGCTAACCAACTTTTATCCTCCTCTTTTTTTCTTTTTCCTTGATACTCTTCCCCTCTTGTCTGCTCTCCTTCGCCTTTATCTGATCTTATCATTTTCTCTTCAGTTTTATTACATTTGATGTGATATTTCTTCTTGGCAGTACCAATCCCCTTCCCTCTAGTCTATTTTTTAAAGAAAAGATTTTTTCCAAAAGTAAACCACGAACTGCTATTTTATCGCTTCATCAAACAATTTTCTATAAAGTTTATTATCCTGATACAAAGGGGGGAATTATAAAATAAAACAACTAACTTATTCTATCTTTGGCTTTATTTTTATTTTCATTTTTATTTTTACCTAATTCGTCGGTGAGCATGTTATTTAATTTAGGTTTTATCCATTATCTAACGTAAATACTTTACAATGTCTACATATGACATTAATTTCGTTACGTTTATTTTATAAATTTTTATTTTTAAGGGACCTAATAATAAATAGTTTTTCATATAAGCATAATGAACATGGTTCATTTAAGGACCTACATGTTTTCGCTTCTTTTACGATTTTCCACTTTATTTTAGGTGTTTTTTTTTTTTTTTGGTTTCCTTTAGGTACCAATGATATCTCGACAGGGATGTTCTATTTCTGTATTTGCTATTATTAAATGAAGAGGTGTGCTGGTAAATTCTCTGCTTTAGAGTGTTTTTAGTACTCCCTATATAGACTTTTATATTGTTTGGGTTTTCCTTCGTCCATATTTCGCATTGATATATTATCGATTTCGTCAAACACCTATTTTCTAGTGGACAGTTTATGGAGTTTTTACAATTACATTTCTTCTCGTCTAACTTGTTATTTTCTGTTGTGTTTTTTTTTTTTTTTTTACTGGTTTTGTTGAATTTTTTTTACAATATTATTTTTGTGGTTTTTTATAATTTTTTCTAGATTATTCATACAGCTGTAACTTAATTTTATAGATAGTGTTTTTATTAAAGATCTTACTAAGTGAATTTTTCTCCGGGAAGTGTTTCCTAATTAACTCGAGGAATTTTCTTCCTAACCTACCATTAGTCATCTGGTTGTAAGGGAATGTGTACCAGATGATTTTCCTATTTTTTCTTCGAGGGTTGTTTTTCTTGTTTACATATTTAATAATTGGGGTTAGGTATCCACTATTTTTCAATGCAGTTTTATAAAAATCGCTATGTTTATTGAACACTACCCAATTAGCCGAGTTCCTACTAAGTCTGTATTCTATTGATGAGGGTATATGCTTGATGATAGACGGAGTGTGGTTAGATCTTGGGTGGATATATAAAGGGTTTGTGTTTGGTTTTTTGTATGGTTGGTGTATATTTTTCTCTAGATCCAAAGTTACATCGAGGAAATCTACTTTTTTTATCTTAGCTTTAACTGTTACTTTTAAATTTAGATTCTGAAATTCCTTATGTATCATTTTTCTAACTGTTTCTATTTTGAAGTTTGTGGTATTTCTTATTACTATAAGTCCGTCATCTCTATAAAGTTCAGTGTCTTTAGTGTTCAGTTCCTTATAGGCCGTGAGATTATATAATATTAATAGTCCTACCAGATTTGAAGATTCTGCAGAATCCATCAAACACATTGTAATATCAAAATTTTCCTCGTTGGAATTGATTTTTTCCACTGTTCTTCTTTGTGGATGAGCAAAGAAGTCTTGGCATTCATTATTATTGTTTTCTCCTCCTCCGTTATATCCGAGTAAAGAGTGGCGAATTCCAGAGCCGTAACAAATAGTTTCTTTGATATCGATGGTTAGTATTCTTCGATATCAAATTGGATAAAAGAGCAGTTGCTCTTTTCTTTTATATTGGATAACCACTCTGTTACGTTTGTGGTGTCTTTCCATAATTTCAATTCCAGCAAATCCTTGATTTGATCGTTGATTCTTTCTAAAATTTTCATGCTAATTTTTACTATTTCTGGTCTGGTTAGATCTATCATCCTAGTGGTGGGATTCATATTAAAGTTTTTTATGGTCCTTTACTGTTATGTAGCACTCCCTTGTGATAAGTTTTGCTACTCTGTCGCTAATTTTTAATCTATCCGTGATTCTTTTGGATGGAGAGTATTCTTCGATATCAAATTGGTTAAAAGAGCAATTGCTCTTTTCTTTTATATTGTAGAACCACTCCGTTACATCTGCACAACCACACCAGCATTGCCTGATGATGAGAATTAATCTCGAAACATAGAAATTTCCATGTAGCAATGAAAAATTGATATAATCATATAATTATATTATATTATATTAAGCTCTATAATACTCATTATATTGATCACTGTTTATAATAAAATAAATGCCAGAGCACTCAAAATATTAAAAAAAAACCTTTATTCCTCTTCACCTGGAATTATATATATATATATATATATATATATATATATATAGCGAGACTTTAGCCAAGGGTATTTTATCATGTTCACATGTGTTTTTTAATGCAGTTAATGTACGTGTTTTGTTTAAACTAGATCTGTCTTTCCATCAATGCGTAAAGTCGTTCTACCCCCCCCCCACATCATGTTAATTCACTTATTTATCATTCTTTTAACATAATAACAGTTACCAGAAATCAAAAATGATTTCCCCCTTCCGTTCGTTCATTTCACCCAGAACAGACATTATTTTCTAATATTTTTCCCCGTTTTACACTTCTGAAGAGAGGGGACGACACCGGTCTACTAGTATTTTTATTTTAAAATTTGGCATGGCCGATTGTATTAACTTTTTTTGTCTTTAACTATATATATATATATATATATATATATATATATATATATATATATATTCTAGTAGTAAAGCTATTACTCTAAGCAGTTATATCTATTTTTCCATTCCTTTGGTATGAAGTAAAGCAGTCAGATTTTTGTCCCTATATTGCTGAAAAATTAGCGAGAGATAAAGGTTTTCTGAAGAGAAATGATACAATGATGATTAGTTCCAATAAATGATTTATACAGTGAAATCGATATCTGTCTCCGAAAAATTATATAATATCCAGCTGTATTCTGTAAGTCAGTGATTAATGTCCACTGGTGTCCATATATTCAGGATCTTAAGCCAGCTTATAACAAATCTTTTGCTGGTTTTCGATTGATGTATTTTGCCTATTAGTGTGGCAAAACTGAGACTTCAAATATCTAATCAACTTGAACTTCTAAATAGAAACAATATTCATTTTCATTTGCTGGAAAGCTAGTCTCTATCGTACTCTACCGAAGTAATACCAAAATCCTTCCGAAGCTTTGAACATCTTCGATCTCAAAAAAAATTTAATAGCATAGTTGGAGAAACAATCCCTGATTCATCCATATTTTAATCATCATCATCATCATCATCATCATCGATCCCATGACCTGGTATGGTCTTAGGTTCGCTGTGCAGATAATCGACTGACAGTTCCCGCAACATATCGGGGTTGAAAGATGTTTAGAACAAATAGTCCTAGAGGAACCAAGCCCCCTCCAATTCAAATCACTGCTAATGTCGTCTAACTTGAAGGCTCATCTTGGCCTCTCATACATTACTCTTGATTTCATCGATGAAACCTTCCAAGCTAAGCATCTACTTCAGTCTAGGAATAACTCCAACCAGCGATACCGGCTCTACATCGCACCTGCTGCTTAAATTGCTATCAAGTCTAAGTGACCCTATTCTTCTAGATCGTCGTTGACCTTACTAGAAGGTTCATATACTCTTTGACAGGTTTTGTTCTTATTTCCTATCTACCCAACTAACCACCCGATAAAAATGGTCAGATGACCGATTTAGTCACCGATGGATTAACTATGAGTATGTAGTATTGTATAACATGATACCTGTAGCTACCGTATATTGACCTGATATAAACATATTATTAGCAGAGAGGGAAAGGAAACTACAAGACCTCCTACAAAGTATAGCTAAAGAAAGCATGATAAAAAGGACTAAACATAAACTACAAAAAAACTGAATGCAACGTCATCAGTACAAATAGGAGCTCAAAATGCCAATTGCAAGTCATTGAAATCAAGCAGGTCCAGAAATTTAAGTACCTGGGAGGCGTTTTAGCAAAAGACGTAAAGTGCGACACTGAGATCTTACGCTATAATGGCATGGCCAAAGATGGATTCCAAATGCTGAAGAGAATGTTGAGAAAGAGAAAGATTTCATTGGAAGCAAAGAAACGAGTACTGTGCTGTTATGTGATATCTGTCCTCGTTCATGGCTGGAATGCTGGATAATCTCCTCAAAGATGAAAGAGAGACTCAAAACATCAGAAATGTGGTTTTACATAAGGATCCTGAGGATACCATGAACCGAACATTTGATCAAAGACCGGGTTTTGGGGAGGATGAAAACTTAAAGAAATAGTATTTATGGTCGGGAAGAGACAGCTGTTGTTTCTGGGACACATAATGAGGGTTAGAGAATCTAATACCCACAAGACGTATAAAGGAAAAGAGAGTGAGGAAAAAACAGCGCAAGATTAGTTGATGGGCTTGAGCAAGTGGATGGTGGGACGGTGTTTGGATAAATATAAAGAGGAGAAATGTTAACGAAAAAAAGGATAGAGTCAAGTCCATGATCGCCTACGTCCTAAAGAGACACGCATATAAAGAAAAAGAATACATTGGCAATAAATTTTCTTACATCTTAATAAGATGTTTTGGCAATTACTTCTAGTCTAAATATTTCTTCTTCTTCTTCTTCTTCTTCTTCTTCTTCTTCTTCTTCTTCTTCTATGTGCTCTGTCTCTTCAGGATGTAGGCGATCATGGTTTTCACGTTTCCCTATCCCTGGTGGCTCTGAGCGCACCTTCTCCTGTTACACCGTGCAATCCTCGTTCTGTCATCCACCTGATTAGGTCCTTCAAAAATGTTATCCGTTGCTTTTCCCTGTCTCATGTTCCCTCTATTTGGCCTGTTAGTATCAGGTTTTCCTCATTGTGTGTCAAAAGGAACTTCAGTTGTCTATTCCTGATGCTCAGTATTAATTTCCTTTTTGTTTCCATCATTTCCAAGACCTCATCATTGCTCACATGCTCGATCCATGATATCCTTATGCAGAACCACATTTTAGTTGCTTCAAGTTTTTCCTTCATCTTTGATGGTATTTTCCAGCATTCACTGCCAGTACTCACTTCCTAGTTTCTAACGAAATTGTCTTGTTTTGTAATACCTTATTCAACTTCTGGCATGCTTCCTTCGCCGTGACAATTCGCCTTCGGATCTCTGTGTCACATTTTCTCTCTTCTGTTAATACGAATCCCAGGTATTTAAATGTTTGTACCTGCTTGAGTCTGGTATTCCCGACCAATATTTGGCATTTTGGGCTGCCCTTTTTACTGATGACCATGCATTCAGTTTTCGTGCTGTTTATTTCTAGTCCTTTCTTGTTACTTTCTTCTGCTACTTTCTGTAAGAGGTCTTGTACTTTCCTTTAGGTGTCTGCTATCAGCACTGTATCATCTGCGTACCTTAGGTTGTTTAAAGTGTGGCATCCGATTACGAATCCAGGCATAACTTCTAGGGTCCTCAAAATATTCTCGCTGTACAAGTTGAACAGATCCGGTGAAAAGACACATATTCCTTATCAGTCCTTTATTAACAGACAATCCATACAAGACTTACACAATCTACGTTTTGGAGAACAATGGTGTTACGCAACATCTCTGATAGTTACATTGACTTAATTAATTACTGGCTTCAGAACTTGACTGTACCCTAATTCTTCTTAATATTGGATTCCCAGAGTAGTAACGTCCGTTTCATGCTCCTCCCTCTAGGTATTTTAAAAAAGAGTAGATGTTTATTTTTTTTTTTTGTTTTTGTTTTTGGATTAAGTTTCCGGCCCCTTCTATAAAGTCTACTTCAACTCTCTATTTCTAACGTCTCTAAAAGTATCGATTACTTTTTTCTATTTTCAATAGGAGTAGATAAATTCGCCTATCGTCCAGTTTACATTTCTGCCCGTTCTTTTGAACAGAAGTAGAGGTTTATCTCTCGTATCCTGTTTAGGATTGTGTTTCCGGTTCGTTCTTCCTGTTTCACTTCCGGTTTTCCTTTTTGCCTCTTGATGGCATTATCTTTTTGCTTGGGGTGTTGCTTCTTACTCCGTAACCCTCTACTTTCATTGATTATTGGGCTTTGTATTGGTTGAACATCATTGTAAAAAAATGTATATGCTTTTAACGAGCCTCGCTTCAACAAACGATAGAGAAGTCCACCGAGTAAAAACCCTGGCTTCACATCGCAGCGAACAAAATGGCGAAAGAAGGAGAGGAAAGAAATGTACTCGAAGTGAAGCAGTTGCTAAAATAGATGAAATCTCCAAATTTATGATTCAGACTACAATCTTCATTGTTATTATTAATACGTTTCCATCATTGTATATTTTATCATTCTTCAGGTGTCTGTCAATCCGAGTAAGGATTTTTGAAATTAATTAATCTACGAATGAATATTGGTCTCTTTCTGTTGTCCATGTTTAGGAATGTCTTGTTTTGTTCTGTTTTCTGACGCTTCAGTAATTGATCCCTCTGTTATTCTTTACGCCTGACAATAGTCAGGAGCATTAATGCTTTGGTTTGTGATTTTGGAGACATAGTAAATTTATACCGGGCAGTATAGATTCAGATTAATTCCTGAAAGTTACTTAACTTGAATCACACTATCAACGACTGAAACGTTCTGATAATAATTATTTGGTTGATTTTGTTTAGCAGCATATCAACATCTATGAGATATTTAATGCCGCAATCTAAATAATTCGTAATTAATTTTATGCACGGAAATTGTTAGGGCGCCGCTCCTATTTGACTACAAATGGACTGTTCCCATTGCTATATAGAGCAATGGTGGATTCTCTACAGGGGAGTCGTTTGAGAGTCATTAGACTGACGACTCTACGACACTGTCAGCCCTCTGCCTTCGGGTAGAGGGCGCTCTCTGCTTCCGAGCAGAGAGCAATAACCCAGTCGTGGCTCCGCCGAAGGGTAGAACCACGACTGGGCAAAAATAGACAGACATTTTTTGGCCCGGCTATATGGCCGGGAATACCCACAATAAAATGACCATGTGTCACATCCAGCCTTGCGTGGGAAGGCTAGTAAATACAGTCGCTTGAGAGTCACTAGACTGACGACTCTACGACACTGTCAGCACTCTGCCTTCGGGTAGAGGGCGCTCACTGCTTCCGAGCAGAGAGCACAAACCCAGTCGTGGCTCCGCCGAAGGGTAGAATCACGACTGGGGAAAAATAGACAGACATTTTTTGGCCCGGCTATATGGCCGGGAATACCCACTATAAAATGACCACCTGTCACATCTGGCCTTGCGTGGGAAGGCTAGTAAATACGGGGAAGGCTAGTAAATACAGTCGCACAGAGTCACTAGACTGACGACTCTACGACACTGACAGCGCTCTGCCTTCGGGTAGAGGGCGCTCTCTGCTTCCGAGCAGAGAGCAATAACCCAGTCGTGGTTCCGCCGAAGGGTAGAACCACGACTGGGGAAAAATAGACAGACATTTTTTGGCCCGGCTATATGGCCGGGAATACCCACTATAAAATGACCATGTGTCACATCCAGCCTTGCGTGGGAAGGCTAGTAAATACAGTCGTACCGAGTCACTAGACTGACGACTCTACGACACTGTCAGCTCTCTGACTTTGCGTAGAGGGCGCTCTCTGCTTCCGAACAGAGAGCAATAACCCAGTCGTGGTTCCGCCGAAGGGTAGAACCACGACTGGGGAAAAATAGACAGACATTTTTTGGCCCGGCTATATGGCCGGGAATACCCACTATAAAATGACCATGTGTCACATCCAGCCTTGCGTGGGAAGGCTAGTAAATACAGTCGTAAAGAGTCACTTGAGAGTCTCTAATGAGTTACTGAAGAGTCAGTGAAGAGTTAGTCACACTTCCGGTGGCGTACCGGAAGTAATCACGTATACACACGTCTTACGACGGATTGGACTCTTGTATCTTTTCTATTGTAAATATTACTAATCACTTCTGTACATACTAACCGACTTTCCGCGGAATACAACTTATATTCTGATTCTGTTGTTGAGTTATTCATTTATACTTGGCGGCATAACAGAAATGCAGCTACACCTTTGTGCAAATTAATTGAAACAAAACGAATAATGTCTTCCTAAGATGTTTTTACACTTTCTTTGATCACGTATACGTCGTTTCTTTGTATTGTTGTTTTTTCCGGCCGCATTTTCCTTAACGCTTTTGACTGATATATCCAGTTTTATTCTTCGTCTAGATGACATGACTGGCAGTTGAAAGGCTGTCACCAACAATATCCGTGAACTTCTGTAAGGCTTGCCAGTGTGTTCATGTAGCATTACAATTATAATACGCTTCTTGGAGTAATGTCTATAGCAGACAATCGACAGTCAAGGCAATATTGTCTGGGCGTGAGAAAAATCTGATGCAATCAGGGATGGCTTATTATTTTTCAAGGTCAAACAAATTTAATCATGCCTCCCGCAAATAGATTCTGCACACTTCTTCTATGTGCCCTGTCCCTTCAGGACGTAGGCGATCATGGCTCTCCACGTCTCCCTATCCCTTGTGGCTCTTAGTATGTTTGCTCCTGTTGCTCCTGGCAACCCCCGTTCCGTCATCCACCTGATCAGGCCCTGCAAATATGTTATTCGCTGCCTTCCTCTGTCTCTCCTTCCTTCTATCTGTCCAGTCAGTATCAGGTTCTCCAGGCTCTCCTTCCTCATTGCATGTCCCAGAAACTTCAGTTGTCTCTTCCTGATGCTCAGCATCAATTTCCTTTTTGTTGCCATTCTTTCTAACACCTCGTCGTTGCTTGTATGCTCAGTCCACGATATCCATAGCATCCTTCTACAAATGATCTAATCCGAGGAAAAAAATAGAAAACGACTAGACCCTGTAACTCCACTGGGTCTAAAACTGTCTATACGGTGAATGAAAATAAACTACATCGGTTGTTGCAAATAATTTGCACAAGGGTGTATCTTGTACATAATTTTATACTGTCAGAGTAAACGTATGTATTTGGATATAGTTTGTTAATGATGAAATATGTTGTTAGTAATTTTCTTTTTAAATGTATTGTTTGTCATTTTATCATAATTTTTTTATTATTCTTTTCTAATAATTTGTTGTTTGGCGCATCACTATTTGTCCATAGCTCTGACCCTGACAAATGTTATCACCCCAGATCAGGGTTGGCCTAGGAACAACAACAATTAATATTCTGATCAGGGTTCTTGCTGTCGGATATAGTTTATAATCATACTCAGGACTATGTGATAATAATAACACATACGAAGATATTAGTCATACTATAAATAATGTAATTAACTTATATGCATGTTAATCTTTGGCTAGTAACTGTATTTATGTGTTATACACAGTGTGTTCAACTCTCCTTTGGTTATTCAAGTTAACTAGTAGTAAAGATCGCTCAATATCGAAAACATATGCAGAATGTGTTATAAATGTGTTTCTATTTTAAGACTTATCAAATAAACTTATTTAAAAATAAAGAATAATCTAGCAATGAATCGATGAATAATGGAAAACTTGCGATACGATCCCTCAGGCAAAAGATAGTAATTTTAGAGGTGCTGATGGTTTCTGAAAGTATGATCAAATTCATAGCTAATGCTGTTAATAACTTGTTTAATCACTGAATAATTTAGTTAAAAGTCGTGACAACTGGAAATCTAAGGAACGATCGAAACCACGAAACCAAATTTATTAATAATATAAGTCAGAGGAAATTAATGGAATACCGAGAAGTCTTGCTGTCACTTAAAGACCAATAAAAGACATTGCTTACTTTGGTATTAGCTTTGTGAAAAAATAATGTTATATATATATATATATATATATAAAGAAAATAAGTAAAGAACAGTTAGAAAAAATATCTTTAATCTAACATTTCATTTTAACAAGCTTCTTCATGAAACATGCTAGGTTAAAGATACTTTTTCTACTTGTTCATTATTTATTCTATTCACCTTGTCAAATTTCGATCCACATATTCAATCCATATACAAATTAATAAGAACGAAGAATATAATTGCAACTTTTAAACATTAATTTAAGACAGTGTTAAATAAAAAAGTATACACACACACACATACACACACATATATATAGAGAGAGAGAGGGAGAGAGAGAGATGTTAGGTATAACATCAATCAGGAGACGAATTTATACGTATTCATCGTATATATATATATATATATATATATATATATATATATGCTTCATTAAAAAATTCATTTAAAAAAGTATTGCTGGCCAAATAACAATTATGTTATTACTTGACCAGGCAGCTAAACCTCATTCTTTTGCAAGTCGTTTTTAATGAAATATGTATAAAAGATTAATTGTTTCGCATATATATATATATATATATATATATATATATATATATATATATATATATATATAATAAAATAAAGCGACTGATTTATCGCTCTTTAGAAAGTAATTGTCGTATTTTGGTCTCTTGTTGTGATTATTTGTATGTATTACTCACGGAAGTCGAATATCTTGGGATTGTAATTATAATAGAAGACGTGAGTTGTTCCTTTGAACTTTGATCTACATTCAGTATTTCAAAATATAATTTATGCATTCCTATATACTTAAATATTTATTAGTGAAAATGTCTAAGTAAACGGTATTTCTGAAATAAAACTATTGTCAGTTTTTTTTTTTCTGAATGTTTACCTAATTCAAAGCCCAAGGTTACTGCATGAGCTTGTTTGTTTGTAAGAGGAGATAGATAGATTATAGTAATCGGGAAAGAATCTTTTCGGGAGCCTGTTCCACAATGTAGCTCTATTGAAAAAGCCAAATGGAACTTCCTTTTTACTAATGGAATATGAAAAGAATGCGGATGATTTGAATTGCGTACGTGACATGGTATAAGAGCTGAAAATGATTTGAATTAGTGGAACTAAGTTAGCTCGCCTGATATATGACATAGGTTGGCGATATTTCTCCCGTGGGAAACGGATTATAGATGTTATAATTCATTACTCACAAGGCTGCATAATCGATTTTGAACATTGTTAGCACTGGAAAGCGAGAATTGGTTTGGCAGGTAGGAGGAATTAGATATTGCTGAAGTGGCACAAGCGGATGACCATTTATACAGCATCTTTGGTAATGGATCGTATGTATTAGTTCAGCTTGAAGTCTGCAGTGTGTTTGAGTCCCAATAGCTATTCGAAAGTAGGCGTATCACTAAAGATGCACTCATTGATCATGTTCAGGGAAAAATTCAAGGTTTATTCGTCGATAATGTAATATTACTAGTTCGATTCCAGGGGTATCGAATGTTACAAGTTCGTTTTCTTTTCATCTCTGAACTACATCAGAGAGATATCAACTACCAAGCTCTGATCATCTAGATTTTTTAAGTGCACCTAGTGATATCTATCTAGATATTTGCTAATGATCAGAGAATTTTATCGGTTAAGATCCTTAATATTATGAAGAAAGAAAGTAAAATCAAGAAGAGAACATTGGGGATGCTTGCATTGATACTATTAAGATATCAGCAGTGGACCTAGAGGAACGAAATTTGCGCTGGTTGTCGTTCAGGAGGTCGTTACAGTGGAGGTGATCAACAACCTTCATGCTATAATAGATGAAAGGATTTTATTGATGAACTAAGGAGGCAGATGCACGATATTGTAATTGGGAAGAATGCTCGCCAACATTCTTGAAAACATAGCATACAGATATAGACTTGTCACCTTTAAGCACTTCTGGCAGGATAGAAGATAATTCTGAGAAAAACCATTAATTTTATCCGAACGAATAGACTTTGTAGAATCAAGGTTTTTGTTAAATCTGGAAACCTCAATGGCTGACACATGAGAAATCACAAAGTTTGTTCTCCGTGAGAAGTGGGAAATCAGATGATCCTTGTCTAACGTCGATGTTGAGAAATTCATTGTAAAAACCTAGCTTTATCCTACGAGGATGAAATAGCCCCAGGGCAATTAATAATGGTAGATACTGACGAAAGTAAATATTTTTGTCTCCAGTTTTGGATCTTTGGTTTTTCCAGGACTCTGTTGCGCCGATTGGGGGAAGCTCTAAATATGACAAGAGTTCTGTTACAGCATTCCTTGTTATAGATAGGATAGTAGTGTTCACGATGAACTATAGCAGCAGTATATTCAGGCTTCAACTATTCGCCCTTTTTTTGACGTGATTTACATTGTTCGGGCATGTCTTCATCTTTCGGCCGTTGTACACTCTGGCCTTCTTCAGGTGAATGAAATTTCAAACTGAACCTTTTATTTCTTTCACCGGGTTAGAGTGTTCTAGTTCCATGTGCTATGCATCCTCCGGACATCTCCGTTTAATTTTCAGCTATTTACCTTAGTTACTCATCTCTCCAAGTTTTTCTTCGCTTCTGCTGTGGTCAGTGATTCTTTTGGTTCAAGTCACGGGATTATTTCAAGTAAAGCATTTGTCCACTGGACAATGAAACGGCCGTAACGTCGTGAATATGACAACAAAGACGAGGACAAGAGTCTGAACAATGTAAATCGTGTAAATATTTACAATACCTAAGAAATATAGTACAGATATTTGGTCTTTGTTGATAGATTTTTTGTGTGAGAAAACTTCTTATTCCAAAACGAATCCATTCGGAACGAAAGGTGTCTGTTCTGGGATCTCTATTTCTAAAGAAATTTTGGGGAGGAGTTTGCATCATGTCAAAACTGAAGTTATTCTAGCCAGCTTTGAAATATCGTGAGATTGTCCTGTGAATTAAGCTTGCCTTCAGTTCGGCATCAATCTTAATATAAATTAATGAATAGTTTAAAGATCCATGGGAACATTTGCTAAGATACTAAAACAGATTTTGTACCAAATTATAATTGTTTAAACTCACTTCTTACATTTTGGCTAACACATTAAAGACGTTTTGATAATGGTTTTTCGTATTTAGTAATCTGTTAATTAAACCTTATTGAAATAGTTGTTTTAAACAAATACCCAAATTCTTTATTTAAAAAATAATTTTCAGAAATAATGCTAAAAACATTGTGATATTCCAAGATTTAAATAATGATAAGTATTTCTTAGCCGAAAAAATCTTTTGCAAACATTTTAATGATAAATCTATTTATAAGTAAGATTTTAAATTGACAACCTTTACATTTTACGGAAACATCGTTAATCACTGATTTTTATTCTTTCTTTCTTTCTTTCTTTCTTTCTTTCTTTTATTCATTCATTTCTTTGCTGAAACCATACAGAGTCTCTTATATATCAGTTCAATATTTTTACGCGGTCAGAACCCAATAGTTCTATCTTTGTCAGGTACTGACAGGGCGTAATGGTCGTATGAATTAACTAAGAAACTAAATAAAGAAGGAAGAAACAAGCAGAAATATAATAGAGATGCTCCGTAAACATTTTTGGCACTTGCTAATTCATTTATATTTATAAGGTTACCTTGAAGAAATGTCTAACTTATTTATTTTTAAAGATAATTTAAGAAATGAAAGTTTCAAAATATAATAATGAATAGATTATAAAAAAAACTTTGTAAACGTTAAACGTTTGTAAACGTTTCTGCCAGTCTATAATTACGTTCAAACTATCATTTTAGAAAATTAAATGAAGATTAATTTATATTAATTCCTGCTGGTTTCTAATTACGTTCAATTTTCCCTTTATAGAAAATTAAATATAGGTTATTTTTTATTACTTTATGATGGTCTATAATTACGTTTAAACTTTCATTTGAGAAAATTAAATGATTATTTCAAATTATTTCTTGATGGTCTATAATTACGTTGAAACATTTATTTTATAAAATTAAATAAAGATTATTTAATATTATTTCTTGATGGTCTATAATTACGTTCAAACTTTAATTGATGACTATTAACTGTTTTGTACATGTAAAACGCTTTCATTTATCTTTATAAATTGTAAGTCTATAATTTTTGTCAAAATGTCTGGGATGAGGACATTTCATTATTTACACTATTTATATTCGAAATATTGTTCTCATTGTTTGTTATTATCACAAGGTTTCGGCTGTTGTGCACTCCGGTCTTCTTCAGGTGCATATGGATCTGGTAACGCACAGAACAATGGAATAGTGGAAAATGCGTTGGTTTTTTAATTTGATGACATTGTGGTCGTGAATTCAATCCCTGTGTCGGGTAGTGCCTACTTTCACTTAGTGGAAACGGGCGAGCAATAACTCAACAATACTATATAAAATAAATACTAGACGATATCCCTAGACATTAGCAGTCGAGCCGGAACAGACTACGTACGGAGGTTAAATAAAGATTTCAGTTCAGATGTCTGTAGGTTTCTCGGATCGATATACACCTGAAGAATGGAGCAACGAATGAAACAGCAACAAAGATGATGACATATGCCCGAATATGATGGTGTAAATAATAACGCTATACACTGGTAACTAATTTGTAACTTGACCCAAATCAACGTTGCTTAGCTAAATAGTAACATTTTTGTGAAACGATTAGTAAAACAATGTAGTCTTTTCATGGTTTGTATAATCAATATTTTCACGTCAATGTTTTCTTGAAAAAACTTGTCCTCAGCTGTTGACATAACTTTTTGTCAGTCGACAAAGATCAACAATAAGTTACAAAGTGCATATATTTTTAGATTTCTTTGAAAGCAGCTTTTCCTCCTCGTCACTAAGTGTTCAAGTTGTCTGACAGAATATGACATTCTAGGGCTATGAACAGAAATGTTTGTTGGATTTGATGTCCGAATTCTATTTAATATAACTCGTTCTTGGTCAATCGAATCAAGATTACTCATGGTTACCGAGTCGTAGCTTGGGGAAAAGCATGCGAAAACGGACGAAGAAATGCTACATAGTTTTGAAAAACATGATCTCTCTTTTCTCTTCCATATATTTCCCATCCTTTCCGTCTGGTCAGAGCTAGGCCGATAAATGATTTTGTACGAATCTTGCTGTGCTGTGTAGCGTGAAAAGTTCTTGTCCTTAGTCAAGGAATCACTTTTTCCTATAAAAATAATGAGTCAAATCTCCTTGTTAACCAAGCGTGATAAAATAGAAAGTGTCTTTTTTTTCTGTGCCGTATCCCTTCAGGATGTAGGTGATCATGACGTTCCATATTTTCCTGTCCTTTGTAGGTCTTAATACTTTTTGACTTGATATTTTTCCCAAACCCTGCTCTCTCATTCGTTTCCTCTATTATATTCCTGCCCATGAAGTATGCCACGCGTTGTTTTCCCCTGTCTCTATTTCCTTTTATTCGTCCTGTAATTCTCTAAGCTCTTCTTGGCTCGGCGGGTAGGATCAAAGTGTAGTATCAGTTCTCAGATACTCACTTCCTGCTAGCCGGCCGGGAAGCAATAACCAGCTAAGTCTAGCTTTTGACAAGTTATGACCCGCGTTGTACCCAGTTACCGCATAAGCGGGGCCTGGGTAATATTTGACCAATGGCCTGAACATACGCGTTTAGGTTCCCCACATTAAAAACTGACCTTGTGTTACAACTCGCTCCAGTGCGGGAGTAGGGTGGAGTATCTGTTCTCAGATACTCACTTCCTGCTAGCCGGCATGGAAGCAATGGCCAGCTAAGACTAGCTTTTGACACGTTATGACCAGCTAAGACCAGATTTGTACCCAATTACCGCATAAGCGGGGGCTGGGTAATCTTTTACCAGTGGCCTGAGCGTACGCGTTCAGGATCCTCACGTTAAAAACTGACCTTGTGTCACAACTCACTCCAGTTGGAAATCAAAAGTGTAGTATCTGTTCTCAGATGTTCAAGTCCTGCTCGCTGGCCGCCTACATCATTTGACAGTTAGTGGCGAGTGTGCAGGTTTGGAAAAAATGACCAGCTAAGACTAGCTTTTGAACAGCTTTAACAAGCATTCGCGCCAAGGCTCCCCACTTAAAAAAAACAACCTTGTGTCACATCTCGCCGAAGTGGGGGAGGATGGGTAAATAATGCTCTTCTTCCTCACTACACGTCTCTTCTACTGTTAAGTATATTTTCTTTCCTCTCGAAAGCCTCGTCGTTGTTCATATGCTCCGTTCATTGTTTCCTCAGCATCCTTCCCTAGAACCACTTTTCTCTTGCTTCCTGTCTTTCCTTTATCTTTGAGAAGATTGTCCAGCATTCCCTGTCATATAGGAGGACAGATATTCCATAGCAGTCAGTAATGTTTTCTGTTCCCAACGAAATTCTCTTATCCCTCAATATTCTACTCAGATTTTGGAATGTGTCTTTGGCCATGCCAATACGTCTTCAGATCTCACTGTCGCACTTTCAGTCTTTTGAAAGAACATTTCCTAGGTATTTAAATTTCTGTACCTGCTTGATTTTAATGTCCCCGATCCGTAATGGGCATTTTGGGATCCTCTTTTTGCTGATGACCATCCATTCAGTTTTTTTATAGTTTATATAATTTTCCAGAAATAAATAGAGGCGTGTTGAAAAGTTCTCTTTTCGAATCAATAAGCAATTACAATTTTAGCCTATTCTTTGTCAGACCGCTTCGTACGTGGTAGAAAGTAATCAGCCATCTTCAGATAAAAAAGAATAAAATCAAATGATCGTTTTTGCTTATCGTAATATTAATGAAACATTCACATGGGAAAAAATTGTTGTTTATTTGCCTTTACGATATTTGAATGATATTTAAATGATAGGGTCACGAACACTGATGCAATGACATTTAAATGAAAGAGAACATGATAACTTATATAATTAGATAATAAATGAAAGAAGAACGTAAATTATAAATGAAGGGGAAGCTGAAAATTTATAGTATTACTTCTGCATGAATATAGATACATTGAAACACAAACAAAGCGAAGGACAGTATGATCCCCCCAAAACGGGAATTCTTTAAGCATATATTAGCAGCAAGAGCGATACAATGGCCCCACGATGTAAACAACCTACCATTTCAGTAACCATGGATCAAGATGCATTTCTAAACAAGTTATGGATGTCAAATGAGGTCCATTTTCATCTCACAGGTTGTGAATAAGCAGAACTACCGGGCAGACACAAATCCTGATGAAGTTCAAGAGCGCCTTTACACGCTTGTAAGGTGACATTATGGTGTGCTATTACATTGGATCATCGGACCTTATTTTTTTAAATGGGCAAGGGATCTGTCACTGTCACTACGAATCATTATGTCGCGACACTTGAATTCAACAATTTTTCACACGTTTAAGAAACCTAGTTTCAACAGGATAGAGTGACATTGGAGGCTGTGCAAGAATTGTTCGGAAATGTTCCATGACCCCCTAGAAAGCCAGATCTGTCCGTTTGTGATTTTTTCTTTTGAGGTTATCTCAAGATTAAAGTGTATACGACTCGACCAAGCACTCTATATCAGCTAAAACAGAGAATTCAAGAGGAAAATCACAGTACCCCATCTGAGATGTTGCAGCGGTCAAAGTAGATTTCAAGAATGCATTCGTACAGGAGGACGCCATCTACAGGACGTAATTTTTAAAAAATGAAAATTCCATCATTATTTCTTAAATGGCATGAATACTTTGAATAAAATATTTTTCTTTCTTTACTCTTGGTTTTATTGGATTGTTAATAAGTTCTCGTTTTTGGGGTCACCCTGTACAAACGAAAAGAAGTATAAAAACTGAAATACTTGAATACAAAGAGATAAGAGTATAAAACCTTATATAATTAAACAGAAACGTAGGCGAACATAAAAATTGATAAAATTAAATACAAGGGAAAGAGAGTTTAAAAATTGATGTAATGAAATAGAAACGATGGCGAGAATAAAAAAAAAACTTATATATTGAAATACAAATGGAAGGAGTGTATGAAAGATTATATTATATATATGAGGAATATATAATATAATATTATATACTCCTCATTCTTGAATACAAACGCAAGGGTACCATGAAATTAATATACTGAAATGCAAACAAGAGGAATATCAAAACTGATATAATGTAACACAGGGGAAAGTGATTATAAAAATTGATATAATATATTAAATAAAAATGAATGGCAGAATAAAAACTTATATAATGAAATACAATCGAAGTTTTATAAATATTTTTCACATCTCTGATACTTCAGGAGTGGGGCAAATATTTTGAATATTTATGGTTGCTTCTTTGATATATAAATACTATATCATCTTTCTGAAAGCTCTAATTTAGCGACGGCGCCTGTTTACGTCAGAATAACTCCAAATGATTTGAGAATTAAATCTTTGATTGCCTGGATTTTGAATTTTGACGCAAACAATAAATTGTTTTTATGAGAAATGCAACCGTTACGTAAACAGATTATCGGTAGTTTTAACTGGACACATAAGAATATAACGTTGTTTTCAACACATAATTCTCTTTCTTTAAGATGAATCAATAGACCTCATCTAATTTAGGCAATAACTATCGAGTTGCCCCATATCTCAAAACAGTGGGGAATGAAAATATTTTTCAGAAATTAATAAATGCATATCCAGAAAACTTAAATATTGTCTTGGTACATAGGAATGAAGAGTTGATACGATTTCAATTTGGATATAAACTCTACCACAATAAGTAGACATTCAGTTTAAAAACAAAGTTTTTAAAATGATCAGTCCTTCTAAACATTTGCAAATATTGTTTTTTTATAAGAAGCTGAATAAAAACGTCAAAAGTAAAATACCACTTGGTAACAAAAGTAATTGATTGAAGAGCATATCCGAAAAATAACTATTTTGATTATTTAGTCCCTAGGTTTATACATAGAAAAATATATTATTGTTCACACAGCCAAAGAGCACCTCAATGTAGAGTGTAACTGAGCAAGTTAATATTCAGTTGAATCTAGTCTTGTCGAGGGAGAAAACGTAGTAATAAGAGAGAACACCTTTCCGTAGATTGTCCTACATAGTGTCTGTTCTTAGGAAAAAGCTCTAAATATGACAAGAGTTCTGTTACAGCGTTTCTTGTTATAGATAGGATAGTAGTGTTCACGATGAACTATAGCAGCAGTACCAATGGATATGGAGAATTCGTCTTTTGTACGTAGTAAATCCCGTTCTAGATTAGAAGGAGTAAATTATGAAAGTGTTTTCATTTTCTACTTTTGTCAAAACCGTACAGTTTTTAAGAGTAAGGTCTTCTTTTTCGTCTTTTTTCATTTCCTTTCTCCTCTTTCTCCTTCTCATTCTTCTCCTCGTCCTCGTCCTCCCCCTCATCTTCCTTCTTCTTCCTCTTATTCTTCTTTGTCTTTTTCTTCAAAAATATACAAAGTGCATAGAATTTTATTTTTCTTTTACATTTCTGCTTTGTCTTATCATTTTCCAGTGATAGATGCAAGTAATTCTTCTTCTTCTTCTTCTTCTTCTTCTTCTTCTTCTTCTTCTTCTTCTTCTTCTCTTATTCCTTCTCCCCGTCTTCCTCTTTTTCTACCACTTCCTTTTACTCCCCTTCTTTTTCTTTGCTACTTCTTCCTCCTAAACTCCTTCTCTTCTTTTCCTCCTTCTCTTCCTCATTCTTCTATTTATTTTTCTAATTTATTAACCTCCTTCTTCTTTTTCTTCTTTTTTCCTTCTCCCCTACCTTCTTCTTTTTCTTTTTTCTTCCTTCTCTTTCTTCTTTATCTTTTCTTCCTTCTCCTTCACTTTCTTTTTCTTCTTCTTCTTCCTTCTCCTCATCTACCTTCTTTTTCTTACTTCTCCTCCTTCTCTTTCTTTTTCTTCTTTTTTTCTTTTTCTCCTTCTTTTTTCTTTTTCTTCCTTCTGCTCTACCTCCTTCTTTTTCTTCCTTCTCCCACTCTTTCTTCTTTTTCTTCTTTTTCCCCTTTCTTCTTCTTTTCTTCTTTTTCTTCTTTCTCCTTCCCTTTCTTATTTTTCATCCTTTGCTTCGTCATTCTTCTTTTTCTTCTTTTTTCTCCTTCTTCACGTTCTTCTTCTTCTTCTTCTTCTTCTTCTTCTTCTTCCTGCTCCTCCTTTCCTTCTTCTCCTTCTTCTTTTTTCTTAGTCCTCCTCTTTTTTCTTCGTTTTCTTCTTCCTACTCCTACTCTCTCTACTTCTTCTTCCCCTTTCTTCTTTTTCCTCCTTCTCCACCGCCATCTTCTTTTTCTTTTCCTTCCCCTTCTTTTCTTCTTCCTTCTGCTTCCTTTTCCCCTACTTCCTTCTTCTTTTTCAATGATAGATAAAAGTATTTCTTCTGATTATTCTTCATCCTCCTGCTCCTCCACCACCACCACCTCCTTCTTCTTCTTTACGATTTCTGCTTTGTCGGATTTTTTACAGTGATAAATACAAGTATTTCTTTTCTTCTTTTTCTTCTGATCTTCATCATCATCATCATCATCATCTTCATCTTTTGCTTGTCTAGAGCAACTGTCTACATATCTTCGACAAGATTTTAGAGTAATAGCCTTTTCAAAGAACAACGTTGTCATATAAGAAAACCCAAGTGAATCGTCTGGGTTCTAGACTATCGTATGTAAAATTTCAAAGCAGAAAAAGAATAGGATTTTGCATCCTTTTCACTAGAAGGTTTTGTAGATAAAATAGTTAAATAAACGCAAACATGAATGTATATATGTAAATATAATCACATAAATATTTCTAATTAAATGGCCACACAAATCCTCATATAAACACGTACAAACATAGATGCAAAATGAGACACACACACACACATACACACACACACACACACACACACACACACACACACACATATATATATATATATATATATATATATATATATATATATATCGATGCATATTTATAGATGCTTATATGTAAATATATGCATATATACAGTTAATGAATATCGTTACGTTGCAAAGCAACACAAGATAAAATCATCTTTGGTGGTAAATGTCTTTATGTTAACGTTCCTGTAACCCCTCTGAAGATGACTCATATGAGCCAAAAGCTTAGAATCAGCATAATAAAATATATCCGAATGTTAGAAAATGTTTGTCTTTATTTTAACCTGAAATTAAAGCCAAAATATGATGTTTAGAACGGCAGACATTCATTGTCAGTTATATTTAGTAGTATACCTTTAGAAAATTATCTGGTACGTCGATACACTACATATATATATATACATACATTTAATATATATATACATAAATTTAATGTATATATATATATATATATATATATATATATATATATATAAATTAGAGAAAATTTTCAAATGTACATTTCGACATAGGATCTCTAATAGAGATTCTACGTCACGTCAGCGACATTGTTTTTTCCAAATGGCGAAGGCCATGGGGTAGAGTGTGGAGGGGTTTTAGGTTAACAACGGTCAAAAAGTAGAAAATGACAGAGCTGGTAGTCGCGGGGTTACAGGGTGTTGAAATGGTATATTTAGGAAGGGGAGGAATAGGAGTTCATATTTTATAAAGATAGACAACTAAATGAGTTAAATTACTTTTTAAAGTTAAGATTTTGGGCTGTTTGAAGAGGTGTATTTAGGCGAGAAGGAATGGGTTTCAATATAAGATTTAAAATTTTTTTTATTTAAGCTTATTTGATTAAACCTTTTAGGTAGAAGCGAGCTAAATGCCAATTACAGGAAGTTATCAGTTTAAACATTATTAGAGAAAAAATATTAGAGAAAAAAATATTAGAGAAAAAAAATATATATATACATATATGTGTTAACCAAGGAAAAAAGGGTTTAGTAAAAGAATCCATATTTTCTAAAGATAGGCAATCAAAGGAGCTTGGGATAGGAAGGTAGGGGGGTTAAAATACTTTTTAAGGTTAACGTTAGGGTAAAATTAAGATTAAAACTTAAATTGAATCCTTTTAATTTATATTCTAACATCTAGTCAACGGGGATTTAAGTATTCGAAAAATTTGCCTTGTGGCGGCGCTTACTGATGAATTCCCTCCTAAGATTCAGTAGCCGGTGTTGTTGGGGGTATTTTAATATTGAAATTTTTTCCAGTAAACATAGACAGCACCTATCACGAAAATTCCTCGGAATACGGGTTGAACCTATCAGTTTCCAGCTAATTTCAGGATCCAGCCCTTCCTCTTTCATTTTCCAGAATTCCCGCAAAAGGGCTGTCTGGTACCTCTGTCTGGTACCTCGAAAAGGAGTACCTGTGGTTATACAGTCTTTGCTTGAAAGGACCGGCGGACATACCGATATAGGTCCGGAAGTCGTTTTTTTTTTTTTTGTTAGATGGAGAAATGCGGGCTTCATAAATCACCTGGGTGGATTTGCATTTTCCCTCCACCGGGCAGGCGTCCACAGAATTACAGTTGCATTCGTCTAGAATTCCGGACCTAGATTCAGCATTGTGCAAGTTCACCAGAATCCTCCTATTATGGGAACTAATAAGGCTGTCCATATTCGGGGTGCAAGAATAACTAATTTTAAGGGTTTTACCTATTAAAACTCTTCCGTAGAGGGTTGCTATTATTAAAATTTTTGTCTATTAACTTGATAAAATATTTACCAATATTGATGTTAGTTAGTTTACAATAAGGGGGGTTAAACCAAATTATCTTTCTTTTTCTACAGTTTCCTCTATTTTTATTTTTGGATGATTCGGAGTCTATTGTAGGTTTATTATAGGTTTATTGTAGTGATATATAGTGACGTGATTTAATAAATATACATATGAAGCTGCACGTATGTGTAATATTATTATTTTGGTGTTTATAAAACAGTGGTATATATATATATATATATATATATATATATATTCTACTTTCCTATGTCTTTCTCTCTCTCTGTTTCTCTATTTCTCTGTCTGTCTGTCTGCCTGTCTCTGTCTCTCCCTCTCTCTCTCTCTCTCTCTCTCTATATATATATATATATATATATACATGCATCTATAAATATGAAAATATATATATTTATAAATCCAGGTGAAAAGAAACAACAGTTTTACAATTCCAAGTTCTCCGGCAATACAATAAATATTGTAGAGTATAATATAATCATATAATAACAAATTTATATATATATATATATATATATATATAATTATATATATATATGTGTGTGTGTGTGTGTGTGTGTGTTTGTGTGCGTTTGTGTGTGTGTGTTATTTTGCATCTATGTTTGTGCGTTTTTATATGAGCGTTTGTGTGGTTATGTTATTAGAAATATTTATGTGATTATATTTACATATATATATTCATTTTTTTTTTCAATTATTTTAGAGAGAGAGAAAGCTTCTTATAAAAAGGGTGCAAAATCTTATTGGTAATTAAATTACATTTAATTTTTTGGAGATAGTAGCTATCATGAAAGAAATGATGGGGAAGGAAGTTCCATTGGCGGAGAGTGCGAGGAAGAAACTGGTAGAGTAGAACTGACGATAACATTTTCCTATTTTTACAGTAAAAGGGTAGAACCTAGTTGGAAATCTAGTTGCACAGTTTATTTGCTGCGGGGAAGAGTCAAGTTAGTGATTCCGATAGTTGAACTGTGATTATGTCACTTATTTCTTTAAAACTAGATAAATATAGAATACTGTATTTCCTTGGGTAGGCGCTTGGAAAGCTTATTTAGAAATTAGAACTTTAAATAGGGGACTTACATTAGGGCGCCTTTAGTAAAAAATCACTCCCATGTTAAGATTGGATACTTATCTTTTTATAATTTGCAATGATTCTTCTTATCATTTACAAATTATAAAATTGAAACAAATATTCTCAAACAAGAATAGAAAAAACAACGTTCATCGACATATATTTATATTTTAAAATATCTCACTCGATGCTTGCAACGAACAACCGCTATAAAATATGTAAAAAAGAACAATAAAATACATCAAAACCAATGACGTAACATTTCTTGAAGTTTAAAAAAATAGTGTATCTTTGATAGTCAATCAGGTAAAACTGATTTTGTTAATCGTGTTAAATGCAGTTTTCTTTTTAATGCCAAAGCTGGAAGAGGATGTTCATCAATTAGTCAAAATAGTTCGGTGGGTGGGTATTCTGATGGATAAAGGTAATCCATCACTGTCAGAATCTTACAATGATTCAAAGATGCTTTGACTTTTTTAATCACAGTTTTATGTTCATATTGTCAGTTGTGAGCAGCCGTCGCAAATGTTTAGATTTTGAAATATAATATATAAATATATAAATATAAGTCCAAAACAGTGCAAAGTCAGCCGAAGACCGCAGGAACTTTAAAGCCACGCCTAGATTCGAGAGACACGTTAAGACCAAACGCTAAGGGACGCTAAACCAACGACCGAGATGCTTTGTCTTGAAGTTCTTCCTCCAGCTGCTTCCTAGAATCCATGCTGCCACCCTTGTCCTTTAATAAAACGACTAATAAAAAGAACCCGTTTTTCGTTTACATTATTTATATATGCTTTGTGGTGCAGTGGATATCTGCTCAGAACGAGAAATCAGGGAGCCGAGTTCGAATTCCAGTTGAATTCCTTGCATTCACTTACGCTCAAATACCCTTGGAAAATGTATTAATCCATTTCTTCCCTCCATTATGGGTTAAATAATAGGACAGATTGGGTTCTATAGCCTTGGCCGGCAACCAGTCTACCGCAGAAAGCAATGGCAATGCGGGATAATCTTCTGCCCAGTCAGTCATGTATCTTTCGAGACATAATCGCCCAAAGCGTGTATCACGTATGGCACTTAACTGACTGATTTATATAGTAGCAGACACGTAACGAAACAAGTATGAAAGTGGGTTAAGTTTCATTTTATTTTGTGGAAAATTAGAATGAAATAAACAAATGAGGGCAATTTCTAAAACTTCATATGAATAAGTAACCTATGCTGGTAGTTTATTCACAGAAGAATAATAAAACGTAAGCCAGAGGAAAACATTAATATAAGAAAGAGAGAAATACATGTTCGATTACGTAAAAATCCCTATCATGCTTATCATCATTTTATTTAATCCAGTAAAAAGATTGGGCAGATTACTCAACATCAGAGCAATCGAAAGGGTTACAAGGAACATTTAGAAGAGTCAATTATTTGAAATATAATTTAAAACTGTCGCATTCAGACTTTAGACACCATATATATCAGACTTTGAATAATCATATATATATATATATATATATATATATATATATATATATGGTTGTTAATTTTCTAGAAGTGAATAAGTAAATATAGCAATTTTTTATTACAAAGTATTGTAGACGGACAACGAAATTGCCTTTAGCACATTAGTCGATCAGATTATCTGGCTAACCCATCTCTTTATTCTGATGCCAAATTCTACGTCAGAGTCTTTACTTTTCTTGAAACTTTTTTATGTGACTTTAATGATATCTGACAATTCCTTGCCAATGTTTTGCATCTAAAGTTGTGTCTTAATCTCGAATTGATTTCATTTCAAATTCTGAATTGTTAGAGTTGAACGATGTTGTATCGAAAACAAACTCAAGACATCTGAAGCCGTTTTTATTATTCTAGATTTATCCCCTAAGGAGACACAGTTAAGTAAAATACTCTTGCCGGCTTACATATATTGGGGAAGAAACATAACAATGAGAAGAATGTATTCATGTCTATCAAGGTTTTTGACATCTCCCTATAAAACCCGAAAGTGTTCTGATGAGCTTTGCTCTTTGGTATATCGACTGCATGAATTTAAAGGTACTACTCGATTGGCAACTATGTCTCATCGTTGAAATAGATAGTTGTAACCGTATGTCCTATTTTAGTGTTTCTGGAACATCTTGCCTGTGGAACTCTCTTCCAATTTTATGCTTTCCTGACAGCTAAAACTTCAAAAATTTAAATGCAAGGGTAATCGCTATTTTTTGTCTTCTCTAAATCTTTACTTTTAATTGTTCATTCTCTTCGCTATTTCCTTTCAATCCGAGTAGACGTTACGTCTCAGTGAGATTATCACATTGTTTGGGTCAAAATGACGAAAAACAAAATTTATTAAATAAACAAAAGCATCGTTAAAATATAGAAGGTTATGAAGAAGCTGTCATCGATACTAGAAAGAGCGATAGCAGTTACCGGACTTAAGAAACTTGTTTTCCTGAGACATTTTTTTAAGAGAAAAATTTTATAAATTTCAACCGAAAGCAATACTTGCTGCTCGATCGATAAATGGCGAATATTTTTTATAACTTATTCATTTGTTATCTACAAATATTTATCAGGTTATCAACATTTAGCTGGCTACCTACAAATACCAACAAATATTTTTAGACTGTAAGACTTTTAGAGGGTAGGAAGACGATAATGGTTCAGTAATAATTATCTCATTGACATTTTTTCTCTAAAAAGCGACATTTTTGGTTTTGTATACACTATTCCAGTTGAATTTGTAGCATTCATTTACGCGCAAATACCTCTGGGAAAGGTATTAATCCGTCGTTTCTACCTCCAGCTATGGGTTAAATAGTAGGACAGGTTGGGTTCTATAGCTTTAGTTGGCAACCAGCCTACAACTGAAAGTAATTGCAAGGTACTACAGAAAAATCTTCTACCCAGTCAGTCATGTCTCTTTGCAGACATTATTGCCGAAGCGTATATCACGTATGGCACTTAACTGACTAATGCACAACAGCTGTATTTCCAATCGGTCACTCATTAAGCTCGACGTTGCTTAACTTCGGGGGTTCCTGTTACCTTAGCCAATGTTTTGAATACCGCGTTGTCAGACTAGAGATCTCAGTCATCAGTGCTATTGGATTGCAAGAGCCTCGATGCGAAAGAAAACACAGCCAACTAGACCGGTATTCGAACTTGTTCCACCGATTCAATTTTCCGTACAGATAACAGTTACTCTACCCGTATATGAAAATCGATATGTTAGCGCAATAATCATTTTGTTTTTATCCGATATGTCTAAATACAGAGGAACTAAATTGACAAAGGAAATGCATGTCATCACATCCATGAAAGGAAGCTCGAATGAAAGGGGCTTTGAATAGGCATCCATTCAAGACACAAACAGGTCTTTGAATACTGGACGACGTGAAAAGTGTTTGTTAAAAGTTTTCTTCAGCAAACATGGACGCATTTAAAATTAAATTTTAATTTCTTCTCTTTTTGCATTCACGTTATTCAAATTTGTAGAAATCTTCTGAGTAATCGATAGAGATTGATTAACTTAAAGAAAGCAGTAATTCATCAAAATCGATTTTTAAACAATGTCTTTCAAGAAAACAAAAATAGACAACGATTGATTACGGCCATTAGCAAACACACAGTTTTGTCACAGGACTTCTTACGGTAATATTTATGTTTATCATAGCATCTAATATTTTTGCTTATGACCAAATCACGTTGAAACATCGGTTCACATATGATCATCTAAGTTAAGCAACGTCAAGCCTGTTTTGTACATAGATGGGAGAATGCTTGAGATAGATGACCGCTTGAATTTGTGGGTGATATATTGAATAGTGACTCGGAATAGTTAATCGGAGAGCAGCGTTCCAATTCCACTTGCGATCGTTATATTGGTTTACCCGAAATATCCTTGAGAAAGCTATGAATCCAGTTCTTCGTCCCCACAGCTATGGATTAATTAGTAAGTTTTGTACCACTAAGCCATTATTATCTTCAAAAATAAAATAAAATTGCGTACAAAATAAATTTCAGCATTAAATAACGCATAGATATATGCTGCTAATTAAAAATTACCCAACAAATATTATGTCAATGCCAAAAACACTCTACATGATACAATGTCATTGTGTCCTCAGCAAATATCTACATAATATCCACAATGTTTTTAGTCGATAAGCAATAGCTTTTAGGTCAGTGGTAAAATTTATTGCTTTTAATGACAATTAGGTTGCATTCCAGAAGCTGAGTAGAGTATTGTGAGACAGGAAAATTTCGCTGGAAACGAAGAAGTGAGTACTGGAAGAAGTGAGTACTGGGAGAAGTGAGTACTGGAAGAAATGAGTACTGGAAGAAGTGAGTACTATGTGATGTCTTTTCTCTAATATGGTAGTGAATGTTAAGCAATTTTCATCAAAGATGAAGGAGAGTTTAATCAACAGAAACTTAGTTCTACAGAAAGATGCTGAGGATATCATGGACCGAACATGTGCGCAATGTTGAGGTTTTGGAGAAGATAAAAACGAAAAAGAAAATTATACTTAACACCAGGAAAAGAGAGATGGACTTCCTGGGACATTTAATGAGGAATGAGGGCTTGGAGAATCTGATACTAACAGGTTAGAAAGCGGAAAAGAGAAATCGAGTAAAGTAGGTAACAGGTAACATATATGATGGATTTGAATAAACAGATGGCAAAGCGAGGTTTGCGAGAAGTAACCGGAGAAAACTTGTTAAAACCTACTAGGAATAGGAAGATGCGGATGGCCATGATCGCCTATGTCTTGAAGGGACACGGCACGTAGAAGTAGAAGGTTTCATTAAATTTACATTTATTTGCTGGGAGAAAAAATATCTTTTCTGGATTTGATATAATGATATTTACATAAAAAATCTGTGTTTAGTTGTCATTCTAGAAATTTATATACATCTATGTTTGTATATTCATACGTATTTATATAAAATGTCTAATCAAATATTTATAAAATATTTAATATACGTACGATATTATTATTATTATTATTATTAGAAGAAGAAGAAGAAGAAGAATACAACAACAACAGCAACTACAAAAATAACAAATATATATTTGATACATTCTTTTTGATGCTGTTTAGCTTCGTTTAACAATTTAATAAATGACGTCATGTTGTAATAATTTGAATCTTAGAGTTCCAAAAGTCTATTTTAAAGCGGATATATAATATATAATATAAACTATAATAGTAATACCTAACAAAGTAAGATATTGTTTCATTTTTATACATGGCATCAGCTTAGGTTAATTTGAATGCAATTCAATTCAAAATGCATGCCGTGATGTAGCTAGCAAAAGATTGTTTACCAAACTGACAACACTTAGTGAAAATGACTTCGACTATTGAAAGTATGCGAACAAAAACAGAATAAAAGAAATTTGGTAAGTTTATCCCCGGTTTTGATCCTAATGTACGCCATCTTATTAGAAATTTGTAAAAATGCAATAAAAAAAATTAAAGAGCGAGACATTGTCGGCTGAATTTAATAAAAGACATGATATCAGCAAAAAGAGGAGACCAATATGCCAACTGCAAGTTAAAGAATCTAAAATAAAACAAGTAAAAAAATTCAAATACTTCGGAAATGTTTTGACAGAGGATAGAAAATGCGACACGGAGATTCGAAAGCACATTAGCATGGCCAAAAACGCGTTTCAGAATCTAGCCAGAGTACTGAAAGACAGGAAAATCTCATTAGAAACAAAGAAAAAAGTGCTACATTGCTATGTGATAACTGTCCTTCTGTATGAAAGTGAATGCTGGACGATCTTATAAAAGATGAAAGGGTGTCTTGAAGTAGCAGAAATGTAGTTTTACAAAAGAATGCTGAGGATACCATGGGCAAAGCACGTTTGCAACGATGATGTGTTGGAAAGGATGCAAGCGAGAAGAAAAATTTTAATAAATATCAAGAAGAAAAAAAAAGAGGTTCCTGGGACACGTGATGAGGAAGGAAGGCCTGGAGAACTTCATACTCACAGGTCGAATAAATAGAAGAAGAGACAGAGGAAAGAAGCGTGAGACGTACTTGTTATGACGGAGCGGGACTTGAAAGAGATACCAAGAGAAAAATTACTGAGAACGACAAGAAACAGAGCCAAGTGGAAGTCCATGATCGCCTACGTTCCGAAGGGACACGGCACATGAAGAAGAAGATATCCCTAGCCAGGTACAGCGGAAAGAGAATAATCAATCACCGCTGATTAAATATTCCCTGATTTTAAACAGACCGATAAGCATCTGAAAAAGATCGGAAAGCAGAATGGTTGAAATATTTTCAAAAATGAGGACAACAGTCCGAAAGTAAATAATTTGAATAATAACAATCCTTGTTATTTTACAGCCCCGCACACATATATTGTGCATTTGGGCATCAATCTCTGTTTTATGCAGGTTTCATGGAAAATGACAGAAAATATATTATCATTAATTTTTTTTCATATAATTTTCATGTGTTCTTATGATTTTTTTTTCAGAAATCAAATTATACACGAATTGTGTTTATATATATATATATTTAGTATATCGAGGCAGCAAGTAATTTTCTAAACATATGCTATTAAATATAAGAGACAATGAATGTCTATTATGTTTAATCATGGGCCGTTCTAAACGTCGTATTTTTGCTTTAATTTCAGTTGAACATAAAGACAAAAATTCTCCAACATTTGGATAATTATTTATTGGTTTTCTTCTAAGCTTTCGGCTCACATGAGCCATCTTCAGAGAGGTTGTTTAAACTGAAATATTATACAATCCACCATCACCGACGATTTTATTTTGTGTTGACATAAAACTCCGCTTGGCAACGGCAATAGTTACCAAAAATAATAAACGCAGTTCTTAAGTTTGCGATGCGGTTTTATGACCTGACACCGCGGGATAGCGCGAAATGACAACAAAACCATGTCGTCAAATGCAATGTAATATGTTATTTCCTGTTTTAAAGCTGATTTTATTGAGTGTTGGTTGTTTTGATTTGATGTACATGGCCTCCAATATATATATATATATATATATATATATATATATATAAAACAGTTATTACTTAGAGTCAAATTAAATCAGTAAACAGTTATAGTAAAAGTTCCTCATACACATTTAAATTAAAAATAAAGATTTTTCATATGCATAGCTTAAAATTAGGAACATCAGCGTATTACGCTAACATGGTTTCAACCTTTCGGTATCATCAAACGTTAAGGACTAACTGATCTCATAACGCCTTGGTTTGAACGCACAACTGGAATTGTAAAATAAGGATTTACTTAAGACTAGCGAAATAGTATTGTAGATATTTTCACCCGTATTTATATCTTCTAATGTGTATACATCCGTACTTTCTTATTTAGTAAGCTTTTCTCTTTCTGGAAATGATGCTATAGCCAACTTTTCTTCTTGGCACAATCTGCAGACATCACTACAGCTGCAAGGTTTGACCTTTCTCAATATATTCCAGCATATATTAGGATTTTTGTCCTTACTTTCTATTAATTTCCACAAATAATTGGCTAGTTTATTACAGTCCTTGAGGCTATCTAGAAATTGCGGTGGTGATATCTGCAGATTTTGCCAACAAGAAAGATTGGCTATAGAATAATTTTCAGAGCGAGAAAGGTTACTAAAGGAAAATTCCGAAATAATGTTCGGATGTTCACACATTAGAATATACATTTTGAGTTTGTACAAAGTATGTACAATACTATTTCGCTAATCTTGACTAACTCCTACCCTTATTTTAAACTTCCGCTATGCGTTTTAAAATTCCTGTTGTTTATTCAAAATCAAGCGTTAAAAAATCAGGTAATCTGTAACGCCTAACAATACCGAGTCCATCGTAGCGTAATCCGCTGGTCTTCCTAATTTCGATAAAAACTATATATATGTTACGGATAATCACGAAGTATAACGAAATGGTTTAACAACCAACATATTGAAATTATTTGTTTGAAAATTATTTTTAGTCGATACTCGTATATGAGTAGATATTCTGTTTTTAATCAAACAGTAGATTTATATATTTATTTCTACCGGCCTGATTATTTACGATAAATTTTGTACAAAGATGTCCGTCATTCGGTAGAATTCGAACCTGCGACCCCTATCAATATATGACGCACATTTTTGTACAAAATTTACTAAATAAATACACAAATATATATATATATATATATATATATATATATATATATATATATATATATATATTTGTATATTGTATATATATAAATATTTGTATAAAATCCGTTCATACTCATGGATAATCTTTCTTGCATTACAATCAAAAGATATCAGAAATGAGCTGTAAAGTTGAAAGATGTTATTTTCATTCATTTCTCAAGGTATCCAAGTACTTTCAACCTCTTTTAGAGATCATCTTCAGGATTGTGAGTTGTGGTAACAAATGTAATCGGAAAACTGTGTTGATAAATATTACTGTAATTTTTTTCTGATTCAAATATAACGGTTGACAAATTGCTAGCGTTCATTAGAAAGTGAAAATTATCCAAAATGGATTTTTTATATGTTGCAATGTCAAGGTCATGCACGTGTTAAAGCATGAGAAAACTGTTCTTTTTATAAACATTTTAGAACATTACTACCGTATTCATATCTGATTTACGGCTTAAGTGTTTTAATGAATATTGCCTCAAGAATCTGTAGTTTGTTTTGTTGTTTTCTTGGTGTAGGATAGTTGTATTATCGACCATTATTTTTTATATTGTGAATGTAGACAGGAATGTTGTTGTAGAAATGAATGAATGGTCAGACAAATGTAATGTAACTCGTCCTGTTAATGTAGTTGTTGTAAATCCAATATATATATTTGTTTTTGTTTTTTTTGTTTTTTTTGTTTTTTTTTGTTTTTGTCGGAGATACATTCTCCCAAGGGACATTTGAATTGATAGATAATGTTGGTTTTACGTAACACATCATTTGGTGGGGAGGAGTTATTCCCGATAATTAAATTAGTATATTGTACCTTTTATAATATATTGTTAGTTTTAATTTTTTATGAGGATCAACGGAAGATATATAAATACGAATAAGATTTTTTATTATTTTCTAATCCTGTTTGTAGTTATCGCGCATCTGGTTGCAATATAAGAGTTTGATATTTTTAGGATCTTTTGTAGAAGTACCATATTTTGTTTGATGCGTATTGACATTTTTGAAATATCGTCTTATTTCTTCATCTACAATGTGGTTTGGGAAATCATTACAGTGGGGAAGACTCATTTTGTTGCATTTAAAAAAAGACCTTTCTATAGTCAATTTGAGTATACACTCAAATTGCATATATTAGATCGGACACAAGGCATGAGGTACCCAGTTAGAATCTAACTCATTATTCAATCATACTTTATCTAACGAGACAAACTTGCTAAGAATTTCACCACGTCGAAGTGCCCCAAATATTTTTCTAATCATAAATTAAATGTGGCACAAGGCCGAAATAGTGGATAACCCTGTTAGAATTGAACTCGCTACTCAGTTGTAATTGATTTATCGATTCAAATATCCAATAGCCAATATCCCACTTCGAAGTGCCTTTAAACCTCATCTTCATCGTTCCGTATTTAGTTTTGATACAACGTGATCGTAAGATTTTAGTATAGTAAAAATCCAAAAGTTACACATTTCCATCGCATTGATCGAAATCGTCTCGTCTATACATTGATTTTATGCTCGCAGTCTACAAACGTCGGCTTACTAACCAATGTAAATGCATTCATCATTGTCTTTACAGAAGGATTATCTTTTCTCAATACCTGCATCTTACAAACTTAGCTGCAATAGTGAATGCATGAATAAGATTTTTATCATGGTTTTGAGTCGCTAATAATGACCTAGGTTTTTCTCAGCTGATTAGTGTGGCCTCTGCGAAAGGGGCACTTGTTTTCACATTGATTGAAGCAGTGTGTCTGACAGCCGGCGGAGAATCCGGTATTGACTAATTCGAATTTTTTCTTGTTCTTATGTTGCTTTCATTAAAAGAAAAAGTAATTTACGTAGAGAAAATGTATAGAAAGTGCTCTGATTTTGGAGTTTTCTTATGCGCTCTGGTTCTCAGGACGTTTCACTCTTCTAAGCAAATCTTCCGTTGTCGAAGTATGGATATCTAAAAGAAATTCATCAAAAAGCAAAAATTTTGGGATACTAAATGAAATTGGCCTAATTGTTGCGTCGGACACCAGGAAGGAGGAAATATAAAGTTTCAAATTTAGCGATGCTACATCTTCAGCATTACTTCTTGGTGTCTAATTATAACTGAATAACTGACGTTAACGTTTACATTTTCCATATATATATATATATATATATATATATATATATATGATAAAAATATAAATATATATGATAAAAAGTATAATTTTTAGGTATGCTGCTATTTATGGGTAAAAGTACTCAGTATCAAAGATAGAACGTATGCAAATTTGTATGGGCACCGCATTGGGATCCACGATTATTTCTACTCAATAGCCATAGCCCCTAGAATTAAATGAAATATAACCGTTGCCGTCAACCCAATAACCAGTCGGATAATATAAGAGACCTTACACCCATAAAACATCATTAACCATACATATATAAAAAGACGAAATAAAACCAGACACAATGGCCTTAAGATTGCGTTTAAGCAAAAATAGACATCAATGTCCCCTTATATATATATATATATATATATATATATATATATATATATATATATATATAACGTAGAATATTTGGTATTTAAGTCAGGTAGATTCTGATAGAGATAAACTCTAAAGAACTCAATGTTAAAGTTATTTATTTAATTTAACAGGGTAATATCATCTAGAAAAATTTTCGATATTCTACAATTTCATGGGTGATACACATTTCGCATCCAAAACCTGCCGCTCTTCAGACCCAAATGAGACAACCATGATACAACATATATATATATATATATATATATATATATATATATATATATAATTTCATTAATAAGGACATTAATTTAGTTTGATGAAGTTATTTTAAATTAATAAAACGGGATACATAATATTTTTCACGTGATTTCATTTATTACTTAAATTTCACACATCACAACACACACCGAGACATATATATATATATATATATATATATATATATATATATATGATAGCATAAATAAATAGAACAAAAATCATATATCCATTTAATATAAACAATTTAATATAAATGTATATTTGTATGAGTGTAGGATAAATCTGTAGATATTTCCAATTAAATCGTTGAAATGTAGCCAAATGTTTTGATGATTTTTTATTTAAATGTTTTATATAAACGTATACTTGTGATTTTGTATATGGAAATGCTGTTGTCACTTACATGTGGTTCATTGAAAATTTGCTTTATTGTGATAAATTTGTTTTGGCTGGAATTTTTCATTACAATTATTAGAGAGAGAGAGAGAGAAAGAGAGGGAGAGAGAGAGCGAGAGAACGAGAGAGATATTTCTGCGCTTACATATACACTTATATATATATATATATATATATATATATATATATATAGTGGGTACATTTGACAAATATTCACAAACTTTGGGGTAGATTTCCTCACACTACAACAAGGACAAACGTCCATGTAAGCATATGCCGGCAAAACCTTCGTTTTTGTGTTATTATTTTGAAAGAGATTTTACGGTAGATGGCGCTGTGTTGTTACCCTGACTGGGTTACATTTGTCATTCGTGCACATTTGTAACTAGTCTGTCTTCAAGGTTTAACGAACGTAGTGGTGAGTTAACTGAGAAGTGTTCTGTTTAACAAAGGCAAGATATTTATATTGTGAGCAGGCAGATGTGATCTTTTACATACGGCCACTGATCACTCACCACGAGAGAACTTTTGCTGGTGATTTCAGGCAAAAGGGCAAAGAAAATCAAACTTTGGATCGTTAATACAAGAAGAAGGCCAACATCATCCAAAATTGGAAAAAAAAAACTAGCTGTCAATATTTAATTCAGACGTCAACATGATTGGAACATGATTGCAAAATATCTGGAAAAACCTAGTTCTAGATTATTAATTCTGTAAGAAGATTAGCATTATGTGAAATACAGAAAAAATTACCTCTAAATTGTTAATTCTAGGGGAAGGTCAACAACATGCTGGGGTGAACTTGTTTATGGTCGTAAATTGTGGAGGAATGCTACCTCATTTGAAATGACTGAGAAAAACTGGCTCTTGATCGATAATTATAGAAAGAAAAATGACATTATGTAAAATGACTGGAAAAAGATGACTCTTGGTCGTTAATTCTGGAAGAAGGTCAGAATCATGCAAAAGGTCTAAGAAAACTAAGCTTTAGATCGTTAATTCTGGAGGAATGCCAACAACATGCAAAATGACAGGGAAAACTTAGGTCTAGATCTTTAATTAAGTTCAAGATAATGCAAAATTATAGAGAAAACCTACCTCCTGGGTAATTCTGGAAAAAGTCTATCATCATACCAAATGACGAGGAAAACCTAGCCCTTTATCATTAATTCTGGAAGGATGCCAACATTATACAAACTGGCAAAACTTACCACTTGGTAGTTATTTTTTGAGGATGGACAACATCATGCAAAATAAATGGGAAAACGTAAATCTTGATCGTTAATTCTGAAGGAAAGCAAATATCATGAAAAATGACTGTAAAACTTAGCTCTTCATCGTTAACTTTGGAGGAAGTCCAAAATCATGAAAAATGACCGAAAAAAAACTGTCTATTGATCGTTAACTATGGAGTTAGACCACCATCATGAAGGGAGGCCACCATCTGGTGATTAGCTGTGCACAATGGTAAGAGAACGTGGGAACATAACTATGTTACGTATGAAAACATCAAAATATATATTCTTGTGTGTATCGATATTAATTTCCTTGAAAGTTTTGTCACAAATTTTCATCTCATGTAACAAATTTGCGATTAAGTAAGACACTCAAAAAAGTAGAAATGAGTCACTCATAACTGTATTACATTAATGTAACAACTACTACATAAAAACCTGAGCTTTAGTAAATTCTCAAAAAAAAAAAAGATAAGATTCTAGCAGGGTTAAAAAAAACCTACATTCCCATTTGCCAATATTTGATGATGTATTAAACGATGACATTGGTTGAAAATCGTGTTATAGTCACATGACATTGACACTTTGATTTTATTTAAACTTAGGTAAGTATCCTCATGATTGTTTTTTAATTATTGTTTGTAGTTATAACTGTTGTAAATAATGTTTACGTATTCATCTATAAGAATATAGAAATACGTTTTTTTCAATTTCACCTGCTATAACACGACCCTTATACACAAAAAATATGCTCTATAATTGAATGAAATTCATGGTAAATAAATCTATTACGTGTTATGTCATTTAAAATCACTTAATGTAAATTACTGAAGTAATGTTCTTATTAACTGACTTGATGGCATTATATATATATATATATATATGTATATATATTATTTTATTAAATTACTTTAATCCGAAACGGAAAAGTAGGAAGGTAAATTCCAAGAACCGAACCTGATCCTAATTAATATTAAAAATTTTAATATTAAAAAATGATACAGGAGAAGAGTTCAATATAATTAAAATTACAGAGCCAAAATAAATTAAAATAAATTTTCAAAATTCAGAAATGTTGAATGAATATTTCAACATGAAATCCCTAAGAGAGATGTCACGCCTCCTCAGCAACAGTTCGTCTATATTCGAGAGGAGAATAAAAATAAGATTAAAAAAAGAAATAAAAAAATAAAAAAAAAATAAATAAATATAAATATATATATATATATATATATATATATATATATATATATATATATATATATATATTCATAGCATAGTTCATTCAGTAATGAATTTGAACACTCTCTACCTCTGAGCTCAGTTCCGGTATCCTCTACCGAGCGTTCATACCTAAGGGTTAGAATCGCCGACTGATATCAATTCGGTCGAGTTTCAATCCTGGCTAGGAACAATCGGATGTCTAACCGTACTGGTGAGCTGTGATACAGCGAAACAGATCTGTCTGTGGATGACTATATATGTATGGGTTTTTTATTTTTTGTACAACAAAATGCTAATACGCACTTCCTCAGGAGGAACACCATGGTGAGAAATGACGGACTATAAATAAACAAATAGTTTTAATGACATCGTTTAAAAACAGAAAAAAGTGATATAAAAAAGATCAAAAGATCCGTTTAAAAAAAGAAGAAAAACCCAAGACAAGCCTTTCGTCAGACAAAACTAGCCATGGGTATATGGCGGAAGAAGATGTTTAAAGTTGGGGAAAATTTTGGTAAAATTTAGGTAATGTTCAGAAAGAGGTGGGGGGAGCGGATTTTTTAAGCGTATCTTTTGATCTTTTTCGATATCACTTCTTTCTGTTTTTAAGTGATATTATTAAAACTATTTTTTTTTATAGTTGCCATTTCTCACCATGGTCCTCCTCCTTAAGTATATATATATATATATATATTGTCATCCGCAGACAGATCTATTTCACTGCATGACACCTGATCAATACGGTTAGACATTTGATTGCTTTTAACCCAGGATTGAAACCCCTGCCGAATTGGCATCAGTCGGCGATTCTACCTCTGAGCTACAGGCGCTCATAGAAGGGCGCAGTCTTTTAGCGTATGATGTATCATAGGCAATAGCCAGAGTGCTCTAATGCATTACTGAATGAGCGATGCGTAGATGCTACAGTAGCTACTGTTTTATCAAAGCCTACCATTCTTCTACAGTGTTCAATCAGGGTGTGAGAGCGTAAATAGTCATCCGCAGACAGATTTCTCTCTCTCTCTCTCTCTCTCTCTCTATATATATATATATATATATATATATATATATATATATAAGCCGTATGAAGAACGCATTTACAAACTTTGGGATCGGTTTTCTGACAACAAAAAGAAGTACAAAATAGTATATATGTATGCAAACCCTTCGTTTTTTAGTTATTAATATTAATGTTTATGGTTAAAGCTGTTGAATATACAATTCAAGATATCTTCCAAAAATACTTTTACAGACTTTAGGCTTCGAATTTATGACAAAAACAAGGTAAACTGTCCACATAAACATATGTAAAAATAGACATATTTGTACCTCAACACAGCAAATGGTCATGATATCCTCCGTTTGCTTCTACACACGCATTGACGCGCCTGATCATCGACTGGCAAAAGCTTTCAAATTCTATCACAAGGTATCAAATGACTTCGCAGGCTCTCATGACTGAAGTATCTCGCCATTATTAATATCTCTCCATTATTAATATCCGCTGCAGAGACCACTTAGTTTTTGTGGTCCCGCAGGTAAAAATACAACGGATTGGAGTCGAATGAACGTGCAGGTTATAATATCCGTCTTTCCCTACCTATTCATATTTTATAGTATATGTCAGCCGGTACATTGCGATCAGTGTGATTAAATGTACTAGAGCCGATTATGCAAGAACCACATGGGCCTTCATGTTAGCAGAGATACATCTTCTAGCAGGTCTGAAAGTGTATTAGTCCACACATTAATCGTAAAATGATGTTGCTGTCTATCCGATATTGTACCGATCCGCTCCCAACCGTTAATTGTGCAAATTTGTTATTCCAACTCTACTAAATGCCCTTTCATCTGCTTACACCCAAAAATATATGAATATATATGTATTGAAAGGAGTTTTCCTTTCAATACATATTATATTTGTAAATTCGCGTAGTAAATCTAAATACTTTCAATATATTTTTCAGTTAATATGATTTATTTTGGTTCATTGTAAGAAAAAAATCTAGACATTTATTTATTGATTCTGTTGTATATTTTCCTGTTCCTTGTTCTTTATTCCTCATTTTTTTTCTGAAAAACGGCCTAGAATGATCCTGTACAGTGGCTACATGGATTTGCTTCTTTAAATAGATACTGTAATTAAAACAATGTCGAGAAGAAAATAAACCGGTAGAAGATATAGTATAGACAAGAAATCGAGATACTTTTTTGTTCGGGTAAATTATTTACGCCTTTAAGTGCAATTAGCAAAATCTAAACTTATTTATAAATGGAACTTTGTCTGTGTGAGTGTGTCTCTGTGTGTGTGTGTGTGTGTGTGTGTATGTGTGTGTGTGTGTGTGTGTGTGTGTGTGTGTGTGTGTGTGTGTCCGTTACCTATAGACTGCGAAACGGCTGAACCGATTTTCTTGAAAATTTGCACAGTTGTACTATAAGCGTCTTTGTGTGTTCTTAGCTAGGTTTTGTGTCGAGGTATCCCCAATAAATATCGAAAATCGATAATCGAAAAAATCGGGTTATAGAAGGAGTGGTCCGATTTTAATGAAATTTGATACACTCATTGACAAACATATAAGAAACGATATTCAGAAGTTTCAAGGTTGCAGTTTTTACAATAGCGCATAAAATCGATAATATATATATAAGGCTGGATGTTTGTGTGTGTGTCTGTTTATCTGCCTGTATGTCTGTATTTTTTTCAGCCCTTTTATTTTAGTTTTTGCTTCCGGCTTGGCTCTAAGTAGGCATAATTGTAGTTCTTAGTCTCAGCCATGATACCATTTACTGAGATGACTTATTTAGCCTTCAAAATTCTGTTTACGACGAAAAAAATTTATTTGATATCGATACCAGGACATCAAAATTTGACTTACATCCATTCATTTTTCTTTCAGTCTACGGTTTCGCTTTAACTGGAAACAACTATTACTTTTTAGTCTTTCGTGCCAACCTCCAAAGCGTCTGAGATCCAGGACCATAGATTCATTTTAAAGCTTCATTACACCCGAGCAACGCCGGGCTATACTGCTAGTATACTATACATACATTGCAGTTCTAAAGTTTGAAGTGACTCCTGATAATTTTTTAAATGGCCCAAAACGTAGTTGTTTTGTACTTTAAATAAGAGAAAATGATCATACATGGTTAAAAAAAAAGTGAGACATGATTTTTCAATTAGAAATTTTATATAAGACAAAAAAAATCTATTTTATTATTAAACTCTCGTTAGATTATTCTTCTTTAGACTTGATTACTGCAAAACAAATTTTTGGCATTCGTTGCAAAATTTTCTCAAAGTATGTTTGATAATTGATTCCATTCTTTTTTACAAGGATTCTTTTTCTTTCTTTTTTTCACTTTCCTGTCAAGTTCATTCCATATTAATTCTAGGTGTTGCTTCAGACTTTTGTAATGTAGTATATATAAAAATTTCTGACCAAATGAGATCATCGTTTCAACTCATTAATGCCTACCGTAGAATGTTTAGTATGGTTGGTATTAGTATATTATAGTCCAGGGTGCCCAGTAAAAAAGCGATAAATTTAGAAAGAAATTTATTTAACTATCATGATCCAGGCAAAAACTTAACAATCATCGTAGATTCTCGAAAGTTTTGCCTAAACATTCTAAACAAAGTTGTAAGCGTAGGAGTTAGGAGACAACAGCTTTGAGGGTCTGGTGTGAAGAGGAATTTTATTTCAGTCCTCAGTTAATTTCTATTTCAACGAACCAGTATCCACGACGGTTTTGCTTATGAGTTAGAAATATACTTCAAATACAGTAACAGATAACTTTCAGAGCCGAGCATTTAGAGTGATACTGAGATGGACCAATAAGAGCTTGTGAAAAAATTTTCCATTTTATTTACTGGGGACTTTCTGTAAAAACGTATAATTAATGACGGATTTTTTAAAATTATCTTACTGTTTTAGTTGTATTGACAACACTTTAATTTTCTCCATGTGATTTTTTCTTTTTTTTCTTTTTCTTTCATTTACTTCAATATCTTTTACAGATAAAAATTTTTGTGATTGTTTCTAACCCAAATCCTTCACTAAACAATTAAGAGAGCTCCTGATTTTAACTAAGTAAAAAGTAAATTTACTTAGTTTTTCTTAAATTGAGGTAGACAGACTCTACTATCCCCCGGTTTATACTCTTCCCCTTCTTTTGAACAGGAGTAGAAGCTTATCCCTTGATTCATGTTTAGGAAAGGGTTCCTGGTTTCTTTTCTTTTCTGAGGTCTTAAAAGTAGTGCTGTCGCATATTTTTTGTAATGTGTGTGTATGGTGGTAGCGCCTTTTCATACTGAGGATGCTGGGTTGGCAGTTTTCTGATTGCTGCTTCCAGCTGGTAGTTAGAAGCCTGAACTCTTGCGTAGCGTCTTGAGAGGCTGCTCTAATCAACAGTTGAATATAGTTTTGTTTTTTTTTGTAGTGCGATGTCGAGCATGGATGTACGTCCCCACAAGCGCCCCTGGTTTGCAGCTTGAGGACACATTATGCTGCAGTTTGCGCCAGTTCTCTTCCGATACATGCTGCATTTGATGACCGACTGATACTACTACTCTAGGTCCCACCTTGTAAAAAAGACCTTAATCCTGATAACACAAAATCAAAAATATAGCACTAAATCAGCTAAACAAAGACACCTAAGACCACCAACATCTCTTTCTCGAACGTCCGTGATATTAGTACTAAATTTTGCAGCGTGGAATTTTTACCCCATGAAAACTCCGCCGACATCCTAGCTCTCTTTGAAACTGACATTGCTTTCATCTGGTTGCTTTCCACTCTTTAGAAAGGATTCCAAAGTCCATATGGAGTTTATCTCAGCGAACATCTCTCTCTAGTTAGGGTGATTTCTCTTGAATCTCAAGACTATTTTTACATGTGTTTCCATCTCCTTCAACTAAGCTCAGTTAGCTATTTATTTATTTACTCTTCCCCCTCCTCTCCCGACTGTCTCATTCTAGACAGCATTTCGGACAATATAGACAAGGCCATTTCCTCAAATCTGTTCATTAATATATTTGTGTTCGACTACCCACCACAACAAGTGGTTAGAAAACTCTGTCAAAAAAATCTCTTACCAATTTGTTGATTTCCCTTGCGTTTCCCCAATAACCTTGATGGATTCTGCTCACTGCTAAATCTTTCAGTATTTGTCTATATATCTGAGATGAGGTAGCATTTACACTATTTACATTTTTCGGACTATTGTCCTTATCTCCGTTGCCATTTCCACGACGTTTTGGTAGCATCTGAAGAAGTTCGGAGCGTACAACGACCGAAACGTCGTGGAAATGGCAACGAAGATGAGGACAATAGTCTGAAAAATTTAAATAATGCTAGATCTTTGTTTCACTTCTATCCGTGACTCTTGACTTGTCATATAGCACTATCCACTAGGCAACTTTAATAATTTCCGTTAATATCTTATTCCACTCCGCTTCATTCCAGGAAACCCCTTCCAGCAAAATATCTTACTGCTATCAAAGAGCGGACTGAGATGCGTTTCGCGTCTTCCTTTGTGATGTCCCTTGAAACGATGATTTTAGCTTCCTTGTTGAAGACTGTGCATTCAAGGGTAAAAGCCGGCATAATGCTTTTATCCCATTCTAGGAAGTTCTCAAGCCTTATTTTTGTTATTATTTCTCTCGGTCTCCATTGTTCACAGGAACCACTTCTGGCAATGAATACAAGCAAGTCCTAAATGATGCTAAGCTAATGTTTGCTAATAAACTAAAAAAACGTATAGCATCCCGCAAATTTGATTCTAAGGTCTACTAGCGGCGCTGCAAAAACAACAGCAAATATTCGATTTCTTCACTACTCAATAATTGTGTAGTTCTCACATCCACAGATTGAGTGCTTTGCTCGCAAATTTTCTTACAACTCCATACTTGACACATCTGGAGTGCCTACACCCGACTTCCCTCCTGTAACTGAGGTCAACAGAGCGATCTTTACATAAATCTTCTCTGTTCTCTAACATTTCTATAATGGATTCCCATAAAGCAAGTGGATGGGACAACATTCCAGTCATCGTCCTTAAGAAATGTGCCCCTGAGCTCTCTCCTGTACATTCTAAACTATATAACAATTGTCTTACTGCTTCTAGCTTCTCTGTTCGTTGGAAGTCTTCCTCCGTCGTTCCTGTTTTTAAAAACTCCTTCTAACTATCGACTTATCAGCCTCTTACCGCTTTTTGGCAAAATGTTCGAGGCTATTACTAATGATGAAATGATTCAGTATCTCACATCCAACAAATTGTTTTCTGATAAGCAGTATGGCCTCCACTTTGCCAGGACTACTTGAAAGCATTTGAAAGGATTTGGTATACTGGCCTTTTTCCAAAAGTTACAGATCTACGGTATAACTGGACAACTGTTCAATTTAATGCAATCATTCCTGTCAAATTGTAAAATGATAGTCGTTCTGAATGGGCATGCTTCCATGTCCTTTCATATGAACGAGGTTATCCTTCAAGACTCTATCCTCGGTCCTACGCTCTTCTTGATATTTATCTTCCTGATCTAATCTGTTCCCAAGTTGACATCGATGCAGATGATACCACCATCGACTCCTGTCTCAGTATGAAGTCTGCCAGGGCTGAAAAGTAGATCTCGCTTCTGCTCTTGGAAAGAACCTCCAATCTATGATGGATTACGGTAATAAATGACTCGTAAATTTAAATGCTTACCAAAACGAAGCTACTCTTTAACAACCATAGAGAAGCATTCCTCCTTTCGATTAATATGGATCATACTAGTCTCCTCGAAAGCAATACACTGCGCAACCTCGGCCTCACTCTCATAGCTGACAAATAAAATGAATACATTGAATCAATAGCTACACCCACTGCTAAGAAGGTTGAATCACTGTGCTTAGGTAAGATGTTTTTTTCGTCAGAAACCATCTTGCACATTTATAAATCTACCATTCGTCTGCTGCCGTATTTGGCCAGGTGCTCCTGCTGTTTATATCGGGTTTCTTGACAAAATCCAGAGGATGATCTACCATATAATTGGTCGCTATTTGACTGCTCGCCTTCAGACTCTATTTCATCGACGGAATGTGGCTTCTCTCTGTTTTTTCTCCGGGTATTTTCACGGCTTCATGAGCTTATCCGTGCAACTAGATTGGCAACTCGGTCCCATCATTTTGTCAAATTAGGCAGATGTAATCGCCAATTTTACTCTATCAGTTTCTTTCCATGCACCTTCCGCCTGTGGAAATTCCTTTTCCACGCTTGCTTCCCTGATAGCTACAATCTCCAAACATTTAAATGCAACGTCAATTGCTATCTTTTATCTCCGTGACTCCCACCGCTATCTTACCCGTTTTACAACATCACCTGTACTGTTTTCTTTCCTGTCTTCTCTTTCCTCTCATTGAAACCCGCCCGCACACCAGTGGCAGTACTGCTTTGCTTGTGGCGAAACGACTATAAAAATTATTAAGATATAGATTATGCAAAAGGGTTTTATATGTTAGAATTGCTAGGTTACATTAAGATATTTGAGAAGGATATTAAAATAATCTAGACCCGAAATTAACCGCATGTATGCAAATAGAAAATGAATTCAGTAAATCTGTAACAATAGAAACGTGCATATATGATATATAGATAATATAATATACATATAACAAATTGCACACATATATATATATATATATATATATATATATATAAATTCCGATGTTCAAATTAATTGTATGGTCATTTCTACATGAAATCCTTAAGAGAAATTTCACGCATCATCGGCAACTTCTTTATTTCAAAATAAACCAACATATTTTACCGGCGGAAGTTCCACCTTGATCAGTTTTAATATTAATGTAATTAATATTAATTACGATCGGGTATTTGGGATTTACTTTTTTGCTTTTCCTTTTGGATTAAAGTTTTACATATATTTCAAATAACAATAGAAACGTGTGTTTTCAAAACAGGATGTGCGAAACCTAAACAATGAGGCGATTCGGTGAGAATTAGAAGTCATACCGTGATTCATTATAGGCGGCCACAATCTTAATAGCTTAAGATAAGCAAATGACTCAGTATTAATAGGAGACACAGAAAGGAAACTACAAAATCTCCTGCAGAAACTAATTAAGGAAAATGAAAAGAAAAATACCAATGTCATAAAGGCACTAAAATCAAACAATTACCACAATTTATATAACTGGTATGTATTTAAAAAGAGGATGGAAAATTCGACAGAGAAATTCGACGGTGCATTGGAATAGCGAAAGTTGCCTTCTAAAAGCTAACCTAAGTATTAAGAAACGGACATCTCGTTAGAAACAATGAAAAGAGTGTTACGTAACTAATACATAATGCCACTTCTTCTATATGGCAGGGAGTGCTGAACTATTTTCACACAGATGAAGAAGGGACTTGAAGCAACCAAAATCTAGTTCTTACCCAAGTAATTTTGATCTCGTTCAAGATCAGCCTCAAGGCTGAATTACAAAGACAAACTATTGTAGGGAAGAAACTACGGCGCCTTCCTTGATGAATTTAATAAAGTGTAAAAGAAACTGATTAGAGAACTAAACAGAAGTATTATAAAAATAGACATAATATGTTTATGTTATTAAATGAAACACGCTTGAATGAACATATATATTGTCTCTGTGGCGCCTTCTGTAGCTGTCTGCCATGTGTAGGCGTCTTTATCTGGTGGTTCAACTGTCAAGATCTGTTGTAATCCACATCCGCTTCTTCCATCGTTGAGGACTTTGAGGTTGGTCGCGATTAGCCTGGTTCCACGTCTTCGAACTTGCAGCTAGGAGTGGCCTTACCAGGAATGTATAACCCCCGATTAAATTGTTCTCGGAGTAATTGAGCCGCGACAAGGAACAATCAAAAATTGTGATATATATATATATATATATATATACGTCATTTGAACTTTTTAAGGGATAATTAATACTATAATTTTTTTGATGTAGTACATTTCAGTTATAATTTGAAGGTTGAGATAAATGTTTGATATTGAGAGGTCCATTTAGCACAAGAGTAAAAATAAGACACAACTTCAGTTTACACCTGATTTAGAATATTTGAATAGTCCCTCCCCGGCATTTCAAATCATATTACGTCAAATCCAGGGCAATATCTAGATGGGTGCCCGCTTGGGAATATCAGGTTGGATAAGCGGATGATATAATGTATTATGACACGAAATTATAAATCCTAGACACGAGTTCCGATTCCAATTGTGTTCTTTACGCGAAAATTTAACTTTTATTAAGTAACAAATTATCAAAATAAAAATATATACATATGAGTATGAATAAGAGTGCCCAATGACTTGAACCTCAAAGTCTATATCCGGATACCCAACTCAGTCGAAATAACAATTTACGACAAATATCAACAAATATGAATGGATACAAGCGAACACGAACGCAAGAGATTTACACAAAATAAAATGGGGAGAACCATATAATTATGAGCACATGTGGTATGATGTTTGTGGTAACATAATATTCGTGGAAGTGTATGCGTATTCTAACATGGGCCCAAGAATATAATAGCTTATCTTTATGTCAGTTCCTTCTCTCTTATTTTAATGTCTTTTCTTTTCTTTGTTCCTCTTTCTTTATATAACTTCGGACTCAAACACGGTCCACTTGAAATGTATGTATCTGTGACTGTCTATTTTCTTTCAGTTGTCTGTCGTATTTTCAGCATATAAATTTCTGAAATATCCGCACTTTTTTATTTCTTTCTTCAAACAAGCGTCGTATTTTCTGCACTCAAACAATACTGAGGTTTCTTCACTTCCATATCTCTTTGCTCACACGTTATCTTCTCTTCGTCGCTATCTTTCTTTGATATCTTGATAAACAACTCTGCTTCGCCTTCTTTCTCTTCTTTTAACAAATAACAATCAGAATACAAATAACATTACAGCTTCTCTTATCTTCTCTTCGTTGCAATCTTTCCTTCTTCCTTGAAAAACGATTCGGCTTCGTCTTCTTTCTCTTCTTTTAACGAATAAGAATTTATAAGTTCGTTTTTCTTATCCGGAGTTGCTTAAGATGATTTGGTCAAATTACGCCATTATCTCAAATGCGTTTTCCTTTTCTTTCATAAGTTATTAGCGCTCATCAATCGTGACTTGCTAATCCAAGATCGGATCTGTAACTTATTTCCAATCTCTGCTTTCCACGTGACTTGTCTTTGGCACGGATCTTAGCTCTTGCTGCTTCACGACCTCATGTCTAGCCTCTGTCTATTTCCTGTCTAGATATTTGTTACTAAGGGTGTCCGGGTATAACCAACCTCGACCTGTTATCCCAAAACTGACTTTAGGTTCCCATGTGACCATCTCCTTGTTACCACGCGGAGACCAATCGCAATATATTTGTGTTGGTGTGTGTGTAGCTATCTATATCCGTAACAACCAGGAACTTCAGCTGTTTTTTTTTCTTATGGTCACTATTAATTTTCTCTTTTCGTTTTCATCCTTTCTAAAGCCTCACATGCTCGATCTATGATATCCGCAGCATCCTACTGTAAAACCACTTTTCAGCTGCTTCAAGTTTTTCCTTCATCTTTGATGATATTGTACAGCATTCACTGCCATGTTGAAGAACAGACATCGCATAGCAATCCAGTACTCTCTTTCTTGTTTCTAGCGGAATTTCTCTGTCTCTTAATACTCTGCTCAGCTTCTGGAATGCTTCTTTCGCCATGCCATTTGCCTTTTGTAATTGATAATACAATACCTTCTTGGGTATGACGATAAGCTACATCGAGCGGGAAGACCACTGATCGGGAGATTTTAAGGAGCGTGAAATCACCATTTTTATTGCTGTTGTTCCCATGTCTAACTGACCCTGTTAAGCTTCCAAATATATATAAATATATAAACCCCAAACTGGTGTGAAAACACTATGAAATTATAAAAATACATTTTATAATGAAAATCTCAGCGAAATATTTCATGCGCAAAAAAAAATCATCAAAATGGTTTTCTTTTATGTACCGTCTCTTCATAGCGTAGACGATTACAGCTACATCTTCCTGTCCCTTGAAGCTCTCAATATATTTTGTGTTGTTATTTCTCCCAAACCCTGCTCAGCAATACATTTGCTTAAGACCACCAAGTATGTCACGCGCTGTTTTCCTCTGTTCACCTTTTTCTATATCCGCCCTGTGAGTATCAGATGCTCGAAGCCTTCTTTTCTCATTACTTGCCCCAGAAACTTCAACTGTCTCTTCCTGACATTAAGTATAAGATTAACCTTTAGTTTCCATTCTCTCCAAAACCTTGTCGGTCCTGGGTAAAACGGCAAACTGCATCTGGTAGCAAGGACTCTAATTAGGAGTCTGTGAAGAGCATGGAACCACCTCTTAACTGCTGTTGTTCCCAGGTTCACCCTGACCCGGAGTGGTAGCACCTGTTAGGGTCCCAGCTATGGGCAAATAGTTAACCGCCAAACTTGGGTCAAAAAACTATAAAAGTATAAAAATATATTTTTATAGAAATATATACATAAAAATAGACTTTTTTGAAGAAAAAAATTAAATATTACCATAAACAATTTTTGAAAGAAAAATATTGCCATAATACTTTTTTGAAAGAAAATATTATTACCAGCAATACATTTTTGAATACAAAACTAGAAGACACCTTGAGTTTTCGAAAAAAATAAATAATTTTTTATCAGAATCTGACTTCTCACTATAACCGAATATTAAAAAGGTACCTTAAAAACCTACCTTTCTGAGCATTAAATAACCCACAGAGGTTGCTATGCCTTTAAAAAAAACTCAAACTCAAACCTTGTCGTTACTCATATCTTTGGTCAATGTTACCCTTTTTGAAAAAAATATTCCAGAAATACATTTCCATTAATAAAAATTACTAATGATTCCATGAAAATTAAATTTCAGCATTAAATGACCATAAGGAGTTCATATGCCGCAAAAAAACAACAAAAAAATCAAACAAACAAACAAACAAACAAACAAAAAAAAACGAAAGATAAAATAAACGCCGCCTGAATTATTAGTAAAGTGAATTAATTATTTGTAACTTGCCTTGAAATACAATTATCTTCGATGTTGCAAATTTCCAGAAACTTTTACAAATCATCAGGTGTCCATTTAAGGAAAAAAAATCTATGTCCATCTTTAAAAGATTAAGTCATATTACCAAGGTAAGTGACGTATCAATTTAATAAATAAATAAAATGAAATAAAATAAAATAAAATTGGCCCACACATAAGGGATTATATTCGCTTGATTTATAACGAAAGGATTTCTTCCGTCGCTCTCACTTCATTTTCCCTCTTTTAACTGCACTACTGCAGCTGGTTGTACAAGATCAAAGAAAACGCTAAATAACATATCGTGAATAATTTGACTAAATAAATGAATGAAAATAAAATAAAGACGGAAGAAATAAAAAATGATTGAACTCTTTAAAAGACAGAACATTTAGGTCGAAAAAGACAATTAACCCCTTATTGCAGTAACAGTAGTACCATCAAAATTCTATTTCAATATAAAAAATAATCTGCAATCAATTAAAATCATTTTACTCGGAATGAACAAAAATGTTCATTTAGCTTCTATTTAATGACAAAGATTTATGATTTAATTGATATCTAATTGATGTACAGATTCAATCAGAATAATTTTTGAAAATTAATAAATCAATTTGTTTATCTTCTGTTTTATAAGCACTTTTTACCTTTTTTCTAAATATTTTCCAAGACTTAAATCGACATTTTTTATAACATCTTTAGCGAGATAACATGAAACTCATGTGTCGTATTAATTAGGCCAAAAGAGAAAGAAAGACATTGATCAACTTGCCATCTTTAATCAAAGCTGACATTTTAATTCAGTTATTTATTTCAGGCGAACTGAATTCAGAAAATTCATAATAGAAAAAAAAGTCTCCTTGTAAATTTCTAAAAGGTCATTGTTCATAGGAATCACTTTGTCTACTGTACACACGGAATCCTTTCATCGCATTCGATTTAAAATAAATCATTCGAGAAATGTGTAAAGTAACCTTCAAAGATATTTTTAATATAAAATAAAATTTTAAAAAATATTTTAATATCGTCTTTTCAATGCTATCTGCTTTCTAGAACATCATAATTCAGCAGTTTTTCAAAGTTAAATTTATGTTTCTTTTCTTTTTCTTTTTTTTTTGTTAATATTGGTATTCACTTATTTTTAGCACTACGGCTATTATATAAAATTGGTCAACTGGGTTGGCAGTTGCAACAGATATTTTAAAACCTTAGTAAATGTATTTTCATACTGACTTCATGCTTCTTTGAAATTAAAAATTCTAAAACTATTTCTTATTACTTCTTTTCATGTAGCGTGTTCCTTCAAAAGCCATTGTTTATACCTTTCTACAATTTCCTATCCTTCGATTGTCTTCTTGATACCCTTCTTAGGGTAGCAAGTTAGTCCTCTGTGTCTCGCTAGACAATTATTCCACATCTATCTTACATATTTATAAGTTTGCCATTCGTCCTTGCTTTAAGTATTATTGTCACGTCTCATCTGGCGCTCCTGCTATATATTGATTGATTCTTGATAAAAATCAAAAAAAGAATCTGCAATATCATTGGTTCGATTTCTATGTGTTTTCTATATATACTTACATGGTAATTGTTCTGATGAACTGTCCTCTATGGTACGTGTTGTAGAGCGGCTGACACCCTTACAGCACTCTCAATGATAGAATAGTCTATTGTCTGAAATGGTCTATTTAGTAAAGAATTCGAGGCGTAATATTCGAGTAATATTCGGACTGCTTACTTCGGTGACTATTGCAATCTAAACCTCTCCTCTCTGTGTTGTATATCCGTCTAGCACCGGAAATTGTGTTGAATAATACCACAGCACAATTTCTTTGCGTATTTTATTCACCTCACGATACAACCCATTGTGAAGTATTATGGTTGCTGTAGTGACAATGTGTTGTTTTGGTGAAACGAATAATGAGGTATGTCTGGGTAAGTAATCGTAGCTAGATAAGTTTCAGATAAGACAGATTGAAGATCAGCCTTTTTTGGCCTTGTGCCACATTTTTGCATTAAAAAAAATAAATATCAATTTCTTTTGTTGTACCTAGATTTTATCAATTTAAACGAGTACTTGGTTGGTGGCGAGAACGAATTGATTAGATGGAACCAGATCGTCTATGCTGACAGTTTCTTTTCTCGCACGTTTTGCCGATGGAACTCTTTGCCGGTTTCTTGGATTCCAGTCAAGATTGATCTTCAAAATTTTGAATACAATGTCAATCGATATTTTTTGTATTATTCATTTCTGTTTTTTATCGTTATCATTCCGCATATTTCTGTTTTTCTCATTTTCTTTCACATCTCGGTAATCCATCCGAGTTTTAGCGGATTTTTTGCTTTGATTGGCGTAAAATTAATAAGAAATGTAAATGCGTTTAATTTAATCAAACTGGATAATATTTAACCTTTTAGCGTCTAAACATAGTTCGAAAATTATAATGAAAATCAGTATAAATTAATAACACGATGTATAACACGTTGTATAAGAACATATTGTACTTAAGTCCTTTCTGCGTATATTATCGATAAACTAAAATAATGAAAGAAAATAATATATATATGTATAAAATGTATAAAAATAAGTCTTACATTATATTCTACTAGTGAAAAGGTGGCACTAAAATTTGAGGCGCATCTCTTTGAATATCATATTTCTCAACTTTTAAACAAATAGTTAGATTACTATACATTTTTGTCATTACTGACGTCATTCTCTGCACATCGGGATGTGTACAAAAGACATACAGTGTGCAATAGTGCAAATTTCTAAATTTTTTGCGCATGCGCTTAGCTTGTTTGTCTCCACTACACAGTATAGTAGGGTTAGTTGTAAGAAAAAAGCATCCTGACGCAATTCCTACTAGCAAAAGCTGTACTCCTTGGCATTCGTGCCGGAGGCTCCAAAACAAATATTTCCGAGTGTTTGGATGTCAATTTGAGGACAATGCGGAGGATTTGGAAAAGTTGGATGAGTTTAATGTTGATTAGTACGTCATCCTGGAAAACTAGCTCTGATCGTTCTAATAAAAAATGAACTTTAGAATATATTGGTGAGGGCCTCAAACACAACATGGAGGCCTACATCGGAGTGTCAAAGGAGTGGTCGCTGTAAGATCCTATGTGTGGCAACAGGACTCTGCGCTATGGCATACAAGCATGAGAACCCACTCATGGCTTTAAGTAATTCAAGATGTTTACTTTTAGCAACCCAGTAAGTATGTATGTGGACCACAGGTATATACCTTTTAAAACTCCATGACAAGCTTCATCAACTTATTAAATTAACTACTGAATTGTAATCAGTTAGATGATTAAGGAGGATATCAAAATCTATAAATAACAGATTATCTAAAGGATTAAGAAAGAGTCTCAAGAAATTCAAAATATTGTATTCAAGAATATCCAGTATAATGCTTTTGTTCTGTTACTTGGGAATATGTAGTATTTGATTATGAAGTCAGATGAATTTAAAGTGAGAAAGTAGCTCTTGGAAAATCTTGTCCATTTGGTAAGAAAATATATGGAAATTGAATGGGCATTAATTGTTTACTTTAAATTTAAATTGATTTTTTTATCCTTTCATGAGTGGAAAACCACCCAAGAAAAGTTAAATAAAATACCAGCCATCAAACATGAAACTCTGCATTGGTCAGAATTAATGAGTCTATAACAAAATAGAATTTGTGAGCAGGCAACCACTAAAAACTCTTCAGGGACCTAAATTCAAGCATCTCATAAATGACACAAAATTAGACTTGGCTGGTTTTCCATCACATTCTCAGAGTGTTGAAACAGCAATGAAATTAACCCCTGAAATTCCCTGTGTTGTTCTGGGATTTTAAGCAAGACTAAGACCTTTCTTTGTCTCTAAAGACTCTTACACTGAAAAGTTTGACGATATAATTATGCAAATATTTGGATTGAATTAGTTTTCATGTAATATAAAATTTCTTTAGTAAAACAGCTAATTTTTTGTTTATTGTTGAAATAACATTTTTCAATCAGATATTGCCAAAATGAATGACTTTTTAAAGGTATTTTCAGTATGGAATTTTGGCTACAGTACTTCAAAAAGGATTTAAAGCTAAGAATCTAATCTAAAATTTTGTGTGAATTTTTTATCTCATCAATTACCAACAATATCTAGACTCTTCCAAACTTGATTTTTGGAAAACAGTGTAAAATCAACATCCCATATATATATATATATATATATATATATATATATATATATATATATATATGATGTATCAAACATATTTAACAAACTTTGTGTGCGTTTCCTGAATCGAACAACAAAAGTGAAAAATATTCTCCGTTTGATCTATACACTATGTCTTGCGGACACTTTCAAGTACTCCACATGGTGTCGAATGGATTCACAGGTTCATATGACACGTTGATGAGGCGTTTTTGCATTATTACTGTCTGCTGTATGAACCAATTGTTTTAGGTTTCCCCAAGGATTCAGTTTGAGGAAATGTGCAGGTCATAGAATCGTCGTACCCTACCTATCCATTTTTCATAGTAGATGTTAGCCAGTGTATCACGAACAATGTGACTAAAGTTTTCTTCGGCCGTATTATACATGAACCCCGTGCGTTTTCGTATTAGCTACAGTATATTGAAATACATTTCCTGTAGACATCTCCTGTAAGACGTTCTGGGAGAACATATTAACCTTGCAACCCACAAATTAATCGTAAACTGATGCTGGTGTCTATCCTGTATTGTAGCACGGGAACTTCAATTTGCCTACAGATGTTGATCGTGGAAATGTGACATTCCATCTCTTCCAAATATTGCCTCATCCGTAAACAAGTCTGAAGCGGCAACTAACGGATCGGCACTTTATGCAATAAACCATCTGCAAAAAATCTTTTGAGTGGTGAGTGATCAGAGGACAAAAGACCCTACACACGTTGCAAATGATACGGATGCAGGAGCAGCTCTTGAAGTACCCACTATGCTGTATTATGCGATGTACGACAGACTAGAGATACTTGACGTGTGCTGATATCTGGATCGACGCCTGTGAAAAATATTCTTCGTGGTTAGGCGTATGAGCAGATCTATGTCTTCCTTGATTCATAGTTAACGCTATCAAGGATCTTGTCCCAGCATCGCGACGATAAACAGCGGCAAAGGTTGAATGACTCCGTTGCCTTCGGTCTGGACACGCAATTTGGTACAGCCTTGCATTCATTACCACTCACACGTCCGTATGTAAAATCATATCTACATGGTCAAGATATGTATTTTTTTTTTTTTTTTAATCATATCACCCCAAGCAAGGCGGTAACGCCACTGATGTGCAGGGGGCTACATAAGAGTGAGAAGATTAGAAAAGAGAAAAACCGGAAACCGCATCCTAAACAGGAAACAAGGGATGAGCCTCTTCACCTGTTCAATAGACGTTGGTGGAGCGTGAACCGGGCGATAGTTTAGTCTATCTACTCCAATTGAAATATCCTACCATTGTTAAACACTACACTTCCCAGCTAACTTACTACTACACACGTTAAACGCTAAAGACAGACTAGCTACAAATGTACATGAAAACAAATCAATTTTAGTCGTTATGGCCACAAAGTGTGATCTACCGTAAACTTTCTTTAAACTTAGTAACTCAAATTACGATCGATTTGCGGACACATGTTTGTTTTCAATAGACGGGAACTTTTGGAGAGTCATTTTTGCTCACGACCTAAAGGGGCACGTAAATAAGAGAAAACTACTGTTGTTATGAAAATAATATAGCTATTTTTTTGCTGTTTTTTTTTTTCATGTTATCCTAATTTTCTTTTCATCATCCATGAAACCATATAATCTTTACATTGGTCGCCATTACGTTTTTGTTAATCAGATTTTCTGTCATAACTCTACTGAAAAGTTTCCTAGCCAAAATGAAAGAATATATAAAAGAAAAAAAAATAAACGTATTCAAAATAAATATCCCATTAAATCAAACTCAAGACAGGTTAGCAATTTCAGACCTTTTTCCTTCATAAATACTTTCCTTACGAAGCCTTATTGAAAAAGCTAAAGACTAATTTCCAGTAGCAGCCTCTTCATTCAGCACAATAAGAATTGATAATCGGTCAATGCTTTCAATTCAGTGTGAAACACTTTGTGTAAATATAAAGAGCGCGTCAGAGAAATTTCTAAATTAAATTTGAAATTTTTTGCAATATTCATTATTTGTTAGAAACTTTGAATGCAAATTTAGACATTTCAAATTCTATATCCATCAAATATGGCACCGTCTATAATTATGAGGCGAAACGCAGGGCAATTGAAAAATAAAACTGATTATCCTCTCAAATGAATAAGTCATTAATTCAGTCGAAAATACAATAACAAACGAATTTAAAATATTTGTCAATATTAGCGTCACTCAAATCTAATCTCTGTAATGTGGTGGGAATATTACTGAGCAAAATGCGAGGGAATAAATACTATTTTTTTAAATTTATGTACTGTGTCTCCCTTAAGACGTAGTCGATCATGGCTCTCCCAAACTTCTTATCCTTTGTAACTTTTACTAAATTATGTTTTTTTGTTATTTCTCCTGAATCCTGTCCTGCATCCATTTAATCCAGCTCACTATGTCATCCATTCTTTTCCGCTGTCGATTTCGTATTCAATCTGGACTGCTTCATGCGTTTAAACCCCTTTTTTCTTCAATATGGCAGTGAACGCTGGACAATATCATCAAAGATGAAGGAAACGCTTGAAGTAATTGAAATGTGGTTCTACAGAAGGATGCTGCGGATATCATGGATCGAGCATGTGAGCAACGATGAGGTTTTGGAAAGGATAGAAACGAAGAGGAAATTAATACTGAGAATCAAGGAAAGACAGCTAAAGTTACTGTGACATACAATGAAAAACGAGGGCTTCGAGAACCTGATACTAACGGGCCACATAGTAAAGAAAAAGAGACAGGGGAAAGCAGCGGATAACATATTTGAAGAGCCTGAGCAGGTGGATTATAGAGAGGGGGTTGTGTGGTGTAACAAGAGAAAGTTTGCTAAGAGTCACCAGCGACAGGGAGACGTGGAAAGCCATGATCGCCTACGTCCTGAAAGAACAAGGCACATAGAAGAAGAAGAATAAGAAGAAGAAGAAGAAGAAGAAGAAGAAGAAGAAGAAGAAGAAGAAGATAAGCACTAGAAATTTCAATTTTCTCTTTCCGATGTGACGTATAAGTTTTCCTTTTGTTTCCGTTTTCTTTAAAACTTCGCCATTGCTTACACGTACTTTCGATAGAAGCATCAGGATTCTTCTGTAGATCCACATTTATTTTGCTTCATCTCCTTTCTTCATCTTTGAGGAGATTGTCCAGCATTAACTGCTATATAGGAGGGTAGATAAGACACATCACTTCAGTACTTTATTGTTTGTTTGTATTTCTTTTCTGTTTCTCAATACTTTGTTTAGATTTTGGAATACAACTTTGGCTATCCCAATACATTTTCGGATTTTCATGTCGCATTTTTTAATCCTCTGTTGAAATACTTCCCGGATATTAAAATTTTTCTGTTTGTTTGATTTTAGTACCTCCGATTTGTATTTTATGTTTTGGAATCATCTTTTTGCTAACAACCATACATTTTGTCTTCTTGCAGTTGGTGTTTAGTATTTTCTTCTCGTTTTCTTTCACTGTCTTCTGTGGTCGTTTCTGCAGTTTCTGCTATCGACACTATGTCATTTGTATATCTTATGTTGTGGCCTTCAGTTATGAATCCTAGTCAATTAAATGCCATACCTGATACACGCTTGGGCGATCATGTCCCAAAAGACTGACTGGGCAGAAGATTATCCCTCAGTAGGTTGCCATCGCTTTCTGCGGTAGACTGGTTGCCGACCAAGGCTACAGAACCCAATCTGTCCTATTATTTAACCCGTAATTGGAGGGAAAAGACGGATTAATACTTTTCTAAAGGGTATTTGTGCGTAAGTGAATGCAAGGAATTCGACTGGAATTTGAACTCGGCTTCCCGATTTCTCCTTCCAAGCTGATATCCACTGAACCAGGACGAAGTAGAAGTTCTTTCTATTTTTGTATATCTGATGAGCTAATTTTCTCTGTCCGTATACGACGGAGTTTCTGCCAATAATGATAAATGTTAGAAGCTTTTTGGGGATTGAAATACAAAATAAAAATTTATATGGGTAATCACCCATTCACAGTGAGATCAACCAAATGCAGACGACAATTCTACTCCTGCAGCTTCTTTTCTCGCACTTCCCGCCTATGGAACTCGCTTCCTTATTCTTGCTTTCCTGACGGCTACAACCTCCAGGAATTTAAATGCAAGGTCAATACTTATCTCTTAACCACTTGACCCTAGTTTCTTCCTCACCACCCTGTATATCCTTTCCTTTCTCTCCACCTCTGCAACTGTCATCACACCTGTATTCCCTCCCTTCTCTTGCTCCTTTCTAAATGGTTTGTCCTTCTCTTCACTCTCTTCTGTCTTGTGCTTTTACTCTTATGTATCCCCCTGCACATCATTGGCGTTACCGCCTTGCTCGGGGTGATATGTTTAAAAAAAAGCAGGGTGAAACCACACGATAGTAATAAAAATTAATTATTACCTTACAGCACAGATTCAGTACACATGAAATAGAGACTTGAAACAACAAAGAAAGAAGTTGGGAATATCCTGAACGGAGCATCTGAGCAACTGAAAGTCTTCAAAACAATGAAAACAAAAGGACACCTGTATTAGAATAACAAAGAGACAGTTAAAATCTTTGGACACATATCGAGGAAAGACTGCTTGGAGAATATAAGCACTTACAAGTCATCTTGAAAGCAAGAAGGACAGAAAGAAAAAGAAACTGGCATACCTAACAGACACACATCCTTGTGCAAATCAATTGAAAAACAAACAAAAAAAAATCTTCCTAGGAGATTTCACACTTTCTCTGATCACGTAGACGTCGTCTTTTTACATTGTTTTTCTCTTCTGACCGCATTTTCCTTCACATTTTGGACTGATTGATACAGATTGTTTCTTCGAACTGATGAGACGACTGACAGTTGAAAGACTGCCACCAACAATACATGCGATCTCTGTGTAAGGATTGCCAGTGTGTTCGTGCAGCGTTACAGTTTTCGTCAAAGAAATTACACTATACACCTGAAAAAGTTTCATATTACTGTACCCCACTGCAAATGACCTAATCTGAGAAAAAAGTAGTAATTGATTACTTCCTATCACTTCAGTTGGTCTAAAATTGACAGTATGGTGAAAGAAAACTAAAGAACTTATTTCAATTAATTTGCACAAGAGTGTATATAAACGCTTGGCACGACAGAGACTGGGTGATGTAGTAAGGATACAAGCATTGCTTATAGCTACTTAGAATAGAAAGTTTATGTATTGAAATAATACAAAACGGAAGATTATTATTTCAGTTATGATTAATATCGCTACATCAAATTATCCATCATTACTGATTTTTTATGAATTGATTTCATTAATGTAACGATATTCAACAAACGTTGGGAAAGTTCAAATATATAGATGCAGATATTTAAGTAACGTTCAGACATCTTATAAAGACGGTCATATATATGACTAAATATATTTTCAGATATTTCATAGGGACGTTCTGATATATGGGTACAGATATTTAACTAAAGTTTAAATATTTTCATAGGGCCGATCATGTGTATGACTAAATATAATTAGTAGATGATCAGATACTTTCATAAGACTTTTCAGATATATGAATGCAGACATTTAAATAACGTTCAAATATTTTCATAAAACGGTCATGAATATTTTCATACAACGGTCATGTATTTGACTAAATATATTTGATAGAGGTTCAGACATTTTCATAGGGACGTTCAGATATATAGATACAGATATTTAACTAATGTTCAGATATTTTCATTTTCATAGGGATAGTCATATATATGACTAAATATATTAAATAAGCGTTCAGATATTTTCATAAGGATGTTCAGATATATTGATGACTATATTTAACAAACATTAGAAACGTTCTGATATGTAGATGCTGGTATGTAACAAACTTTCAGAAATTTCAAATGAAACTATTTACTTAATAATGAATTTCTGATTTGCTGCCAAAGTTTGGAATTATTTTGAAATTCTGAACACAGTGTAATTTTTGGTATTCTAAAAACAATGTGTTCTTAAACAATAATAATATTGCTGAAATTGCTAATAAAAAGGTGACAATCATGTATAATTCTTTTCATAGAATAATGTAACATTTTTTATTATGTTTTCAAAATGTCTGATACTAGAACAGTTCATATAGAAGATTAACGCGTCACAATAATTTGCTCGCGAGATTTAACGACTTATTGATTTAAATATCCCAAGAATGAAACACTGCTAACGATCTAAATGTTGAGACACAGCCAACTGACGCATCACATTGCACGACGTTTGTATGATTCGCTTATAAAACCTTTATTTTATAAAGTAAAGTATCACGCCTTAGGTAAAGAAAATAATCTATCTTGAATATTAATAGATTATGTGATTATATCTCCTAACTAATTTATAGATTGGCATTAATGACTGACTTTGTTTTAACACAACATTTTTTTTATAGAAAAGGACCGAATTTCTACAAAAGGCAGTACGGATCCTTAACTTTATTTTTTATTGTTTGCTCTTTCTATTCATTCTGTATAATCGATTATTTTCAATTATTTGATATTCAAAAAGCGTCTAACAACAAAGTCTTAAAAGTCAAATATATTAAAGTTTCTTTTATCGTTCATTCAGCAATGAATTAGAACACTCTTAGCTATTGGGCGTGTATAATGATAATATACACGCTAAAAAGTATGCCTTCTACCGAGCGCCCATAGCTCTGAGGTAGAATTGCCGACTGACGTCAATTCGGTCGGGTTTCAATCCTGGGTAAAAAGCAATCAGCTGTCTAATCGTACTGATGAGCTGTGACACAGCGAAACAGATCTGTCTGCGATGACTATATAAATATATATGTGTGTGTGTGTGTGTGTGTGTCCGTTTATTCTGAGATTCAGTATAAAATGCGTATGCGTGGGTATATGTGTGCGTGTATGCTTAAATATATATATATATATATATATATATATATATATACAGAAAAATCTAAGTAAGAGCCAACAAATCTACCTCGGTTTCACCCTACGGCTCGTCAGGATATGTAGGAGGGTTTTTCAAGACGAACTTAAATATAGTATTACAAGTACTAGTATTAGCTTTATTTCTTTGTTACTATTACTATTATTATTATTATTAACGTTAGTATATATATATATATATATATATATATATATAAATCTAGGTGAAGAGAACCAACAGTTTTACAATTCCGAGTTCTCCGGCATTTACTATTTTTTATAAAGTGCTCAATACAAGAAATATTGTAGATCATATAATTAAATTTGTTTTTTAATTAAAAATACATTGCGACACGGAAATTTCTATGTTTCGAGATTTCTACCTCGTCATAATGTAATGTTAGATCATTGTTATCTAACATTTCTGATGACCAGAATATATAGAAATTTCCGTGTCGCAATGTATTTTATTTAAAAACAAATTTAATAATAATAATAATAATGATATATATATATATATATATGTGTGTGTGTGTGTGTGTGTGTGTGTGTGTGTGTGTGTGTGTGTATCCGTTATATCTGTACGTGATAATTGGTATCATGTAACCCAGTACTTTCTTTCACATGGTCAACTAAAACGGTTTAATAGTAATATGTGTTATTTCGCAATAATTCGTATTCTACTCTGGTTTACTCAGGCAAAATGTTCTTTTATATTTCTTGAACGTTTAATTTCTCAGAGTTAGAAACATTGGATCGGACTGTGATGTCATTTTGTGGCTGAGGCTCTCACCAGAGTTCACACTCTCAAATATATATATATATATATATATATATATATATATTCTGTGTGTATTTTGGCAGCATTTTTTCATTAATACAAGTTTTTATTGAATAATGTAGACAAGTTCTAATTATTTTGTGTAAGATCCGTTCGTATGATCTGATTAGCTTGATAGTGTTGTCATGGAAAGTCGACAAGAAATCGCAATAATTGTTGATTTTTTTATCAGGTCTGAGCTTTCGGCTTACATAAGCCATTATGCCCCCACTATTACAAATTAGCAATCATAAAAAATCTACTACATCGTGCAAAAACCAACTCGTCTACAAAACACATCTTCCACAGTGAACTAAAAAACATAAAACAGACACTCATCAACAATAATTTTCCTAACTACATAGTTGATGAACAAATACGATATTTCCTTACAAACCTGAACACGAAAAAAACAACACATGGTAATAGCCCAACCAACCCCAAACATATCACTCTCTTATAATGTAGCCAAATGCAGACCAACTACCAACTAGATGAAAATATCCTAAAAAACTCATAAACACTAATATCTCTCCGACAGACCCCAACAAAAGAATTAAATTTATCATACATTACGCTAAATCCACAACATCCAACTCAATCGTCCGCAACGACTACTCACCCACCGTTAGCGATTTGCAAAAATAACAATGTAGTGTATAAATTCAAATGCCCCTTTCGAGAATGTATCTCTAACAAACTAAATAATACCTACATTGCACATACTACTAATTCACTTTCGCGGAGACTTACATTGCACTTAAATGAAAATTCTAACATATTCCGACATTTAAAACACCACGGCTATCAACACACATTTCTTAGGAAAACAATTGTTGAAAATACGCATATACTTAGACAAGAAAATAATAAACGAAAACTTAAAATTCTAGAAGATATCTACATCAAACAGTTTAAACCTAGCCTAAATAAAATAAATTTCGACACCTCCACTAACATACTTCAATGCCTATAATCGAAGGGAGAGGTCATAGTTATTATACTTACCCCCTACACCATAGTAGCAGCAGTTCCCAGAACAATCCCTCATGCCACTAATGGTCATCAGCAAAAGATACAACCCAAAATGCCAAATACAGGTGGGGGATAACAGAATCAAGCAAGTACAAAAATTTAAGTACCTTGGAAGTGTTCTAACAAAAGTTGGAAAGTGCGACACGGAGATCCGAAGGCGAATTGGCATGGCAAAGGACGCGTTCCAGACGATGAGCAAAATACTAACACACAGGAAAATCTCAATAGAAACGAAGAAAAGAGTTCTAGACTGCTACGTGATGTCAGTTCTTTAATACGACAGTGAATGCTGGACAATATCATCGAAAATGAGGACAAAACTGGAAGCGGCCGAAATGTGGTTCTACAGAAGGATGCTACGGATATCGTGGACTGAGCATGCAAGCAACGATGAGGTGTTGGAAAGAATGGCAACAAAAAGGAAATTGATGCTGAGCATCAGGAAGAGACAACTGAAGTTCCTGGGACATGCAATGAGGAAGGAGAGCCTGGAGAACCTGATACTGACTGGTCAGATAGAAAGAAGGAGAGACAGAGGAAGGCAGCGGATAACATATTTGCTGGGTCTCCTCAGGTGGATGACGGAACGGGGGTTGCCAGGAGCAACAGGAACAAACATACTAATAGCCACAATGGATAGGGAGACGTGGAGAGCCATGATCGCCTATGTCCTGAAGGGACAGGGCACATAGAAGAAGAAGAAGACCAAAAACCCACTACCACCATTCCTTCTCGGCCTACAGCCATGTGCGACACAAAAATGAACCTGTCTAATTTTCTCTGTATAACTCCACTCTGTTAATAATAATTTAAAAGTTCTATGTTCGCTGAACATTAAATGTTCATCCTTTGATAATGGCTTATGTAAGCCGAAAGCTCAGACCTGATAAAAAAATCAGCAATTATTGCGATTTCTTGTCGTCTTTCCATGACAACACTATCAAGCTAATCAGATCATACGAACGGATCGTACACAAAATAGACAGAACTTGTCTATATAATTCAATGAAACCTGTATTAATATATATATATATATATATATATATATAAATTTGATGGGGCGGGAGTTTATGAAAGACCTTGTTTACTATGAAAATGCCTGGAATCATTCAGAAATTAATGGTTCAAAACTGTAAAATCTGTGGAGAATAAGGTCGAACTTCTCGAACATGAATGTCACTTTGTGCCTGCCTGACTGCAGTTAGGCCTCAATCCCATGATCACATTGAATATTTCAAATAAAAGCTTCATAAATATGCTTATCAATAACCTACTCCCCGAATAAATGCTTAGATCAATATGCTTTCAGTGAATTTGGTCTTCTAAACTATAATGAAAATGACAAACTAACAGTCAACTGACAACCGTAAAAACAGAAAATGGCCGCTACTTTTGACTTAACCTGATTTTAAATTTGGCTAAGAACGGTAAGATAGAGTAATGGATAGCTGCTCGAATTGAGAAATCAAACAACCGATTTCGAATCTCAATCGCATTCACTGACGTAATAATATCCTTGTTAAAGGTATGAATCTATCTCTTCCGCTAAGGACAGACTGGACTCTACATCTTTGGTTGACGGCCAGCTTATGAGAAGAAAAAACTTTGTATTCAAAATCACATCTTCTCTTTTTAACTCCTGACAAGTGGGGACAGGGTAACTTCAACGTCGCATGTGCAAAAGGAATCGATAAGCCATTGCACTATTTTGGCTTGAATGTCTCCATGAACGAGAATTGAGAGATGACGGGAGGGGATGACCAAGGCGCTAACTAAATAAATGATGATGGTGATATAAACCTACATTTAATTCTCGCTTTATTTATCAACCCTTTGTAGGTTATTTAAAACCAGAAAATCTTTCTACATGGTAACCAAAAAAATTCTGTCCGTTTTTTAATTAGTCATTGAATGAAGTTGAAATATATACGAAATGCGTGTCGCAATTGTTTTCAAATCCGGACAGCTGGAAGTAGGACAATCAGACGTTATAAAAATCACTCGCACCGTGCCCGGCCATCGGTTATAAGCCGGACAGCTGTGAGAAGGATGGAAGTGTCTAGAGATCTCGCTCTTGGCTGTTTGCTTTTTGACTTCAAAGTGGGCTTATCAGAAGCTGCATCAATCATTTGGGGAGAGTGGATTAACGTACTGCAAGGCGTACGTTTTGAAAATTCAATTCGGGAGATTTGTCTCTCCATGATGATCCTCGCAGTAGACGACCACTGATCTTGAATGATGGAGTCCTGAAGACGGCCATTGAAGAGGACAGTAGTCTAACGTGTGGTGAACTTGCAAGACAGTTCAATGTTTTCGATGTAACAGATAGACTTCACCTGCACCGCCTAGGTAAGACGTACAAACTGAGCAAGTGGGTTCCGCAAACGTTGCTTGAGGTCCACAAGGAATAACGAGTGGCAACCTTCGTATTGCTGCTTTCTCGCCACCGTACCGCATCCTTATTCAATCGAGTGCTTACCAATGATGGAAAGTGAGTTCTGTACGAAATTCCCAAGCGTTCCCGGCATTGGTTGTCTCCTCAGGATGCTGTCCCTCACACCGCAAGACCGCCTATGTACCCACGCAAGATTATGCTTTGTGTTCGGTGGACAGGCCGTCAAGTGGTTCATTATGAACTGCTACCAACGGGCCAAACAGTCATTGGAGACCTATACTCTTCCTGCGAGTATAGGTCTCAGCCGAGTTCGAATTCCAGTTGAATTCGTTGCAATCATATACGCACAAATACCCTTGTGAAAGGTATTAATCCGTCTTTTCCCTCCAGCTATGTGTCAAATAACAGGACGGATTCGGTTCTATAACCTTGGTTGGCAACCAGTTTACCGCAGAAAGCAATGGCAACCTACTGCGAGATAATCTTCTGCCCAGTCAGTCATGTCTATTTCAAGACATGATCGCCCAAGCGTGTATCACGTATGGCACTTAACTGACAGACTCGCAGGAATTGAAACGTGCGCAACAGGCATTGTGCCAGAAGGAGCCAGCACTGGTGAATCGCAAAGGTGTGCTTTTCCTCTATGACAACGCCGAGCCGCATGTCGCGCGAGTGGTCAGGGATACCATACAGCAACTTGGGTGGGAGACTTTGTGCCATCCACCTTATTCACCTGATCTTACGCCATCTGAATACCACCTCTTCTACTCTCTGGATAATCATCTGCATTGGAAATCCTTCACCAATGAAGCAGACTTGCACAAGCCCTCACGGACTTCATTGCGTCAAAACCCCCCGAGTTCAACCGCAAGGACATTGAACAGCTCGAGACATGAAAAGGTACCGGATGTCGATGGCGATTACTTGGAAGACTAAATATAAATTACACATACTGTGAAGCGTTTTCTTTTTTTCCTTTAAAAACGGACAGAACTTTTTTGGTTAACTTGTAGATTGTAAGAAATTTTGATAGTAAAAATTATGGCTTAGTAACACAAGTTTGTTGTGGTGCAGTGGATATAGGCTGGGAACGATAAATCGGGGAGCCGTGTTCGAATTCAATGCATTCACTTAAGCGCATATACCCTTAGTTATGGGTTAAATAACAGGACAGATTAGGTCCTGTAGCCTTGGCTGGCGACCAGTTTACCGCAGAAACTAATGGAAATCTTCTGCCTAGTCAGTCATGTCTCTTTCGAGACATGATCGCTCAAGCGTGTTTCACGTATAGCGCTTAACTAACTGAATTCAACTCTTACTAATTAACTCCTATCTAGAGAGAGAAGTAGCGGAGTATTTGTACATAAAAAGTGAACAAAACGTACCCTACAGATATTGGAAGTCGGCTCTCTGATTACCAATTAGAACTCCCGTACATCCAAATTTGCAGTACCATCTAAATACCAACCAGTCCCGATGTTGCGTAACTTCGTCGATCGTATGGAAACCGATGTTTCAACGTGATGTGGCCTTAAGCGACTACATTTGAGTCAATACAATTTACATTTATTTATTCAATCAATGAACACTATGTTTCATTGAGTTTATTCGTGTTTCCTGCATGCTAAAGAATTTTCGTCCAAGATCCAATTTTATACGGAATGTAACTTGTTTTATTCGGAATCTAACCACTTTATTGATGCAAGTTTATTGCTTACTTCGATTTGATGTCATAGAAATAAGATTGCTTTAATTATCAGACAAATAGTTAAAACCTCACAAGCCGCATGTTGTACTTCGTTCAGCTTCCTGTCAACATGAGATGACCCGCCATGTTCCAGATGTGGTATCTTTGGAACTTTATGCCAAGATGTTTGCTTGATTACTGGAGGCATTCGGGATTAGAATCAGAAAATATGTATATAGGTATTAAAATATTAACGAAAGCCTCGGCGAAAAATCTTTACTATCTTTTTCCTTCTTTTTTTCACTTTTTCGTATCTATTTTACTTATGAATATCTTCATCATCATCATCATCATCATCATCATCATCATCATCCTCTTGCTATTGATATGGCTCATCAGTTTTGTATTATTGCTAGCCACAATACAACAATAATCAATAATTATGTGTTCTTTGTCCGTCCATAATTTAAAAAAAAATACCTCTTGTTTTTTTCCCTGTGCGTTTCATTCTGGATACCACGGTTATATTTTGTGGTATAAACTGTTCATTGTCTTCGGTTTAACCACTTTAAATAACAGAACAGATTATGTTCTGTAGCCTTGGCTGGCAACCATTCTATCGTAGAAAGTAATGGGATCTTCTGCCTAGTCAGTCATGTCTCTTTCGAGTTATGATCGCTCAAGCGTGTTTCACGTATGGCACTTAACTAACTGAATCCAACTCTTACTAATTAACTCATATGTGACACGATAACTAGATATATATGTATTTTATTATAATAATAGATTAAAATAGAAAATAGATTAGAATAGAAAATAGTTTAAAAACATATTTAACAAAAGTGAAAAAGAAGAGAAAAAAAAATAAATAAACGCTTTTTCTTTTATGAGGAAAATTGTCCTCCGATATGTGACTCAGTGATAAAGGTCAGCGGGTAGGTTTGCGATGACCGGTCAAAGGCTGTCCTTTATTGTATCTTGACCACACATTAAGCCTTTTCCGGCGGAAGCCTTATTAAGATAAAAAAAAAGATAACTGAAATTTCAGACTTACAGTCGCCGGTGTTTGTCACCGGTGGTCTAAAGCATTTCCGGATTTCCGCATTTCCGGATTCATATTAAATAAATAGAGCCAGTTAAGTTAAGACAAGTAAGAAGTGAAAGGAGTCAGCCGGGTGCGAACTTGAAGTAAGGATCTCCGTTCGTCTTGGTATCGTTCAGTTCGGGTTTGTTGATCTCCATTAGAGTTAGAACTGTGTGTCACATTCGCCTGCCCCAACAGACAAGGCTAACTCTAAACGAATAAAGCTTCCTTTTCAACTCATCCAAATTTTGGAAGTTCGTTCCTTACAGTCAATCTTGTACCCCCAGCTGTTCGTCCGACGGTTTCTACAAAAATCCGGCCACATCACAGCGTGGAGAACGGCCGCCCGGAGGAATTGTTAGGACGACCATTGGGGTATTACACATAACTAGAGAGAGAAATAGAGGAGTTTTTGTGCATAGGTGAATAAAACGTACCCTACATATATTGGAAGGGTACTATTTTTATTATTATATACAGTCATGGGTTAAATAACATGAGATATTAGGTTCTGTAGCCTTGGCTGGCAACCATTCTATTTAATAAATATCGACCTATAGAATTCAATTATAACTATCCCCGTTTCGTGGAAAATCTAGGCCAGGTAAATATTTTGTCAAATTTTAGAACCCCAATAGAGCACTAAACTAAAATATTTGCTCAATTTGATTTGCCCTGATTGTTTTTTTATTTATTGACACTTTTTACAGTTTATGTACGCGTTGCAGATTATTTACAGACAGAAAATATAATTGGAATATTTTTTCGTGGGTATAAATATTAGTAATGGCTTTAATGATACAAGTTTTACTAATAAAACAATAAATTTGCAGATTATTCATTGGTTTAAAAAAAAATATCTAAATACATTTTAGGAGCACACGACCAGATGTGGAACAATATACAAGGTCGAATGGAAGACTTATAAATAAATAAGATAGAATCTGTCGAGAATTTTTTTCTCGCTCAATACAGTGAACCAAATTTCTTAGCAATTGATTCAATGTACTCTTTTCACTTCATGTCAGCGGAAACCCGAGAAGGCGCAATGAGTCTCTCTCCCGGAAGTTAGCATCAGCCATATTGATGAAAGGTAAAAAATGTTCTTACAGACAATTAAAAGAGAGCAGTTTCGTTTTGGAGGCGTAACAATTAACAAGCCCACTGGTAGGATAAAGTGTCACGTTGAAATCTGAAAGCATTCGAAGTCAACAACCACCGAAGTTATTCTTGAGGTAGACACGTCATACGCATGCCTGATAACCGACACCCTCAACATATTTTAGGTAAATTGGAGTCGAATGAATGAAGTGTTGTTGGTCAGTACCATCGATACAAGAGAAACCCCGGTACATCATGAACATCTTCCCAAGTTAAGTGAAAAAAATTAGCAGGTGGCTGGATTTGTTGATGTGTCCGCATGGACGCTGTTCAAACGACAGAAACGAAGCTGATCTAGAAGGTAGTAGAACGCCGCCGATAACATCATACTCGGAATCCTGTTTTTCTTCTGCTATAAAAGTTTATTTCACATGCTCTCCTCGCGGAAAAATGTGCTCTTCCTGTTATGGTTTAATCAGTCACACGAGAACCCATCCAATGAACGGAACCCTTGCCGACCAAGATGACATTTGTGAACGTAAACGCAAACGAAGAGGCGTGTAATTGAACTGGGATCACCGATCGCACTTTTCGCAGAGATATGTGTTACGGCACTTAAACAAGCACAGTAGTAGCATTAGTAGTACTAGCAGTGGTAGTAGATATATGAAATTGCTGAATCAGAAATCAGAACGTTAATAATCTAAAACAAAAACTATCCCTCATGGAGAAAAATACATGTTTCTTTTCAGTCATATGGATTTATATTTAATAACTATAGTTTATTCAGATTATTATTATTATTATTATTATTATTATTATTATTATTATTATTATTATTATCATGTCATTTGTCATTATAAATCAATTTCCGCTATGGTAGCACCAGCTACAAAGTCTGCAAGAAGACCTAAAGCAGGTCGTGGTGTGTTTTATGGCTCCATTTCATATTATTTCATATTTCCCTAATATCCCTAGCGTTACAAAGACAAAGTTCTATTTAGTGTGTGGGCTGTACTTAACAAGACATTTTTTGTATATTTCTGAAGCTTGGGTTTCCAGGTATTCTTTCAATGTGTTGTTTTGTTCCATTTTTTATCATTCCAAGTGCACCTACTATCACTGGTATGATTCTTGTTTTCAAATTCAAGTTTGTTTTTTTTATTTCAGTTCCCAGGTCTTTATATTTTGACAGTTTTTCAAATTTCTTGGTTTCTATATTACAATCCGCTGGACAAGCCATATCAATTATTAGTCAAGTTTCTTTCTGGTTTTTAGCAATAATGTCCGGCCTATTTGCTTCAATTTTTATGTCTGTGTAGATGTTGTAATTCCATGGAATGGTGACATCTTCTATTTCTGTAACCGGAGCTCGGTGGTGTTCATACCTGTGTTTGTTTACATATTTTCCATAGTGTTTGCACATCGTCCAATGTAAATATTGCCCCACTCTGTCATAACAACTTTTATATTTATTTGGGGCAAGTACAGAACATCTTGAAATTAGGTGGTTTATTGTTTCTTGGTATTTATCACAGAACCTGCATTTTGGATCCACATTATTATGTATAATATTTGACTGAAAGTTCCTAGTAAAAAGGCTTTGGTCTTACATTGCAAGAATAAACCTTCAGTTTCAGACTTTAATCCAGATGCAGGTAACCATCGATGAGTATTAACTTTATTAACATTGGATTTATTAGCACGTTCTGGATATTGGCCATGCAAAGGTTTGTCTTGCCTGCGTTCAAGAGCCTTATCTTTGGCTTTCTTTTTCATATTTTTTACCGCAATAGGTGGCTTCTGTTTTGCTTTTCTACAGAATCAACTAAATGTAAATCTTGTTTGTATTTACTGCCTTCTTTCATTATTGAATATTTTTGCTTTCTCTTTTCATGTTGTTTGACTAACTGTATCATCCAGTCCTTTGTTGTTTCTATGTATGTTAGTCAGCCAATAGTTGTTGTTTTGTATGACAATTCTGGCTGAATAAGTCTTCTTCGACCTTCTTTACGGGGTATGTATAGACGGTCTACTGATGATAATTTGGAATTTTTAATTCCATTTGGGTTCGTTGTAGGATGCGCGTTGTGATGTCATGAATATCGACTCAGAATGAGAAATCGGAGAGTCGAGTTCGAATTTCAGTTGAATTCTTTGCTTTCAGTTACCCGAAAATCCTTTTGAAAAAATATGAATCTATCTCTATTCCCTCCAGCTATGGGATGAATAGCAAGGAAGATTGGGTTTTATAACCTTGGTTGGCAACCAGTATACCGCAAAAAGAAACGACAACCTGCTGCGGAAAAATCTTCTGCTTAGTCAGTCATGGATCGAAAGTGACATAACTGACTATCGTGTATCATGTATGAAACTTAACTGACTGACTGATATTCATTTATGCACAACTACCCTTGGAAAAGGTATGAATCCACCTCTTCTCCCCTAGTTATGGTTGAATAAGTAAAAGTTGTATCATTAAATTATTATTATTTTTAAATATTAAATGACGTACAAAATATTTGTAAAATATTAAATAACTCATAGAGATTGATATACCGCTAAACAAAAGAACCAATCAACCGTATGTTAATATTTAAGTGTGTACAAATTGAAAATAGTATGGTGTGTCTATATAATTACTTAATAGTCTAGCATAGTGACGTAATAGTGATAAGATCACTATTAAGTTGACTTGTGATGAAACGAATTAGGGAAAATTGGTTTCGTGTCTTTTTCAATCAGATTAGTGAATGATTTAAGAAGGTTCAGTCTGTTCAACAATGAAGATGTTCGGTCTGGTAATCATAATGCTACTTCGTACTTTCCATGCAAAATCTACACGTATCCCAAGCACCTCCACTGACACACAAACACTTTGTTGTCATAGTCACGCAAGCTAAAGTCTGCATATTATGCGTCTTCATTTGCAGTGCTCTGGGCAACGCAAACAGAAACTAACACTAATATTCTCTCGTTGTTTTCTTCTTCTTTCTCTTTTTTTAATGATTCTCTCACATAACCTTTTAAAGATGTTTTTTGCTTTGCTTTAGGTAAATAACATGAATTTTATAAACGTCAATCTGAAAGTGAAATGAATGGTAATTAGTCAAATTGGCATTTATATGATATATTATGCTTTGAATTTCTCATTAGAATAGATTTGAACCCAATTTTGCTCTTCGAAACTCTCTTTCTGTCTACCAAACCTAATTTTGCATATAGTTTTATTCATCGCTTTTATCTCTTCTTTCTCTCTCTTATGCTAACACTGATATGACATATATTCTCTTTCACACTCTCTTAACAACATAGGCTCGTTGAATTGTGTTTGCCGGGAAATCAAGATTAATATTGATGTGGGGGCCCGTTTAGATTAACTGTGAGCCCCCAAACAGATTTGACAGAAGATTTTCGCATCTAAACAAATGAATTCAACACACGAATAGATTAGCAACCTATAAAAACGTTAATTTATTACATGATTCACGCAAACAATTAATAAAGAAAACTAATAAAGCTAGAAGTTGTAATTTAATGTCTTTTAAAATAGGAAAGGTTTTGCATAAAATGAATGTTCTTTGGAAATATTGAAATTTAACGAAACCTGGTTATAAGCAACCGACAATTTGTAATGAATTATTTTGAACATTATTTTTACCGATACTCGTATTTAAGTAGATATTCTGTTTTTAATTAAACAGTATTTTATATTTATATCTACCGGCCTGATTATTTCACGATAAAATTTTATTGCGAAAATGTGTGCTATTCAGCACAATTCGAACCTGCGACCCCTATTTACATTTGATCTGGTACTGTCTTAACCACGTGACTATGAATAGCCTCTTGATCAGACGAGGTTTTTATCATGCTTATATAACACAATTTTCGATCTATCGTAAACAAAACATATCTGCTCTGCAATGTATCGTAATGTCAAACAAATGTAAACATGTTACGGAAATTAACGACATTTAACGAAACCTGGTTATAAGCAACCGACAATTTGTAATGAATTATTTTGAACATTATTTTTACCTATACCGATAAAATTTAATATATATATTCAAAACCTATACTTTTAAATAAATGAATGTCTATTATGTTTAATAATGAGCCGTTCTAAACATCGTATTTTGGCTTTAATTTCAGATAAAGATAAAAACAAAAATTCTCCAGCATTTGGATATTTTTTATTAAGTTGGTTTTAAGCTTTCGGCTCACATGAGCCATCTTCAGAGAGTTTACAGAGACGTTAACATAAAGTCACCTCCCATCAAAAATGATTTTATCTTGTGTTGACATAAAATATTGCTATACAACGATAACAGTCACCGAATAGTAGAGGCAGTTCGTAAATGTGTAATGCGGTTATATGACGTCACACCGAGCGGGAGACCGAAATGTTAACAGAACCATTTGTCTAAATGCAATGTAATGTGTTGTGACCAGACTGAAATGTGATTTGATTAAGTGTGGGTTGTTTTGATTTAATGTAGATGGCCTCCAATATCTGAAGGTTCTTTTTACTGTGTGTATGAGTGAGTATTATTGTGTTATCGACTAAAATCTGTCTAATATTACCTATATGGCTATGTTTTTCTAAAAAATGTTGTTTAATTGAACTCCGATCAGAAAGGTGATATATAGATAATTATTACATTAGGACATGTTTTGAACGTTGCAATTATTTTCTTCATTCTCATTCATTTGAATAAAATAATACATAAAGAAAATGAGTGTTTTTTTAATCATTTCACCCCAAGCAAGGCATTTCACTGCCACTGTTGCGCAGGGGGTTACATAGGGGAAAGTGATGAGAAAGCATAGTTAGGGATTTACATAGAGGAGAGTGATAGGAAATGTCAGAAGACAGGTAAGGATACCGAGGATGAGGGTTGCGTGGATGGGAAACGTGTTTGAGAGAATGGGTGCGAGTTAGTGTGCTAGGAGGTGTCTGTTGACCTTACATTTAAACTCCAGGAGATTGTAGCTGTCGGGGAGCCAAGTATACGGAAAGGAATTCTACAGGCGAGAAAAGAATCTATTGGAGTAGAAATTGCGTTTACACCTTATCTGTTTCACTGTAAAAGAGTGGGACCTAGTTGCTAATCTAGTATCTCGTGCAAATTCATACCTAGAGGGCACCAGTGATTTAAGTTCATCGGAGCAGAAGCCGTGAAAGTATTTATAGAAGAGGCACAGGGAAGCTACGTCACATCGGTGAGAAAGTGACGGCAGTCGGTCTGTCAAGTCGGTATCGATCACATTACAGATTCTCCGTTGTATTTTGTCAAGAACCCCGAGGAGGATAGCAGGGGCACCTGACCAGATGTGGCAGCAATATTTAATACACGCGCGGATGGTAGATTTATAGATGTGCAGGATAGATTCAGGTAGGAAAAACTTCCGGGCTCTGCACAGAGAGCCGACTTTCATAGCAGCGGATTTAGCAATGGATTCGATATAGTCTTTCCACTTGAGGTCTGCTGAGAGTGTGAGACCAAGGAGGCGTAGTGTTTTACTCTCGGGGGGGGGGGGCAAGCTTTTTCCATGCTAATGGGAAGTAGGTGCGATTATCTATGATGGTTAATTGATAGCAACATCGTTTTGGATACATTAAAATTTAAGAGCCATTTCCATCCCAGTCCACAAAGGATTGGAGGTCCTTCTCAAGCTCGGCAGCGTGGTTCACTTTGTCGCCCACACCAGATTTTTGATCGAGGCGAGAGTATACTGTGGTGTCATCGGCGTACATGCCTACTTGGGATCTTATGACATCGGGGAGATCATTAATGTAGATCAGAAAAAGCGTAGGACCTAAGATAGAGACCTGAGGGACACCCGCGTTCGTAGGGTAGTTTTGGGAGGCATGTCCGTTTAATATCACCCACAATGTTACTTGAGTTACTTGAATCTTCAGCTGATATCATTCACATCTATGTGTTAGCAAAAGTCAGTAAGTGATTCGCAGCGGTCTGTTGAAAGTCCCCGGTAGCAAGCGGATCATTCTGAGGCGAGTTGGTTCATTGATTTTTGTCTTGTCGACTTTACATTTACTTCTTTTCATATGCTACGATTGATGAATTCGTTTTCTACAGATCATCAATCATTTGCAGGTTATGTAAAGCCTGAAATTTTCAAATGATAATGGTATAGTGATTAAATCGTACTAATAAACCCATAACTGGGTCAGAATAGGTGGATTTACACCTTTCCCAAGGGTGGTTGCCGTCAGTGATTTTAACGAACCCAACTGGAATTTGAAATTCAGTTATCTGGTTAACAATTATGGTTAGGCATTATCCATTACACCAGCCGAAAATCCAAGATTACAGCACTTAGTATTCCCAAACAGTCACCCGTGTAGATTCAGATCAGGCTCGACGTGGCTTAACTTCAGTGATCGTACGTGTTTCAACCCTTTAGATGCTTTATTCTCTAATCGGCTTATTAATTTTCATCCTGACATTGTTTCTACTTCGTTCTCACGAAACGGGTTCATTAAAAATTATTTTAAAATTTACAAAACTAAGGGCATAAGTTATATTTCTTGCGTGTGAGAAAATGAAAAAAAAACTAAACAAAAACAAGAAAACTGAATACATTTTATTCATTATAAAGAGGAGCCAAAAATGTCAACTAAAAGTCTGGGATACTGAAATCAAGCGGATACTGAAATTAAAATACCTGGGAAGTATCCTAACAGAGGATGCAAAGTGCGATACTGTAATCCGAAGCCGAATTGACATGGTCAACGATGCATTCCCGAAGCTGAATAGATTATTGAGAGACAAAGATTTTGCTGGAAAAACATAACAACATACTGGATTGCTATGTGATGTTTGTCCTTCAATATGATAATGAATACTGGACAATCTTATCAAAGATGAAGAAAAGACTTGAAGTAACCGAAATGTGGTTCTACAGAAGGATGCTGAGGATACCATAGACAGAACCTGTGAGCAACAACGAGGTTGGGAAAAGATGGACACAAAAAAGAAACTGATACTTAACCCCAGGAAAAATATCTGAAGTTTCTGGAACATGTAGTGAAGAAGGAGGGCTTGGAGAATCTGATGCTTACGGGACGAATAGAAGAAAGGACAGACAAGAGAAAGCAACGCTTGACAACCGCAGTAGTTTGCCACTACTTTCTGCGGTAGACTGGCTGCCAGCCAAGGCAACAGAACCCAATCTGTCTTGTTATTTAACCCATAAATAGAGGAAAGAGACGGATTAATACCTTTCTCAAGGGTATTTGTGCGTAAGTTAATGCAAGGAATTCAACTGTAATTCGAACTCGGCTCTCCGATTTCTCGTTCAAAGCTGATATCCACTGCAAAAACGCACATATTTACGAGCTACAACAGACAGGAAATTGTGGAGAGCTTGATCGCCAACTTTCTGAGGGGGAGACAGCGAAGAAAAAGAAGATGAAGAAGACAAAAAACAATGACAACGACTTCATATATCTTGTTCGCATTTCATTCGACACGCTCTTAAAATATTTATTTTCAGACATACAATTTAATTTTGTATGTTTAACTTCAATTTTATATTTTGGACTCAATTTTCACTTGTATGTTGAGTTTGTTGTTGGACTTTAAGCAACGGCAAGACACAACAAATATTTCAGTAGCAACGTTGTTATTCTGTTAGCGAAACTGACGTCTAGAGGGTTTCAAATTTGTTTTCACTTTCCTCTTTCTCCAGCCTTTTGGGGCTCTTCAATGTCATTTCATGTGCTACAATTATGAATTATTGTCGTTTTCAACGTTTACAATTTTCCGGCAATGTACAAATATTTACTGCAGCTTGATACGCTCCTCAGAATTAAAATGTGATGGCAACGGGGAACGGCAAAAATGTTCTTTTATTTGCGATTGCATGATTCAATTTGCTAACTTGGTTTAAGCGATTCCCTTGTATTTCGAACTTCCATAAATGTTAAATTGTTCTTTCCTCTCTCGAGTCGTATCCTGTTCTGTGCATAGACCATTAGACACACTCAGACACAGTCTGATTCAACCCCTTTGTATGATTCTTTAAATTTTCTTCTTTGGAGCGTTATGCCTTTTTAGAACGTGGGAAAGCATGGCTCTCCACATTTTCTATCTTTGTAACCGTAAGCCACGTTTTACTTTTTAATATCCCATTTTGTTCTTGCTTTTGTACAAACGCTGCTTCATTCTTCCCTTGTTTCCTTCCGTATAATATAGGAGAATTAAATTTACCAAATTGTACTTCTTCATAACGTATCCCAGAAATTCCAAATATCTCTGATTTTTAGTATAGGTATCTTTCTCGGTCCTATTCTCTTTGAAACATCCTATATTTAACCCAAAGTAGTGTTAGCATCCGTCTGGAAATGTATATCTATATCACTTCGAGTCTTACTCTATACGGAAATAGTTCAGAATCGACTCCTATATAGAAGAATAGAGATGTCATGCTGTTTCAAAAGAACCATATATATATATATATATATATATATATATATATATATATATATATGTATATACTCAGACATATATATATATATATATATATATATATCCATATATATCCGTCCGAAAATGTGTATCTAATTCACTACAAGTCTTACTCTATAAGAAAATTGTTCAGAATCCATTCCTATATAGAAGAATAGAGATGTCATGCTGTTTCTAAAGAACCATGCCTATATATATATATATATATATATATATATATATATACTAGCAGTAGAGCCCGGCGTTGCTAGGGTGTAATCAAAGCTTTAAAACTAATCCATGGTCCTGGAGCTCAAACTTTTTGGACGTTGGCACGAAAGACTAAAAAGCAATATTTGTTTCCAGTTAAAGTGAAACCGTAAACTGAAAGAAAAATGAATGGATGTAAGTCAAATTTTCATTTCCTGGTATCGATATCAAATAAGTTTTTTCGTCGTAAACTGAATTTTGAAGGCTAAATAACTCCTCTGAGAAAATGGTATCATGGCCGATACTAAGAACTACAATTATACCTACTTAGAGCCAAACCCGAAGCAAACACTAAAATGAAAAGGCTGAAAAAAATACAGACATACAGGCAGACACACACACACACACACACATACACACACACACACACACACACATACACACACACACACACACACACATCTTGCCTTTTATATATATTATCGATTTTCTACACTATCGTAAGAACTGCAACCTTGAATTTTCCTGAATATCGTTTCTTATGTCTTTGTCTGTGAGTATATCAAATTTGATTAAAATCGGTCCACTCCTTCTATAACCCGATTTTTTGATTATCGATTTCCGATATTTATCAGAGGTACCTCGACACAAAACCTAGCTAAGAACTCTCGCAGACACTTATAGTACAACTGTGTAAATTTTCAAGAAAATCGATTCGGCCGTTTCGGAGTCTATAGGTAACGGACACACACACAGACAAGGTTCCATTTATAAATAAGTTTATATATATATATATATATATATATATATATATATATATATATAACATAGCACACTTGGTATACAATCCAGGTAAATTCCGATAGTGACGAAATCAAGAGAACTCAATGTTAAATGCGTTAATATATATATATATATATATATATATATATATATATATATATGACAACCACCCTTGTCTTTTATTGATTTTTCCATACGGCTGGATGTACCTGTCATTTACCTCTGCCATTCAAGGTAATATATTACACCCCTACCAAATTCTTACTACCTAAAACTATATTCGGTCTTAAAAATCCTGTAAAGCGTTGATTAGCCGCAAAAAAAATAATCAGTCAATATGGCTTCTGATTATTGTATTTGCCATTTCAAATCTGTTTTTACCAATTGTCGTTCATCATTTCTTTTGAATGTTCTTCTCTTTATCACTTAAGTTCTGCACAGTTGCATTTTTCTCAGTTGTTTTTCTTTCTGTCTTTTCAGTTTTATAATCTAATATTTTCTGTTCTTGTAGTTTCTGGCAGTCATGTAACAACATTGATTAACTAAATTATATTGTGTATATTCGCTATAGTATCAGTTCTATGTTCTATATGCTTACATAAGAAAACACGAATACGTATGTTGCAGTTGACAATTACAAAGTTGGCAAAACCCAAACATCAATTATAAATATTAACCAAAAGCGACAAAGAGACTTAAATATCAGAACATAAATATCCGTACACCTCTCCACACAATTATTTACCCTGCTCTACAGAGGGAGTGCTACCAAACATAATTTCATCTGTAGGTAGAAAATGATTTTTAGAAATTGAATTATTACTCTGGGTTCAAATAAAACATTACATCTTTCTGGAGACGTCAGTGAAGTAATTTGATCAACTCATGAAGTCAGTCAGTTAAGAGCCATATGTGATACACGCTTAAGCGGTCATGTCTCAAAAGAGATATGACTGACTCGGCAGAAGATTTACCCGCAATGGGTTACCACTAGATTCCGCTGTATATTGGTTACCAATCAAGGCTATAGAACCCAATCTGTCCTGTTATTTGGCCCATAGTTGGGGGGAAGAGACGGATTAATACATTTCCCAAAGGTATTTTTATGTAGTCTTTGTGTCTTTTCTATAAATATTTTCACAGTAACTGTTCTGATGAACTTTTTGTCTATGTTACCTAGACTTTACAATTTTTTTTATTACGGTACTAGATTGGCTCTTGCGGCTTCTTGATTTCTAGTTAGATTTGACTTACAAAAATTTAATTTTTTTTATCTATCTATCTATCTATCTATCTATCTCTGAAGAGATAGATAGATAGATAGATAGATAGATAGATAGATAGTGTTACCTGAATTGTCCTTGACCCGACCCAATTGACAATTCTAAAGTAAAAAAACAAACACGTCAGATTTTAGTAAATCCTGTTGTGATCGTTCCAAGAACCTCTCAGCACCCTCTTGTATATAACCAACTGTAACACTAGAGTACATTTTAAGATATGCCATACCACTTTAAGACGTTGGCGATCATAATTTTCCACAATTTCATATTCTTCACAGCCCTTAAAAACTGCTTTTTCTTTTTGCCATGTCTTCTAAAACCTGCTCGGCCATCCATTTACTCAAACTTGCCATGCAGGCTGTAAGTGACTTTCCTCTGTCAATCTTACCGTCAATCTGTCCTTTGAGTATCAAATAGTCCAAACCTTCTTTCTTTGTTATATTCTTCGGAAATGTCAGCTGCTTCTTCCTGGTATTAAGTATAAGTGTCCTTTTTTACCATAGACATTCATATTCATATATGCGAAGGAATTTTTAGCGAAAAGAAAGCATCTTGACAAATGCGATAGGAAAATTGTAAGGAAAATATCTTAATCTTAGATGCAATTAGCAGTATAGCCCGGCGTTGCTCGGGTGTAATGAAAGCTTTAAATCTAATCCATGGTCCTGGAGCTCAGACGCTTTGGACGTTGGCACGAAAGACTAAAAAGCAATAGTTGTTTCCGGTTAAAGCGAAAACGTAGACTGAAAGAAAAATGAATGGATATAAGTCAAATTTTCATTTCCTGGTATCGATGTCAAGTAAGGTTTTTCGTCGTAAACTGAATTTTGAAATCCAAATAAGTCTTCTGGGTAATTGGTATCATGGCTGAGACTAAGAACTAAAATTATATCTAATTAAAGCCAAACCCGAAGCAAAAACTAACATAAAAGGGCTGAAAAAATAAAGACATACAGGCAGCTAAACAGACACACACACAAACATCTTGCCTTTTATATATATATATATATATATATATATATATATTATAGATTTTCTGCACTATTGTAATAACTGCAACCTTGAAACTTCTGAATATCGTTTCTTATGTCTTTGTCTATGAGTGTATCAAATTTGCTTAAAATTCGACCACTCCTTCTATAACCTGATTTTTTAGATTATCGATTTTTGATATTTATCGGGGGTACCTCGACACAAAACCTAGCTAAGAACACTTGCAAACGCTTATAGTACAACTATGTAAATTTTCAAGAAACGCAGTTCCGCCGTTTCGGAGTCTATAGGTAACGGACACACACACACACGCAGCACACACACACACACACACACACACACACACACACACACACACGCGCACACACACACGGAGACAAAGTTCCATTTATAAATAAGTTTAGATTATCACTTAAGTGATTTGATAAAAAGTGTTTTTATTTTCACATTCATTATATCATACAATATCTAAAAAATATACATGCTTTTTCATTTTCAAGTTAAAGTTTTTTTCGGCAACAAAGAAGTAGACATAATGTAGTTGTTACCTGCACGGAAAGTGGGACTATTGTGCCGAGATCGAATTTCATCCGAGGCCTTTGCGTTCACTTTTGTGCAAATACACTTTGAACTGTTCTTTCCGCAATTAGGTGGTAATAACATGGTAGACTGAGCTCATTAGGTTTAGTTGGCAACTAATCTTGGAGAATAAAATCTCCACCCGCCCTAAAAATTTACTTGTTACGGAAAGCACAATGGCGACGTTGTAGTCCTTATATTTCACAAGGGAGTCCACAGGATTAAAACAATGGTAACAATTTAGAGTACCGATAAGTACAGTATGCAGACAAGAACATATTTATGCGGGTCAATAATATTATACACTTCTTCCTTTGGGGAAAGGGGGCTTCTAATAGATATATATATATATATTGTAAGAAAGTGACAGAACACGTAGATTTTAAACCCACTGTTCAACATATCATATTCCCCAAAGTAAATCGTTTCCACCATTTATTTTCAGTTCCACAAATCACCCGAAAGGAGCGGTTGTGCTCCGAAACATGAGAATTTTTGTGTAGTGATACTATACTTTTATAAGCTATTCTAACAACTATTACAATATATATATATATATATATATATATATATATATATATATATATATATATACTATTTAATGCATGACGACTTTCTTAGATTTGCCTTTGTCTCTCTCATAAAAGAACAAACTGAGAGAGATAGACACTTATACAACATGGATACAACTCTCTGAAAATTAACTACCATAATCCAGTGAATAGAAATCTCTTTCTGTCTCCTATATATAGGAAAAGTGAAAAATTCTTTGCACTCATAACACGTATATGGTAAGGCAAAAGTGACGATGATTTTTTACACTCGTATATATATAAGTTACTTAAGTGGCAAATGTGATACACGTTTCAGCACTCATGTCTTTTTTTTAATTGAAAAAGCAGAAAATTTTCTCGTGGTAGCTTGCCGTTTGTTTCTGCTTTAGACTGCTATTTAACCCGTATCTGGAGGGAAAATGGAAGGTTTAAAACCTTTCAAAATTGTAATGCAACAAACTGAATTGGGATTCAATCTTAGCTCTTTGATTTCTCATTCTGAGCTGACATCCATTACATAACGCACATCACACACACACACACACACACACACACACACACACACATATATATATATATATATGCATGTGTGTCTGTGAGATAAAAATAGCGAGAGTTAGGGAGAGAAGAAAGAGTGGGAGATTGTCTTAATGTAGATATTTTATATCTTAAATGATGCGCTTATCATTTTGTGAATCATTCGTCAACTAACCAAACATTATTAATTTTATTTTAAAAAAAAGAAATAACAACTAGATATAGTGATGCGTAAAATTATTCAGATAGCAATTAGAACAGACAAGTGTAAGTTAACATAGTAAAGTTACAAGAACCAATCCCAGTGTTATATTCCCAAAAGTATACTTTGTATTTTATTCAGTGTTAAGAACGATTTGGTGAACAATCATATTGACTGGCAATCTATCTTCTTCTGCTTTCATTTTCTATTAAGACTAAAAGTACACATATAGAAACAATAATATTTCATCGATTCTATTATTTGTTTGTTCAGCTTTTTGTCTTGTTCATTAACTTTGATTATAGAAACGTATGACAACAGATAGGTGTCAATTATCGTTTCTCGATCAAATATTTCACTAAATATTTTTATCAGATTGTCTATATGTCTCGGGGTTTGTTTCTTGTTTTTAATTGAAAGAGTTGTACAAATTTATCTAGACAGTTTACCACGAATTACAGTTTTCTATAAAAATAAAAAGTAGCAATACAATGAATAGATGATTCAGTTCAACTGAAATGTTTGAATACGTTCCACTCTTATTTAACACAGATGACGCTTGCGTAACTGGCAAATCGTTTCGTGTATTAGAACAGAGCAGTCTGTGAGAAAATTCAATAATATCGGTAAATAAAGTAATAATAATCAATAATAAGAAAAGAAAATCAAATGCGTTTTCCAATGATGCTAAGAGTAAAGGAACTGGAAATAATGTGGCGCTTTTGAAGTCCGTACAAAAACTAACACTTTCTGACTTTCTATTCCTTGCTCCAAGACGTAGTCAATAAGTCAGTTAAGTGTCATACGTTATACAGGCTTGGGCGAACATGTCAAGAAAAAGACTTAACTAATTGGGCAGAAGATTTTCCTGCAATAAACTGCCATTAGTTTCTGCCGCAGACTGGTTGCCAACCAAGGCTATAGTACCCAATCTGTCCGCTATTTAATCCATAAATGGAGGGAAAAGAAGCATTACAACGTATATCGTAGTACAAAGACTTGATAATTACGTTTCCGCTGGAAATGTTAATTTCTCTGGTTCACTGACTACTGCCTCCTTCTTTTCACTTTCCAAGGCATGATGCTCACACGTATCTACTTAAAATTCCTCGAGCTATAAAGTTAGTCAAGCTTTTTTTTATCGTTCCAATCTCAGTCATTCAATGACTTGAATGTAACCATCCTAACGATACTTCTGGCACAAATAAAGAAAACGGACATATTCAAGAAACATTAGGAAGTTTATTTCATTCTTCTTCTTCTTCTTCTTCTTCTTCTTCTTCTTCTTCTTCTTCTTCTTCTTCTTCTATGTGCCGTGACCTTTCAGGACGTAGGCGATTATGGCTATCCACGTCTCCCTATCGCTGGTGCCTCTTAGTACGCTTTATTCTATTATCCCACCCAAACCCCGCTCTGCCATCAACTTGCTCAGGCCCGTCAAGTATGTGACACCCTACTTTCTCCTGTGTCTCTTTCCCTCTATCTTACCTGTGAGTATCAGATTCCACAACCCCTCCTTTCTCATTATATGTGCCAGGAATTTCCGTTGTCTTTTCCTGATGCTTAGTACGAGTTTTCTTTTCGCTTCCACCCTTTCCAAAAACCTCATCATTAATAACATGCTCTGTCCATGATATCCGCTGCATTCTTCTATAGAGCTACATTTAATTGCTTCAGGTTTTCTTTGATGAGATTGTCCAACATTCACTGCTATATTGAAGAATGCACAGCACATAGCAATCCAAGACTTTCTTATTTGTTCCTAGCGAAATTTTCTTGTCTCTGACTCCTCTGCTCAGCTTCTGATTCATTACATGATAAAAGGATCAAACCACATTTTTTGTATGCATCTTCTTTTTTTTTTTTGCTTATGTGAACGCGAACCCCACATATAATACACACAAACACCCAATCTTTTAAATTTCAAAGGTTTTTTTAGTCAGAAAAGAATCAGGAGTAAAAATGACAGAATATATACGTAAATAGAAATCATAAAAAGTCATAAAACCGTCTTCCTCTTTGAGAAGGAATTTCTGACAAAAATGGAAATAAGTTCTACTTGTGGTCACTTTAACTAAATTTCATTTACAGATAATTCAGTCAGTTAAGTGCCATACGTGATACACACTTGAGCTATCATGCCTCGAACCTAATGTATTCTGTTATGTAACTCGTAACTGAAGGGAGAAGAGAAGAATTAATGCCTTTTCCAAGGATATTTGTGCGTAAGTGAATCCAGTGTATTCAACTGGAATTCTAACTCGGATCTTCAGCTTCTAATATACAAGACAAAATTTATAAAGTTGACTTGTTTTTTAGGACTTCAGCGATGTTTGTTTTTTAAAATGTTTTATACACAGTAACAATAAAAAAGATAGTATATCCTTTCCATTATAACAAAGCCAGTTATATATATATATATATATATCGTTTCTGAAGTGCTCATGGTTAAGGACTGGAAATAAAGACACTAAGACAGTATAGAGTTAAACATATATACTAGCAAGGAACATTAATAAAACAGTTACAACGTGAAGGTTATCAGTGTGGCTGTATTGGTCTGGCTATCAGAGCTATTCGCTGGAATAGACCTCTCTTTGCAAATCAAAAATGGCTGCTAATTTATAATTTGGAAGAGTTCACTTTTGCATGGGTTTACTATAATTTACACACACACACACACACACACACACACACACACACACACATATATATATATATGTGTGTGTGTGTGTGTGTGTGTGTTGTGTGTGTGTGTGTGTGTGTGTGTGTGTATTATAGTAAATTTACCCATGCAAAAGTGAACTCTTCCAAATTATAAATTAGCAGCCATTTTTGATTTGCAAAGAGAGGTCTATTCCAGCGAATAGCTCTGACAGCCAGACCAATACAGCCACTTACATATATATCCCTCCTGTCACGCTCATGAAGAGTAAGACAATCGCCATGCAGCGTCGCCTCAGTTCATTCTCTTTACTGCCAGTTATTAAACTTTACCACCAACTGTGAAAACTCTTGTAACGTGTTTACTCTTTAACACTGCCTTATTTAATATATACATATAAGTCTTTCAAATATTTTCGCGGCAAGATACACTCATATATAATAATTGAATATTAATATTAATAGTAAAGTTCTTTCTTTTATATTTTAAAGCAATCAGTTCAAAAGGTTTTACTCATTTTCATAAAAAACACATTTCAGTAATTACATAATAATTAATATAAATCAAACTCTTATTTTATGCAAAATCCCTTCTGGGTGTCGGCGATCGTAGCCCTCCATAGATTCCTTTTCTTTATGATCTGGGAATCGCTATACATTCTTTAGAAAGATAACAGAGTAGTTTCCTCTTACGTTCTTCACTATTGGCCACTCGGGTCAACACTGCTTTGAACGAATAACTGTGGACCGATAGATTTACAAAAATTTGTGCGCTCTCTTTCTCGATAAACAGAGAATTATAAGTTTAAATAGAAAATTTGTTGAGAAGGAAAATCTAAGTGGTAACTCATGCATTACTGAGATATTTTTTAATTACCTTATCAAGTGAAAGACAATAAAGCCATTGAGATGCAAAAGGTTATTGTCAGACAATATGTGGAGAAACAGAAACACATGATTAAAGTGAAAATGCAATAACAGAACAAGAATGAACAAGACATGATTAAGATTGACATTGCATTTAAACTTTAAAGATCAAATTTGACCTGAAAGAAAGAAGTTAGAATATATTGGTATTGAAGTGCGACCCATTTTCAGATGGCTGGTAATCATTTTTAATGTTTTCAATATGGGAAAAGATTTCTCTAAAATCCATTATTTTTGTCGGGAAAACCCCACATGCTATGTTTACTTAGTGCAACATTATTTTTAAGCGAATCAAAGTGATTCCAGTTACAACATCTGGGTTTTGACGATGAGTGACCCTAGGTTAAAATAAACATTGACAATTTCCTGTGTACTGGGTTACCAGGATGGTTGATAAGAGCAGGGAGACAAATGAAGGGAGTGTATTTACTATTGATGGATAAATGGATAAATATAATTTGTTTTCATTTCGAGCTCGCAAAGGTTATACAGTGAGGAAAAAAAAACCTTACACCCTTCTTTCCCACTTCGATTGGGGTGCTTGTTTAACAAAATCAGAATCTAAAAACGAAGTTAGGGAGTCGGCTCCCGTATCTTGGAAAAAGAGGTTAGAAAGAGATTTGAAATACGGTCGGCCTGAAAACTCACGCGCTGCTAGAAATAAAAGAAGTCGGGATAGAAAAATATTGAAAATTCAACCAACTGATTGTCCGGTAGAAATAATACAGCACGAACATTAATGTGTTACTGAAATACCAGCCAACTGATACTTCTTCTGTCACTTATTTTGACTTGTTTGTAATCTTGTAAGTATTCGATATACATAAATATATATGAATCTACACTGTCACGTTACGATCTTGAATCTGCTTATTATGAAATACCAACCCCTGGCATGTCTAGACCAACCTCATCAAATTGTAATAAGCGGTCCTGTTTGACTAATCCGGAGTCAACAACACAACGTGGGCGGAATCGGACAAAGGTCAGGGAGATTGACTGGACACAGCCAGGGATCATGTTATAGAAGTGTGACCAATTGACATCTCTTTGCCTGATGCTAGGTCTACTAAGACAGTATGTGAATGACTAAATTAGCATTCTCCATCTAATTCCGGCCGTATCTGGAATTATGTTCTACAAACACGACTAAGAACTTTCAGGAGAGACCCTAAATGATAGGTGACGTCGCTAACGGTCACTTATCATCAAATTCGTTTCCAATGAATCTAACGCAATCGGAGGTAGGTCATAAAAAATATTGGGTAGTTTTGTTTAATCAATCACTGTTAAAAATAACAATGTGCTTCAGTTGATTTAGGTAGGCAAAGGCGACGTTATGCCGCGATTAGTATATGTCTCAAAGCTTAGAGCAGAATATGACGTGAAAATGAGTAACCAGCAAGAGGGAATCGAATACCAGTCATTTCTGAAGGAATGTTCACTTATCACCTCACAGTGGCTCTACCATTCCCAACCTTTAAGGACGCGCAACGCTCACACACGTCTCCAGCAGAAGCGACGTATACATGGACTGACCAGCCAATATATCACTTACGGGATCAGTTAAAACGATTCGCTTCTATTTAGTAGGCACCAAGTGAGTTGCTAAAAGTGTGTGCTGCTGTATTTGAAAAGTAGAATGCTATAAATCAAAACAATGTACTGTGACTTGTGATAATTATCTAGCAACCAATATCAGACAGATAACGATGTCTGTGGTGAATGCATCCGTTTTGAGGTCGTGTTTTAAGTAACCAACCCATATATTCCTGGCGTCAGTTTCAATTTTCATCTATATATCTAAAAAAGCAATAAGTTTGAAAACTGAACATTTCACACACATGTGTAAAATTAAGATCAGGTTTTCACCTGAAATCCAGAAAATACACACTTTAAGCTAAGTGGTTACTATAAAAAAAGAAAGAAAGAACGTGTCAGTTTAAAGCAACGCACATAGGAGGCACTGTGGAGATTTCCATAGCAGCTCGGATTGAGGAATCGGAGAGTCGGGTTCGATTTCCAGTCGAATTCTATACATTCGCTTAAGTGTAACCATATGGAAATTTATGAATCCTTTTCTTCTCCAAGCTATAGGTAAATAGCAGGACAGTTCTGTGGCCTTGGTTAGCAACTAGTCTAACGCTGTAAGAATTGGTAACCTACTCATGGAAGGTCTTCACACCACATGAGGTTGGGGACCACTTGTAGAGCTAAAATAGTCACATAAAAATTCTTCTAGAGAAGAAACCGGCTCGAACCGCCAAGGGTAAATACCTTAACAAGTACAAGTAAGTAAAAAGGATATGGCTTTTTTAACATTTCACCGAAAACAAGGTAAAAAATTACTAGGATGCAGGAAGGTGTTTGAGAAAAAGGAAAACACTTCTATTAAAGATATAGGACAATGAAAGTATAAGAATAAAAATAAAAAAAAGATAACGGTTGAAATTGCAATTAAATTTTTGTCTATCAAATTTGACTGAGAAGCAAGAAGCTGGAAGAGATTTCCATAAGCGAGAAGTGCAATAGAATAGTCTTTTAGCATATAACTTACAATTACAACAAGCTGTAATAGATAAGACCTTACCTCCAATCCAGTATTGTAATAAAAAGCTATATAGTCGAGGTAGCATAGCATTCAGTTCATCAGAATAATTACCATGAAAGATTTATAGAAAAGACACAGTTAAACAACATTTCGGCGGTTTAAAATTAACTAAAGTCGAGATGTCATGTCAAGACCAATAACATTGCAGTTTCTTCTTTGGATTTTAGTCAATAAGTTTTTAATCCAATAATGTAATTATAGTAGTGTAATAATCAACATGATGGACTTGAAAATCATTAATAGTGATTTCGACCCTAAATGGGTTTTCAAATCATGTGACCTTGAGACAAAAATAACTTTTGCTTCTGTTAGGGCGCCGCTCCTATTTGACTACAAATGGACGGTTCCCATTGTTATATATAGCAATGGTGGATTCTCTACAAGAAAGTCGTAGAGAGTCACTAGACTGACGACTCTACGACACTGTCAGCTCTCTGCCTTCAGGTAGAGGGCGCTCTCTGCTTCCGAGCAGAGAGCAATAACCCAGTCGTGGTTCCGCCGAAGGGTAGAACCACGACTGGGCAAAAATAGACAGACATATTTTTGGCCCGGCTATATGGCCGGGAATACCCACAATAAAATGACCATGTGTCACATCCAGCCTTGCGTGGGAAGGCTAGTAAATACAGTCGTAGAGAGTCACTAGACTGACGACTCTACGACACTGTCAGCTCTCTGTCTTGGGGCGGGGAGCGCTCTCTGCTTCCGAGCAGAGAGCATTAACCCAGTCGTGGTTCCGCCGAAGGGTAGAAGCACGACTGGACAAAAATAGACAGACATTTTTTGGCCGGGCCATATAGACCGGAAATCCAAGATATAAACTGACCATGTGTCATATGTTGCTCTTACTGGGAGGGACGACTAAATAATGAGTCGTAGAGAGTCACTTGAGAGTCTCTAATGAGTTACTGAAGAGTCAGTGCGAGTCAGTGAAGAGTTAGTCACACTTCCGGTGGCGTACCGGAAGTAATCACGTATACACACATCTTACGACGGATTGGACTCTTGTATCTTTCTATTGTAAATAGTACTAATCACTTCTGTACATAAAACCATCTTTCCGCGGAATACAACTTATATTCTGATTCTGTTGTTGAGTTATTTATACTTGGCGACATAACAGCTTCGTAAATAACATTTTATCTACATTCTGTTATAATTTAGAATTATATCAATCAAGTAAATCCCACTTCAAATCTTAGTTTTTTGCGTGCATACTTCCCTGCATCAAACTCCCTAGATATTCATAGTTATAAAAAACCTAATATAAACCTTTCCAAAACACAAATTGCGACCTGGAATTGGAATAAACGAGGGACGGCACTTACTTCGAATTTACCATAAAGATTAAGGACGTGGAATTGTAAAATTATTCAACTATCTCGTTGTTTGGATAACTTATAACAAATTTAGTATAGGACATAAGAAAATTGAACATAGAATTGGGTGAGCTACGTATAGTTTCACCCAACACTACAAATTGCTATAAAACATTAAGCTAAAAACTTGAATCATCTTCTTAAATAACGTTGCATATGAATGTCAGGCGTAGTGCTAAACTCGGTCAGAAATATCTAAACTGTCAACTGTATACAACCGCTTTCTCAGATCAATGATTGAAATGTCATCGAACGGATGAAAGATGTTGCATCTTTATCAAAGGTGATACTTATTCGAACCTCGTTTACTGGTGCTATAATCGTTAAAACTGTAGCAAACAACAGAAATCACACCACTTGAGGACTTTCACAAAAAAAAAAACACAAATAAAATGGATATCATATCTAACTCAAAGATAAAATAATGTAATAAAAAAGATGACGTTCCACATTTCTTGAAACAAAAGCCAAGAAAATAATCCCCCCGACACCTGCCGCCATTAATACTGCTAAGATCGATAACAATTACTAGAAGAGAGAAATCAATTTTTTATGGAAAAATGCTTCAAGAAAAAAATTTACACCGGCTATTCGACCAATCAATGCTGAATTTTTCTATAGAAGGAAACTGGTAATATTAATATTGTGGTGCAATGGATATCGACTCGGAACAACAGATTGGGAAGCCGAGTACGAATTCCAATCGAATTCCACACATTCACATACGCACAAATACCCGTCTCTCCCCTCCAGTTATGGGTTAAATAATAGGGAAGATTGGGTTCTATAGCCTTGGCTAACAACCAGTATACCGCAGAAAACAATAGCAACCTACTGCGGGATAATCTTCTGCTCAGTCAGTCATGTCATGATCGCCCAAAGCGTGTATCACGTATGGCACTTAACTGACTCACTGACATAACGGGTTATTTCCTCAAAAGTATGATTAAGTATCTCACTTTACCTTGGTTTTCATGATCGAATAAACCCTCGTAAAACCGACAAACTGATTTTTGGCCAGTCACAATATATAGTTTCCTGACTTTATCTTTATTTCTCTTTTCTAAATCCCATTCACACTTGATTATCGACGACTGCTTTCGAAAAAGCAGTCATCAGAATTTTAACATGTGAGAACAAAACACCACCTGTATATCTGCAAGGAAAGTGGATTTACGATCTGCTGAATCGCTCTAATTCTTAAGCATAAAACTCTTTATTTTCCATCGGACTAACTTTTGTTAGATATAAATTGCGACCTTTTAAAACTACTGGGCCGACATTTGCATGTGAATGCGTATTCACGTTGTGACGTGTCTGTATAGGCAAAGCTACTTGAGTTCTTCCGAACAAACAAACGTTGATGTCTCCGCATGGTACTCGACAGGGAGCAGGAAAACAAGGTATCCCACGTTAAAAAGCCCTCAAGATATAATCAATCGATATTGTCTGTATCAGTTACGTTTCTTACTGTTAACAGGAAATCGATAACTCTACCAACCCGCTTGTTTGCTTGCGTAACACTTTGTAACAATTATTTTTCTCTTACTGAATTTCACTGGCAAATTCCGGCTTTTTTGTAAGTCCAAGAAAGGTGGATTAGTTTTGCTGTTTTTAAAATATTCGTGAAAAAAAAAAATAGAAAGACAACAAATTTTCCAGGTTCTTTTTGAATTGTTCTCTTCCACTTATGCTTAAATTCTGTCAGTTTTTTTGTCATTCTCATTCGTTGTTTATTATTATTATTATGTTGTCATTTTTCATTATATTCTTATTCCTACTATGGTCACACTACCTACCAAGTCTGCGGGAAGACCTAAGGCAGGTCGTGGTGTGTCGCTATGGCTCCAGTTCATGTTTTTTCTATCTCCCCTATCATCCCTAGCGTTACATAGAAAAAGTTCTCCTTAGTGTGTGGGCTGTACTTAACAAGCCAAGTTTTGCATATCTCTTAAGCTGGGGTTTCCAGGGATTCTTTCAATTTGTTGTTTTTTTGTTCCTTTTTGTTATCATTCCAAGTTCACCAACTATCACTGGCACGATTCTTCTTATTATTATTTTTATGGCATCTTTCATCATATTTCGATATCTGCTTTGGTCTCACTACCAACCAAGTCTGCGGGGAGACCTAAGGCAGGTCGTGGCGTGTTGTTATGGCCCCATTTCATGTTTTTCTATCTTCCCTATCATCCCTAGCGTTACATAAACAAAGTTTTCTTTAGTGTGTGGTCTGTACTTAATAAGACAATTTTTTGTATATCTCTTAAGCTGGGGTTTCCAGGGATTTTTTCAATGTGTTGTTTTATTCCATTTTTTATCATTCCAAGTGCACCTACTATCACTGGCATAACTCTTGTTTTCAATTTCCACATTTGTTATTATTATTATTATTATTATTATTATTATTATTATTATTATTATTTCAGACTCTGCTAAGTGATATTTTATATGTAAATTTTTTTTTTTTACTTTGATGGTGATCTCTATCAATTATTTTAACTTCATCCCATAGGGCCTGCCCATCTAGGGTAAAAATATCACAAGGCCGTAAAAGGAGAGATGAAATAAAATCAGTCGTAGCTTACCACATAAGGATGGATAAAGAGGATCACCGTCCCTATGGGAAGAATTTGAAATAATTAATAGCGAACACCACTACAAACTAGGTAAACTTAAGAAATCAGCGCACAAGAATCTCCTAAATATGCCGGCCAAGCATAGAAATTAATACAATTAATACGGAGTGCAAAAGTATATCAATAACTTCAAAGATTGCAATATGAGCTCCGGGAAAATTAGTTACTGAGACATTAGGTTTATAAGTCTCAAAAGTTTATCCAGTGATATTCTAAGAGCAAATGGCGCAGTGAATATAGGCGTTGGTTAGTTCCAGTGACTTCACCCGAAGAGTTGTAAATTTAACATTTTAATAACTTAAAATGTTAAGTTAAAGAGAGATAATAACATAGCATTCAGAAGTGGAATCGCATATTTAATGAGAATGATATACCCCAGTGACCGATATAAAGGGTTCGGTTCAAAATTTCTAAAACTATAAGAAAGGCGGGGTGTACAACGCCGAATATTTTAAACATGAAAATAACGATGAGAAAAACATGTTGTATATTATCTGAGCTTTTGCATAATTTCGCGAAGATGTGTATTTTTATGAAACAGCAAACTGGGTAACAAAAAAAAATATAGACATTTTTTTATAAATATTTTATAAATCTTAAAGTTACGAATGCAGGTAAAATTCCTTACCCCAGGAAAATATTTGACTGTTTTGAAAGCAGTGTTTCAAGGTCAGATAATATGGCCTTGAAATGGTAATAAACAATGTGTCAAAAGATGACGTGGGGATATGGTTTTTTTTCGGGTGTATTAAGGTGGATGGTGAGCTCATGCGAAAGAAAGTGAAAAATATGAAGTAATAGTCAGAAAAATGGGTGTTTAAGGAAGAGTTAAGTCCTTTAAAACGTGAAAATATTTTTCGAACTCTTCCAGTCGTTAGGTTTGATTTCGGCTCCATCCAGTCGTAGGCAGATGAAAGAAATTATTGAATTTACCTCCTATTTTGTTACATAGAACATAAGGGAAGCAATGATAGTTAAGTCCTGTGAGGTTAATTGTGGGTGTTATAAGGACCACAGGAAAAGTACATGAAAGTACATGGAAGTACATTAGGTAGATTTCTTTGTTTTTTCTTGTTTCTCTTTCTCTCTCTCTCTCTCTCTCTCTCTCTCTCTCATACACACGCACACACACACACACACACACACACACACAAACACACACACGTTCGATTGTTGTTGTTTTCTCAGACAGACTTCAAATGATATGCATTGCAAAAAATGGCAGATATCCATGCCCAGTTATTGTATGTTTGGGATTTACGAATGCCGTGTGTAATGGAAACTCAAGCATGAGATCAAATGGGTATGTGAAGTCATTAATGCCATATCAATTTGAAATCAAAAATGCGGTTAACGTCTACGATCTATGAGAGTGCATCGGGTGTCTGCGTGTGGGACACAATTCGAAGATAAAAGAAAGAGAAAAAAAACAATTTTTAATCATTGTGAAATGTCCTGATGTATCTTTGAAAAGAGAAGAAGAAAAGAGAAAAACAGAAAAAATGAAAATTTCAACATTGTAGAAAATTTCAAGTTGTGTGTTTTTCTAAAAGAAAAAAAGAAAAGAAAAAGTGGAACTTTTAAGACATTAGGGATGTGACACTTTACTGGGCTAGAGAGACACGGGTGGCTCAATAACCTACTGATCGGCCTCGAAACTTCTTCAGCGTTGTTACAGAAAATTCTGAATATCTACCGCTTCCGCGAATTTAGATCGCTAGATAATTTATAAGTGATGATCCAAAAATGGAAAGAAAGAATATGGTCCTATATAATTCTTTACTTAATGGAATGATGGTCAAATTCAATAAAAGGGAGATGCAGATTAAAGTTCGATTAAATCAAAACGCTGAGCGGTTGGGTAATTTGGTAATTCAAAATATTCATTTTTCTTTTATTGACACAACAACGAAAACGCAAACAAACGCTGAAGATTAAACAAGAATTTAAAAAAAAAAACGGAAAGTCGTTAGAGATCACTGAAGGTCCATTAAGCAATACATATTTCTCTTTTTCATTTCTCTTATCCAATTTTAGATTGGATATACATAGGCAAAATAATAGTCCTAATTATTTTTCTTTATCAAACCGAGAGACAATAAGACAAGGAATGTTCGTGTCCCTCAAAATAAATAAATAAATAAATAAAAATAAAAGATGTTTTCGTTTTGTGAATTCCTTCCAAGTCAAGAAAATTAAAGTGAATGTGTGACATAGATCGGTATCGAAGAAAAACCTTACTTTGAAATTTTGAAGATAGTTCGGGAATGGTATTTTGTCTCTTATATTTCATACTTCAATATTTACAAACCCTTGTGTCGGTTCAAATTAAGAGATTATAATTTTGCTTGTTCGTTTGTATCCTTCGGAGACAGTTTTACCATTCTCATATATTTCTCCTTTTCCTTTTTCCTCCTCCCGAGAAAGTTCTGGATTACATCTTTTATTTTAATGAGATCGTTTTAATTCTGATTATTTTGGCGTTAACGTTTATTACGTCTTCTCAGTTAGACATTTAGGCCGCAACTAACTGTTTCCAAATTCTATTACACGGAAAGCGTTTTTTGCGGTTTATTTCTTCCAGCCAATCAAATAACGTCGTTTCTCTCTTTCTCCTCTCTCTCTCTTTCTCTGTTCTCTGGTGTTTCTTTCTCGCTGTTAATCCGTTTCCCATTTACTTCTCGTTCTAGATAGCAGTCAGTGTTGCTACTACCATCGCATAGACACTAACAGGTCCATGCACACTCTACAAGTTTATAGAGAATTATTTTTTCTCTGCATGTTTATATACGTTTATAGGGAGGGGGGCAGAGAGAGTTCTTTCACCAGTCTCTACGATGCATACATCGTCACACGGAACTTTCTGATTATTGTGCTAATAAAAGAAAAGAAGAGCGTAATAACACGAAATAGATTAGAAGCGTAGAAAAGTGGAAAGCAAAAGAAGTGTTGACCACAAAGCATATTTCAAAACAAATATAAAGCAAGACGCTCACTGAATAGACTGTCAATTCAGTGTTTCACACAGAAGTATTGAACAAATAAAATGACATATTTAAAAGCATGGAAGTAAATGAAGCGATAAGGACAAAGTCTTTTTCAAGACCAAATTGAAGCAAGACGATAACTGAGTAATCAAACTTATTTGAGTAGTTTACATAAAAGGCTTCAAAAATTAAAACTACGATTTAAGAACTATAGAAGTAAAAGAGATGTTGACTACAAAGCCTATTTTAAGATGAAATTTAAGCAAGACGATAACTTAACAAACAATTTATTTGAATGTTTCACATAGAAGGCTTGAACAAATAAAACTACATACTAAGAAACGTAGATGACGTCTAATTCTTTCTTAAAAATAAATTGAGGCAATACGATAACTTAATAGACACTATCATATGAATGGTTCACATAGAAGGCTTGAACATATCAAACTACAATCAAAGAAGCGTAAAAGTAAAGGAAATGATGACAACATAGCCCACTTCAAGACCAAGTAAAGGCAAGACGATAACTTAATACAAAACGTTTCTGTGTGGTTCAGATATAAGTTTTGAAGAAATAAAGCTACAATCTAAAAAAGTAGAAGAAAAGTAAATGATGACGACAAAGCCTACTTCAAGACCAAGTTGAATAAGGCGTTAAATACTACACAAATGTATCTCATTAGTTCACATAAAAAACTTGAAGAAATAAAACTACAAACTAAGGAGCGTAGAAGTAAATGAAGTAAAGATGATAAAGCGAATTTGAAGACTATTTTGAAGCAAGACTAAAACTTAATAAAAACTTATCTGAGTGGTTTAGATAGAAGGGTTTAACAAATAGAACTACAATCTAAAAAGTGTAGAAGCAAAGAAAATAATTCCTACAAAACCTCATTCAAGACCGGATTGAAGCAAGACGATCACTTAATAGGCGCATTTATTTGTGTGGTTCACATAAAAAACTTGATTAGATAAAACTACAATCTAATAAGAATAGAAGAAAAGAAAGTGGTGACGACAAAGCCACTTCAAGACAAAGTTGGAGCAAGGCGATCAATGAATAGACAAATCCATTTGATTGGTTGACATAAAAAGCTTGATCAAATAAAATTACAATCTACGAAGTGTATAAATAATTGAAATGGTGACGACAAAGCCTGTTTCAAGACCAAATTGAAGCAATGCGATAAGTTAATAGACAAAGTTATTTGAGTGATTCACATAAAAGACTTAAACAAATAAAACCACAATCTAAGAAGCGTAGAAGTAAAGCAATAATGACGACGTAGCACATTGCAAGACCAAGTTGAAGCAAGACTATAATTTCATAGATAACGTTTTGTAAGTGACTTATATAAAAGGCTTGAACAAATAAAACCACAATTTAAGAAGCGTAAAAATAAAGGAAATGATGAGTACAAAGCCTGTTTCAAGACAAAATTGAAACAAGACGATCATTTAGTAGACAAAGTTATTTGAGTGTTTCACATAAAATGATTGCACAAATAAAACAATATAAGAAACGTAGAATTAAAGGGTATGTTGAAGATGATGTCCTTTTTAAGAACAAACTGAAGTAGAACGATAATTTAATAGTCAAATTCTTTTGAGTGTTTCACATAAAATGCTTGAACAAATTTAACTAAAGTCTTAGAAGCGTAGATATAAAGGAAGTGATTAACACAGAGTCCACATCAAGACCAAGCTGAAGCAAGACGATCACTTAACAATGTTATAAAAGGTTAGAACAAATAAACCTACAATCTGTGAAGCGTAGAACTAAAGCCCATTTCAAGACCAAGATGAAGCAAGACAATAGACAAACATATTTGACTGGTTCATATAAAATACTTGAGCAAATAAAACTACAAACTAGGAAACGTAGAAGTAAAAGAAGTGATGACGACATATTTAAAGAACAAGTTGAAGTAAGACGATAACTTAAGAGACAAATTTAAGTGATTGTTTTACATAAAAAACTTGACCAAATGAAACTATAATCTAAGAAACGTAGAAAATAAGAAATTCATCAGAACAAAGTGTATTTCAAGACTAAGTTTAAGCAAGATTATAACTTAATGAGACAAAGTTCTTTAGTCGGATTTGTGTGTGCAGCATTAAAATAATAGTGCCAAAAATTATAACTGTTTTTTCTATTTCTCGGGATTTCAAGTTTTGTGTTTTTTCCTGGGTATATTCATAATCCTCTTCTGTGATGACCGCCCATGTTTTTCTGATTTATTTTTCATCTGTTCTACCCCCATTATGCTTCTTTTTATGGTCTTTAGAGCAAGTCCATATATTTTGCAGGTCTTTACACTTTCCAACATTGTTTTAGGTGTGGACACCACTTAAATCTTTTGTTCCGTTACTTCATTCTTCATACTAATTCGCATCGGTTTGAACGATTTTGTTCTCTCTGTAGATTTTTATCTTATTTGACAGCGTCTAATTCTTTGAGCCTCCATGTTGTATTATTTGCTTTATTTTTCTTTAGCTGATAGAACTTCATTTGTATTTCTACATTTGTATTTTCTTTTGACTCTTCTCCATTTTCTAACACTTATATTTGTTTCTATTGTCAGTTCACAGTATTGATCATTCAATCATAAATTCTTCAAAATATTTCTTCTTTTTTTCTGGAGTTTCAATTTGAATTTCATGTCTTTGAGATTCACTTTTATACTTTTTTTTTTTATAAGCGTTTCACCCCGAGCAAGGTATGTTACTGCCACAACTGCGCAGGGGGCTACATAGAGTGGAGAAAGGATGATTAAATATAGGAAATGTCAGTGGGTGGGTGATAGGCGGGTAGGGATACTGAGAATGGTTAAATATAGGAAATATCAGAGGGTGGGTGATAGGCGGGTAAGGATACCGAGAATGAGGGTTGTGTAGATGAGAGTGTTCTGAGAATAATTGGGAGTTAGTGTGATAGGAGGTGTCTACTTTAATGTTTATTTTTAGTTGCTGTTTTTGCCGATACCTATATTGCTTTGTTGAGATTTATACGTGCGTCTTATTCATCCATTGTTAATTTGAGTGCTTCGTTGTAAATTTTAATAGATTCGCGGTTAAGTTTTGTTGGTTTTAATTTTAGGAATTTCTCTCGTTCCTTTATTTCAATATTTTGTCTGTCTAACATGATTTTTATCCTTGGCTTCTGATATACTGTTCTTGCTTTCAGTAAAATAATTCAGTTCAACGTGTTAGACCCGTTTAATTGGAAGCTTCTGAGTGACTGATATCACACCTTTTCGATTCTTACAGAATATCAACATTATCTTTACAGTGATTTGAGTGTTACTCAGTTTTTCATTATGATTTGTGGCTTGTGTGATATTAGCGTTTTTTATACCCATTTCTGGTTCCCTTTAAGATTATGTTGATTCAATTCATCTGTACAGCGAAGCAATTATGAGAGAAATAAAAGCCTTGGCAGGATTCGTCAGTGGCTGCCACCAACACAATAATTTGAGATACGCGGATAACACGCTGATGATAGCAGACACTGAAAGGAAAATGCAGGACCTTCAACAGAAAATAGCAAAAAAAGTGAGAAGAAAAGACTAAGTATAAATTAAAGAAAACTGAATGTTTGATCATCAACAAAAAGAAGAGCCTAATATGCCAACTACAAGTCGGAGAATCTAAAATAAAACACGCGAAATAATCTAAATACCTGAGAAGTGTTTTGACTGAGAATGGAAAGTGCCACATGGAGAACCAAAACCGCATTGGCTTGACCAACGACGCATTTCAGAAGCTAACCAGAGTACCGAGAGATAGGAAAATCACATCTAAACTTATTCATAAATGGAACTTTGTCTGTGTGTGTGTGTGTGTGTGTGTGTGTGTGTGTGTGTGTGTGTATGTGTCTGTGTGTGTGTCCGTTACTCCGAAACCGCTGAACCGATTTTCTTGAAAATTTACACAGTTGTACTATAAGCGTCTGCGAGTGTTCTTAGCTAGGTTTTGTGTCAAGGTACCCCCGATAAATATCGAAAATTGATAATCGAAAAAAATCGGGTTATAGAAAGAGTGGTCCGATTTTAATGAAATTTGATACATTCATAGACAAAGACATAAGAAACGATATTCAGAAGTTTCAAGGTTGCAGTTCTTACAATAGTGCAGAAAATCGATAATATATATATAAGGCAAGATGTTTGTGTGTGTTTCTGTTTATCTGTCTGTACGTTCTTTATACAAATCCACAATTTTTATCCGATTCTCTACCAACCTTCACACAAATATTCTTTAGGCTGAGTCTGAGCTCCAGAACCAGGGATTATTTTTAAAGCTTTCATTACACCCGAGTAACGCCGAATTATACTGATAGTTAGAAATAAAGAAAAGAGTGTTGGATTGCGATGTGATATCTGTACTTCTCAAAGGAAGTGAATATTGGACAATCTTATTAGGATGAAGGAGATGCTTGAGGCAGCAGAAATGTGGTTTTGCAGAAAGATATTAAGGATACAATGGACTGAACTCGTGTACAATGGTGAGATGTTAGAGAGAATCCAAACGAGAAGAAAACTCATACTTAACATCAGGAAGAGGCATATGAGGTTCTTGGGACACGTAATGAGGAAGGAAGACCTGGAGAATTTAATACCCACAGGACGGATAGAAAGACAAAGATACAGGGGAAAACAGCACGAGACCTACTTGACCGGTCTGAGCAAATGGATAGCGGAGCGGGATTTGGGAGAAATACCAAGAAGAAAAAATACTGAGATCGACAAGAGACAGTTACAAGTAGATTTCCATGATCGCCAACATCCTGAAATGACACGACACATGAAGATGAGAATGCCAGCATCTGCCAGTCGTTTATTTCTGTTCATCTGCATTCTTACATTAGCTAGTTTATTTTCGTCAATGTGCTTTCTAATCGCTTGTTCGAATGTCGTTGCGAATGATGTTTTTTTTATGTTTTTGTAACGCTTCCGAGAAAGGGGTCATAACGAACTTGTATTCCTCACGAGATCATTTTACCTTTTCTTTCTTTAAATGAATGATTGTGGATGAGTTGGAAAATTCTTATGGTCATCATTGGAAGTATCCCTTCTGCGGCCACATGAAGATTCATTATTTGTGTAGTTATTTGTTCCTATGGCAGATGTTTCGACTTCAGGTAGGTTTCCTACTGAGCGACGGGTTCCTTGTTTATCCAACAGAAAAGCAATACTGAACTTTTCGTTTCTATTTTTAATTTTCATATTATACCCACGAGTGGCGCACGGGTTCAAAAGTTCACCTAAACTTGCTAGGCACATGTCTTTAACAAATAGTATTCTGAAGCCTGTAGAGGATCGTTTGCTACCTCACAACGCAGTAGCCATTCACTTCAAGGTACGATTAACACTTTCAGTTGTGGGTTGTTTTCCTTCTCCTGGATGCCAAGTAACGAAAACGCAAGCGAAATTTTAAGGGTAAAACAATCACTGGAAAAAAAAGCTATTCAACAAAACAAAATATTATTATATTAGAAGATTGTGTTCAAAAAAGAAGAAAAAAAACACAGAGAGAAAGTTAAAGATGGTAATTTTTCCCTTTTCTTCCCTTATTTCTTCTTCTCTTACTCCTTTACACTTGATCAGATGAGTTGTTAATTAATTAAAATATGATGCTGTTGTTGCTACCATTAGTAGTTCTTGGAACAAAAGTAGCTATCAAAAATATATCAATGGAAAAAGTTATTATCATTATTTTCATTATTATTATTATTATTATTATTACTTTTTCTTTTGATTTCCGTTGTATAATATTTTATTTTCGAATTATGATGCCATTTCTGACATAATAATAATAATAATAATAATAATAATAATAATAATAATAATAAATGACGCAAGATAGGCTTCTTCATGGTCAACCCACTTCTGGTTTCAGACACGCTGATGTAGACAAACCTCATAGACATAAGTTAATTGTAGAGAAAACTGAAACTATTGATAAGACAATTGTTTTCGTTATTAAACTGTTTTCCATTGCTAGCAATGTAATTGAACCAAGTTAAGCAACGCCTAGACTGGTTAGTTCCTAGATGCTTGACTGCTTGGGAATATCAAGGTGCAGTACGCTTAGAAGTGCGGGTAATGGATAACGCTTCGGAATTAGAAATCGAAAACCCCTGTTCCAATTCTTGTCGGGTTTGTTACATGTACTTACGGGCAAATGCAATGTAGGTTAAAAGCTGAAAGCAAAAGTTTAATTCCTTTTACACAGATCAATTCTTACTAAACAGAAATTACCAAGAATACTTCTTGAAAAATTGTGTTAACCCCAAATTCGCAGATTCTTTGAAAAATATCCAGAAACAAAAATTAATCACACGTTGGCATTTATGACCTATAAATAAAAAAAATAAAAAAGAGACAACCTAAGATGACACACGTTTTACAGTGTAACGTGTAAGTTGTACATGTGTGAACAATTTTTGAATTTCTTTAAGGTATGGTTTATTAAGGATCTCCTCAGCTCGTCTAATCGGAGACTTTTCCGATCAAATCGATGGCTTAAAGTAAGACTGGAAGTATTGATGTCCTCATGTGCCACATTTTTTAGATTTCTATCTCAAGATCTTTGTATTTGGATAGTCTTGCTTTTAAATTTTCAAAGATATACGAAAATCTGCAAGGCCTGCCAAGTAGATAAGAAAGCAAATTCTACTTTCGTGATCAAGATGTCTGTGCGATTGGACTTGATTGTTCAGTTTGAGTGTATTGTAAAGTTTTATAAAATTGATGCAGGTCGTATCTCTGTAACCGGATCTGGTTGATATTTATACCAGTTTCTTGCAGTTTCCTTTCCGAAAAAGATGCAGATTTTCCAGCACAGATATCGGCTCACATTATCATGCAAACTTTTATATTCAATTGTTACTAATACCTTGCAGCCTGATACAAGATGGTCAATTGTTTCTGGCTATCTCACATAGAATCTGCGAATATTGGGTGAACACAATTCTTCAGTAAGTAACTGTGTTTGGTAATTTCTAGTTAGCAAGAATGATCTACGTAGCAAGAATTAAACTTTTGGTTTCAGCTTTTAACCCACACTACATAACCACTTATATCTAGGGGGTTTGTATACATGAGCTTGTTTGATAAGAGGAGTGTGCTGTCCATGAAGAAGCTTATCTTGCCATCATTTATTATTATTATTATTATGTTTTCCTTAGTGTGTGGGCTGTACTTAATAAGACAATTTTTTGTATATCTCTTAAGCCGAGGTTTCCAGGGATTTTTTCAATGTGTTGTTTTGTTCCATTTTTTATCATTCCAAGTGCACCTACTATCACTGGCACAACTCTTGTTTTCAATTTCCACATTTTTTCTATTTCAATTTCCAGGTCTTTATATTTTGACAGTTTTTCAAATTCCTTGATTGCTATGTTACAATCCGCTGGACAAGCCATATCAATTAATAGACAAGTTTTCTCCTTCTGGTTTTTAACAATAATGTCTGGCCTGTTTGCTTCAATTTTTCTGTCTGTGTAGATGATGTAATCCCATAGAATGGTTACATCTTCTATTTTTGTAACCGGTGCTGGGTGATGTTCATACCAGTGTTTGTTTACAGATTTTCCATAATGTTTGCACATTGCCCAATGTAAATATTACCTAACTCTATCGTGGCGATTTTTATATTCATTTGGAGCAAGCACAGAACAGCCTGAGATTAGGTGGTCTATTGTTTCTTGGTGCTTATCACAAAACCTGCATTTTGGATCCATATTATTATGCATAATATTTGCCTGAAAGTTTCTAGTGAAAAGACTTTGGTCTTGTGCTGCAAGAATAAAGCCTTCAGTTTCAGACTTTAATCCAGATGCACGTAACCATCGATGAGTATTAACTTTGTCAACATTGGATTTATTGGCACGTTCTGGATATTATCCATGCAGAGGTTTGTCTTGCCAGCGCTGTTTCATCTGTTCAAGAGCTTTATCTTTGGCTTTCATTTTCATATTTTTTGCCGCAATGGTTGGTTCTTGGCTTCTGTTTTGCTTTTCTACAGAATCTACTAACTGTAAATCTTGTTTGTATTTACTGCCTTCTTTTATTATTGAATATTTTTTCTTTCTTTCTTCATGTTGCCTTACTAATTGTATCATCCAATCCTTTGTTGTTTCTATGTATGTTAGTAAGCCAATAGTTGTTGTCTTGTATGACAATTCCAGCTGAATAAGACCTCTTCCACCTTCTTTACGGGGTATGTATAGACGGTCTACATCAGCCTTTGGATGATGCATCTTATGCTTAGAAAGAAGATTTCTTGTTTTAGAATCCATTCGCCTGATGTCATTTAGAGTCCAGTTTAAGATGTTGAAGCTATATTGGACAACTGGGATTGCAAGGCTATTAATGGCCATAACTCTGTTCTGAGAATTCAATTCAGTTTTTAATATCATTCGTAGCCTTCTATAGTACTCTTTACGCACTATTTCTTTCATTTTTTTATGGTGAATGTTTTCACTCTCATTTACACCTAGGTATTTATAAGCTTCTTCTGGTTTCATTTCTTTTATTGTTACAGCAGGGTCTAAGCTAATTGAGGATGTTTCTTGTATTGATCCACGTAAAACTGTAGCTTTAGCACATTTATTCAAATTGAATTTTATTCCAATGTCTTCGCTGAAGCATTTTACAGTTTGCAGAAGACCTTCCAGCTCATTATCATTCTTAGCATATAACTTTAAGTCATCCATGTAAAATAGATGGCTTATTATTTTTTCGCCTATTTTATAACCACATTCTGTCTTATTAAGTTGACTGGTTAGTGCTATTAATGATATGCAGAATAGTAAGGGAGATAAAGAATCACCTTGAAATATACCTCTTTTGATGTTTATTTCATCAGACTTATAGGTTCCATTTATATGATTGAGGTGAAGGGTTGTTTTCCATATAGACATGCACTGTTTGATGAAATTGATGATGACGGGCGATATCTTGTATATATTTAAAGTCTTTAAAATCCAGGGATGTGGTACACTATCGAATGCCTTTCGATAATCTATCCAGGCAGTACTAAGATTTTTCTTTGTACTGTAGCAGTTTTCCAGGATCATTTTGTTCATTAGCAATTGGTCTTTACATCCATAACAGCCACGTTTGCACCCTTTTTGTTCAAGCGGTATCATGCCATAAATACGTCTGTTTTGTTAAAATAGATGTTAATAGTTTATATGTTGTCGGAAGACATGTAATTGGTCTGTAGTTTTTCGGGTTGTTTGTGTCACCATTCTTGGGTAGAAGAAATGTAATTCCTTTGGTCATCCATGCAGGAATTTTAGTGAGATCGTCAACCATTTCTTGAAATTCTTTGGCTAGTTTTTATTATTATTATTATTATTATTATTATTATTATTATTATTATTATTATTATTATTATGCTTAAATACACGCTATGGGAGAAAGAAAGACGGTACTTTACCAGTTTGAAAATATAACAGAAGAAGGACTAACACAGTGAATAAATGGGTCAAAAGCTATATAGAGAAACAAATTATTGTAAGTTATGGAGAGCCATCATCGCCTGGTCTTGAAAGAACATGGCATATAAAAGAAGAACATATACATTGTTTATATTTTTCTTTATATTGAATATCTTCCATTGTGAAGTCAATATGTTTTACAGAGTGCAATATTTTATCATTACAAGGGATCTGTTTAATATTTTTGCCTGTACCATTTTTATGAATATAGGATCCCAATTATTATCGGCATAACTATGGTATCTTTAAGGTATCATATTTTTAAATATTATTATTATCTTTGTGTTGCTTGTATTTGTTCTATCTTCATTATTACTATTTTCAATATTGCACTAAAACTATCAGTAGCCATCACGACTAATGAAATTTCGACTAAAACCAACAAAGATTTAAATGTCAAGGCAAGATAGAGAACTTCATTGCCGTATCCAATCAGGACTCTCTTCTCTCGTAGCCAAGAACTGATAATTCACTTGCTGTGCCGACACAATTTTCTCAACCTAATACTTGATTTATCGGAAGAAGTAGAAGGACAATTTCGGGCTAATAGGAAAGAGAAAATCCTATTCATGAAGCACCAGTTTGTAAATGTATACTTGTTTGTATTCACAAAGCACAATGTTTTTTTCCACTGTAATATATATGCCATAATTAAGTTACATTAACTGGGTTAATCGTGAGTCTAGCAAAGTGTTGCTGACACGTAACGCTGGTAGCTAGAAGCAGTTTTTTCACAAAATATAGTTCATCGATCTTTTTTTTATCATTTGGACACTTGATGGCGGCTAACTTTGAATTTATTATTTTTAATGTTTCCTTTACGAACATTATTGATGTACATGTTTCTGTATGTGTTTTTTTGAAAGTGTATATATTACGGAAATTTGCTGACGTAAATTCAACTCAAATAGCAGATGTGCGGCCTAATCTCATACGTCTCAGAAATCTCAAGTATTGCTGATGTAATACAAAAGACACAAAAGATATAACATCTTCAACATTTTATGTGTCTGCATTTTTCTTTTCTAAAATCAAATTTAATTGTGGAGAAGACTGAAAATAATGATTAGACAGTTGTTTTCATTATTAAATATAATTATATTGTTTTCCATTGCTAGTGATGTAATAGGACCAAATTTAGCAACGCCAAGCCTGGTTAGTACATACATGTTTGACTGCTTGGGAATATCAGGTGCTGTATGCTTAGATGTGCGGGTAATGGATAACGCCTCAGAATTGGAAATCGAAGTTCTAAATTCTGTCGGTTTCATCATATCTACTTTTGCAATTTGAAAAGGAAAAACTTTACCCCTTTTATTACCAGCTATCGTTTAGAAAATATGTTATCATTATCATCGGTTCGGAACGAGAAATCAGAGAACCGAGTTCGAATTCCAGTTGAATTTCTTGCATTCACTTACGCACAAACACGCTTGAGACATGTATTAATACGTTTCTTACCTCCAGCTGTGGATTAAATAACAGGACAGATTGGGTTCTATAGACTTGGCTGGCCATTTACCACAAAAAGTAATAGCAACCTCCTGCGGGATATTGTTTGCCCAGTCAGTCATCTCTCTTTTAAAACATGGTCGCCCAAGCGTGTATTACGTTTGGCACTTTAGTGGCTGACTGATTTTGCTATCCCAATGATCCTTCGGATTTCATTGTCACACTTTCCTTTCTTTGTTAAAACCCTTCCAAGATACTGAAACTTTTGTACTTGTTTGATTTTGAGATCTCTAATTTGAAATTTGCATCAGTCAATTCAGTGCCATATGTGATACACGCTTGGACCATGATTTCTCGATTCATAACTGAGTAAGTAGAAGACTTTCCCGCAGTAGGCTACCGTTTCTTTTTTCGGGAGACTGGTTTCCAACCACGTCAGTTCGCCTATTCGATCAATAGTTGTGTGGAGAAGAGATGAACACATACCTTTCTAGAGGACATTTGAAGGTAAACGAATGAATGTAATAAACAAAATTTACATACCAAACCGAAAAAATATCTTGTACAATATATTACTAGAAATATTTATATATTGTTATCAGTTTTTTCTATTTCAAGAGTTAAAACGGTTCTTAATAAACATAACTACTTATGGCATGGCTGTGCATTGTGGTGCAGTGGATATCAGCATAGAACGAGAAATCGGAGAGCTGAGTTCGCTATCCAGTTGAATTCGTTGAATTCCCTTACACGTACATTGGGAAAGCTATTAATCCGTAGTTTCTTTCTCCAGCTATGGGCTAAATAGCAGAGCAGATTCGGTTCTATAGCCATGGTTGTCAACCAGTCTACCGCAAAAATTAATAGCAACCTATGCAGAAAAATCTTCTGCCAAGTTAGTCATGTCTCATTTGAGACATGATCGTCCAAGCGGTATCACGTATGGCACTTAGCTGACTGACTGACATATGTCATATGGAGCGATCATCAAAGTTGTTGGCTTTGAAAGTGGAATTCTCAAGCAGGGTTCAAATAAAGTTTTGGGATACAGTTTATATTAACGCTATTGGTAAAAGCAAAATCCCTTTTCTACTCACACTTGATATAGATTAAATATCAAGATAGAGAAGATTCTATACTCTTTAGTGGCAGAGAGTTTAGAATAAAGATCATTGCCTTATGTAATAAAAGCTGGTTTATCTGGCAAACATTTGTCTGATAATTCCTAATTGTGACGTGAATTTTTAGAGAGCAACCCACTGCACCTCCTTATCCCCACTCTCCCGACCTCCTTGGACTCCCTTGGACTCACTATCTCAAATGACCTCAAATGTTATGACTTCATTGAACTAATAGCTTCATCTACTGCTAAGAAGATTGGTTCACTCCGTCGGCTAGAAAGTTTTTGCCCATTTTGCATATTTATAAATCTACCATTCGTTCGTACACTGAATATTGTTGTCATATCTATTCGGGTACTCGTGCTATTCAACTTGATGCTCTCGACAAAATCCAAAGTAGGACATGCAATATAATCAATCCTGACAGCCCTACTTCAGTCATCTTCTCACTAATTTGGCTTCGCTCTTTCTTTTCTACAAGTATTTTCATGGCAACTACTTTGACGCCCTTTTTTCCCCTGATACCCCGACCACATATATTTATTCTTACTACTATATTGGCATCAACTATCTCTTCTACTCTAACAGTTTATTTTCTCGCACTTCACGATTTTCAAACGCACTTCCATTTGCTAGCTTCCCTGATAGCTACAATTTCAAAAAGTTGAAATGTAACGTCAATTGCCAACTTTTATCTCATCCTTTCTTCGATACGCCCTGTATCTTGTTCTTTTCCCTTTCCGTTCTACTCTCATGCATACTTACGATATCTTCTGAAAGTTTTTTATTATCTCATTGCAACCCCACTCTGCGCATAGTGAAATTTCTGCCTTGATTGGGGTGAAATGATTTTTAAAAAAATAATAATAATACATTTTGAAACAACTCGTAGTGAAAATACTAAAATAGAATTTAAATCGAAATTACAAAGATGCCTACCTCTTGTAAACATAGAGTCCCTTGATTCATAACCGGTTAGAGATAGATAGATAGATAGATAGATAGATAGATAGATAGATAGATAGATAGATATGAAGAGACTGACATGAATATGAACCGAATTATAGATAGATAGATAGATAGATAGATAGATAGATAGATAGATAGATAGATATGAAAATTATATGATTTTACACACATACATACACACATATAAGTATGTATGTACGAACCCTTTTTTCTTTATTATTTCCTCAACAATGCACACGCACACTCCCACCTTCATATATATATATATATATATATATATATATATATATATACTCACCCCCATATATATATATATATCCGAAGGAACGAAGAAAATTTTTTTACAACGTCCAAAACATTAATTTAAAAGAGTGCTCGATATAAAATATATAGTGCTGTGACTTGTTCCCCTATCACTAACCGCCATCAACACCTCTTGGATGCGGATAATATTATATGCATAGGTGTAATGGATAACAAGCTCGGAAATTTAAAATTGGTGAGTTACGTCCCAATTTCAAGCAAGCACATATATCGTTTATAAAGGCATGAGCACCTCTTCTTCTTCTTCTTCTTCTTCTTCTTCTTCTTCAACGCTTAGATTAATTAGTAGGACTTGTATCTGAAAATGTTCTTCCAGTTTCAAATATTTTCTATCTTTAAAGAACCTGCAAAATATCGTTAAACCGTAAAAATGAAATCACTGAAACTCTCAACCATTTTACGCTGAATGAACTTTTTCTTATAGCATTAGGAAAACATCTATCAGAAAATATATTCCTCTTTTCTCTTTTAATCATTTGTTATGTCACACATGAAATGGGAAACTTTATAGGAAATGAATAAAATGCTTTTGAAATGTTAAATAACTAATTTATTTAGTAGAAATGGGCATCATCTTAATGAATGACTGTTCCCCAGCGTACTTCTAAATTCTTGATCACATCTTGAAAAAAAATTCACATTCTTTGATGTGATAAACATTTTAAATGCTTCGATTACCTCCTTATTGGAGAATATTTTATTGTTCGTGAAAAGCTCAAAATGCTTCAATAAGTAATAATCAGTAGGAAAGATATCAGGTGAATATTAAGGATGAGACAAAATTTCACAAATAGGCTATGCAGTTTTTGAACAGTTGATTGAGTAGCGTGCGTTGTCGTTGTTGTGGAGAAATTTTTGCACTGAAGGTTATAATCGTGCTATGTCGATTGCTAATCGACTTAATGTACCCAATATGTTAGGAACTTGGTAATCGTCCACTGAAAGCTGACTCCTTAGTTTTCGGCTAATATCAACTGCCCAGTAGTTCTAATGAACTCTAATAGAAGTCAAAAGAACTCCTATGAACTTTTTAAGAACTCCCTGTTAATTCTTATTAATATAGGAGGGAGGGTTCATTATCTGAGGAATAGGAGTGTTTCACCATAACAATCGTGCAGCAAAATTGGGCCATCCTACTTACAATTCTAGAATTTTTTTTTCCAATTGTTGGTGCATACACCCAGTTTCTTCATAATATGAGGTTGATATCATTGTTTTCCCTTAAAGCAAGGATGCATAATAACCCCTTTGAAAGACCACTATGAAGTAACAATTAACTTTTTAGGGTACAGTTAGTGTTTTGGATATTTTTAGCGGGGAGGGTTTCACTGCATCTGAACACTGGCCTAATCGTTACTGTTTTCAAGAAATATCCATTTCCTATCTCACGCAAGGATTCGATAGAAAAATGGTTCTTTTTCCCCAGATTGTATTCATACATTACTTTATTGTAATCATTTTCATTGGGCTTATGAGTATCAATGTATTAAAAGAAAAAAATATCGGAAAAGAAAAAATTCAGAAATAAGTCAATATTTTTATATACTAAGGAGGTTACTTCGTTTAACGACCGTTTCAACAACCAACCAGAAATGCATCATTTCATGTGTAACAACTTAGTAAAAACATTTAAGAATCATGGTCTGTGATGCAAAAAAAAAAAGGAAAAAAATAAATTTGTTCTGAATCGAAACCGAATTTTATACGTTTTATCTGCCCTGCTTCGTGTTTGACATTGACAAGTACTTACCTTAACTCTATCATGATTTTGCAGCAATTTTATTTTATGTAAAGAAATTTCCTCAGGCAATTGTGTTCTTTGTTAATTTTTCTGATTTTCAACCATTTATGTTATTTTTTCGTAATGTTATATAGAAAAGCAGTGAATTAAATTTCAGCCTAACAGTAGAGAAAGAAAGAGATAGAAGAGAGGGGGTGTTTATGTGAAAGAGAGATAGAGAGAAATCACGAAGAAAGTTCAAATTCAATCATAAAATGACAAAATTCTTTGAAGCAACTCAGTGTTTATAAAGATTAAAGAATATTTTCTGTAAACCATAAAAATCAAAAACCTACGCCTACAGTAAAAAGAGATTTTTTTTTAAAAATTTCCTTTATTTCATAAATAAGAAATACACAGAAATAGATTTTGTGTGCGTAACTATTCTAACGTACAAAATAATATTTCGGCAGTCAGTGAATAAAATAAAGCAAAGATTAAAGAATTACTTCAAATGACATTTAAAAGAATTTAACCGTGTTATCTTTCAATGTTCCTAGTAAACGCTCGAATAAGTTGATGTTTGTATACATATTTTCATACCTGTAAAACATAAACATATAGAAATGAAGTGATAGATAGATAGATAGATAGATAGATAGATAGATAGATAGATAGATAGATAGATAGATAGATATGAAAATTATATGATTTTACACAAATACATACACACATATATGTATGTATCTCTGAACCCTTTTTCTTTATTATTTCCTCAACAATGCACACGCACGCTCTCGCCCCCATATATATATATATATATATATATACACCCATATATATATATATATATATATATATATGGAGAGAGAAAAGAAGTGATAGTTACCTGACTTCCTTGAAAGAACTTTCCTTTTCAAAAAAGGAAAAAACTCTAAAACACAAAAAATTACATTACAGTCAAACATGAGGACATAACAACACCAGGAAAATAACATCCTTGAAAATTGCCTGTGAATAGGCTGAAAGCGCTTGGAAAGTCGAAAATTATGGAATATTTTTACATTCCTTATCTCCAGCAAAAAGGAAACATGTAAGAATACTGGAAAAATTAAATCAAAAATTAATAAAATCTTCCTTGTCGGTCTTTTTTAATGAAACACACACACACAGACACACACACACACGCACACACACACACACACACATATATATATATATATATATATATGATTATTTAAATTATTGTGGATTGTCATTGATTTATTTTTCATCTTATTACAAAAAATCTTTATATCTCCCAAGATAAAGCCTCTCAGAGAACCTAACGCGTCGGTTAAGTTAAGTTTTCTTGTCTTTATTCCTGTTGTCCTTTAATAGATTTAATCTATTTGAAATTTATATATAAATGTGTCTGTGTGTGCGTACGTGTGCATGCATGTGTGCATGTGCGTGGGGTGTGTATATATATGAAAATGAATAACTAATTAAATATTTTTTATATAATATTCACATAGTTGTTCTCTGTAATGGACATTTGTTCTAATATTTACTACAAGCACAAATCTATGTAAACAGAGTGCTACGACTCAACAAATTATAAATATTAACAGTAAACTTTTCTAACGAACCAAAAATCTTCATGTGTTCTGCTCCTTCAAGACGTAAGCGATCATGACCTTCTACATCTCCCTCTCCCTTGTAGCTCTTAACATCCTTTCTCTTGTTACCCGTACCAAACTCTGCTATGCCATTCATTTTCTCAGGCCAATCAAGTATATCATACGTTGCTTTACCTTGTATCACTTTCACTCTGTCTGTTCTGTGAGTATTAGATTCTACAACCCCTTCTTTCTGATTACATATTCCAGAAACTTCAGATGTCTTTACGTGATGTTAAGTATAGGTTTTCTTTTCGTTTCTATCCTCACTAAAACCTCGTCATTGCTCACATGTTCGGTCCATGGAATTTTCAGCATCCCTCTGTAGAGCCACATTTTGGTCGCTTCAAGTCTTTCCTTCATGTCTGATGAGATAGTCCAGCATTCGTTGCTATACTGAAGAACAGATATCCAGTATTTTTTTCTTTATTTCCAGCAAAATTTTTCTGTCTCTCAATACTCTACTTAGCTTTTCGAACACATCTTTAACCATGCCAATACGCCTTCGGATCTCAGTTCACACTTTCCTTATTATGTTAGAAAACTTCGCGGGTATTTAAATGTCTATACCTGCTTGATTTTAATATCCCTGATATGTAGTTGAAATTTTGAGCTTTTCTTTTTACTGATGACCGTGCATTCAGTTTTCTTGTAGTTTATTCCTAGTCCTTTCTTTTCGCTTTCTTTACCTACTTTCTGTAGAAGGTCTTGTAGTTTCATTTCCATGTCTGCTATCGGCACTATATCATCTGCGTATCATATATTCGCAAACACACACAAACATATGCACAATACCCGGAATGTCTCCAGGAAAAAGGCATCGCATTAGAACTCCTAACAATACCACTGTAAGTTTCTTCTCTCCAAGCAGACAGTATTGTATCATTCTTCTTCTTCTTCTATGTCTTCAGGACGTAGGCGATCATGACTTTCCACGTTTCCTTAATTCTGGTGGCTCTGAGCACGCACTTCTGTTACACCGTGCAATCCGTGTTCCATCATTCACCTGATTAGGTCCTACAAATATGTTATCCGTGGCTTTCACCTTTGTCTTTTTCCCTCTGTCTGGCCTGTTAGTATCAGGTTCTCCAAGCCCTCTTTCCTCATTGCATGTCCCAGGAACTTCAGCTGTCTTTTCCTGATGCTCAGTATTAATTTCTTTTTCGTTTCCATCATTTCCAAAACCTCATCATTGCTCACATGCTTGATCCATGATAATCGCAGCATCCTTCTGTAAAACCATATTTCAGTTGCTTCAAGTTTTTCCTTCATCTTTGATGATATTGTCCAGCATTCACTGCCATATTGAAGAACTGACAACACATAGCATTCCAGTACTCTATTCCTTGTTTCTAGCGAAATTGTCCTGTTTCTTAATACTTTACTCAACTTCTGGGATGTTTCCTTTGCCATACCGATTCGCCTTCGGATCTCTGTGTCGAACTTTTCGTTTTCTGTTATAAAACTTCCCAGGTATTTAAAAGTTTTGTACCTTCTTGATTCTAGTATCCCTGACCTGTATTTGGCATATTGGGCTGCCCTCTTTACTGATGACCATGCATTCGGTTTTCTTGCAGTTTATTTGTAGTCCTTTCTTAATACTCTCTTCAGCTACCTTCTGTAGGAGGTCTTGTAGTTTCCTTTCTGTGTCTGCTATCAGCACTATATCATCTGCGTATCTTAGGTTGTTTACATGGTAGCCTCCGATGACAAATCCAGGCATAACTTCTAGGGTCCTCAAAATATTCTCGCTGTACAAGTTACTAGCTTACTCATAATTTTTTCGGAAATATTCCTTTTTCTAGGAATTAAATTATTTTTCAATCACAACATGATGTACCCCAAAAAGATAAAAATCCATTTAGTCAGCCAAATCTATACTTATTGCATCCTCTTCTTTGTCAAGAGGAAATATTTGGCTTCCACTCCGGTCCATCGTCGCGACCCAATCCTGGCGTGCAGGTCGACGCACGGTGTGTGTTGGTAGAAGACACTCTCTAAACTCTTCATCGACCTTGGTCATCGGAGAGGCGTCTTCTGTCAGACACGCGAACGTACTGTCCCCTCCCCATTTCTATCGGGGACAGCGGCAACGAATATGCGATCCGTTATACGTAGCATCACCGTATCGGGCGTGCGCAGAAAGTTTTCTTCGAGGGAAAGCATAATTTCTAAGCAACAAGAATCTATCCGTTCAGCGAAGATCTTTCGTAAACGAAAGAAATGTTTAGAAAATAATTTGCCAGTGAACTTTAAAGTTCATGAAGTTGCATGAATTACATTCAAGGCTAATTGTAGATTGCCCCTACTACGAACTTGTATTCAAACCTATCTCTACATTATAACGGATTTATGCAACAAGTTGAATTGACTCTCGTACAAATAGCGTAAGAAGCTACCAACCTGCTGACGAAATTACATACATACCAATAATATCACAATACACAGAAAATAGTGATTTACTAACTATAGCTTATATGTGCACACAATGGGGTGAACACAGGAAATAAGCTTAATGCTTTCCGACAGACATTTTCATCCTTCTTACTTCGATATTTTCTTGTTAGCACAAGTTAATTTATAATGCTATTATATAAAGCAATAATATATTTATTATTATTTTTCAGTCAATTTATAAATGAACAAACTATTTAAAATGACAATGTGATTTTTTAAAATTATTTCACCCCAAACAAGGTGGGTATGGCACTTAGTACGCAAGGGGGTTACAGGGAGTGAAAGTGAAAGAGAAATCTGAGAATAGGGAGAACTGAGAAGAGAACAAAACATGAACATGATTAAAGAAGAAAGAAGATGGCGATTTAAGATGTAATTATTTTTTTAAGTTATCAGGGAAGTGATTAATCGGAAGAGATCTCCACAGATGGGAAGTGCCAGAAAAGAAAATGTTAGAGTAGAAGTGGATGTTAGCTATTTCAACAGTAAAACGGTGAGATCAAGATGCCAATCTAATAGCACTTTTAAATTAACCCTCTAGGGCCATTCGTATCATATTTGATACAGTATGAAAACAAGCCTTGAAAGAAATATTTTCCTGAAAAATTTTTTAAGAGAAATATTTTATAAATTTCAGATGAAAGCAGTACTGACTGCTCAGTCAATGAATACCAAATGTTTCCTTATAGGGAAATACCAAATGTTTCCTTATAGGGAAATACTGTATCAAATATGATACGAATGGCCCTAGAGGGTTAATGTAGTCGGGGACCCGGGAAAAAAGTTTGTCCAAGCAGTTGCCATGAAAACATTTGTACAAAAAAAAAAACGTAGGAAATCTACGCCACTCATTTTGATAACAGATTAGTTTTGAGCCTATAACTTTACAGTGATGAAAATTTGAATAACGTTGATGCTTGTTAATCAAATATTAATTTATTTTTTATTATTTTTCATTTCACCTCAAGCTAGGCTGAAATGTCAATACTACGCAGGGTGTTACAGTGAGTGAAAGTGAAAGAGAACACTGACAATAAGTAAGATTGAAGAGATGAACGTGGTTATAGAAGACAAAAGATGGCGATTGACGTTGCACTTATATTTTTCAATAGGGTTGTTATCAGGTAAAGGTAGTTCCGAAGGTGGAAAGTGCGAGAATTGCCAATACTACGCAGGGAGTGAAGGTGAAAGAGAAAATTTAGAAAAGGGAAGATTGAGGAGAGGTCAAAAATATGAATGTGGTTATAGAAGATAAAAGATGGCGATTGACGTTGCAGTTACATTTTTGAAGAGCGTTGTTATCAGGTAAGCAAATAAACGAAAGATAGTTCTGAATGTAAGAAGTGCGAGAAAAGAAAAATTAGAATAGAAGGGTGGTTACATTTTTCTATTTCAATAGTAAAAGGGTTGGTGAGAGATGCCAATTTTACAGCCCGTTTAAATTTTTATACTCGAATCACCAAGAAAAAAAAGTTTGTTCTGAGCAGAAAGACAAATGGAAGAAATATTTGTAGGAAAGATGTCACTCGTATTGATAAGAGATTAGTTTTGAGTCTATAAACTTTACAATAATGAACATTTGTCTAGACTTCTGAGATGAGGCAATATTTACACTATTTACATTGTTCAGACTATTGTTTCAGACGTTGTACGCTTCCGCCTTTTTCAGTTGCTAAGAATTTCGAACCGAACCTTTTATTACTAGGGTATATCATTCGCATTTCTTATGTGACGCCACTTCTAATAGTCATGTCGTTATCTTCGTTTAACTTAACTCTCTGGGCCAAAGACACATGGCTCAGTAGATATACACGTTGGTTAGTTCCAATGACTTGACTCAAACAGTTCAATTACAGGCTACAGCAGTGGTGAACAAATAACGTAGATAGTTAAGTTAAATGGATATAACTACATGGTTACCAGAAGTGGCATCGCACATGAAATGAGAATGATATAGACCAGTAATCGTAATAATAGGATCGGTCCAAAATAACTAGCACCTGTATTGTATACTGCGGCTATGCAGCATACAACGACCGAAACGTCGTAAACATGGTAATACAGATAATAACAATAGTCCGAATAATGTAAATAGTGTAGATTAACATTGAATAAAGCTGTGCAAAATGCCTCATATTGCTTCTTGTTAATCGAATACTAAGTCATCACAAGTGACATCTTATTAGGGGCACCAGGATAAGAAGCATGTTGGAGAAGTTACAATGAAAATACTTGTAGAAAAGACAGGGAAGCTAGGTCACGTCAATGAGAAGCATAGACACTTAATATTAACAATTTACCTTTAAGATTTATATACCGATATTTACTAAAGTACTCTTTAAAAAACATCTTCAAAATAACTTACTCTTGCTATAAAAAAACTACGTCAGTTAAATTTTTTTTTTCAATTATTGATGGTTGTCAGACTCTACTATTTTCACCTGTTTCCTAAAAGCCTGGTCTTTTCATCATCTTTGCAAAAATCTTGGAACAGTCCGCCATTGTCATAACAAAGACATCGTCACCGAGCACCACCAATACAAGGGACATATTTTTGAGAGGATAAATTCTTCTTCTTCTATGTGCCCTGTCCCTTCAGGACGTAGGCGATCATGGATCTCCACGTCTCCCTATCCCTTGTGGCTCTTAGTATGTTTGTTCCTGTTGCTCCTGGCAACCCCCGTTCCGTCATCCACCTGATCAGACCCTGCAAATATGTTATCCGCAGCCTTCCTCTGTCTCTCCTTCCTTCTATCTGTCCAGTCAGTATCAGGTTCTCCAGGCTCTCCTTCCTCATTGCATGTCCCAGGAACTTCAGTTGTCTCTTCCTACATATATAAAAAAAGAACACTTGCTGAAGTACAATAACGTAACTACTTTGTAATATGTCATTCGATGGTGTTACACACGTGTGTGTATATGCTTAGATCATTATGTCGGCTGATCGGGTAGTACAACGGATATCGGTGTGGAAAATGGAATCGGGTTATCTGAGTTCAAATTCTGATCAATTATAACACGAACCCTAGGCTGCGTCCAGCCAACCTTCCTGACCTTTGGCCGATTCCACTCACGTTGTAACTGATATTACTTTTTCGTCACTTACTTTGACTTGTTTGTAATTATTCTATATATATATATATATATATATATATATATATATATATATATATATATATACCGTATAGTTGCGGTTTTAAATGTGGGTTTTCATTATATACCAATCCCTCGCATGTCTGGACCAGCCTCGTCAAGTGGTAATAAGCGTTCCTGCTTTGACTAATCCGAGATCAACAACATAACGTGGAATGAAAACGGCTCTTCTCTCTCTACATTTTCTCACTTATTTTTCTTTTCAATTTCTATTTCCTTTTCCTCTTTCTTTTCTTTTTTCTTGATTTCTCATAGTATTTTCTTATCTTTTCTTCACATTTTCTTACTTTTTTAATATCTTTTTACCTCATCCGGAAAAATTCTAAACATAAAAGGATGTGTTCTTAAAGAATTTTTTTAATGAAAACGTTTATTACCATATTTATTAACTACCTGTTCTTTCAATATTGAAACAAAATGTATAATTCTGTAGTAATCTGTAGTTTTTCTCATGTCCAAACGGAATAATTAATAATAATTATATATATATATATATATATATATATATATATATATAAACTTAATTATAAATGGAACTTTGTGTGTGTGTCTGTGTGTGTGTGTCTGTGTGTGTGTGTCCGTTACCTATAGACTCTGAAATGGCTGAACCGATTTTCTTGAAAATTTACACAGTTGTACCATAAGCGTCTGCGAGTGTTCTTAGCTAGGTTTTGTGTCGAGGAACCCCCGATAAATATACACTCATAGACAAAGACATAAGAAACAATATTCAGAAGTTTCAAGGTTGCAGTTCTATCCTTGGATGACTTATGCGACTCCGATATTTCGAAATCGATACTCCGATATTCTACCGAGTCTGATCAAAATCAGTTTTTCAGCGCTTTTGTTTTAGTTTTTGCTTCGAGTTTGGCTCTAAGTATGTATAATTGTAGTTCTTAGTCTCAGCCATGAAACCATTTACTCAGAGGACTTATTTAGCCTTCAAAATTCAGTTTACAACGAAAAAAACTTATTTGATATCGATACCAGGAAATCAAAATTTGACTTACATCCATTCATTTTTCTTTCAGTCTACGGTTTCGATTTAACTGGAAACAATTATTGCTTTTTAGTCTTTCGTGCTAACGTCCATGGATTAGTTTTAAAGCTTTCATTACATCCCAGCAACGCCGGACTATACTGCTAGTGTATATATAAAATAATGTAAAGAACAGACAGAAAAAGGTGTCTTACATCTAACATGTTTGACTTTAATAATTTCTGCAGAGATTTGTTAAAACGTCTCTGAAGAAGCTTAATGAAGTGAAATATATTTGATTAAAAACACTTTTTCCTACCTATTCTTTACTTATTCTCTTCACCTTGTTAGAGTTCAACCCGTATATTCTACTCATATATATATATGCATCTATACACATCTGCATAAACATCAGGAAATGATTTGTGGAAAAGTGGAAAAGTCTTCTATTTTTATTTTCTGTCAAGATTATGTAATAATTATAAATTCGTATATCATATCATTTCACCGACGTCAAGAGGTTAAATAATTTGATGAGGCCGAATTAATTTCTATGTTTGAAATTTGAGCCGGTAGAAAATTTCTGCAATATTCTGAACAAGGAATTTTTACCTTGGCAAACTACAATTTACGTTAGAGATGAACGCTATTCTGCTATTCTGAAGATTGATTCACAAAACGTATGACTGACTTCGAATATTAATCTCGAATCAGAGTAAACATTTGTCATTAATCGTATCCTTATAATTTTGTTGTCATCAAAAAAAATTTTTTTTTTATTTAAAACACTTGTCTTTGTAAATTTGTACGTGTTCCTGTGCTTTTTACGCCTGATGGTGGTTGTCACACGAAACTCTGAGTTGCTGATTTTGGTTTTATTGATTTAATAAGATTATTAGATTATATTTAGACTCTGTCGAATGGAGCATTATGCTCTCAGTTTATTTTACATTTTCAGTTTTTAGCATATTTAAAGTTTTAGCTTTTATTCAAGTTTTGCTGGTGGGTTGAATTGTGTATCTAGCTAGCTAGCTAGCTAGATAGATAGATAGATAGATAGATACATACATACATACATACATACATACATACATACATACATAACGAACAGACTGAGACAGATAGATAGATAGATAGATAGATAGATAGATAGATAGATGCATACATACATACATACATACATACATAACGAACAGACTGAGATAGATAGATAGATAGATAGATAGATAGATAGATAGATAGATAGATAGATAATGATTGAGCTAGATAGATAGATAGATAGATAGATAGATAGATAGATAGATAGATAGATAACGAACAGGCTGAGATAGATAGATAGATAGATAGATAGATAGATAGATAGATACATACATACATACATACATACATACATAACGAACAGGCTGAGATAGATAGATAGATAGATAGATAGATAGATACATACATACATACATACATACATACATACATAACGAACAGGCTGAGATAGATAGATAGATAGATAGATAGATAGATACATACATACATACATACATACATACATACATACATACATAACGAACAGGCTGAGATAGATAGATAGATAGATAGATAGATAGATAGATAGATAGATAGATAACGAACAGGCTGAGATAGATAGATAGATAGATAGATAGATAGATAGATAGATACATACATACATACATACATACATACATACATACATAACGAACAGGCTGAGATAGATGAGATAGATAGATAGATAGATAGATACATACATACATACATACATACATACATACATACATACATACATAACGAACAGGCTGAGATAGATAGATAGATAGATAGATAGATAGATAGATAGATAGATAGATAGATAGATAGATAGATATTATCAATTCAATACCAAAATCTGCAACTTAGAGATTCATGTAACAATCATGATGATTGTTATTACATGAAAGTCTGAGTTGCTGATTTTGGTTTCATTGAATTGATAATATTATTAGATTATATTTAGGTTCTTTCAAATTTGACTTTATGCCCTTATCTTATTTCATATTTTAACCTTTTAACTTATTTGAATCTTTATCTTTTATTCTTACTATATATATATACAGTATATCGAGGCAGCCGATAATTTTCTAAGCATATATTGTTAAATATAAGAGACGATATATGTCTATTATGTTTTAATCATGAGCCATTCTAAACATCGTATTTTGGCTGTAATTTCAGGTGAAAATAATGTAAAATATTCCTCAACATTTGGATATTTTTTCATTTTGTTGGTTCGAAGGTTTCGGCTCACATGAGCCATTTTCAGAGAGGTTACAGTGTCGTTAACATAACAACATCCACCATCAAAGATGATTTTATCTTATGTTGATATAAAACTTTGCTATTTGGAAACGATAACAGTTTCCAAATAGCAAACGCAGTTCGTAAATTTGTAACGCGGTTCTATGACGTCACACCGCGTGAGAGCTAGAAATGTTAACAGAAACATATATCTAAATGCAATGTAATGTGTTATGACCAGATTTAAACGTGATATTCTTAAGTGTGATATATAATGTGGCCTCCCTTTGTCTGTTCTATAAATAGTTTCATGGCTTCTGCTCGGATGAGCTTAAGTCACTGATGCCTCCTCAACAGGTGTTTACCCGTGCAACCAGACTGGCAACTGGGTCCCACCCATTCACAGTCAGGTTAGCCAAATGCAGACGACAATTCTACTCCTGCAGCTTATTCTCTCGCACGTCCCGCCTGTGGAACTCGCTCCCATATTCTTGCTTTCCTGACGGCTACAACCTCCAGAAATTTAAATGCAAAGTCAATACTCATCTCCTAACCACTGGACTCTAGCTCTCTCCCCACCCCCGTATAACCTTCCCTTTCTCTCCACCTATGTATCTGTCGTCGCACCTGTTTTCTCAGCTTTCTATTGCTCCTTTCTAACTAGTTTGTACTCCTCATTCTTTTCTAACTAATCTTTTTACAGTTATGTAGCCCCCTGCACATCAGTGGCATTTCAGCCTTGCTCGGGGTGAAATGATTATATATATATTGTTCATTTGTTATAATGTTTAGCGCCAAGATTGTTGTTCTTCAGTAGTTTTACAGAGGAAATTAATTTTTGGCAAGTAGTTTTTTATCGTAATCTGCTCGATATCGAGATGAAAAAAGAGCGTTAAGTTTTCGCATTTGATTTATGTAAGTGACGTTCAGATTGGATTTAAGAATTCGCAGCCTAGTACTAACATATGCATGAACCTATGATTCACCTAATCACAAAAATACATGCAAATATAGTCATTATATATATATATATATATATATATATATATATATATATGCCGACTTCGAAGTTTCGTGAGGATACAAGTCTGTATTTATATGTATGTCTTTGTGGTTTGGTGAATTATATTAGGTGCGTGTATGCATTTATATGCAATTTCTGTGTCTTGTGTATATATTTTTTTATAATTTTTTTTCATAATCATTTTACCGCCACTGTTGTGCAGGCGGTTACATAAGAGGAATGTTATGAGAAGGAGTGAGAGGTTGCAGGGGGTGTCAGGAAGAGTGTAGGAGAAGGAACAGAATACTGATGAGAGTGGAGTGGAGAAAGGATGTAAGTAAGTGAGACAGAAGATGACTATTGACTTTACATTTAAATTCTTGGAGATTATAGCTGTCGGGAAAGCAAGTATGTGGAAGGGAATTACACAGGCGGGAAGTGCGAGAAAAGAAGCTGTTGGAGTAGAATTTGCGTTTACAATTTATTGGTTTCACAGTAAAATGGTGGGATCTAGTTGCTAATCTTGTGGCTCGAGGCAATTCATATATAGGGGGTACCAGTGAGCTAAGTTCATAGGAGCAGAAGCCGTGAAAGTATTTGTAGAAGAGACACAGGGAAGCCACACTGCGTCGGTGAGAAAGTGACTGTATCCTAGCTGCCATATCGGGATCGATCACGTTACACATTCTCCGTTGGATTTGGTCGAGGACAGCTAAGTGTATAGCAGGAGCACCCGACCAGATATGGCAGCAATATTCAATATACTTTGAATTTAATGGAAGTTTATACTCATATGTATATCCGTCTGTATATATATATATATATTTACGTACGTATCCCTGTTTCTGTATATTTTTAAGTGTGTGTGATCTCACACACACACACACACACACACACACACACACACACATATATATATATATATATATATATATATATATATATATAGTATGTCAAAACATTCCGAAATTAACATTTGATGAATGGCCATTTGAGGGAGAAAATTTTCTCTTCATCAGCAACGATCGAAAAACGAAAATTTATTAATTCAAATATGGTACAAACTTTTTATACGGAATGAATCCCCAAAAAAGTTAAAAAATGTGGGGTGGGATTAAGAAAGAAAAATATATTATTTGAATTTGTGGGCCATACATAAGAAAAATGAAAAGCAGAAACAGAGATTCATGACTCGATATTAAAAGACTTCACATTACGTCTGTATGAAAGAATCAAAAGTTAAAAATTAAATTAAATTAATTTTTAACTTTTAATTCTTTCATACAGACGTAATCTGAAGTCTTCCAATATCGAGTCATGAATCTCTGTTTCTGCTTTTCCGTTTTCTTATGTCTGTCTTATTGTTTATTAATCAGTTCTTTTTTCTCTTAAGTTTTCTTTACGAATAAGATAACATTTAAAGGAGATAGAATATCACATTTACACAACCAATTGTTTCCTTCGAATGTAGGCAGCAATTAGAAATGCAAAAAATTATCCATGCGCGAAAGCAATTCTTTTTATATCAACAGCTGATAACTATCCATGAGTTCAATCCAGATTCAAGGATTTGTAGCCTAATACTAAAAGATTCTGAGAAAAGATTATAACTGGCCGCAATTTACGGTGAACCGTGCGGTCCACTTTTTAAGGTGTTGGCGTGAGTTCAATTTCTCTTCTTGGCAGCAACACTGTTATGAAGTCTCTCTATTTGCTTACGTTAACGAATAGGCCATCTCTTCAGAACACACTCACCTACCCAACATCCCCAAATATAGATATTTATATATATTTCTTGTATCTTAATTCAATGAACTTTATTTAAAAAAATAATGAAGACGGATTTAATTCAGGATTAGGATTTTTTAAATTCAACCCCCACCCCTAACACGATTTTTCAAACAGTTTATATAAGTATATTAGTACTATGAACTTCTGGAGCCCATCAGAACTTCCTGGATTCTTTTATAACTTTTTGTAGCATTAAAGAAATTCATGGAACCTTTTAGAACTTTTTAAAGGCTTCTACAGCTTCATGGAACCTTCTAGAAATTTCCGGAAATTTTTTGACAGTAAATATGCGTAAGACTTGCATGGTTGTCATTTAGATGAAACTATCGCGGCACCTTCCCTTTTAATACTAATATGGACTCTTCCTAAGACTATATATAATAGCAGTCATTAGTGGACTACAGAATGTTAGTGTATCCTAGCGATCTAGTACTGAGGGTAACATTGCCAAGTCTCACGTCTCGTATTATCTAGTATTCTCTCGTATTCAACTAACCCTATTGTACGACGTTCTACTAACTTACTCTGTACATATTTCTCTTCAATATATTTTCTACCGTATTACTATGCGTTGTGTATTTCTTGGATCTAACCCCAGATCCACAACAGAAACAAATGGGAAAAGTGTGTTATGTTTGTAATCAAATATTTATTTCTTCAAAAAATATTAGTTGCATGATTGAACAACGGTGATTGATTTCTTGAAAGATCTTCAAGTATTCATTTTTAAAGGTAATAGTTTTTCTACCACTGAAAGAAACAAGATCTGATACAATAATGTAATTATTTTGGTATGTTTTATTCTGAGGTAGTTGTTGTTAATAAATAAATAAATAAAATCTCAGAAAATGTCAAGAATCACAAAAGATGACACTAACTGTTCCAGTAGAACAATCACTGAAAAATGAAAACAATATATGAGATAAAATCGAAACTGTTGGTCGGTATTTATTCTTGTGATCATCCATCAAAGGAAATAAAAAACTTATAAAAGAAATCTCTAGCGAAGTAACAAGTTTATAACAAAAGAAATTCTTCTTCTTCTATGTGCTGTGACCCTTCAAAACGTAGGCGAAAATAGCCTTGCACATCTGCCTTTACCTAGCGGTTCTTTACACTCTTCCGCTTGTTACTCCTCCCAATTCCTGCTCTGCCATCAATTTGCTCAAGTCTAACAAATACGTCACGTGTCGTTTTCTACTGTTTCACTTGACCTCTATTTGTTCTGTGATACCAGATTCTTCCTCATTACATATTCCGGAAGTTTCAGCTGTCTTTCTTGATGTTAAGCATAAATTCATTTTCCTCTTCCAAAATATCGTCGTTGCTTACATGTTTGGTCCATGGTACCCTCAATATTCTTCTGTAGAAAAACAAGACTGCTTCAAGTCTTTCTTTCATCTTTGATGAGATTTTTCAGCATTCGCTGCCATATTGAAGAACAGACATCACAAAAAAATCCGGTACTCTCTTCTTTATTTAAAACCAAACTTTCCTGTCTCTCAATGCTCTACTCATCTCCTGGAACTCATTTTTAGCCATGTCAATACGCCTTCGGATCTCATTGCTCTACTTTTCGTCCTCTATTTGAACACTTCCCAAGTATTCAAATTCCTGTACCTGCTTGATTTTAAGCCTTTAGTTGGCATTTTGAGCTCCTCTTTTTACTGATGACCATGCGTTCAGCCTTCTTTTAGTTTATATATATTCCTTTCTTTCCGCTTTCTTTAGATACATTCTGTAGAAGGTCTGGTAGTTTCCTTTCTAAAGTCTGCCATCAGCATTGTGTCATATGCACATCTTATATTGTTCAGATTGTGATCGCTAATGACAAATCCTGGCAGGACTTCTCAGAATTGCCTCGTATTAAATTGAATAGATCCGGTGAAAAAAATATTTGTATATCTTCTGAACTTTTTTCCTGTCTCTATAGAGGCCAATTACAAATTCTTAATTACTCAACTAAAAACTGGATTAAATGCTGAACATCTACGATAAATGTGTGAAACGATGAAAATATTAAAATAAATTCTCGACATCACAAAAAATAGCTGAATGATTGTATAGTGAGTACACAATGGTTATATGGTCTTCAGATCAAAATCAAAGGGCATATTCGATATACAACCGTGAAGATTATTTTTCCATTCAAAAGAAGAAAAGTGACATAAATGTTATTTTCATTACTTTTGTGTATATTTGTCTGTCTAGTAGGAATGTTATAATGTTTTCACCTTTGGGCGGTCAGCCGGCGCAGTGGGGTGGCACACCATTAATCTTGAACTGATTAAACTCAGAAACGAAAGATTTGCAGACATATGTTTATATTGACGTTTGTTCTTGCTTAGTGTGAAGAACTTATTTCCAAAGTTTTTAAAATTATTTGTGATACGCACTCTATATACATCTCACATTTCTCCACACACACACACACACACACATACACACACACACACACATATATATATATATATATATATATATATATATAGTGTATCGAGGCAGCAGATAATTTCTAAACATATACTGATAAATATAAGAGACAATAAATGTCTATTATGTTTAATCATAAGCCGTTATAAACATCGTATTTTGGCTTTAATTTTTTGTTAACTGTTATCGTTGCTTAGCAAAGTTTTATGTTAACACAAGATAAAATCGTCGCTGATGGTGGATGTATTTATGTTAACGTCCTTGTAACCTCTCTGAAAATGTCTCATGTGAGCCGAAAGCTTAGAAACAACCTAATAACAAATTATCCAAATTTTAGAGAATTTTTGTCTTTATTTTCAACTGAAGTTAAAGCCAAAATACGATGTTTAGAACGGTTCATGATTAAACATAATAGACATTCATTGTCTTTTATATATATATATATATATATATATATATATATATACTTTAAAAAATAGTAGCTACTCACGCATTTACGCATCGTTCATTCAGTAATGAATTTGAACACTCTCGGCTACTGGCGTGTGTTTACATTGTATATAACACGCTAAAGCTCGCCTTCTTTTACCGAGCACTCATAGCTCTGATGTAGAATGGTCGAATCATGTCAATTCGGCCGGGTTTCAATTCTGGTTATATATATATATATATATATATATATATATATATAATCATTTCAATTCTGATAAGTCAGAACCGCCATTGATGGGCAGAAGATTACAGTGACAGAAAAAATACGCTACAGAATATGAAGAAAGGATAAGAGATCGATGGAATTCAAAGAGATAGAAGGTGGCAAATGATGTTGCATTTAAACCTTTGGGGAGCGTAGCTACCAGGGAGCAAGTAAACGAAAGGGAGTTTCCACAAAGAAACTATCCGGGTAGAAGAGGGGTTTACATGTAACTGTTTTAGCAGTAAGAAGGTGGGAGCTTTATGCCAATCTAGTAGCGCGCATAAATTCATGTGGGTCAGGGTACACAACAAAAAAGCTCGTCAGAGCAGTTGCTATGAAAATACTTGTAGAAAAGACAGAGGGGTGTCACATATATATATATATATATATATATGTGTGTGTGTGTGTGTGTGTGTGTGTGTGTGTGTGTGTGTGTGTGTTTAGGAAGGTTGCTACTTTTTTCTTTCATTTTTCTACTTTTAAGGTGGATTTTTAATTTTTTTCTGGGAGACTACTGATTTTTCTGCTTGTATTCCTGGCTTTGAAAACCAACCCCGTTCAAATATCTATTTGCTTATTTTATAAATCCTCTTGCTTATTGCACAAAAGATTCTTATCTTCAGCCAAATTTCTAAGATTTTTTTTCCGTAAGCTTTTTGAATGGATTTCCTTTTTAAATAGACATGGCGAGCAATCTTTTTTTCTCATTTCGTTTTTCTTTGCTTCTTCTTTTTAGACATCAATCCTGGTATTGCAACAAAGGCTCGTCAAGAGAATACTTGCTTGTACAGAAGTTTGGGAATGACGACCACTAGGTAACAAGAACATACCTGCCAATTATACATGAACCCCATATTCATATAAACTGTTATATATCTGTACTTTGATTGGAATAATTTCGTAACATTATTTCTTTGATATTACCTGTTTATTTTGCACAAGGAAAAAATGGTACATTCATAAATTTGAAATTAAGAATACTAAAAACTGCGTAAATGCAACAGAATGTTGTCAGATTTGACGATTTATTAATATATTATGCGAAATGTAATGTACAAAGAGAAATGAAATATCTGACATCTGACTATTTCTACGCTAGAATCTGACCACTTCAACATTCGTTCAAGTATTTGTTGGTGGTACTTTCTTTTACTATGGAGAGAGATATACAACTACTCTCATACTATCTCATCTAATTTGTCTACTTTATTCATTACTCAGAAATGTCAGAGTGGAAGTTACTCTCTCATTTAACTCCGTAAATATGCACTTAGATTTATTAATAATTCCTCGAGTAGAAAACACATTTCACGTTTTATCATTACAAACTACTTACGTAACATGAAATCTATCTCACAAATATTTATTTTATAATTAAGATTATAATGACTATGAAAATAACAAAAAGAAATCACTATCCTTAGATCATACATTATTTGACTTCAGAAAATATGACATAACATAAAAGAATGTCAGAGTATCTTTTAACGCTTCATTGTAGCAGGAAATTGAGTTCTTCAAAGAATGAACAATTTTTAAATAAGCGCAAATGTTATATTTTCTTGTTAGTTTTATGACCTTAATCGTGAGACCAACAAATACCTTCTTCTAAGTACATAGCTAGAAATAAGATTGCTTTACTGGTTATTGGATTTGTGGAAAGAATTAATTGGTTAATCATTCGATGAATCAAGAAGAAACTACTTCTAAAAGATAAAATAATGTAATGGACGCATAAAACAAACAGTTGTTATTCACTAACCGAATTGGATCAATCGATTACTTGTTTTTGCATGGAAGAATATAAATTACGGAATTATTGACTTTTGCTGATTATTCAAAGTTACAAATGTCTTCTCTTCATAATGATTGTTACTTTCTGATCATTATTGAGTTGACGATGAACATCACCTACTAAGATTTCAAATTTTTGTTTTGTCGCATTCCTTTACAATATATCTGTAAATAAAAATCGTATATATTTTTTTATCTGAAAAATTAGGAGAAATCGGATAATGACTTTCTTTGCTAGATTTTTCTTTGTCATGTAAAAGCTTTTCGGGTATCGATTGCATTCTAAATCATGAAAAATATCATCAAAGATAAAATTAAAATGAAACCTTGCAAATATTTGTGAATTCATCGAATAATCATACTAGCTCTCATATGCCAACATGGTTAGTTTTTTTAAATGCAATTACTCAAAAATATGCTACAATAGCTTAATATTAGAATAATATATTAGATAAAAGGAAACGATATTAAAACAATATAATATTAGAAAAATGAAGACAATATTAGAATAATATATTAGAAAAGGTGAAAACAATGTTATAATAATATATTAGAAAGACCAAAGCAATATTAAAATGAAGTAATTTAGGAACGTCGGAAACCATATTAAGATAATATAATATTATAATGACGAAAACAATAAAACAATAATACATTTGAAAGACGAAAGCGATATGAAAATGATCTATTAGAAAGACGAAAACAATATTAATATAATATTTGAAAGATAAAAGTAGTATTAAACTAATATAACATTAGATACATGTAGAAACTTTGGAATATCATATTAGAAAGACGAAAACAATATAAATATAATATTAGAAAGAAAAAACAGGATCAAATTAATATTAGAAAGACAAAAAACTTATTAAAATAATATGATATATTAATATAATATTAGAAGAACAAAGAAAATATTAAAATATCAGAAAGAAAAAAAACGGTTTTAGAATGATATTTTAGAAAGAGATAAACAATAATAATATAGTATTAAAAGTAAGAAAACGATATTAAAATAATATATCAGAAAGACGAAAACGATGTAAAAATCCTTTTTTTTTTTGGCCAAATAATAGATACGCCATTTTAAAATAAAATATATAAATGCAAACTACGAGTCGGAGAAACTAAAATAAAACAATAAAGAAATTTAAATACCTGGGAAGTGTTCTGACAGAGGATGGTAAGTGTGACATTGAGGTCCAAAGATGCATTCTCATTGCCAAGGATGCATTTCAAAAGTTAACCAGAGTACTGAGAGACAGGAACATCTCATTGGAAACAAAGAAGATAGTGCTGGGTTGCTATTTAATATATGTCCTTCTGTATGGCAGTGAATGTTGGATGATCTCATCAAGGATGAAGGAAAGGCTTGATGCAACAGAAGTGTGGTTCTACAGAAGAATGCTGAAGATAACATGGACTGAGTGCGTAATCAACGATGAAGGGATGTAAACTTGAAAACTTATACTTAACATCAGGAAGGGACAAATGAAGTTTCTGGGACACGTAATGAGGAAGAAGGGCCTGGAGAATTCCATATTCACATGATGGGTAGAAAGAAAGAGAGACAGGGGAAGGCAGTGCGTGTCCTACTTGATATACCTGAGCAAATGGATGACGGAGCGGGGTTTGGGAGAGATTACAAGAGGAAAATATTGAGAGCAACAAGAGACAGAGCCAAGTGGAATTTTGTGATCGCCTACATTACGGTACAGGGAGAAGAAGATGATGAATATTGCAAATGTTGCTTGGGTGTTTAGTTCATGAAGACCCCTCAGTTTTTTAGCAGATGTTTTGCTTACTTTTTTTCTTTTTACCCTTGAAAACAATAAAAACAATGAAAACAAATTTCACTGAAAACGTGATAAAATAATATAGAAAGTAAACTAACCGCGTTTCCTTAACTTCAGATTCGATGGCGATGGAAAAGCCGTATCCAAAGACGAAATAGAAATATCTGGGAGGAACATCATGTCCGGGGTGGGCAGAGAGAAGATTATATTGCTGGCGTTGGAACAAAGCTCAAAATAATTGACCACATCACTGGGATGTAATAAAATGGAATGAAATCGTGTTCATTAGCCTTACGGACCGACATATAATCGGATTTGCGTGGATTTCATTGTCATGTGAGTTTCGATGCTGAGCAAGAGAATGATTGGAGAGTGATCTCGCGGGCAAAATATGAAACTCCTTCTTACACAAGATAATGCGAAGACAAGAATAATACAGCCAGTATATTTGCCACTATTGTTTCCTTTTTTTTCGCTTCAGCTTTAATCTCTTCAATAGTCAAAAAAAAAAAAAAAAAAGAAAAAAGAAACTGTCCCTCACATTACCTGGGAGGGAGTCCATTTCGTCTGTACTGAATATACAATGGAAGAAAGGTAAAGAAAGATTAGTCAATGGACCGCAAAGACAAAAAAATTAATAAAATGGATAGTTCTGTCAGCTCTTGAAAAACAAATCTTCAAAGATGTTGACCAAGAACTCAAAAGCCAAATAAAAGATTCACAAAGTAATAAGTAATTGCAATCAGTATATATATATATATATATATATATATATATATATATATATATAACGAGTAATAGTAATCAGTATCATCCGCAGACATATTTATTTGGCTATATCACAGGTCATACTGATTGCAATTACTCATACTTTGTGAAAGTATTATTTAGCTTCTGAGTTACGCTCTCACACCCTGATTGAGCACTCTGGAAGAATGGTAGACTTTGAAAAACAGTAGCTACTTTTATCGCTCATTCAGTAATGAATTAGAGCACTCTGGCTATTGGGCGTGTATAATGATAATATACACGCAAAAAGTCTGCCTTCTTCTACCGAGCGCCCGTAGCCCAGAGGTAGAATCGCCGATTGACACCAATTCGGTCGGGTTTCAATCCTGGGTTAAGAGCAATCGGAGTCTAACCGTACTGATGAGCTGTGATACAGGGAAACAGATCTGTCTGCGGATGACTATAAATATATGTGTGTGTGTGTGTGTGTGTGTGTGTGTGTGTGTGTGTGTGTGTGTGTGTGCGCGGGCGCTTAGCCGAGTGGTTAGAACTTTGTGACCATGAAAGCTGGGTTTGAGTTTCACCATGGTCGATTTGTCAGGAAGGTAACTTCTTGAGCTTATGGGTCTGAAGAAGGCAATCCCAACATGCGTCATTTTTGGAAAACTATACCACGGTTTGACCCAATCCCTGTGAGTGCAATTAAGTCACAAGTCATCCTGACCGAGAGTTGAAGCGTCCTGGTTTTGTTGTTCGCGTTAGATAAGGCGCTCTCTCCCAGAAACTGGAAGTAAGCTCTGCTGAGCATAGTTGCAATATAAACGACAGATAGGCTCCGTGGGCGTTGAACAAACACAATTATGCCTGAGCTGACGTCTGCAATGGGGATTAGCTAGCCGCCTCGGTAGGCGGGTATCTACGAATGGAAAGCATTTATGTATGTATATATAAATATATGCGGCTTTCGTGCGTGTGCATGTGATTCTTATCATTCTAAAAGTTATTTTAGTGGATACCAATGTTTGAGTAGACGCCATGCTCTTTTGAAATAGCTTCGCATTTAAAGAACACTACTCACACACTTACTACTTATACATATATATAATATTGGCTTATGAAAATGTTTAGACCCAAAGTTGCTGTTTTTCAGTACTTTTACTTATAAAAGACACTTTGACAAGCAAGTTTTTTTTATCACAAAGTGCTACATTTTTGGGGGCGAGATAGAAAGTTGATAGTTTTAGTGCAAAGAATGTGTCATTTTAATTTAGCAGGTTCATGCTGACTTTGGAGCTGTGTGGAAACACCGTTGTGATGCCCTCACTCATCGGGCCTGAGTTTCTTACTCCGGCATGAACCTGCTTTAAAGTGACACACGCACACACATACACACGTACAAATATATATATATATATATATATAATATGACAGAAACCTTTCTTTCAAACATATTTTTACTAAATACTGCCACCAAAGAAATTATCCATGATTTCTATTGTCCCAAGGACTTTTGACTAATTCTATAACCATTTTTTTTTATAAGCGTTTCACCCCGAGCAAGGCATGTCACTGCCACTACTGCGCAGGGGGCTACATACAGTGGAGAAAGGATGATTAAATATAGGAAATGTCAGAGGGTGGGTGATAGGCGGGTAAGGATACCGAGAATGAGGGTTGGGTAGATGAGAGTGTTGTGAGAATAATTGGGAGTTAGTGTGATAGGAGGTATCTATTGACCCTACATTTAAACACCTGGAGATTGTAGCTGTCGGGAAAGCAGACTTGTGGAAAGGAGTTCCACAGGCGGGAAGCGCGAGAAAAGAAGCTGTTGGAGTAGAATTTACGGTTACATCTTATTTGTTTAACTGTAAAAGGGTGGGACCTAGTTGCTAATCTAGCATCTCGTGTAAATTCGTGCTTAGGCGGCACCAGTGATCTAAGCTCATCGGAGCAGAAGCCATGAAAGTACTTGTAGAAGAGGCACAGGGAAGCCACATCACGCCGGTGAGAGAGTGGTTGCAGCCGGTCTGCCAAGTCAGTATCAATCACGTTACAGATCTTCCTTTGTATTTTGTCAAGAAGCCCAAGGAGAGCAGCAGGGGCACCCGACCAGATATGGCAGCAATATTCAATACACGGGCGGATGGTAGATTTGTATATGTGCAGAATACATTCAGGTGGGAAAAACTTCCGGGCCCTGCACAGGGAGCCGACTTTCATTTTCAAAGGTGTTTTTGTCTCTGTTGCTTTTTCGTGCTTTGACTGCTACAATGTAATTAATTAGTCTTGTTTTATAAAAAGGGGCGTTTATTCTAAGCCCTCACTCGATGAAATTTGCATGTGCATCTTTCTATTTAAAAAAAGAATTTCATCACTCAATTTTCACTAATAAATAATGGAAGCTTGATAGTAGAAGAGAAATATTTTATATATTGTACCTCTGAAATACCGCAATGTTTCTGATATTGTTATTTATATAGATTTCTGGTGTTCTTTTTATCAGAATTCTCTTTAAATTGTAAATTATTATTTAATAAATGCTTTTTTATGACATTTTGGTTTGATAAGTGACATATAGGGCATTTACTCAAAGGAATAGTAGAGTGTGCAATATAGGTAATTGATTTGTGACAAGAAGCAAAGCCTTGTGCTGGGTATTGAAATTCATACACTATATGGTCATCGCTAGTTTAGATTTGATAGGGTTTTTTTTATTAGTAACAACAAAGTTTGTAGTCTTCCATTTTCTGTAATATATTATAAATTTTGCATATTTTTCAAGAAGTACGGCAAAAATATTGTGTTTAATACTTCTTCTTATAACGAATTCATCCTACTTAGAGTTAATATGCATCTGGTTGCAGTAAAATATCTTGATGTTTTCTTTGGTATTTTTATTACTCGTGTCGTGTATTTTATGCAAGAATAATTTTATTTGTTTATAAATCATGTTATGGATCAAATTGTTTACCCAACTTCCATGATTACATAATTACAAATAAAGCTCAAATTTTAATGGACACTTCGTATGCTTTTTTTTCATAAGTGATGAAATAATGGATTTGAAAGAATGTGCAGTGATGTCATCAACAAATCTTTATTTTAATCTCAAGAAATAATCCAAAAAACATTTAATATACACTACCGGCCATAATTATTAGGCCATCCCAGTCTTTTTAAAGAAATGATGTATTTCGTACTATTTTTAATATTTATTGCCAAGTGGATAATTTTAAATGAAAATAGAATGGTTCTTTTGTTATTATTACTTTGCAAAACTTTACAAGGTAACGAAGCGAAGATGAACTCGTCCGAATTACCCTAAATTTTCTTCCTGCTTTTATTAATGAAACTGCAATATAGGTTATTATTAAATATTTATAAATTCAATTGTGTAGTATTAACAAAAGAATCATTCTATATTCATGTACAATTATTCACTTGGCAATAAATACTAAAAGATAGTATGAAATACATCAATTTTAAAACACTAGGGTGGCCTAATAAATTACGGCTTGTAGTGTATGTCAAACTTAATGGCTCTCTTCTTAATAACCAATGGTGTAATCTTTATTGTCGGATATTTCCTTGAATAAATTTTGATAGTTTCTTATCAAATCACTGCAAATACTAATTGTTTTTTTTTTGTTTTTTTGTTTTTTTTGCTCTATTCTTGACGGTAGCTTTTAGTTCTTCCAAATTAGTAGGATTTCCTTTCTCTCATATTTTTCTTCAAATATGCACATAAGTTATCAATGTGATTTCGGTCAGGATTTTGTACACATTACATCAATATCATATTTCTACTTTCATCTAAGCATTTTGTAACATTTTGTACCGTATGTTTTGGGTCATTGTGATTTTGGAACGTCCAGTGACACGGCCAAACAAATTTTGTGAATGTAGTTATATATTATTTTTAAGAAAAGCCAAACTCTGACCTTTATCTATGATATCCTGTAATCTTCCTAGTTCTGGTTCAGAATCAGCCAAACATCCCCAGAACAGAATTTTAATTTATGTGTGTTTAAATATAAGGAGGGTTTTTTTTTTGTTTGTTTGTTTTTTTTGTTTGTGAACTTCATAAGCTAATCTTAACTTTAGGTGTTTACACTTAAGCAAGGGATTTTCCTTGGACGACAAGCTCTAAGACTTGCTTGATGAAAGTTTCTAGCCCGATGAACAAAGATTTTGCCGATCCAGAGAGCCCATCAAATCACCAGTCAAGTGAGTTGTTCCTCAAAGTAATTAAGGCGTTTCAACCTTGGCGCTAAAGGCCATATTGAGAGGGCAACAAGCTGCGCACGACCAAGCTCCCATAAGCAGTGTTTCAGATCAATACGACATTTCAGATCAATCTGAAATTGATGATAGAAGGAGCACCCGTCTGTAATCCACCTCCACCATGGGACTTCTGACACATCCAATCTAGGAACACGATGCAAAGCTTATGTTGACGAATCTCAACGCTAGGGATACCCATACTGCTTTCAGAAAGTTGAAGGTAAAAGATCTCTCGAGATACCTTGGGGACTTTACCTTCTCACAAGGTAGAGTTCAAGAGTCTTATGAATGACATTAGTGTAATAGACGAAATAGGAAGCACAGAGTGTCAGCAAAAGAGAATCGGGTAGATGGAGGAACAGACTTTTTCGTCCTCCTTAATGAGAGATTCCTCCAGGACCATAGAGGAGCTGTGCCATCTGCTTTCTCCTGCAACTCCGACCAATGCATTTTCCAGATATGATAAAGACCGAATAAGACGCCGAGTATCTTGACAGGCCCATCCGTCCAGAGAAAAGGCCAGGAAGATAAAATCTTATCCACACACCCAACTACAAGCTAACAGACTTATTGCGGTTAATCATAACTCCTGTTAAAATTTTGTATCCTTTGATTCCATTGCCGACTTCCTCAATCTCGGCTGTGCTCAAGACAAGAACCGAAATGTCGTTAGCATAAGCGGAGTACCTGGCCAAGATTGTAGCACCAAATAGTTAAATTTTGTGTAGGGTAGGATTTTCCCTTATCTTAGAGGGGAAGGCTCTAACGCAAGAAGTACAGAAAAAATCAAAAGCGGACACCTTGACAAAGGAAGTGAGACAGTACGAAATGCTCCGATCGAACGTTATTCATTTCTACCATGGCACTTGGAGATGCATACAGAAGTGAAAATGGTGACTAAAAAACGCCTCCAAAAATCAATAGTCAACCCTATCAAATAATTTAGACTGATCTAAAATAATCACTGCGGTTACATTGTCGAAATGCTCGATGATCAAATGAAGGTTGTCGTGAATAGTTCTGCCATTCACAGTAAAGTTATGTTCGGAGTGAACCAGACTAGAAAGGACAGCTTGCAAACGGCCGGCTAAGATGTTGGTTAACATCTTTAACTCTGTTTAACAACATCAAAGGCCAAAAGTTACGTATCCCGTCCACACTGTTCATGTTCTTCCTAAGTTACTTGATCACAACCCTGGTAAAGAGTTCAGGTATAAATCTGTTCTTCATCCAGTTGTTGAAAATAAGTTTCAGCAAAAGAACAAAGATGGGTTACTGCCTCAAGTAGAGTTTGTATGTCAGACCATCTAAACTCGCAGATTTATCCCGGCCAAACAGATTCAACACTTCTCAGATTTCCGACTCTGTAATAAGACCCTTGCACTGAACGCATCATACACCTCGACGGCCTTTTTCCTTACATGCTATCGACAACTATAACAAGCCATGGGTTAAATTGTCGTCATTTTGAATTTTTAATTCTGCCCAAAATTTCGAAACGACATACTGTACTACTTGGCATCCGCATCGAAAGTTTCAATCAATGTAAATCTGAGAACAGTACAGAGGATTCGGGAAAAGTTAGATAAGTCTAATGAAGATTACTTAGGTGTTTGAAGTGATTACTAGTGATGGAGACCTTATGCATCCCACATGTCCTCAGAATCCACGCAGATGTCTGCATCAAGTATATTGAGAAAGCAGTGCTGCCCTGGGTCAAGAGAGTGGTTGTTAGAAGACCCTATGTTTGGCAACAGGACTGTGCACCATGCCTTATAAGTAGAAGAATCAGTCATAAATGTTAGAGATTTTCTGAGACCAAATCACTCCTTACATCAGACCATCACTGCTCCATAGACAGCAACATCCTTGATTATTATATGTGAGTGCGAGAGACCAACAAAACTCTTTGTAACAACAAAGATAAACTGAAGGCAAGAGTTATGGTGACATTTACCAAATTAAACAAGGAGACTGTCCGGAAGAGATTGCATGAGATTCTGAAATCGTCTGGAGTCCGTTGTTAAACCAAATGGCGATTTTCTTCAATAAATGTACTCATTACTATTCCAAGATATTCTTGTGTAATTTTGGTAAATAGATATATTAAAATGATATGTAAATGTTATTTTCATTTTCGAATTTTTTTTTTCATTTTTATGCTTAAACCCACTCGTCACCCTGGGTGTTGACTTCAGTGTTTACTTACATATTTACATACACGTCCTATTCCTGATATTAAGCACTTTAATGATTATAAAGTCAGTTGTTTGGTTGTATTTGTTTAGCGGCATATCAACTTTTATGGGTTATTTAATTCCAAAATCTAAATATTTTGTATATGGTTTTTCTTGAGATTATAATAGTTTTAGTGGTAAAATTAATTTTTAACCAATAGATGGTGAGAGAAAAGATGGATTCTTTCCTTTTACAAGGCTAGGTATGCGTGCGTGAATATAATGAATTTAGCTGGAATGCGAACGCGGCTCTCTGATACACAGTTCCGAGCCATTATGCATTACACTGTGGTGATACCGAGCAAAAGCGATTGACCGGATGTTTGTGCTTTCACGACCAAAAAGCAAATGACCAAAAGTCGTCGGTGCGCCGCCGGCTCCTCGCAGATGTTCCGGTTGAAAACTAAAAATTAATTAAATATTGAATTTCCAGTTCGCGGGCCTACGCGAATTTTATTTATCAGCCAATGGGAAGCCCAGAACCAAATACAAGTGTGAAATCCCAAATGAGCTCCTGTGATCCAATAAGAAGATATAAAAAGCGGATACAGAAAGCATTGACGGGCAGACCGACTCGAGGAGAAGAGAGTAATTAGTATCTCCCTTATTTGTTTATTTTGTTTTTCTTTCAACGCCTTTTTTCATACAGTTGACCTTCTGGCCCAAAAACTAATGATAAGGCGAATTAATACAAACATCAAGAAACATTTCTTTTGGTACATTTTCGCATTCTTGTTCAATCTCCGCCTTAAATTTTATCCGGGTTTGTGCTAAAAAAAACCCTTTCTTTTAATTATCCTCATAAAAATGCTCGGAGTATGAGGTCTCGTGAATGCGTATGGCATTCTTGTGAACTTCAAAGTTCAATCTAGATGTCTTTTCAAAGAGAGTGAAAGAGAATCATTAGAAGAAAACTGACATAAATACGTAGCATTTTCCACGGATAGACACAGAAAGCTTAACTGCGGAAGAAAGAAACGTTAAAAACAACCTGTAGAAAATATTTATTCAGAAGATTGGCTGTCATTTCCATTAATGAATAACATGAATTGCAAAAGAAGTCAAAGTTGAAACAGAGGACGATTATAAATTAATGCGGTGATGAAAGTGACAACATAAATGAAACGAACCATTTAATATATAATGGAATAAATTTACTCACGAAAAGATGCGATGCCTTGAAAAAGAAACACACAAGCAAAAATATATAACAGACCAGATTTTTCTATACTTCTGAGATGAGGGACTATTTGCATTATTTACATTCTTCGGACTGATGTCCTCATCTTTATTTCTGTGTGGGTAATGCGTATTTGAGGAAAATAACCCAGTGAATAAAAGCGTTCGTTAAATCTTATGATAATTACTAAGATAAAAAGATCCAGTGACTTGACCCAAAGTGTTGTGAGTTCACTATCTGGCTACAGTAGTGGTCAACAAATAATTGAGTATTGAGTTAAAGGGAGATAACTACATGACATCCGGAAGTAGAATCGTACAAGGAATGAGAATGATATACCACAGTGATCAAAATAAAGGGTTTGGTTCGAAATTCCTAGCATCTGAAGAAGGCCGGAGCATACAACGGCCGATGCATTGTAAACACGACAATAAAAATGAGGACAACAGTCCGAACAATGTAAATAACCAAGCCAGATTTAAAGTAAAAAAAATGTTAAACCTCTGCTGTGTGATACATCTGCAAAAATATAGAATATAACAAAGGTCGTATTTTTGAGACGAGTAAACAAAGAAACGAAAAATTTACCGACGCCTGAGGATCAGAATACAGAAAAAAAGATAAAAGCCAAAACCAAGATGTAATTTATTATTGAAAAAGAACCCAAAGCAAGAAAAAAACCTTGCGATATCTTGGAAATGCTACGAGAAAAAAAAACTATGACCATGATTAAGAAATGAATATCCACGTTATTATATTAGAAATCGTTGTATATATATATATATATATATATATATATATATATATATATATATATATATATATCGCTCATTCAGTAATGAATTAGAACACTCTCTTTATTGGGCATGTATAATGATAATATACACGCTAAAAAGTCTGCCTTCTTCAGCCAAGCACCCATAGCCCAGAGGTAGAATTGCCAATTCGGTCGGGTTTCAATCCTGGGTTAAAAGCAATCGGTGTCTAACCGTACTGATAAGCTGTGATAGAGCGAAACAGATCTGTCTGTGGATGACAATATATATAAGTCTATTTTGTTAATCTCCTGAACTTTCCGTAACATTCTGAGTTTACATTACGATACATTTCAGAGTAAACATGGTTTTTTACGAAATATCAAACTTTGTGTATATGAGGCTGGATTACACTGTGAAATTATTCGTAATCGAGCGGTCTAAGACGCACGAGACCAATCGGTGGCTTACCCTATGTTGTTAGGGGTCGGAGATTCGAATTCTGCCGAATGACACATTTCCGTAATAATATATCCTCTCTATTAAACTAAAGACCGTTATATATATATATATATATATATATACCCTCTTATCACGCTCAGCGGTGATAAGCTGTAAGGGAGCAGCTAATAATCCTCTGAAATATTTTACCGTAGTTTTTACAGCAGGGGTACACTCGACAGGATACTAAATCCAGTACAACTAATTATAATTCTTACGGGAGAATTCGTCATACATAAAATAGAAAATTACTTTTCACCCCTCCCCCAGTATAACTAAATAAATAATAAAGCACGTAGCCGAGACCAGGGTTCGAAATTCACGTCCATAAATTTCTTAGGAAGTTAACTTCTTGATGTTATTGATCAGGAAGGTGACTTTTTGAAGTTATAGAACATGACAAAGGTTGTATATTTGAGATAACCCAAGCCTTGTAAGTAAAATTTGATGGACTATGTTTGTTCAAGCACGAAATCACAAGTCGTCGTTATGTAAGGTTTGAGGGTCCTGGCCTTGTTCATAACGCGCATTCTCCCAGAAACTGTAATTAAGGTCTGCTGAGCATAGCTGCGGCATAAACCACAGGTTAGCTCTATGAGTGTTGAACAAACATAAATGTGCCTGGGCAAGCGTCTGCAACGGGGATTAACTTGCTGCCCTAGAAGATTGGGATCATCAGATATGAGATCTTTGCACCATTTACGTTTACTTCCGTAATATCCATAGAAAAATTTATTTCTTTTTGTTTTTTATAATCATCTCACCCTAAACATGTGAGAACTGCCACTGGTGCGAAGGGGGTTACAGTGAAAAAAAAAACAAGGTACAGGGGATGCCGAAGAAAAGATAAGAGATGGATGGGAATCAAGTCAATAGAAGATGGTAACTGATGTTGCATTTTATGTTTTGGAGATTGAAGATTTCAGGAAGCAAGCAAACGAAAGGGAATTTCATAAATAGGAAGAAGGCAGAAAAGAAAATGAAGGAGTAGAAGAAGCGATTACATTTAATATTTTGACGGTAAAAGTTGGGACCTAGATGTCAATTTAGTAGCACGAGTAAATACATATGGTCAGGCAACCATGGAAAAAATCTCGCCAGAGCAGTTGCCATGAAAATACGTGTAAGAAAGACAGAGGGAAACTACATCACGTCGTTGAGAAAGGGATTGAAGGTGAGCTGACAAGTCAGGATCGATTATATTGCCGGTCCTTCTTTGGATTTTGTCGAAAACCTGAAGATAAGTAGCAGGAGTCTCCGATCAGATATGGCAACAGTATTCACTGCACGAACAATTGGTTACTTTATTAATGTGCAATATGGATACTGACGAGAAAATCTTCATGACCAAACACAGTAACCCAACATTTTTAGCAGTAGCTACACCTATGGATTCGATTTAGTCATTCCATTTAATATCATTTGAGAAATTAAGTCCAAGGAGGCGAAGTGTGTTGATCTTTAGGAGGATTAGCGTCATCTAATTTCTCAGTTTCTCTATGATGTTTTTTTTTTTTAATCGTATCACCCCGAGCAAGGCGGTAATGCCACTGATGTGCAGGGGGCTACGTAATAGTGAAAAGATTGGAAAAGAGAAAGCCGGAAACCACATCCTAAACAGGGAACAAGGGATGAGCCTCTTAACCTGTTCAATAGACGTGGGTGGAAAAGAACTTTCATTTTGGAGACATTAAAATTTACGGGCCGTTTCCTACCCCATTCAATCACAGACTCTAGGTACTTTTGAAGGGTAGCAGTGAGGTTTACTTTGTCAGTATTGACAGATTTCTTATTGAGATAGGATAGCTACTTGAGAACTGATTACATCAGGAGGATCATTAATGAAGATTAGAAAAAGTGAAAGAACCCAGGATATAGTCTTGAGTGAAGCCTACATTCGTATGACAGGCTTTTAAAGTTTGCCCGTTTAAAATATTTTTCATTTCACTATCTGATAGGAATGATTGGATTAAATCAACAATCGTCTAGGAATACCGTAGCTCCGGAGCCTTCACAGAAGGCTAGCATGTCAAGAAATATCAAAAGCAACATTTCGAACGTCGCAGTTTTTTATCCAGAGCCTGGTATATATTTAGTGATGTTCGTTTGTATATCAGTCAGTCAGTTAAGTGCCATACGTGATACACGCTTGGGTGATCGTGTCTCAAAAGAGACATGACTGACTGGGCAGAAGATTATCCCGCAGTAGGTTGCCATTGCTTTCTGTGGTAGACTGGTTGCCGACCAAGGCTATAGAACCTAATCTGTCCTGCTATTTAGCCCATAACTGGAAGGAAGAGACGGATTAATACCTTTCCCAAGGGTATTTGCGCGTAAGTGAATACAATGGATTCAACTGGAATTCGAACTCGGCTCCCCGGTTTCTCGTTCCGAGCCGATATCCACTGTACCACAAATATCAGCTGTAGACCTGGCGAAACGGAAAACTTTCAGAGAAAATGTTGTGAGATATGAGATGCCTAGCTAATTCAGCATTGATAACAGCCACTAATAAATTGCCAAAAAAGGGGTTAAGAAGTTAATAAGGCTATAATTAGTGTTTACTTAGAGTTTAATAAGTGTTCTTAAAAAATGAACTACAGAGGAGAACTTCCAACAAGCAGCAAGCATTGAGGCAGTAGTTATAGAGTTTGGAGAGAAATGGAGCCAGCTCAGGAAAACAATTCTTAGGCCGATGAGTGGAATTCCATCACTTCTGCTTATCTTATGGAAATCAATTTGAGAATATTTACATTATTCGGACTATTTTTGTCATCTTTGTTGCCATTTGTAAGACGTTTCGGCCGTTGTACGCTCCGACCTTTATCAAGTGTTAGGAGCTTCGAACCAAACCCTTTATTACAATCACTGGGGTATATCATTCTCATTTTTGCGTAGTAGTAATACCATGATTTGAAGTCATGACTTATTTCCCTCTAACCCTGCAAGTTACTCGTTCACCATTGCTGTAGCCTGGTATTGAACTCACAACTCTAAGAGTCAAGTCAGAAACTAACCAACGTCTATATCCTTAAAGAAATTCGAAATTCCTAGCATCTGAAGAAGATCGGAGCGTACAACGGCCGAAGCGTCGTACAAATGGCAACAAAGATAACGACAATAGACCGAATAATGTAAATACTGTAAAAACTACCTCATCTCAGAAATATAGTCAATTTTAGAAATTATGTCAGATACCAGAGTCTGGGTCATATATATATTACTTTGTTGAGTTTTAGTTCTAGGTGGAAAATTGGATGTGAGTGGGCCAGATGAGACAAGTGTGGAATTGAACGAGAATTTACGAGCATTGCACTCCACCTTATCTGCTGTGAATGTGTGGATTTTGAATTAATGAAATAAATGAGATCGAGGATTTTTCTTGTTCGTCACACTCTTGCAGAGCCACAAGTAATCTATGGAACCAAACATACGAGATGCAACACGCTGCTTCATTCTATCAGCGTCATTTAAGACACATTTACATTCATTACGAGCAGACAGAAAAATGCGCCTATTGTGATCAGACGTGTCACTCATGAATAGCCGAAAATTGATTCCTGTGGGCAGGAGAGAACCAAGAAGATAAACGAGGTTTAAGTCGGAATTTCCTAGCTAGGATGGAATATTTAATGTCCCCTATCACCCACGAGACTTCAGAGGCCCAATCTTGCACAGGGAAACTAAAATCTCTGTTCCAAGAGACACCTCAAAAGAAATCACGGGATGAGTTCTAGTCAGCTCGTTTATACTAGTAAGATATTCTATTGATAAGAGCTTCCTGGGTGGAGGGGGAGTAGAAAAGGAAATTTACAGATACAACAGCATAATCAGTTTCTATGAGCAATATACGGCGTAATATGTCAAGAGTCGGGGATAGAAGTAAGGTAGAGATCTAGAAGTGAAGCGTGTTCATTTTGGTTACTGGCGCAATACGCGGGGATATCCATCAATTGCACGAGAGACTGAATGATTGAAAAGTCTAGCGTTTTAACTCTAGCAAGTTCAATGACAGAATATTTTAAGCATTTGGCATGATGGACATTGAAGTCATTGAACACAAATATATTAGCATATGGGCAAAGGGAAATGGCATTGTCTATATTATCTGAAATACTATCTAATATGCAGCAGTCAGGAGAAGAAAGGGAGCAATAAAGAAGAGGTAGATTACTGAGTTTAGTAGAGAGAGACGGAGACACATGTAAGAGTGGATAGGTGATTCAAGAGAGATCTCCCTAGCGAGAGGGAAACGTTCACTGATATAAACACCAGGCCATGCATGTGAACATTGGAGTCTTTCCTAAAGAGAGGTAGATACCCAGGAGTCAGAAGAGGCAATCGCAGGGTTGAGATTGGTTTCGCAGAGAGCTAGGAAGCCATGGGACCTTTCGGTCGTCAAATGTGTGGGAAAGAACACTTATTCATGCGCAACATGATACTGCAAGAAACTTCGATATTACCCAACTGTTGATCATTGCTATGCAAGAGATCGAGCTTCTAACTACCAGTCAGATGCATCAACCAGAAAACTGCCAACTCGGTATCCTCAGTATCAAGAGACATTGCCACCATCCACACATGTGACAAAAAAGTTGCCACAAAAACACTATTATTTGAGGAAAAAAATGAGGACCTCTTCCTAAAGAGGAAACAAGGGATGAGCCTCTACTCCTGTTCAAGGGAAGGGAAAGAAGTAACGACTGGGAGATAGGAAAGCCTATCTACATCTATTGAAAAAAATGACTTAGTATGACCTAGACAAACCTAGTATAATTTTTTACTGAATAAGGAATATCAGATAAAGCAATACCTCGGAAAACTCAAAAACAATTAAAAAGTAAACATCCAAAGAGTAAAGAATTTCACTGTAAATCTAAGAAAAAATTAACATTTTTATGACATTACAAAATTTAACATTCAATTAAAATAAACATTTAACATTTAAGTAAAATAAACCTTAAAACTCGAAACGCTCAAATTTTAAAATATCTCTTCGTTCTAATCACAAATGATACATTCAGACATTAAATATTACTATGATATTATACTATGATATTATACTATAATATATATATAATATATATATATATATAATATTATTATACTATAATATTATACTATAATATATATATAATATATATATATATAATATTATTATACTATAATATTATACTATAATATTAGCAACTAGGTCCCACCCTTTTACAATTAAACAAATAAGATGTAACCGTAAATTCTACTCCAACAGCTTCTTTTCTCGCGCTTCCCGCCTGTGGAACTCCCTTCCACAAGTCTGCTTTCCCGACAGTTACAATCTCCAGGTGTTTAAACGTAGGGTCAATAGACACCTCCTATCACACTAACTCCCAACTATTCTCAGAACACTCTCATCTACCCAACCCACATTCTTGTTATCCTTACCCGCCTATCACCCACCCTCTGACGTTTCCTATATTTAATCATCCTTTCTCCACTCTACGTAGCCCCCTGCTCAGTAGTGGCAGTGACATGCCTTGCTCGGGGTGAAACGCTTATAAAAAAAAAATATATATATATATATATATATATAATATATATATATAATATATATATATATATATAATATTATTATACTATAATATTATACTATAACATTATAAATATTATTAAAAATTACAAATGATACTCGCAGACATTAAATAAGAAACTTATCAGCAATTAAAAATTAAAAACAACTTATTTATGACATTACAAAATTTAACATTCAAAATTTGAGTAGGATTGATTGATTAACTTTTATATTTAACGGTATATCAACTCCATATGGGTTAATCCCAAAATTTAATTTTCTTTGATGCTAATGTGATGTTATTCTGCTTTCACATTCTAGATGATATTCAGATTTTGTGTATATACGTTTGTGAAGACACGATTACCAGATGCACGGTAGAGTAATGGATAACGTCTCGTGTTAGGGTTAGGGTTAGGGGTTAGGGTTAGGGTTAGGGTTAGGGGTTAGGGTTAGGGTTAGGGGTTAGGGTTAGGGTTAGGGTTAGGGGTTAGGGTTAGGGTTAGGGGTTAGGGTTAGGGTTAGGGTTAGGGGTTAGAATCGGAGAGCGCCTTTGAATTCATTACATTCTCTTATGTGCTTAGAAAAATGTATGATAACATCTCTTCTAGCTCTGAATAAATAAAAAATTGAAGTATACTGTATGGATTAAAATTATGTTCAATAGTTGTTGGGTGATTTTGTCTTGATTATTTAATGCAGAAATTTAAATATTTTTAGCACAAACTTATGGCTTCAATATATATATATATATATTTCATATATATTTTTAAATATATTTTTGACGCAATTAAATATAAAAGAAAAAACTTAGTTGCACTGATAACATAAAATCACACATGAAACCGCAATGCTCGAATGTTTAAGATGATTATAAGTTTAATGGAACAGTGATGAAAGTTGAATTCATTGCATTCACTTACGTGCAAATACCCTTGGGAAAGGTATTAATCCGTCTATTCCCTCCAGTTATGGGTTAAATAGCAGGACAGATTGGGTTCTATAGCCATGGTCGGCAACTAGTCTACCGCAGAAAGCAATGGCAACCTACTGCGGGATAATCTTCTGCCCAGTCAGTCATGTCTCTTTCGAGACATGATCGCCCAAGCGTGTATTACGTATGGCACTTAACTGACTGACTGATGAAATGGCTGACTCCGTGAAGATATTAACTGTTAAGAGTGAATTTCTGCTCGAATTAACAAGCAAAAAAGGAACATATTTGGAAAAACACCACTTTTTACGGTGATTTGCCATACAACTGAAATCAATGCTTTGTCATATAACAGGAATCAATGAATTTAACTTCTTATTTTCTTTGTGCCGTGTATGTTTAAGACGACAATAATGACTCTACAATGTCCTTTTCTTTGTAGCTCTTAGTAAATTTACCCTTTAGTTATCTCTTCTAAATCCTGTGCTGTCACCATTTTACACAAACTCGTTGGGTAAGTTATGCACTGCTTTTTTCTATCCCTCTTGCTTTCATTCCGTCCTGTAAGAGTCAAATTTCATAAGCCCTCTTTCCCCATTATATACCCTAGAAATGTTCACTGTCACCTTCTTATATTAAGTTTAAGTTTCATTTTCCTTTCCATTTTATCTAAAACCTCTTTTTTGCTAACATATTCAAATGTTCTGTCGATTGCATCCTCATCATCCATCTACTAGTATCCTAATCATCCATTTACAGAACCACATTTCTATCGCCTGAAGTTTTTTTCTGAACCTGCCATGTAGAAAGACTGATATTTTATAAAATTTCAGTGTTATTTTCTTTGTTTCTAACAAACATTACTTAACTTTTGAAAGGCACATTCGCTATCCCAACACGTCTTTGAACTTCGGTGTCAAACTTTCCGTCCCGTATTAAAATGCTTCCCTTTATGCTTAAATTGTTGTACTTGTTTGATGTTGGTATCTCCAATTGTAATTTGTTTTTCAGTGGGTTTCTTTTGTTGACAACCATGGATTTTATCTTCCTGCAGTTGATGTTTAATTCTTTTTTCTTGATTTCCTTCACTATCTTCTCTAGGAGATTTTGTTGTTTCCTTTCTACGTCTGCTATAAACACTGTATTAGCTGCATATCTTATGTTGATAAAATCATGGCCGCTAATAATGAATCTTGGTAGAACTTCTATTAATTCTATAAGAATCGCCTCTCTGTATACGTTGAATAAATCGGATGAAAAAAGACATCGCTGGTTGAAACCCCTTATCGACAATGTAATATGAATAAATGTGGCAAAATCTTCCCTTAGAAAAAAATTAACCAGAAACATTGTTTAGAATGAAGTTAAATAAACCTAAGTGTCGAGTCAAGTATAGAAACATACTATATTTTACGAATGTAAATTCATATCAACGAACGAATTCAACAAGTGCATAACACATCATTTAGAACATTAACTACAAATGACCGTTAAAAGTACATTGGAGTATATAAATGAAGAAAGAAAAATTTAAAAAAAATTATGACAATAATAAACAATTCACTCCTTTTCAGTCTTTCGGATAGGCGTAGAGGTTTGTTTCCTGTTTAGGATTAGGTTTCCAGTTCCGTCTGTCTTTTTATTCGCTTTCACTCCCAGTAGCCTTTTACCAGGGCAAAATTTGTGTAAAACTGTCCATTCATCCCCGGTTAGTAGTAGAGGCTTATGCATTGTTTTCTGTTTAGGAGTGACTTTCAGTTCTTTCTAAAATTAAATTTGTCTCTATTCTATTTACGTTTCTATCTAAAATATTGAACAATTATTACTATTTGCTTTGTTCCTTAATAAAGTAGACAGGTCCGCCTATCGTCCAGGTCACACACCTCTCCAATCTTTTGAACATTTATATACCTTGTTTCTTGTCTAGGATTAGGTTTTAGGTTTCTTCTTAACTTTAGAATCTTACACAGTATGCAAAAAAAATCGTGTATTTTACCCCTTGGTGAGATTTTGATTTCTTTCGGTTATAAATCATATAAAAGGTGATTATTTTATTATTGCAGTCTTGTTTATTATTGATTGAAGTAACAATTTACAAACATTCATCTCATTTTGGATTGATAATTATTTTTCGTATATTTTCATTCATTTATTTTTTGTCTTATCTAAAATCAGCGTCAAAATAAAAATGGTGAATATTAGAAAAAAAGTTTTAGTCATACGGATATTTTAAATACGTCTTAAATTAATTAAATTTAATATTTTGTTTTACTGATTGTCTATTTTTTAGAAGATTAATGCCTTTTATTAAATTCAAATTGCTTACGAAGTATTAATATTAACTTTAAATATTTTTTCTAGATTTTTAAAAATATATACCCTCGAAACCAGTGGCCATGACTAATATAGGACAAATATGGTACCGGTCAATGTCACATTGGGAAAACTTGTTACGTCAATGATGACTGCTCTTAGAATGAACAAGATATCATGTCCTCAGGTTTATTAGAGATAGTCTCAAAATGTCCCTGAAATAGTACATATCTCAAAAAAAATTCCAGGGTTCACAGTCCCCGCTTCTTACTCAGCTGGACAGGTTTGCTTTTTTTTTTTTTATTGTGCCAGGGGCACATTGAAAAAAAACTACCAGTCCGCCACATCAGATAGTTTGAGAAGCACTGTTCTAAAGTATTCTTATTCCCTTTTACTTTGAGTGGTTCCTAGCGACTTGGTGGCATTATTAACCTTGTTTGGGTTGGTGCTTCTACTACCTTGAGTGGCTTTTGGGCCTTGTACAGAGTGAACATCATTGTTAAATAAAGAATAACAAGAATAAATAATCAAACTCTAATAAATGGCATTTCAGTCTTGGGGCACTTCAAATTTTTTATAGACCGTGGAAAAGAAAAACTTAAAACAAGGAGCAGAAAATTAACGACAATATACAATGATCTACAGAGATGAAAATAAATAATACATTGTACTGCACATCATGAGTATTAAACACGCGGCCCGCATGAAACCTTTTCACTCTCTCACTTCATGCACGTAAATTTGGTATTTATTCCACGAGAAGTAAACAGACTTTACATTTTATCATTCCAACCCAATCTATCCTATAAATGTATATGTTAATTTAATAATTAGATTATACTGACTGAAAAAATAACGAAACAATAATTATCTTTAGAAAATAAATTGACTTCTAAAAGTATTTAAAAAATAAAAAATAATTCTTTAAAAGGTATAAAACACCTATAATTTGTACAAAATTAAATTTTATTTACTGTTGATATAGAAAAGGATGTGTGTTGAGGTGCACTGGATATCGACTCGGAACGACAAATCGGGGTGCCGAGTTCGAAGTCCAGTTGAATTCCATGAAATCACTTACGCACAAATACCCTTGGGAAAGGTATTAACCCGTCTCTTCCCTCCAGTTATGGGTTAAATAATAGGACAGTTCTATAGCCTTGGCTGTCAACCAGTCTACCGCAGAAAGCAATGGCAACTTACTGCGGGATAATCTTCTGCCCATGTATGGCACATAACTGAATACTGAAAAGGCTCTCTATCGTTGACAACTCATTATTGTATTTTATATTCTAAATGAATCGACCGTAGTCGGGATCATCAGGTCAATGCGAAATATCCTTTCTTTAGCTACGAAATAATTGCTTCGCCAGGGTTACATATTCTGAATTCAGAGTTTCTTTTTTCTAGACCGTTTCCCGCCCAAGGCTAGAGAACCGAGCCTATCCGAATAATTACACATAACTGAAGGATGAAGATTTAAATTCACACCTTTCACAAGGTATGTAAGTGAATGTAATATACTCGACTAGAATTCGAACTCGGTTCTCCAATTCTGTAATCCGAGACGCAATCAATTACTCTACCATGATTATTCCTGGCTTGCATGTCTTTACCCTGCTAAAAAGATTTTTTCTAACGCAAGGCGGACAACTTGCTAATATCAGTAGATAAATCAATTAAAATGACCACACTTTTCTGACCACTAAAAATATAGACTCTTCACAGAGTACCTTTTAAGGCTTCATTGTAGCAGGAAATTGAATTCTTTAAAAAATAATCGTGTCTAAACTACCCGCAAGCGCAAATGATATTATTATTTCTCGTTGGTTCAGGTAAGTGTCATACGTGATACACGCCAGGACGGTCATGTCTTTTTCGGTCGATAACTTACTAGGCAGAAAGTTTTACCGCAGTAGGATGCCATTTCTTTAAAAGGTTCACTAGTTTCCGACGGAGGCTACAGAATCTATTCCATCTTCTTATTCAACCAATAACTGGAGAAAGAATACAGGCATTCATACCTTTCCCAAACATATTTCCACGAAAGTTAATGCAACGAATTCGACTGGAATTCGAACTCGCATCTTCCGATTTTCTATTTCAAGCCGATATCCATTATACCACAACGCACATCCTTAGTTTAGTCAGTTAAGTGCCATACGTGATACACGCTTGGGCGATCATGTCTCGAAAGAGACATGACTGACTGGGCAGAAGATTATCCCGCAGTAGGTTGCCATTGCTTTCTGCGGTAGACTGGTTGCCGACCAGGGCTATAGAACCCAATCTGTCCTGCTATTTAACCCATAACTGGAAGGAAGAGACGGATTAATACCTTTCCCAAGGGTATTTGCGCGTAAGTGAATACAATGGATTTAACTGGAATTCGAAGTCGGCTCCCCGGCTTCTCGTTCCGAGCCGATATCCACTGTACCACAACGACGTGGCCTTAATCGTGACACTGGCAAATACATTTCTCTGAATGCGTAGCTAGAAGTCTTTTATTAACTTTGCTTATTCTTCAAATGATATTCAATAATGATGGTTATTCTTGGGTTGAGGATCATTATCGCAGGTAAAGATATTTTCTCAAGCAAGGATGAATACTTTCTAACATTAGTAGATAAATCAATTAGAATGACAACACTCCTCTGACTGCCACAAAATTTCATGACAAATATTTTCCGCAAATCTTAATAGTTTAATAAGTCTGTCCGTCTCTCTTTAAGTACATTTCACATAGTAGAGCTTGACCTCTCTGCCAAGTACAAACCAACAATCAATTTTAACAGAATCGGATTAAGAAGCATAGGAGACCCTAAGAACTTAAAAGTTTTTGGTGCACTAAGCACTTAAAAGATTTTTGTGCCTCTATTGTGTGTATGCTAGCATAGAGTGTAAAAATAGACATCAGCCGAAAACATATTTTGGGAAAGCCTGCCATAAATGAATATAGAAAGAACCGAAGGCCAATATAACTATAGAGAAAGGTTCAATTGTCATCATTTCCAAGACAGAAGAACACCAATGCTCTGGGAAACCAGACAGACAGAATCAGCTGATCATCCACAGTCAAATGAGTCACGTGTAATTGACAAACCAGCATGTTACAAAATCACGTAAGAAGCATATGGCCAGAATCATGTCAAAAGATCAAAGCTAAACTACATTTGTTTGAGTTTGAGTTTTTTTAACGGCATACCAACCTCTGTGGGTTATTTAATACCAAAAAGATGGAGTTTTAAGGTATTTCTTTTGATTTTCAGTTATAGTGAGAAGGTTGATTTATTTAGATTTTTTTTTTGATTTTATTCTTTTTTTTTTATTTTACAAAATTAAAAATGTCTTCGAATTTTGCATTCAAAACTGTTTTGCTGAGAATAATTTTTTCCTTCAAAAATGTGTTATGTAATAACTTTTTCTTTAAAATGTTTTGTTGGTAATATATTTTTCTATAAAAGTCTATTTTTATGTATATATTTTATAAAAGTGTATTTTTATACTTTCATAGTGTTTTGAACTGACTTTGGGGCTTAACTATTTGCCCATAGCTGGGACCCTAACTGGTGCTACCACTCTGGGTCAATGTGGAGCTTAGAATAAATGCAATTAAAAGGTGGTTCAATGCTCATCACAACCTCCCAATCAGACGCCTTGCTACCTGATGCAGATTAATGTTATGCCCAGAACCTAACCTACCCTTGTGATTGCTCACAAAAACTTAAATCCCATGAAGTGAATTAGTAATACCAACTTATTCAAGAGCGGAAATGTAATGAGCAAAAAAAAAACAACTTAATTATCTTCCTTGGCCCATAACCCTGATTAACCGATCAGAATTGCTATAAAGTTTCGGCTCCGTTCATTCATCTTCCATTTCGTAATGGCGTCCAGCAGATAAAAATGTTAATCGTGTTCCATTTAGTTCTTTAAACGTGTACAACAACATCATATCATGACACTTTCTGGCCAAGGGCTGTGCCATTTGTCAGTTGACATGAATTCTCCCTCGTAAAACACTAGTTTTCTATACCTAACTGCAAAACTATGGTTTGTCATTCAAAGTTCCATATTTTCAATCTTATGCCACAACTAAGATACGCTTAGAAATTCACCATTACAGAAAAACAATGTTTTTTTTTTATAATGAAGAGAAAAAGATTGTCGTGGGGGGACTATATGAGCCGAAAATATGGGGAAACCAGTGATGTTCGAACTTACTATTCACTCGTAATCATTCTAGTGAAACAAGTTTGTGTTGTATATCGACAGACAACAAACACGCATATATATAAAAATATAAGTTATATTTTTATTAATGACGATGAACCGTGTAGCCTAGGGAACAGAGAGTGAGAGAGCGCGCCTCTAAGGGGTTGACGGGGGAGTGTCGTCGTATCTGTTGCTCCTCTGGTCTGGTCTGGCTCTCTGTCTGTCTGTCTCGTCTCTCTGTTTGAAATCCGTGCGCCGAGGTCTTTTTATAATCTCCAAACCGGGACTTCCGGATTTTGCCTCGCCCACGCACGCCCACGTAATTCTCAGAGACACCTGTTCTGTCTGCCTCTTGTAGCCATTTCCGCTACTGCCGGAAATAAGGTCAAACAAACATCCGTTCCTTTCAACGACCGGAAAACACCCCCGCTTGCATCAGCCTTTACTCGGGTGGGGCCAGGTTGTTATATTACATTTGTTAACCATTACACCACGTCTAAGTTCCCCGATGATTTTATAAGCGTAGCTTAGATTCAGCACAAAGCTGAAAAAAAGTATGATGCACCCAGTGAGAATCAAACTCACAATTCAGTTGTAATTGATGTTGCGAGACAAGCGTGTTAACTGTTATATTACCTCGAAATGATGTGCGTTGTGGAGCAGTGCATATCGGCTCAGAACGTGAAATCGTACAGCCGAATTCGAATTCCAGTTGAATTCGTTGCATTCACTTTCGTGAAAATACCCTTAGCAAAGGTATTAATCTCTTTCTTCTTCCTCCAGCAATGGATTAAATAGCAGGACAAATTTAGTTCTATAGGCTTGATTGGCCACCAGTACTGCAGAAAGTAACGGCAATCTACTGCAGGAAAATCTTTTGCCTAGTTAGTCATGTCTCTTTGAAGATAAGATCGCCCAAGCGTGTATCATACATGCCACTGACTGGCGCGAAAGTATAGGGCACTAAATGAGGATCGAACTCACTATCCATTCGTAATTGATCTACCGAGACAGCTTTGCTAATATTTACGTCAGTTTGTAGCGAATCTATGTGACATACAGCGAGATACGTCGACGCCTGTGTAATGGTTAAGGAAAATTGCCAGAGAGAACTGACCTTTTCAAGAAAAGTGTGAATATTAATTTTTTTGTGACAGGAGCCAAGGATAAAGTGCAATGCTTGATATGTTTGCTTAATATTGCCGTGTGAAAAAGTAAAAATATACTTTACCTTACGTCGGTAATTTGTTACAGGAGAGGTCACTTGAGTCGAAAAATGACTTAAGTCAAATTTACTTGTCGCTAAGCTAAACCACAAATAACCATTCCCAGATTCATAAATTAATTTCTAATACTATATGGTCAACAGAAATATAATTTTTTAAAAAAACCTAAAACAAATTTTAGGTTTTTACATAGTACAAATAAACTAAACAAATTTTAAGTTTTTACATAGTACAAATAAAAAGTAATCTAAATTTACGAATACTTGTACGTACTTATTATTAAATATAGACTTTTATAATTTAGCGATCTCTACAGTACATCGCGGACTCTTTATTTGTGAATTTAGTTTCATTTAAGGCATTAAAAAATATAATGCTTTTGTAAGGTTAAATGACAAATACAGTTATTAAAATTGTTTTGCGATTGTAGAAAGTGAACTAATTTATGTTGAATCTACCAACGTTTACATTTAATTTGTTTATTTACATCGCGGACGTAGATGGTTGTGAATTGTCCGCATAAACAGCTGATTTCGGCTGTTGTTGATAAATACTCTTTTTAATAAAAACTGGTCTAGATTTCCTTGAAAAGTCTTCTTTTCTTCAAGGATTACATATATAACACAAATAAGTATTATGCTAGCAACACATTGTGATCAGTATAACGGAATGAAAGTTTCCCCGGCTTAATTCAACTCTTTCAAAAGAGACTTTTTTCTAAGTTTTATATCTTTTTTTATCATCATTTTACCCCAAGCAAGGCAGGACACCAAGTCAACTTTTATTTAAGTCTTCTAACTAAACCCTTAGTTTGCGATAGCGAAAGCCGTGGTTCGTAGTAATTACAACTTCAGGTTGATGTGTAAATTCTGACTATTCCAAATGTTTCCTATTTATTTATTTTTTTTAGTACTACTTGCTACATATCTGGGGTATCTAACACCCACTCACGCTGTCAATGATACTTTAATGCCTCTAAGATATGCTCACATCTCTTAACCATCAATCCGGTGTCTTTCCCTCTTGGTCCCTGCCAATGACTCACATTCATAACTGGCGATGTGCACATGGGCCCCACAGTGAGAGACAAATTAGGGTATGGGGGATACCGAAGAAAGGATAAGAGATGGATGAGATTTAAGGCGATAAATTGGATCTATGAAGATAGATGATTGCATTTAAGCTGTTGAAGATTGTAACTATCAAGAAATCAAGCATACGGAAGGCATTTCCACAGACAGGAAGTGCGAGAAAATAACCTTATAACTAGAAATGGTGGTTATACTTGACTATTTTGACGTAAGACGGTGGGACCTAGATGCCAATCTAGTAAGTTCATGCAGTCGGGGACCGATGGGAAAAAAGATTTTTAGAGCAGTAGCCGTGAAAATTCTTCTAGAAAAGACAGATGGATGCCACATGCCGTCGGTGAGAAAGTGGCTGAAGTCGGGATGCTATATCCAGAACTATTACATTGCAGAGCCTCCTTCGGATTTTGTCCAGAACCTCGCGATGAATAGTAGGAACAAACAACAAGATATGACAAGGGTTTTCAAAACAAATAAAAATTAGGCAAGAGCAAATTTCTGTCCAACTGAAATGATTAGAAAATCTTCATGAAATTTCAATAAAATAAATTTCTTCTGAGACAGTCTTGCAAAGGCTAGTAAAATTATCTATCCTGCGTAAAAAAATATTTCGAAGCATCAACTTGTTACTTATTACTGTAGACAATCGTATGACTTATTGTGTAAATAAGTCATACCTCTAACTACCACCGAGCAAAATTTTGAAAAGTTTTCGAATTTGTCTGATGCATGTACAGACATTACAAGTACAGCTTGAAGCAACCGAAAAGAAGTTCTACAGAAGGATGCTGAGAATATCATCAACCGAACAATAGATCGAGATTTTAGAGATAGTGGAAACGAAAAAGAGACTGATACTTACTATCAGGAAAAAACAGCTGAAGATTCTGGGTTATGTAAGAGAAGAGCGCGCTTGGAGAATTTGATACTCACGGGACGGATAGAGTGAAAGGAGAAAGCAATGTATGACATACTTGTCTATTTTTGTTCTATTTTTTCTTCTTTATGAGAAACGTTGACCAAAACGTTTAATGGCACGAAAGAATGATTAGATTTACTAAGTTTTATTTTTATTTTTATTTTTTTTTAATCATATCATCCCGAGCAAAGCGGTAACGCCACTGATGTGCAGGGGGCTACGTAAAAATGAAAAGATTGGAAAAGAGAAAGCCGGAAACCACATCCTAAACAGGGAACAAGGGATGAGCCTCTTCACCCGTTCAATAGACGTGGGTGAAGTGTGAACCGGGCGATAGTTAGTCTATCTACTCCAATTGAAAAGAAAAAAAAAAGGAGGAAAAGAATGTAAAAGAGTAAAAGATTGGCAAAGAGAAAGCCGGAAACCACATCCTAAATAGGAAACAAGTGATGAGCCTCTTCACCTGTTCAATAGACGTGGGTGGAGTGTGAACCGGGCGATAGTTTAGTCTATCTACTCCAATTAAAAAGTTTGAAAGGTAAAGTGACAGGACATAATATATTTATGATTTGGAAAAGTGCATTAAGTGTACATGTTTGGATTGGTCAAAACTCGTGTCATTGGGAACAGACGGTGCATCTGCTCTGAAAAGATGAGTTTAGTTCATCATCATTTCTTCTTTAAGCGCATTTTGCGCCGCTATGCTCACAATTCCCATCCAAATATTTATGTTTTAAGCAGACCGTATATCCTCAGACACAGGCATTCTAATGTGCCTCTTAATATCATCAAACCAAAACATGGGTGGTCGTCCTTGAACCCGCTTGCCCTACACTGGGGCCACAACAACGTTCTTATCGAAGCCATCTGGTCCCATAATATACCTCATATAATGTAGCTTCTTTAGCGCCATCTGTTCTCTCAATATATTGGTCTGGGTGATCTAGCACCCACTTTCGCTGTCGATGATACTTTAAGGCCTCTGGGATATACCCACATCTCTTAATCATCAATCCGGTGTCTTTCCCTCTTGGTCCGTGACTCACATTCATAACTGGCGATGTGCACGTGGGCCTCACCATTAACAACCGGTTAACCTCGAGGTAGAACATTAAAAGAAAGCTGGTAATAGCAAGAAATACTACAAAAAATAAATACATAAATAAATAGGAAATATTTGGAATAGTCAGAATTTACACATCAACCTGAAGTTGTAATTACTACGAACCACGGCTTTCGCTATCGCAAACTAAGTATTTAGTTAGAAGACTTAAATAAAAGTGCCCATTTTGGCTCTTCATTGCTTTTTTCACAACACATGACAAACTCATTATCCAAATTCTGATAATTAGCGCGCGCAGTAGAATCAGGCCAGAGTTAGGACAAGAACAATGCGGTTTCGTCAAGGATACTGAAACAAGGAACGCGATATTTATGCTTAGAATGTTATCAGAAATCCAGAAAGATGTGCACCGGTGTTTCATAGCCTACTCAATGGCATTGGACAAAATACGTCAAAAAGATTTGATAGAGAAGCTCGGTAGCTTTGACATATTCGGGAAAGACATTAAAATAATCAACAACCTATACTGGCAGCAAACCGCCTGCATATGGACAGAAAATAAGTTCAGCAGATATACAAAAATAAAACAAAAGTGTAAGACAAAGATGAATCTTCTCACCAGATCTATTCAACCCATACAGTGAGGCAATTCTGAGAGAACTAGAAGTTCTGCTAGGATTCATCATTTGTGGCCACACTCTAAACAATATAAGATACGCAGATGATATAGTGCTGATAGCAGACACGGAAGGGAAAATACACGGCCTCTTACAGAAGATAGTAAAAGAAAGTGGAAAGAAAAGCCTAAACAAAAACTACAAAAAAACCGAATGCGTGGTCATCATTGAAAAGAGGAGCCCAAAATGCTAACTACAAGTCGGGGATACTAAAATCAAGCAGGTACAGAAAGTAAATTACCAGAGAAGTATTTTGACAGAGGACGAAAAGTGTGACACTGAGATTCGAAGGTGTATTGGCATGGCAAATGATGCATTCCAAAGGCCGAGTAGAGGATTGAGAGACAGGAAAATTTCGTTGGAACGAAGAAGAGAGTACTGAATTGTTATGTGATGTCTGTCATTCAATATGGCAGCGAATCTTGGACAATCTCATCAAAGAGAAAGGAAAGACTTGAAGCAACCGAAAAGAAGTTCTACAGAAGGATGCTGAGAATACCATCAACCGAACAATAGACCGAGGTTTTAGAGATAGTGGAAACGAAAAAGAGACTGATACTTACTATCAGGAAAAAACAGTTGAAGATTCTGGGTTATGTAATGAGAAGAGCGCGCTTGGAGAATTTGATACTCACGGGGCGGATAGAGTGAAGGAGAAAGTAATGTATGGCATACTTGTCTATTTTTGTTCACATTTTGTACACACATATTCGGTTTATTAACGTATTATTTATATTAAAATGTATGCCAAAAACGGGAAAAATTGGGAAAGATGTGGAAAGCGGAAACTGAATGGAGAATGTAAATGAAACATCGCAACAAAATTATCTCATACTAAAAATCATGGTCATAATCACACAAAAACATGAAAAGTAAGAATCAGAATTCCCTCTTATATAATAATCCAAAACAATTCATTCCATACTGAAAAAGGAAAAATACAAAAATGATAATAACTAGCAGTATAGCCCAGCATTGCTCGGGTGTAATGAACTCTTTAAAACTAATCCATGATCCTGGAGCCGAGACTCGGACTAAAGAATATTTGTGTGAAGTTTGGTGAGAATCGGATAAAAATTGTAGATTTGTATAAATCTACATACAGACAGATATACAGACACACACACAAACATCTTGTTATATAGATAGATAGATAGATAGATAGATATTCTGCACTATTGTAAGAACTGCAACCTTGAAACTTCTGAATATCGTTTCTTATGTCTTTGTCTATGAGTGTATCAAATTTGATTAAAATCGGACCACTCCTTCTATAACCAGATTTTTTCGATTATAAATTTTCGATATTTATCGGGGATACCTCGACACAAAACCTGACTAAGAAAACTCGCAGACGCTTATAGTACAATTGTGGAAATTTTCAAAAAATCGGTTGAGCCGTTTGGGAGTCTGTAGGTAACGGACACACACACTGACACACACACACACAGAGACAAAGTTCCATTTATAAATATGTTTCGATATATAAATAAAAACAGAAAATTCTGCTTTTGTCAACACCTGAGTTGCGATTGCCCTGCACGTCATTAGTCAAGATTGCTACTGAGTTAAGAATAAGTATACTAAACAGAAGTGCGTTGTGGAACGAGAATTGGATAGCCGAGTTCGAATTTCAGTTGAATTTATCGCATTCACTTACGCGCAAATACCCCTGAGAAAGATATTAATCCAGCTCTTCTCTATTCATCTATGAGTTAAATAGCAGGGCATTGGTTTCTATAGCCTTGGTTGGCAACTAGTCTATCACAGAAAGAAATGGCAACCTACTGCGGGAAAATATTTTGCCTAGTCAGTCATTGAACGAAAGGAACATGATCGCATAAGCATGTATCACGTATGTCACTTAACTGACTGTCTAATAATAAAGTGGATTGTGTATGTCAGAGTGATGTAAATGTTATTGTCCCTGAGTGTGGAATTAGTTTGGCGAGTTCAAATGACTACCTAGTTTCCGTTTACTGTCTCATAAATGCATTTGGGAAATACGTGTAGCCATCATTTTTCCCATCAGTTATGGCTTAGTTGGATCGGATCTTCTAGTCAGTTTAGGCGAAGGAAGACGTTAGTAATTAAAGCTCTAGAAATCGCTTCGCTATCTTTCTCATGAATACTTAGCAATTCACGTATAATAAAGAAACGGAATGCATAGATAATCATGATAGTCTGCCCTATCTAGTCTAGGAAATGTATGTTATATTTAAGTTGGAAAATTTTTAACATTAATAAACTTTGGAAATAAAACTTGTGTTAGGTTTTAAAATGTAATGGCATGAGCTTCTTCTTTTATGTAGTGTCCCTTTAGGACGTAAGCGATTATGACCTTCTGTGTAGCTCTTAATACCTGAAAGGAAAAATTAGAACTCCCTCTTATATAACAACTGAAAACAATTTATTCTATACCAAATGATAAAAACAATAATAATCTATATCTATAGAACTGACGAAGGTGGACGTTGGGTTTGTTACCGTCTGCATGTTGAGATCTAGCTCGACGGGAGTTGCGCTCAGATGTTGGATCAAAATTTCAGAACGATAACGACACCTTAAATTTTTTCAGAAAGTAGGGGTAGAAAAATATATATTATCACACCACAAAGTCAGGGATCAGTTTATGTATTGATTATAATATAGAATCGATCACCCAACTTTATAGTATTTATATCTATACATGTTTCTCCTCCCCCTCCTACTCTAATCTAATAGAGACATTCTACATTGTTATCTGTATCTATAAATTGACGAGGGTGGATGTTGTGTAAGTATTTGTTTGATAGATTCGAGTTAGCGTCTGCATTTTGCAATCTAGCTCGACGATGGTTGTGCTTAGAAGTAGATCAAAATTTTAGAACGCTAACGACCCCTTAAAATTATTCAGAACGCCAAAGGTAGGGGTAGAAAAATATATATTATCACCCCAACAAAATCAGAGATCAGTTCATGTATTGATTATAAATATAGAATCGATCACTCAACTTTGTATTATCTATATCTATATATGTTGCCCCTCCCCCTCACACCCTAATCCAATAGAGACATTCTACATTGTTATCTTTATCTATAAAAGTGACGAGGATGGACGTTGTGTAAATATTTGCTGTGTAGATTCATCATATGTTTTTTATTCTTGTTATTCCTTAAACTACCCGACTGAAACAGGGGTAAACTGCTAGTATATAAATAAAAACAGAAAATTCTGCTTTTGTCAACACCAGAGTTGCGATATATCATTTATTCAGTTAGCGCATTTTGTCTTGGTATATCTCACAAACCCTGCTTTGCCATCCATTTGCTTAAGCCTGCCAAGTAATTCACGCGTTGTTTCCACTTGTATCTCTTTCCCCTCTATCCGTTCTGTGAGTATCATATTATCCAAACCCTATTTCCTCGTTATGTGTCCCAGAAACGTCATCCTTCTTTTCCTGATTTTAAGTATAATTTTCCTTTTTGTTTACATTCTCTCCAAAACCTTGTCGTTGGCCAAATGTTTGGTCCATGGTATGCTCAACATCCTTCTATAGAACCACATTGGTGTTGCTTCGAGTCTTTTCTTCATCTTTGAGGAGATTGTCCTGCATTCGCTGCCATATATGAGGAAGATATCACGTAGTCTTTTTTTTAATGAAATTTTCCTGCTTTTTAATATTCTAGTCAGGATTTGGAAAGCGTCCTTGGCCATGCCAATACGTCTTCGAATCTCAATGTCACACTTTCTGTCCTCTTTTAGAATACTTCCCGGATATTTAAATTTATGTATCTTACTTTTATGACTGTTAACAAATAAATTATGAATGTTTTGAGCAAAGAGCAGAATTTGGCCCATTAAATATGGTGGAGATGAACATACCTCTCCAGTATGTGATGTTGACTCAGCCAAATGACGAGAATCGTTATAAGAAACTTTTCCGAGACCGGTATTGTCGTGATTGTCTGAGCGTTTAATTTGATTCCACGTTACTTTAATTTCTTTTATTCAAAAACAAATTAAAGTAACGTTAAGTAATTTTTCTTTCTTCAAAAGCTCAAGTTATTTGTTTACATTTATTTGTACATTGATTATATCTGTTGCTATTTTTCAATTTTGTTTTTGCTTTTCAGTTTTATTTCAGCCTCTCCCAATAATTTTATTTTCTGGAGCAACATCCTTTGATTTTTTTCCACGATTTGATAAACTTGAACGAGTAATTGGTGGTGCGGAGTTTGTAAGAAATACCAAGAAGATAAGTGTTAAATACAACAAGGGATAGTTCATAAAAAGACGCGGTACATAATGAAGATAATTTTTTATTTAATTTTTGGTTTTGTTTAATTTTTATCTCCTGATTCATAAAACCTCTAACATCAACGCAATTTTTCAGCTTAGTTTGAGTCTATAGAGGCGGCTCTGCTTTGGTGGAGTGTTATAGATACTTCGAGTTTTATAGATACGTTCTAGTTAAGAGAGTCGACCAAAGGCTCTTAGGTTTCCCAAGTTTCCATCCTATACTATACTCAGATCATAGGCACTACTGGGTCCGTGTAAACTTAGGCTTGTCTAAGTTTAACATTTTGACGACTGGAAATTGAACGCATCATTAATGGGTGAGCGTGATTTCCAAAACCAGCTGCTACTAATTCTACGGCGGGCATTGTCGATACCGGTTGTTGAGAATATGTGATGGTATAGATTATAAAATTAGTTTAGGTCGTCGACAAAAACTAAATAGGTTAGCGGTACAGACGGCATATAAATCAAAATTTAATTATGCGACTAAATCCTGTGATAGTGGGGAATTAGCCTTATGTAGGGTGGAGCTGACTTCCTTGCTTACCAAGAAGGATCAATCTCCTGTAGATTAAAAAGAATGTCTCCGGAGGCAACGAATATTGCCGTTGAACTTCGCTAAAGAAAGTGAGAAAATTATCTAACAGTCAGAAATCGTGCGTCACATTACCGGATAAGCGGACCGTGACTACAAACGCGGGCATATGTAAGGCTTTTCATGACTACTTTCAGGATCTATTCACCAGGTAACCTTTTTCAGATGACTGTTATTTCGAACACTTTATTTAGCTCACCAGGGTAGATTGTTCTAGTTCTTCTCCCAGTATCTCAGTATCAATTTCTTTCCTTTTAACTCAACTCTCAAAGTTTTTGTTCACCCCTGCTGTAGCCAAGTATCGAACTCTTTGAGTTAAGTCACTGGGTTCAACCAAGGCTTTTAGTCACTGGGTCATGTGTCGTTTTGGAACTTATAAACTCAATGGCTCAGTAACCAGAGCTCATATTCCAATTTTGTTGTTGTTATTATTTTTCTCTAGCATTCAGTAATACTGGTTCCTATATTGTATTCATTTCTATGTTTGGCCGGTTTTAGAGATTTTGTGGTCTAGCATATCCGTGATTACTCAGGTTTTCATATTTTCTAGTGATGTTCTTTGTCTATTATTTACACCTTCTTCACATTATTCAAGAAGTATATTTACAAAAGAGGAAAGCTCATCATAACAATTACCATGAAAATAAAAGTCCCAGAATCTTTGAGATAAAGGAGAAAGCTATAAGAATATAAAGGTTACAATCACATTTATAATATTTGACTCGCTGGGGACTGTCCTCAAAAAAGAAGAGTATTATCTAAAAGAAAAAAAGAGGAAATAAAAATGTCTGCAAGTTTTGAGAATGTCCAGACGGTACCAGTACGAGATCTGCGTGGATACTGAGGAAGCTGAAAAGAATTGCAATCAATCATTCCCATAAGACAACCATTAATCATCAGATGTAAACAGCTACATGCACGCAATATAATAATAATAAAAATAATAATAATATATTTAGTAGAAGAAAAAATGGAAATTATTAGAGATATGGACATTCAAAAATAATGGTATGTCAACATAATTACATTATTAGTATGGCATTATATCATGTGTCCAACAAAACAAATAAAAGTGTCTTCGTTTGCGTATGTCTCCACTGGAAATTGGCTTACACACACACACACACACACACACATATATATATATATATATAGTGTTCAATATCGGCTACTGATCATATGAAAACAGTGGTTGTATAAAAGTCAGTAAAGCGTGGTGGGTGTGCGTGATGGTGCAATGGATATCGGCTCGGAATGAGAAACTGAAGTGCTGTGTTCGAATTCCTGTTAAATTCGTTTCATTCACTTCCATCTCTTCTCCCTCCAACAATGGATTGAATCTTATCGTTATGCCGGATTTGATCGCAATCGAGCAATGATGAGGTTTTGGAAATGATGAAAACAAAATGGGAATTAATACTGAGCATCAGGAAGAGACAGCTGAAGTTCCTGGGACATGCAATGAGGAAAGAGGGCTTGGAGAACCTGATAATAACAGGCCAGATAGAGGGAAATAGAGACAGGGGAAAGCAACGGATAACATATTTGAAATATCTAATCAGGTGGATGACGGAACGAGGATTGCATGGTTTAACAGGAGAAGGGATAGGGAAACGAGGAAAGTCATGATCGCCTACGTCCTGAAAGAAGAATATCCATGTACATTTTCTCTGTCTTGATGTAAATACTAGTCAATGTATATTAATTAACCAGTGCTTTTAATTAAATGTATTAATAAAAATTTAAAAAATAGCTCTTCCATTTTATGGTTTTACTATTTCAGTTTGTTTGTTTGTTCACATTATTCAAGAAGTATATTTACAAAAGAGGAAAGCTCATCATAACAATTACCATGAAAATAATTACCAATGAAAATTGTTTGCTTTTTTTTCCTTTTTTTCTTTTTTTGTAAGAAGCTGAAAGATAAAATGCTGTCCAGGTATTCTCTTCTGTCGTTTTCAAAATACATCGATATTATTTTATGGTCCAAATCTAATCCACCAAAAAAAAATTGGTAAAAAACAAAAAAATAAACAAAAAACATAGAACGACTATCTGAATATTAGCAAATGAAACTTTTGAAACCCATTTCCAATTATAAAATCGAACCAGATTATGTTCACACTGATTTCGTGTTCAGAAATAATTACAGATGTTTCATATCTTGATGTACCCGCTTCTCACAAAAATACATACAAACAAACAAAAACAAACAAATCAATGGTTCAATGTTTTATAGTCACGATTACATTGCATTTTCGAACATGAACACTCAAGCCAAAAACAATTTTTATAAGACAGATAACGTCTCAATTTGCTACGGTATATGCCTGGCTTCTTTTCTTTCACAAATCTTTCCCCACTCAGTGGCACTTGTGTTGGAAGCACATTTTCTGACTAATACCTAACATATTTGTATTGCATAACAGATTAGGTTCTATAGCCTTGTTTGATAACCAGTTTACCTTTTAAAGAAATGGCAAGCTATTACGTGAAAATCTTATGCTTGGTCATTCATCGATCGAAAGATATGATCGCCCAAGTGTGAGTCACGTATGGCACTTAACTGACTAAAATCATGGCTTCCTGCAGTTTCACGACTTAAGTGATCTTTAGGTCGTATCTTCTGAAAAAATAAATTTTTCATCATTTTAAGCGGTGGAATTATAATAAGAAAGGAACTATGTTAAAATATAAGTTACGCCAAACATACTTAAGCAATCCAGTAGGTGATATATATATATATATATATATATATATATATATATATATAATACCCACTTAGTTGTTTCATCTGACGATGCCTTAATATTGTCTCTTTATTAAACTGAGCCGACACTTCATTGCTATTGTCTCACTTCGTGAGTGGGACAGGCGCAGCATTGATATATATATATATATATATATATATAGATATATTAATTCACATAACTATATATATATATATATATGTATATATATATATATATATATATATATATATATTGTTATATGAATTAATGAATATACATATGCGGGTACACACATGTATAATATTATTTAGGTGTTAATAAAACAGTCATTGAGTATAAAAGATAGATAAGCAAGTAAGAATGAAACAAATGTAGTTTTTATTGAAAAATTAAGTATTTACAATAAAACATAATAGTTATTCTTCTTGTCTCTTGTTATTCATTCTGTTTCTCTACGGATACACTATATCTTAAAATAATTTATCTTATATATTATAATAAAAACCTTTGTGTATATATATATATATATATATATATATATATATATATATAATTACAAACTGTTTGCAATAAGCACCTGATGATTGCATAACGCGTGAAACTCTGAGTTGCGCCATCGATGTATAACAATATGTATATTTATTAATATATATATATATATATATATATATATATATATATATATATATAGTAGCGAGCATAAAAATCAGAACGATGTTTAAAAAAATTCTAAATATGAAATAACTTTTTATTTTAAAGATTCAAAGAATATTTTATCAAGGAGAAAAAGGATATAAAATAAATTATATAATTCCAAAATATAAAGCTTAATAAACTTATTTTGATAAAGTTATTATATGACATTCGAAAAAAATAGATGATCAAAAACATCAGAACGATTAAATAAATCCTTAAAATTTTATAATTATTTTTTTTTAAAACGTTTTTAGGGTAAGAATATAAAATCGGATATATTACTAAATTACACCGGCTCTCTACTGGCTCTTGCATTGTAAACATGGCAAAAAAATGTTACATCATTGGAACTTAGAAAACTAATCGTCAAGTTACGTGATGAAGATAACCTCTTGATTGGGGATATTTCAAAGAGTGTGAAGAAATCTAAAAGTGTTATTTATAGTGTTTTAAGAAAACTTGAAAAAACTGGGTCATGTGAAGCCAAGAAGCACCCTGCAAGTTCTAGGAAAACTACAGCAAGGGAAGACAGATGAATTGGTAAAGAAAAAAAGGATCGATTTGTGACATCAACGCTATCTCTAAAATAATTTGCAACAGCAGCCACTATCTCTAAAAGAGCTAATGCTAACCTTGACATTAAAATATCAAGGTACACTATTTCCCGAAAACTTAATGAAATAAATCTGAATAGTCGAGTAGCCTCTATGAAGACTTACCTTCCTAAAAAGAATCAAATAAACTGATTAAAATTTACCACTGAACGCGTCTTATGGGCAGAAGAACAATGGGTGTGTTAATTTCAGCGATGAGTCAAAGTTTAACCTGTTCGGTTGTGACTCGATACTCGACCGAATTGGCGTCAGTCAGCGACTCTACCCCTGGGCCACGGGGCGTTCGGTGGAAGAAGGCAGTCCTAAGGAACGATATTTGCCTCAGTGCACTCAAAGCAGAATTAAATTTGGAGGAGGAAGTGTGATAGTGCTTGGGATTGTTTCAGCTGCTGGCACGGAATCTCTTGTTAGGCTACACGGTAAAATTAATGCAACCGTATACAAAGAGATATTGAAGAAACATGTACCTAATTTGAGAACTGTAGTTAATCAACCAGCTGTATTTATGCATGATAACGCGCCATTTCACACGACGAAGTCTGTTAAGACATTTCTTTCTGCGGAGGATGTTATTGTTATGGACTGTAATGAATCCTATTGAGAATGTTTGGAAGTTACTAAATGAAAAAAATAAGGAAAAGAATCCAACAAACGTCGAAGAACTATGGACTAATTTGAAAATGCAAGACATTATTTTGTTCATGTAGCAAAAAAATGTCAAGCTATTATTGAAATTAAAGTACTAATGAATTATGAACGCTATTTTCATTTAGATATGATGTATCCATTATAATAGTATGATTTTGTTAATCGTTCTGATGTTTTTGATCATCTATTTTGTCGAATGTTTTATAATTATTCTTATAACTTTATCAAAATAAATTTATTGAGCTTTGTATTTTCGAATTATATAATTTACCTTTATATCCTTATTTTAAATTGATAAAATGTTCTATGAAGCTTTAAGATAAAAAGTTATTTCACATTTAGATTTTTTTAACATCGTTCTGATTGTTATGCTCTGCTAGTGCATATATATATATATATATATATATATATATATATATATATATATATTAATAAATATACATATTGTTCTACATCGATGATGAAACTCAAGGTTTCATGCGTTATGCAATCATCAGGTTCATATTACAAACAATTTGTAACTATATATATATATATATATATTATTGTCATCCGCAGACAGATCTGTTTCGCTGTATCACAGCTCATCAGTACGGTTAGACTCCGATTGCTGCATAAACCTGACTCGATACCCGACCGAATTGGTGTCAGTCAGCGACTCTACCCCTGGGCCACGGGGCGTTCGGTGGAAGAAGGCAGTCTTTTGAGCGCATATCATATTACGCGCCCAATAGCTAGAGCGCTCCAATACATTTTACTGAATGAGCGATGCGTACACGCTAGAGTGGCTACTGCTTTTCAAAGTCTACCTTTCTTCTAGAGTGCTCAATCAGGGTGTGAGAGCGTTATATATATATTCGTCATTCACATAGAAGCCTGTTTCGCTGCATCACAGCTCATCAGTGTATCTAGACGTCCACTTGATTTTAGCCGAGATTGAAACTCAATCCATTTGGTGTCAGTCGGAGTCGCTAACCCCTAAGTCATAGGCGCATGAAATCAGAGAAGGAAAATTTTAGCGTGTTATATATAAGCAGTGTATACTCACGGCAGTCACCAAAACAACTCGATTCATTACTGAGGAGTAATGCATAATTAGCGGAAGTGGTAACTTTTTTATCCACATAAATACACAACGGTCTTCATTATAATAGATAGGATAAATTATTTTCAGATATAGTGTATCCGTAGAGAAACGGAATGAATAACAAGAGACAAGAAGAATAACTATTATGTTTTATCTATTATTTATTTAATTCTCACTTGCTTATCTATCTTTTGTACTCAATGATTGGTCCTAAAATTAAAGTCCAATGCACATTATCCCATTATTAATTTTATTTCAGATTTTTGAAAATACTTTCGGTATATTGCCATCTGTATCACATAACGTTCATGTCCACTCAATGTCGTCAAATAACCGGCCAGACATCTACTCCATTAGATTAACAGAAAGCATTTTAGCTTTCGACTAACCAACTCATTCTGCACAAAAGCGGTCGATGACCTTGTGAAGGTATTGACTTTGATATAATAGCGACATCAATGGATTATAACTGGAGTTTGTCTTTCCTTTGATAGAGACAGTGCATGGCTATATAATTGTTAAGGCGGCGGCTAACAGGAAAAATGACAAAAACTAGAGTTTGTAGATAACATTAATATGGCGGACATATTTGTTCGGAAAACAGTTTGAAATTTGTTGCTTTGAAAGAAGAATGCTGACATCATACGCCACACACTGAATGGCATCAATAGAAGAAGCACATAAGAATTTGCATCACTTAAAGACAACTGAAGAACAACTACACATAACGACTATTCACTAATAATATGACCTGTTATTGCAGTTATATGAAACCAACCATCCTGAATGTGACGATAATATGAATTCAGCGATAATCATTAATAACTATTTGTCGAAACCAAATATATTTAGTATCCAATAAGCTATAAAAAGGTAGGACCATTTAAGAAAGATTTTCTTTGTACAGTCCTATCAATGACAAAACATTCTCAGCATAAAAGGTATCTATTACACAAAATTTCAAATTTTAATGTAACGACATATATATATATATATATATATATATATATATATATATATATATTGTAACTAAGTTGTTGAACTCGTAGGTTTATTTACCTTTTTGTTTATGCATTTACTTTTATAAAGAGTGTTCGATACAAATGTAGAGCGTTATACTGTAATGGTTGTTACAATGTTTTTAAATTCATAGTATCACTACACAAAAAATTTCTCATGTTTCGAAGCCAGCCCATTATGTTTTGGCTTCATCCTCAGGTGATTTTTTTTAGAAATGAGAATTATCCAGTTGAAAAGACCGTTTATTTGTGTGGATTTGTTATTTTTGGGTGTTAGAGGGGTTGGTCTGTATTCTGATTTCCGTTGACCTTTTTACTGGTCTTAGGGTTAAGTGTTTGTTTTTGGTAGAGTTCATGATAGGTTAATCTATTAATCTTGAAAATGCTGATACTGCTGGAGCCTTTGGTTTAGGGGTTGGTAGGTGTTGTTTTGGTTTGGGGTTGGTTTCTCCTTAATTTAATGTATGTTATTTTGTATTTGGGTGTGTGCTTTTTCTTGTTTTTATTTTATCTTTTTGTTTTTTATAAAATATATTTTTTATAAAATATATCTTTCATAGAATATATTTTTTATTTTATTCCAGTATATATATATATATATATATATAGGGAGAGAGAGAGAGAGAGAGAGAGAGAGAAGAGGAAGAAGAAGAAGAAGAAGAAGAAGAAGAGAGAGTATATATACATATTGTATATATATATATATATATATATATATATATACAAAACTGACAATATTTGTCTGTAAAAACGTATTTAGAGTTTTCCTTTAAAGAAATAGGCTATTTTGACAGATATATTAATTCTTTTCAGACGGTTAAAGCAATATATTTTGGTCAGATGCTCTATATCCATAGTAAAGTCAACACCTCCAAGTTGAAATTAACCTCAGATAAAAAAAAGCGATCTCTTACTTTTAATATCTGGGTTTTAATGTCAGGTGGATTTTATTACCTCATGTGTACGTGGAAATCTGTAGCATATAAATGGTGTCTAGACATTAAAAACCTTCGACATTAAAAACCTTCGTCCAGCAGCTTGTCCACTTCTGAATGACAGTGCTAACAAAACAGATATGATAACTGTTCTGTTTTGTCACTCTATGTTCCTGTACCTTAACTCTATTAACTTTTGTGTAAAGGTAATGAGAAAGGTATTAATTTGTTATAGGTCGTGGAAAAGGTTACTCCAGATGGAAAATTTGATTTTACCATATAAGATATAAGAGCAAGAAATTCTAATATTTCAGAAGCTTTATTTTTCAATTTGCTAATGATGTATTTCGATAATAATTACGTATTCTTACGCAATTAACAGTTTATAGCGAAAACAAAACATACAAACATACACGTAAACAAAAATGTAAAACTTACAGAGGCTTTATTTTTTAATTTAGTAATGATATAATTGGATATTATTTATGTATTTTAATGTATTTAGCAAGTTACTAGTATGTGGTCAATAATAATTTTAAGCTATAGTATAAAATATAAACTTACAAATAAACCAGAATTGCAAAATTGAACATAAAATTAGAAACTTACATCTACAAGTAGGAATGTCTATATAATTAAAACTAATATTTAGTATAATTATACCAAAATATAGTTATTGTGTTTGTTAGACAAAAAACATGTAAGCTGACTTTTCTCTTTTAGTTTACAGACGTCATAAAGATCTTGATTATTCGTTGTGCAGACTGATTTGTTGGGGGAATTTCCAATCTCCATGGTTCTAGTTTCAAATATTTTTCACAAATTTTGATGCTTTTTGTGCGCTACTCAGCTGCTACTCAGTTGCTACTTTGCTTTTGATAATCATCTGCATTGTAGATTTAGCCAGTAAACTAATGCTCCACGCATCTGTAAGAGATAAATCTACAAAGTTTAAGTAGCAAGACTCTTTTCTCTGGCAGAAATATACATGCCAAAATAGCTAGTAATATAGGTCCCCTATGGAGAGAGACGCCGCATTTAATGTTTTTTCTACTATTTCAACAGCCGCCAGAATTCGGAGTATTTTCTTGCACTCGTTCTGTATAAAATTATGTATGTATAAAAGTTTAAAATCTACCCAAATATTGAAACTCTTTTTTAGATTTCCTTTTATTGTCAGGTTTTGTCTCTGCGGCCCCGGCAGTTGACTTTAGAACTAAACCACTAGACTACCAGCAAATCCATTTTGATTGCCGTGGTGAAATCATGTGTGGAATCAACCACAAACTTCAGAAAAAATAATAATAGAGATATCAGAGTAATTATAATATGCCACAAATCGTTAAAAATAGTTTAAAATCAAGATTGGACTTCAACTATACTGGCTGCCAATCAAGGTAGTAAAAGCTAAATCTGCCTTGATACGTACATAATTGTTATATACCTGATACAAAACGCTTTCCTTTATTGCCCTTGCCTCACTTTTCGCTAGTAAATTCTTTTCGTTTACTTTCACTCCCTGTAAGCCTCTGGTTGCTCGGGGTGAAATTTTTAATATATATATTAAAATTAGGCCACTCCACTGTTTAAAAAAAATTGTGTATTTCATACTATTTTTTAGTATTTTTTGTTGCCAAGTTAATTATAGTAAATGAAAATAGAATGGTTCTTTTGTTAATATTGCACATTAACATGTGCATCAAATGAATTTATAAACATTTAATAATTACATATATTGCAGTTTCATCAATGAAAGAATGAAAACATTTAGGGTGATTCGGACGACTTCACCTTAGCTTCCTTGCCTTGTAAGATTTTGCAAAGTAATAATAACAAAAGAACCATTCTATTTTCATTTGACAATAAATACATCATTTCTTTAAAAAAAAAATACTGAGGTGGCTTAATAATTATGGCCGGTAGAGTATATATATATATATATATATATATATATATATATATAAAGAAAGTTATTCTTGTCGGATTATCCTCACCGTTTACGGACTGGACATCTATACTTATATATATATATATATATATATATATATATAAGCTGTTTATAAACATAATTTTCCTGTCTCTGTGCTGATTACAAAGCTGTGCTGTTCACAATTTTTCAAAGTCGATATATAATTTAAACTTCATATAAAAACGGAAATATGACCGACAACATATTTTATATGTTGAAGTTTTTTCAAAGTTTAAAAAACACAAAAGGAAGTAAATAATTATAAAATACAATTAATCGAAAAACAGAAATGTAATTCATTCAAAATGCTTTACACAAATTATAGTACAGAAGTGTCTTTTCAAAATATATTTCATTATTTTGTATCTGTGCAGAGTAAAATCGAAAGATAATGTGGTTTGAGTAGTACTGTCGTATCGGGCAATTAAAATATAGAATGAATAAACACTTGAGATAACATTCATACTCCGTTATTTCACCCAAGTTTAAATTTCAGTAAGCAGAAATATTATATTAATTAAAATCAATTCAATCACTTAAAAATTTTTGCATTAGAAACAACTGATATTTTTATTAGACAAAGTTCATACTTTACTTCGGATGTAAAAAAATGGTAGGAAATGACGCGTCGATTCTGACGTCAAATATACTAAGAATTTATCTAATAATAGCTTTTGAAAAAATAAGGATAGAAGCCAAAAAGAAATCAATAAAAATATTTTTATTTAGATCGAATTTTGGCTCATTTTCTGAAGACATTAATTTATTTCATGTTTTGTTTATGATATAAAAGTTAGTCTTCAAGAGTTAGACTATAACATTATCACCGAAGTGATTCCTACACTGCTTTCTCCGCGTTTTCGTGTCGACTAAAGGAGAGAACATGTTTTAAAATCTTTCACGTATGTAATTTTATATTTAAATGGATGAACTTATCAAGATATTACTCTGAGCAAACTGAAAAGTAGGGAAAGAACGAAAGAAATTATGTAGTCTACAGAATTAATCGCAACATCTTTGGGTGTCTTGGAAGTAAAAGTTATTTGAGAATAGAAACCTGGTCATTAAAATTGTCTTATCTTCAGGCTAGTTTGAAACTAATCGTCTGTCCAAGGTTGACATGGCAATATTTAACGGGCATTGACTCATGCTAAACTCTTGAGATGCAGCTTTTTTCTTGTTTTCATGTCGGTTGAAGAAGTTGAATCATTTTGTTATTATTTTGTATATATTCTCTATATTACTTTCTAAATAATATGAGGATTCTTAGAAGGTAATATGTTTTAAGTCTTTTATTAATCTTCGCTTACATATTAGCCAATGAAACTTATACATTCTTTTTAAAATTTAATGTACATGCCGACTCAAAAAATTGACATAGTCTGTAATGTGATAGGTACTGATCTGGCGACTCGACTGCAGCCACTTTCCCATCGTCGAAATGTGGCCTCCCTCTGTCTCTTCTATAAATATTTTCATGGCTTCTGCTCGGATGAGCTTAAGTCTCTGATGCCTCCTCAACAGGTGTTTACCCGTGCAACCAGACTGGCATCTGGGTCCCACCCATTCACAGTCAGGTTAGCCAAATGCAGACGACAATTCTACTCCTGCAGCTTCCTCTCTCGCACTTCCCGCCTGTGGAACTCACTCCCGTATTCTTGCTTTCCTGACAGCTACAACCTCCAGAAATTTAAATGCAAAGTTAATACTCATCTACTAACCACTGGCCTCTAGCTCTCTCCCCTCCCCTGTATAACCTTCCCTTTCTCTCCTCATATGTATCTGTCATCGCACCTTCTTTCTCAGCTCTCTATTGTTCCTTTCTAACTAGTTTGTACTCCTCACTCTTTTCTAATTAATCTTTTTACATTTATGTAGCCCCCTGCACATCAGTGGCGTTTCCGCCTTGCTCGGGGTGAAATGATTAAAAAAAAAAAAAATTAAATTGTAAATATCTGAGTAACTGCATGTCTTAGACAAAGAGTAGACTTATCTCAATGAGAATCGAATAGAAAGATGCATCGGGCGCGCCAGTGATATTGACAATGTGTTGCTGAAATGGCCATCACGTTCAACTGATTGACACCTTGTGATTTTTTCTATTGGTTTGTTTGAAAGGACATATCTATATCCCCCTCTTCCTACAAATCTCGAACTTCAGCAAAGAATCATTGAGGCACTGGAGAATTTTACGCAAGACATGCTACAACGTATTTAACAGGAGCTTGACCACCAACTTGATGTGTGTCGTATCACTGGTTTCGACTAACATTTATTTTATTTCTCTGGCTTTTTCTAAGATTGTTTTTTTTTTGTTTTTTGCTTAATTTTTATTTTTTAACCTTCACTGCTTTTAGTTAAAATATTTTTCTTCTCGTCTTTTTGGCTAACTTTAATTTTTGTTCGTTCGCCTGAATTAAATTTTTGTTTTCCTCTTTGTCCGAATTTTATTTTTTCTTAACCGTGTTAATGTTCCTTTTCGTCGTTGGGTGATTTTTATTTCTTTATTTCCCTTTTATCGTATCAAGGCAGACATTTTTCTTTATTGTTGTATTTACTTCAAATTTATTTTTGTTTTTTTATCTTTATTTTTATGCTGTTGAATTGATTTATCTTTTGAATTCTCCTGTAGCTGAAATTACTTTTGGATTTGAAGTCTTATTTTAGCGTTTTACCTCCCGCTCTACAATTAAAATTTGTAAGAAGTTTTTTTTCCCCTCGTTTGATAATTATTTGATAGTCGACAATAGCATTCTGTCCGACAAATTCGATTCGTAAGAAAAGACATTTTCGAGTTTGCTTCTAGGGCAGACATACCCGTTAAAACAAATCAAGATGGGGTTCGCGGGTTTTGCAAAGAAAAAAAATTAAGGATGAAAAAATTAATAAAGATCAATGTAAAGATATTAACAAATACAAGAGTGTACCAAAATCAATCGATGCACCTGCTAAAATTGCCACCATCCTATTTTTATTCGCATTAACTTACGCGCAAATACCCTTTAGAAAGGTATTAATCCATCTCTTTCCTCCAGTTATGGGTTAAATAACAGAACAGATTGGGTTCTATAGCCTTGGCTGGCAACCAGTCTACCGCAGAAAGTAAACTCAGTCCATCATGTCTCTTTCGTGACATGATCGCCCAAGCATGTATCACGTATGCACTGAACTGACTGACTGATTAATGCCCTAACTGCTATCATGCATAGAATTAGTGAAATTAGTAATATAAAAAAAATTCTCAAAAGACATCGCCCTATATATTTCGAATGATCTTGATAAAAGGTATGTTAGAGTGGAGAAACACAGAAACTGACCAGCTATAGAATCTCTGGGAGGTCAAGTTATAAGTATAATCTAGAGGTCAGACACAACTCGAGAGGTGGAGGACATGACCTTTGATGACTTTCCGTAGGATCTACAACATTATGAAAAGCACCATGCCAGTCACTCAATAACAATGTATCATGTTCTAAAGTTTGTAAATAAAGAAAAGAAATATTTTATCCATTTCATATCCATATCTGAACTCAGGTATTCTATTTCAAAGGTATGTACGCATAGCTTAAATCAAAAATGAAAGCAGGGTTCCATGTTCGGATTCCGATCGAGTGTTTAGTTTGCACTAATATCTTTTAGAGGAGTCTGAATTCATATTTCATCCACGTCTCACCTATGATTACATATGAGATAATATTGAGCAGTTTCACAGTGGTTAGCAACCGGTTCATATCATAAATGGATTCCCTTTCTCTTTTTGAAAAATTTGTGGCCAATCGCAATGATAAAGCTTTTTGCTAGAGCGCAAACGTTTAAAGCAAGATCCCCGTGAAAACACTTTTCGCAAAACTGCGGTCTAAGATTTTCGACTGCTGTACCAGTTTTTATCAAAAACAACAATGTCATGGATATGTGTAAAATAGTATCTGAAACAGTTTCAATAAGCAAGTGAGAAACGTCTGGTGATATTGTAATGAATAAGGATGATTCAACCATTCTCTTTTTATCAAACACAAACTCTTCCCAATTAGGCCAGTACGACTTCCTCTTTTGTTATATTTTATTTTGAATTGGTTCAATTTCTTTTTAGAATTTCTTTTTCCATTTCATCAAAAATTGTGAAATAATATAGATTTATTGAACAATAAATGAGATAGATTAACGCGATTTCTCCTCGTTGTTAATCAATTCTTCGATTATCTAACCTGTTTTTGCATACTAATTTTTTTCTTTAATTAAATAACCATTCTACATCATAGAAAGATGAAGATCCCATAAAACAACTTGATTTTCCTCTTATTCATTTTTTTAAAATGCGAATCAAATACAAAATGTATCGATCTGTATCGATATGTATCGTAATTTGATGTGATTCAGCGTGCGTGATGCCAATTTCGATGACATGCCACTCAGCGAATGGTATCAAATTGCGACAGAAGAAATACATGTCCATTCATCTCAATATTATGGCTAATTAGAGTATCAGAGATTTTGTGTCTCATAAATATTAAAACTGACTCTGTGGTGTAGTGGATAACGGCTCAGAACAAGAAATCGTAGAGCCGAGTTCGAATTCCAGTCGAATTCGTTGCATTTACTCACTCAAATACCAGTGGGAAAGGTATTCTCCCTCCAGATATGGATTAAATAGTTAGACAGACTGGGTTCTACAGCATTTGTTGACAACCACTCTACCACAGAAAGTAATGACGACCTACTACTATGAAATATCTTCTGACAAGTTAGTCATGTCTCTTTCGCGACATACTCGCTCAAGTGTGTATCACGTATGACATTAACTAACTGACTATATTGAATATAAAAATATATAAAATCGCAATCCGGGATAAATTTAAATGAATATTTAAATTTAAATTTAAATTCAAATGATTTGATTTAAATTCAAATGATTTGCTATAAACGACATAAAATTAATGTAACTTTATTTTAAAATATTAAGACTGTTGTGCTTTGATCAGTAGTTTCTTTGGATCTTGAGGAATAAACAAAAAGGAACTTTTGCCTTGTCGTAGGAGTCGTGTAACAGAAGATTCCTCTTCTTCATGTACTGTGTCAGGACGTAGGCGATCATGGACTTCAACTTGCCCCTATCTGTGGTCGCTCTTAATATTTTTCCTCTTGATATCTCTCAATCTCCATTTCGCAATCTACATACTCAAGCCCATCAAGTATTTCTCACACTGCTTTCCTGTCTTTCTTTTCTTCTACTCGTCCTGTAAGTATTAGATTCTCCATGGTCTCCTTCCTCATTCAGTTAAGTGCCATACGTAATACACGCTTGGGCGATCATGTCTCGAAAGAGACATGACTGACTGGGCAGAAGATTATCCCGCAGTAGTTTGCCATTGCTTTCTGCGGTAGATTGGTTGCCGACCAAGGCTATAGAACCCAATCTGTCCTGCTATTTAACCCATAACTGGAAGGAAGAGACGGATTAATACCTTTCCCAAGTATTTGCTCGTAAGTGAATACAATGGATTCAACTGGAATTCGAACTCGGCTTCCCGGTTTCTCGTTCCGAGCCGATATCTACTGGACCACAACGCACATAAATTTCCTTTTCGTTTACATCTTTTCCAAAACTTTTTCGTTGCTCACATGTTCGATCCATGGTCAGGATTGACCATGGGTAGCATCCTAATTATCTGCTTGGCTGGAGCGTCGGCGTCTGTGACTGTTTAATCTGATGCAGAAGTGACAGTCTCTGTTGCAGAGGCTGCATTTATTTTCTGTTTCTGGTCTGTCGGAGCTGTCACTAATTTCTGCGAACCCACCTCTCCTTAGCGGCATGTGTCTGCCGCTCTTCCTCTGATTTGAGTAGTTTAGCCAAGGTTCCTCTCCACTTGGACTAATCATGATATGCGGTTGCTTTAGTGCCCAAGGTGTAGGGAACATATAGTAATAATAAAAGAGAGGATGAATTGAATATATTAGAGAAATATTTTGGAAAGAAACTTATATCAGAATGCACATTCGATGGGATTGAAACCAAATTTGGTCTTTCAATAAGACAACGATCCTTAAAATACAGGAAAGCTTAGAAATTCATGATTAATTTCAAACGGAATAAACGTTCTAAAATGGCCAGGTAATTCTCCAGATCTCGATCCAATTGAAAATTAGCGGAGAGAACTAAAACTGAGAATTTAAAAAAGGAACCCGCGTAACCTGCATGAACTAAAGGAATTTTGTCCTGGAGAATGGAAAAATATTATTCAAGAAACATGCTTGAAATTTGTAGGGACTATTGCAAAAGCCTACATGCTGTAATCATCAATAACTATAATAATGAAATATTAATAAATGATTTAACTTAATGAATGTATTGTAAACTTTTGCGTCATTAAATATTGGCTTTTCTTTCTGGGATAATTTTATAGATTATTTTTTTAAAATCTGATTGTTTGACTTAAAGTTTAAACATATGTATTATTAGCAGTAAAAGTTTTATTAATCTGTGTTAGAAATGCCTAAAGAAATATTTTATGTAATGTGTTGAAACTTTTGCGTGTCACACTTTTCTTTTTATTTATTTATTATTTTTTTCAATTGGAGTAGATAGGCTAAACTATCGCCCGGTTCACACTCCACCCACGTCTATTGTACAGGTGTAGAAGCTCATCTCTTGTTCCCTGTTTAGGATGTGGTTTCCGGCTTTCTCTTTTCCAATCTTTTCACTTTTCTTTTTCTTTTTTTTTTCTTTTTTTCAATTGGAGTAGATAGACTAAACTATCGCCCGGTTCACACTCCACACACGTTTATTGTACAGGTGTAAAGGCTCATCCCTTGTTCCCTGTTTAGGATGTGGTTTCCGGTTTTCTCTTTTCCAAATCTTTTCACTCTTACGTAGCCCCCTGTACATCAGTGGCGTTACCGCTTTGCTCGGCGTGATATGATTAAAAAAAAAAAGGTTTACTGTGGAGAGATTTGTCACATCAGTGAGCAGAGTCATGCCGGGTTCGACGTTTCGTAAAGGCACTGTTATGATGTTCTTCACTCGTCAGGGCTGAATAAAGTTTTCCTGTGATGCGTTTCATCGAACTAGGTTTGTTCACATTGATGCAACTGCACAAGCACACGAACCGCGTCATACGAAGAATTTTTCAGCTTTGATATACATCCTCTCTAATATAGATAGAATATTACATAGTGGATACTTCAGATTAAAGTAGAAACAATAACTGTCCGGCTATTCACATAAAGTTATTATGACAGTTATTACTTGCATTTTGATCTGTAATATTCACTATGAAATCTTTTTATATTGTTATAGTGCCCTCTTACGAGGAATGGGCTCTTTCTCTTACTATATAATTACCTGCAAGCGGCAGTTAAATACGGAAGTTGATGGCAGTTAACTGCCTTGCGCATTGCAGAACTGTCTGCTTCCGGGCGGAGAGTAATAACCTAGTCGAGGCTCCACCGAAAGGTAGAGTCTCGTCTGGGGAAAATTAAACAGAAATTTTTGCCTGGGTATATGGCACAGATAACACACATTAAAAAGGCCTTGTGCCACATTTTGTCTTAAGTGGTAAGGCAGTTAAATACTGCAGTTGACGGCAGGTAACTGCCTTGCGTATTGTCGAACTCTCTGCCTTTCGGCGTAGAGTAATAACCCAGTCGAGGCAGTTGAGTACGACAGCTTGTGCGCCGTTAAAGTCAGCTACTGGTGATGCAATAAGCAGCGTAACTGTACCGTTCACTTTTAAGCATTACTAAGTACATTTCTATTTACGCATTACTATCACTTCCTTTTGTATATATTGCTCTTGTTATGCTAATACTCTATTTTGAACCTACATTTTTGTTCCGTACCTTAATTCCGGCAAAACCGGTCACTACAACTTTGCGCCAAAGTTTCGCCACAACTCCAAAACCAATTGGCGACGAAGATCCACAACATATGTGATATCGTAAAAGGTGTTTGTGCATTGCCAAAGAGTTTATGCTGAAGAATGAAGTATTTTTTGCGCAAATTATATTTTTATTTTTTGCTTTAGGCTACCAACTTATAAATGTACCTATTATGTATGAGTGTATGTGACTCCACAGAAATATTTGTAGGTTTACATACATAAACTGTGAACATACAAAACATTCGATCAAAAAGCCATTTTCAAAGAAAAGGAAAATAATCTTTTCTGACTAATTGCTGGGGATTGGTACTAGGAGCTCCCGCAGATATCAATAATCCGCCTGCTCTACAGTCATTTGAAACAAATTGCTTAATATTTATCTGTTATTTATGTACCATCCTTTCTTAAAGTTAAACTACTCATAATAACCAATATTATGTAAATGCTATATAAATTCTTTTGTATACTCTATGAGCAAAGAATCTCAACGGAAAAATCAGTATCTTTGGAAAAAAAGACTTATATACAGTAAATTGAATCGTCAAAACTTTACTGTGGTTATTATGAAGAAAGAAAGAACATTCTGATAAAAAAATTGTTGTACATAAGGCTTGTTTATGAAATGTTATTTCTCTATAAAAATGTCGATTTATATTATGCTATTTATCAGTGGAAAACACCTCAATTAAAAAATTATGAAAAAATGATTAGATTTTAATCAAATGTGCACTATTATTACATCTACTAAGATGGAGGTATTGTTTTCAGTCACGTTTGCCTGTTTATCTCTCTGTCCGTGGGCAAGATATTTCAAGAGCCTCTGGATAGATTTGAGTGAAACATACAGGGATGACTGGCCTCATGACTGGCACAAACTGGTTAGATTTTGAGTTTGATCCGATACAAATAAAGAATCTGGTTTATTTTTCCTTTTTTTGCCTTCTTTTTTTTTTTACTAATATTTTTGTACCTTTCCCATGCCAAATAGTGAACTACATCTAAAGGATTGTATTACCTTATTTCTTTACACGAAACTGTCATTATTTATAATATAAATATAATATCTATTATCCAAAAGCAACAGACAAAAATAGACAAAAAATGAGTTTAAATACAACTTTGGGGTATTAAAGGGTAAAAACGAACTCTTCTACAATATATATATATATATATATAACGACTACAGCCAAATAAATATGAAAAAATGAAATTCAGTTATGAAAATGAAATTCAACAAAAAACTTAGTTATCATCTTAGAAAATAAGCAGCATTAGTTATAACCATTAATTTTAATAAACTCTAATTTTTCCGTCAAATTAGTATTTAAAAAGTCATTAAAAGGATAGTAAAAAAATGACTCATTAGCTATAATGCAGAAAAAAATTGTTTTAAACATCTTTACCTCTGCTAAGCTAGGTGTCCTGTGTTCGGTCGCGTTTTTCTGTCTATCCGAGGACAAGAAATCACAAAACCCGCTGCATGCATTCGGATGAAACGTTCAGGGTAATTAGTCTCAAGACTGCCACTAATTTAGTAACAGTAATAAATAATTTATAATAATAGAAATTGGTAATAACTTTAAATACTATTGCAATATTGCCAAATTGACTGAGAATTTCTTAACTTCGATTCATAGTGACCTTTAATCTCTCAGACAGATGGACGTATGCACAACTTCTCTCGCTTCACCTAATCTTTCAATGACAGACAGACTTATTTTTCTCTATTTTTGAATTAATTATACTTTGACCGCTGCTCTCTTTGAACGCTTTGAGTGCAAATGAAACAGAGAGACTTGTTATTAACTTTCAGGGCTCATTTTAAACGTGCATTAAATTTTGAGTTCATTCACTCTTTAGAGCGGTCTCGTTCATTGCAGTTATTTTTGTTTAATAATCGTCTCTTCCTAATTACAGATATGCTGTCGGTATTGCTCTTTCAGAGGTTTGCGCTTTTTGAGTGCTCTTGTTGTTGTTGCCATTATTATTATTATTATTATTAGTAGTAGTAGTAGTAGTAGTAGTAGTATCTTTGATTTCTGCTGTATACACATTTTCTTCCCTCGTCTCAACCTGACACCTGAGGTCTGATAGGGCTCCATGACATTTTCGACTGATTATTTAAAAAAACTAAAAGTATACATAACTTACATGCATAAAGCTATTTATAATATGTGTGCTATATTTGTATGTACAATTTTTTGCATTTCTTTAAAGCAGCAGCTAGCAGAAATCTATTCATTTATTCTATTGAAACTTTTTTCAATCAATCCGACGGCGCCAGCTACAACTGGAATTATTGATGTTCTCATGTGCTATACCTTTTAGATTTCCATTTTAAGATCCTTGTATTTGGCAGTTTTTGAAGATACATTATTATCTGTAGTGACTGCGATGTCAATAAGAAAGCACATTCTGTCATTGTGGAGTTTGATCACGATGTTTGAACGATTAGATTTGATTGATCTGTCAGTGGATATTCTAAGTCCCATAAAATTGTTACAAATCCTATGACTGTAATCGTGTCTGGACAATGTTCATACCAGTTTCTATTTATTATTATTATTACTATTATTATTATTATTATTATTATTTCATTTTTCATCAGAATTCAATTTCTGCTATGGTCTCACTACCAACCAAGACTGCGGGGAGACCTAAGGCAGGTCGTGGCGTGTTGTTATGGCCCCATTTCATGTTTTTCTATCTTTCTTATCATCCCTAGCGTTACATAGATAAAGTTTTCCTTAGTGTGTGGTTTGTCTTCCTTAATAAGACAATTTTTTGTATATCTCTTAAGCTGGAGTTTCCAGGGATTCTTTCAATGTGTTGTTTTGTTTCATTTTTTATCATTCCGAGTGCACCTACTATCACCGGCACAACTCTTGTTTTCAATTTCCACATTTTTTTCTATTTCAATTTCCAGGTCTTTATATTTTGACAGTTTTTCAAATTCCTTGGTTGCTATGTTACAATCCGCTGGACAAGCCATATCAATTAATAGACAAGTTTTTTCTTTCTGGTTTTTAACAATAATGTCTGGCCTGTTTGCTTCAAGTTTTCTGTCTGTGTAGATGGTGTAATCCCATAGAATGGTTGCATCTTCTATTTCTGTAACCGGTGCTAGGTGATGTTCATACCAGTGTTTGTTTACAGATTTTCCATAATGTTTGCACATTGTCCAATCGATCGATGAGTATTAACTTTGTCAACATTGGATTTATTGACACGTTCTGGATATTGGCCATGCAGAGGTTTGTCTTGCCAGCGCTGTTTCATCTGTTCAAGAGCTTTATCTTTGGCTTTCATTTTCATATTTTTTGCCGCAATAGTTGGTTCTTGGCTTCTGTTTTGCTTTTCTACAGAATCTACTAACTGTAAATCTTGTTTGTATTTACTGCCTTCTTTTATTATTGAATATTTTTTCTTTCTTTCTTCATGTTGCCTTACTAATTGTATCATCCAATCCTTTGTCGTTTCTATGTATGTTAGTAAGCCAATAGTTGTTGTCTTGTATGACAATTCCAGCTGAATAAGACCCCTTCCACCTTCTTTACGGGGTATGTATAGACGGTCTACATCAGCCTTTGGATGATGCATCTTATGCTTAGAAAGAAGCTTTCTTGTTTTAGCATCCATTCGCCTGATGTCGTTTAGAGTCCAGTTTATTATTATTATTATTATTATTATTATTATTATTTAATAAATTACTAAATTTTGTAAAAGTTCCTTTCCCAAATTTCAGAACAAAAACAAAGAGTACACAAGAGACGAAAATATCACCAATTCTCAAACGAATGTTGTAGAGATACTTACAATAAGTCACGCTGTCCCATCACTACGTTCTCGTCGATTCGGCGTACTGCATTAACAACTGCTTTTGTTCTGGAAGATTTGTTGAATACGCAGATATTAAACCCGCGGATACAAAGAATCGCCGATCCGAGTTCAAATTCCAGTTGAATTACTTGCATTCACTTACGCGCAAATACCCTTGGGAAAGGTATTAATCCGTCTCTTCCCTCCAGTTATAGGTTAAATGACAGGACAGATTGGATTCTATAACCTTGGCTGGCAACCAATCTTCCGCAGAAAGTAATAGCAACCTACTGCAGCATAATCTTCTTGCCAGTCAGTCATGTCTCTTTCAAGACATGATCGCCTAAGCCTGTATCACGTATGGCACTTAACTGACTAACAGACGTTGAAGAAGATACGTGTAAATGACATAACGCTTATAGACACGGAAAATATAATCGGTAGGTCGAATCTATATTCCAACTGTTGTCTCTACTTCGCGCTATTGGCTTCGGGAAAAGCATAAATTCGCCTATTTTCCTAAGCCCTGGCTATGATCAAAACAGAAGTACAGACTGGCTTTGGTAACAAAGCCAGTCTGTACTTCTATTTTGCTATTTTAAATCCACAACCATGTACAAGTTAACGGTAATTTACATGACAAGAAAAAAATGAAAGTTATAGAGTACCTCTCTCAGGAAACTCCTACTAACATAATTTTTTACTACTACCAAAGAGCGACTGGGGTTCCTTCCGCGTTTTCCTGTGTCACGTCTCTTGGGAAAACGTGTTTCACCTTTTCGGTGAGGACTGCACCTCTGAGATCTCCACCTGTGTGAAAGCTGGCATTCGATGCTTTCATCCCAGTCAGCAAGTTCCAACTTAAATATCACTCGCCCCCTAGTTCTCCAACGCCTGCTCTGCTGCCATTGCCCACAGGAATAACTTCTTCCGACTATATCGGAGCCACACATCTTACCACAACAGGCGCCTATTTGACTCTGCTCGAGTGTAAGAGGATCTTATATGACGCTAAGCTGTTGTTTGCTGATAGAATAAAACAGCATATAGCAGCCCGTAAGTTTGGCTCAAACGACTACTGGTGGCTCTGCAAATGTGTGCTGAACAGCAGAAAATTCTTCATCCCTCATTTAATCAATACATTTGAGGTCCTCACAGTCACATTTGACTAGTCTGGAGTATCAGCACCCAACATCTGAGGCTCAACTTAGGGTTGGTTACATGACCTACCTCTGGCAAGTGTTCGAGGCTATCATCAATGCTGAAATAGTTCAACATCTCACTGCCCATAACATATTCTCGGACAGACAGTATGGTTTCTGCTCTGGCAGGTCATTGCTGATTTGGTAACGACCATCACTGAGTACATATGCTAGGCCCTCGATAAGAACGATGAAGCTTGAGCTGTTGCCCTGAATATCTTCAAAGCATTTTGTAAGGTCTGGCAGGCCGGCATTCTGCGCAACACTGGACTCTCGCTTTTTTTTATTCAATCGATCCTAACACACCGTATAATGAAGGTTGTCTTGAACGGGCACGCTCCTAGATTCTATGGCACGAACGCGGGTGTTCCCCAGGGCTCCATTCTATGTCCGACGCTCTTTCATCTTCAACAACGATCTCCCTGATGTGATCAAATCCAAAGTACGGATTTGACAACACCACCATTTACTCAGAAATCTGCCAAGGCGTAAAAAGATAACCTCGCTGTTGATCTCGAAAATGCTCTTCAATCTGTGATGGACTGGGGTGAGAAATGGCTCGTAAAAACGAATGTCATCCGTCAAATAATTTAGACACCCCCCTGCCTCTCGTTAACATGGAGCTAGTCTCTCCGAAAGCAATGCACTGTGCCTCCTCTGTCTCACTCTCTCAGCTGACCTTAAGTGGAAGGACTGTACTGAATTAATAGCTAAATCTACTGCTAAGAAGATTGTGTCACTGTATCGAGCCAGTAATTTTTTTTTATCTGAGTCTATTTTGCACATATACAAATCAACCTTCCGCGCAAGCATTGAATACTTTTGTCATATCTGTTCAGGCGCCCCTTCTATTCAGCTCAGGGTTCTCGACAGGCTCCAGAAGAGAATCTACAATGTAATCGATCCCGACTTGACAGCTCGAATCCACTCACTTCATCACCGACGGGATTTTGCTTCCCAATGTCCAAAATATTTTCATCTATTCTGCTCGGACGAGCTAAGCTCCCTGGTACTCTTTTACTGTCAAAACAACCAAACGCAGCTGCCACTTATACTCTTCTTTTCACGCACTTTCTGCCTGTGGAAGTCCCTTCCATGTACCTGATATCCCGATAGCTACAATAGCCAAGAGTTTAAATGCAACGTCAATAGTCATCTCTTATCCACTTGATTCCCATTCTTCTCTTGCCCATTATTTGGGCAACTGTAACCGGTTCCTCTTCGGTTCCTCTTTGTCTTCTCTCTCTTCTTATGTAGCCCTTCACTCACCACTTAAGTACTTCCCTGCGCACCAGTGGCCGTAATGCCTTGATTGATTTGGAATTTTAAAAAATGAAGCATAAATATGAATGATGGTCGTTATTTCAAGAAGTAAGGAAGTACAAATGTAACATTTAAAAATTACAACTAGTCCATTTCCCTGAAACAGATAGTAACCACATCCATCTTTTTTTTTTATTTACTAACTGAAACCAAACAGAGGCTTTTATATTTATTTTGTTTTCTCAAGTGATCAAAGCAGAATAATCCATTATTTATGAGGTGTTAACAGCAGATTTTAAACAATTGTATCTTTTGTTCTTTCCTTTTTCACTGAAACTAAGTAGCGTAATGTCTTTCAGTACGGTCAAAACGGAATAGTCCATCATTTATTAGATATCAGCAGTGAACGCTAAATACTTCCATCTTCCTTTCTTTCGTTCACTGAAACTAAGTAGCGTCCCTAATATGTCATTTCTTTGTTCCATATGATCAATACTAAATGGTCCATTATTTATTAGGTATTGGCAGGGCGAAACAGACGTGTTAATTAAGAAACAAACACGGAATGTAAGCACAATTATTATATGACACTCATCTAATCCTTTTGTCAATCTACAATGTCTCGTCAGGATGTGGGTGGTCATTGTTCCAAAATTTCTATCTTTTGGTTCACTAGCTAACCTTTGACAGCTGACCATCTCTTTTTATCTCTGTTCTGAAATCGACGCAAGCATGCTTGTAAAGCATGTTAATGTTTTTATTCGCTTCTCTTTCCTTCAATAGGTTCGGTAAATATTGCATTCTCTCATTGTTTTATTTATCCTAAAAATTGTCTCGTTCTGGTTTTAAGTATCAGTGTTCTCGTAGTTCTTGTTTTTCTTAAATCTTCCTAATTGCGCATATGTTCAGTCCACGGTATTTTCAGAAGTCGTCGGTAGAAACACATCTTTGTCGCTTTGTTTTTTCTTCATCTGTGAGATTATTAAGCCACTGTTTTAATTTCCAGTTTTCTGTCTTTCGTCAGATAACAAGGCAAATTGATAGTATGCATCACAAGCTTCGTATCTGAATAGCCATTTGACAAATCTGGAACATTCTCTTTTGTTAGTCTGATACAAAGTTAATACCAGGCTTTAAAAATGGCAGAAAAACGTCTTCTGTCCTTATTAAAAAAAAGAAGCAATAATAGCATGCGATAATGTATCGCCCCCGTTTACTGAGGTGAAACGAATCTTTTCACTCTTTTCTTTTTTTTTTCAATTGGAGTAGATAGACTACACTATCGCCCGGTTCACACTCCACCCACATCTATTGAACAGGTGAAGAGGCTCATCCCTTTTTCCTTGTTTGGGATGTGGTTTCCGGCTTTCTCTTTTCCAATCTTTTCACTCCTACGTAGCCCCCTGCGCTTCAGCGGCGTTACCGCCTTGCTCGGGGTGATATGATTAAAAAAAAAAAAAGACCAAAACGCTCATATTCCAAATAAGGATTTTTGGAATAAATCCTAAAACCGTCAGGATTAAGCGTTTATATAATTTAAATACAAAAAATTCGCTTTAATAATAGCAACAAAACTTATAATTGAAAAATTCAACCGTGAAAATATTTTTCAATAAAATATTAAAAATAATTACCATTTAATTGAAATACAGAAAAATAATTTTTACATATCAAGTACTTATGGAAAGTTAATTTTCTTCGGAGCATCAGTATTGTTTGCAAAAATTTATTGCTGTTTTTTTGTTTTTTTTTACAAAAAAGAATTGGTAGTATTTTTACTGAGACATTTTTTTTATATTTTCATGGTATTTTGACCTCAGTAACCTCGGCATAGAAAGGTACAGCGGATGTTAAAGAAAAAAAAAAGAGATGATGGGAATCAAGTACATAAAAATATCAATTGTGTTGTTGCACTTAAATATTTGGAGAGTGTAGCTATCAGGAAAGCAAGAAAATAGAAGTGAGTTCCACAAACGGGAATTTTGTGAAAAGAAACTATTAGAGTAGAAAAGATGGTTACATTTAACTATTTTGACGGTAAACGGGTGAGACCTTAATGCCAATCTAGTCGCATGAGTAAAGACGGATATAAATCAAAGAATGCATTTAACAATGGTGTCTGTCCTCTCACCACTTTAAATGTTCTATAATGGGCGAATTAGTTAGAAAAGAGTTTTGAAGGTGGGGAAATCTCAAATCAAAACAGAAAGGAAATGTTGCTTTGAAACCTTGCTTCTATAATGAATAGAACAACTATCTAGACAGCGTTGTACTCAACAATGATATCAATGGTGGCCCAATTCAACGAATGAAATGTTCTCACAAAGAGGTTGGAGGTTTATTCTTTGACTCATGTTTGGGGGTGGGTTTCCAAGTTCTTTCAAAGTTCTAACTGTATACTTCTAACGTTTCCGATTAATCTAAAATTTCATTTACTGTTTATGTTTTTTTCTCTCTTTCAAAAAAGAGTAGAAAGGTTTACTTATCGCTCGGTTCACACTTCCCTCCGGTCTTTTAAACAGGAGTAGATTTTTATCCCTTGTTTTCTGTTTATGATTAAATTCCAGTATCCCTCTAAAGACATTTCTTTCTCTTTCAGTAGACCCTTACGTTTAAGTTGCGTTATCGCCCTTTTTGTTGTAATTTGATTAAAAATAAAAGCTTTCATTAATTATAGATAAATAAGATTCCCGGTAAAAAAAATAATTGAATATCTACAGGGATATTTTACAAAGAAAACCCCTGAAAATTTATATAATCTTTGTAAAGTTAATAAAAGGAAAAACTGGAGAAAATTTAAACGGATAAAATGGGGAAGTGATAAGGTGCCTTGAGCTATTTTCTTCCCAAGCACGTGTACTAGTAGATTTCGAACACGCTTTTCACTCGACCATGTGCCGCATTTTGTTCGGGAATCGTGCAGATAAATATATTGAACCATATACACTTACGTTTAAAAATTGTTTACAGGGTATCAGAGACGTTATCCTTAAAAAATCTTTTGAATAAAAATGAACATTTAAAAAAGAGTATTTTTCTGAGAATCTGGGGATTTTTTTTTTCAGCCAGTCAGTTAAGTGCCATATGTGATACACGCTTTAGGCGAACATGTCTCAAAAAAGACATGACTGGTTGGGCAGAAGATTATTCCGCAGTAGGTTGTCATTGCTTTCTGCGGTAGACTGGTTGTCAGCCAAGGCTATAAAACCCAATCTGTCTTATTATTTAACCCATAACTGAAGGGAAGAAACGGATTAATACTTTTTCCAAGAGTATTTGCGCGTAAATGAATGCAAGAAATTCAACTGGAATTTGAACTCGACTCCGCTATTTGTCGTTTTGAGCCGATATCCACTGGACCACAACGCATATTCACTTTGATAAAATTTCAATATCTTTTGGAAACTAAATATACATCTACAAGTCTTATGAAAAATTAAATCAGCTGTGATTTTACTTGAAATTATAATTCGAAAAAAACGAAGAAAAATCTGAAAGAAAATGTTTAATTTAACATCATTTGTTTGTTACTATGCCGCTTGAACAGTTTAGAAATGCTCTAAGATCGGGAAAAATAATGTTTAACAAATTTCATCAAATGTTTTTCATTTAAAATTACAATAATTCTAATAATATTTAACAATTTCAATAATATTCTTACGTATAGAAATTATGTAATTAATATTTATTATATTGATGATCACTATGAAAATAAAATTAGTTTATTTGTTTGTTTTTGGCGTTTTTCAACAAAAAAGCTTGCACGCACAAAAATACTGACTTTGTTCAGCGAACTGTCCAATGAGACGCTGCTAAGGCAAGACAAAATTTCATCAACCATGACATGAGCAAATTAATTTTGGATGACATAATAAATGCTTGGACTCGCTTTAATTGTGCAAACTTTTGTTTAGAAAAAATATGTTTTTATGAGTAATACTGCTTTTTTTTATTTTAAAGCCAAAATTAAAACTTAAAAATATCTTTAATATTACAATATGTTTTAAATGTAAAATATATGTGTATGTACGAGAGAGAGAGTTGTCTGATTTTTGTTGAAAGTAAAAACAAAAAACATTCCAGAAAAGAAAATAGTTCCATCACTTGACACGTGTATACAATTCTTTCTTCTTATTTTATGTGCCTTGTCCTTTCAAGACGTAGGCGATCATGGCTTTCCACGTCTCTCTACCTCTGGTGGCTCTTAGCACACTTTCTTCTGTAACCACACAACCCCCATTCTGTCATCCATCTGCTCAGACCCTTCAAATATGTTATCAGCTGCTTTTGCCTTCTATCTTACCTGTTAGTATCATGTTCTCCAAGCCCTCCTTCCTACATTGCATTTCCCAGGAACTTTAGTTGTCTCTTCCTAATGCGAAATATTAATTTCCTTTTCATTTCCATTCTTTCCAAAACCTCATCATTTCTCAAATACTCGATCCATGATATACGCAGCATCTTTCTGTAGAACCACATTTCAGTTGCTTCAAATTTTTCCTTCATCTTTGATGATATTGTCCAGCATTCACTACTATATTGAAGAACTAATATCACATAGCAATCCAGTACTCTCTTCTCTGTTTCTAGAAAAAATTTCCTGTCTCTTAATACTCTACTCAGCTTCTGGAATGCATCCATTGCAATGCCTATTCGCCTTCCGATCTCTGTGTTGCACTTTCCGTCTTCTGTGAGAACACCTCCCAAATATTTAAATTTTTGTACCTGCTTGATTTTAGTATCACCAACCTGTATTTGATATTTTGGGTTGCTCTTTTTGCTAATGACTATGCATTCGGTTTTCTTGCAGTTTATTTGTTGTCTTGCTACATATTGTGAACGGAAAAGCATTTCGTCGTAGTCATTCACACATACTAACGTTACCGACATATACACTCACTTGATTGGTCTATAGTTTTAATACACCTGGCACGCATTATTTTTGCTTACATATACTTACATTCATAATAAGCATCCAATGTTTAATTGCTCGTGGAACACACACTTAAAAAGATACAAGTTTTTTCTTCTACATTTAAAATTCATCCATTTCTTTATCACACGTAACACGTATCTGACCAATGGACGCATACTTCAATCAACATACTGTCTCTTGGATTTTTTAAAAAGATTTGTAAATCATTCATCTTTAAATAATCTGAAGAAGCTTGTTAAAGTGAAACATATTAGATTAAAGACACTTTTTTCCTGCTTATTTTTTTTTACTTATTCCATTCATCTTGTCGGATTCCGATCCATATATTTAACTCATATTTTATAAATATACATAACGAATATCTGAACAATTTATTAGATAACTGTAATTGGAATCTTGTCTGTATCAAAATAACATATTTTCAACTTTGAAAATGCGTACAACAAAAGTTTAATTGAATGTTGTTTAAATATCCTGAAAATATTTTTATAAGTCATATGCACAAGCTGCATATTCGCAAGTGCTGGAACGGATAATATGTGACTAAAGTCGTCATATGAATTCTCTCTCAAGAATCATTCTATATTAAGTGAAAATCCTTGGAGCTTTTCTGCAATATGGTAATATGCAATCAACAATTGCAGATTTAAATAAATTTGACCTCCAAATGATCAGTATTAAACATTCTTTATTGTCCATATTAAAATCTTTCCTACAAGAGCAATCAGTTTTCAATGACGAATCCGAAATTAGATATGTTCGTATTGACTTTATTTTCTTTTTACCCTTGTTTGAATTTACATCAATGCCCTGAGTGTTTTTCTCCAAACAACCATATTAAGCTTACTTCCCATTACGTATACCACAGTTGTTATCGGCCACATTGTAAGAAAGAGTAAAAGACGGGTGTTCATTATGAATGAATCAGTGAAAAAATAAAAATAGGAGCCCGTCTTGGATCCCATGTATAAAACATATATTTGGTAAGTAACTGTCATTAAAAATATACCAAAAAGGTGTGATTTCATTTTGAAGTAAGGATGATAAACAATGAGTTTCTCGAGAATTATTATAGACGGCATTGTCACGAGCAAAAAGTTAGTCAAGGAAAACATTGTCTCGATTGTTGTTATGATCCATAATGAAATAAGCATATAGATTGATAAGGGAAAGATAACCGCGTTATAAAAGTGTGAGAGCAGGGCTCGCCATTTCAGTGAGTTTATCTTCAGTAACAGGCTGAAGTCGTAAGCAATGCTCAGAAGAACAAATATTGACGCCAGTAATTGATTCCAGAATGTCAGAAACAGAAAATTAGTTTGAATATTTTTCCAATTGTTACTTGCATTAGAGACTAATGGCGGGACGATAATCATTGAACAAACGACATGAAATAACATGCGAAATAAAATCAGCATATGTTCCATGGGCTCCAGTGTAACTAAGTTTGTGCTTACAAGTCCAGGAGGAGACAGCGATAAGGTATCGAATTGTTCGTCGACCTTTATGTCGTTAGAAAGATTTAATAAAATCACATTGATGACGTCATTAGAATAATGCTGTTACATGTTGAGTGACGTCAGCCGGTATTTGCGTTATTTTACATATAAAAACACGATCAATTTTTTTTTCCTAGGATAACAAAAAAATCATAAGATTTTTTTTATATTAATTAGGAATTATTTTTCTGGAAGCCCATCTCCCCTTACAATAGTGCTCCCTCGTGATGGGAATAGAGTCATTGCCTGGTGTCTGAGGCCTTTCAGAAAGTGTCAAAGAGGCGTTAATAATTTTGGATCTTTGTCTCAAATAGTATCACGACTTTAAACTCAGGCTGTTAAGCATGCTGATCGAGTAGGTGTGCAATTATATAACTTACGTCTTCATGGTGGGCAGAGGCTGATTAATATATTTTTTTTATTATTTCTAATACTTTATTGCAAATAAATAAAATCTGCTCCAGCCAACTAAACCTGATTTTAAGGTATTTCACTCAAGTTATGATACTCTAGAAATATTTGTAATAACTCGTTGTCACATTAAGATTATTTGTAATAACTCGCAATGACACTACAGGATTATTTGTAATAACTCGTTATGACGCTCTAAGATAATGCAGTATTTTCTGTAATAACGCGTTATGACACTACAGGATTATTTGTAATAACTTGTTATGATATTTCATGATTATTTGTAATAACTTGTTATGACATCTAGGGTTATTTGTAATTACACGTTATGACACTACAAGATTATTTGTAATAACGCGTTATGACATCCAGGGTTATTTGTAATTACACGTTATGACACTACAGGATTATTTGTAATAACTTGTTAGGACATCCAGGGTTGTTTGAAATTACACATTATGACACTACAGAATTATTTGTAATAATTTGTTATGATATTTCATGATTATTTGTAATAACTCGTTATGACATCTAGGGTTATTTGTACTTACACGTTATGACACTACAGAGTTATTTGTAATAACGCGTTATGACATCCAGGGTTATTTGTAATTACACGTTATGACACTACAGGATTATTTGTAATAATTTGTTATGATATTTCATGATTATTTGTAATAACTCCTTATGACATCTCGGGTTATTTGTAATTAAACGTTATGACACTACAGAGTTATTTGTAATAACTTTTTATGACATCCACTGTTATTTGTAATTAAACGTTATGACACTACAGAGTTATTTGTAATAACGCGTTATGACATCCAGGGTTATTTGTAATTACACGTTATGTCACTACAGGATTTTTTGTAATAATTTGTTATGACATCCAGGGTTATTTGTAATTAAACGTTATGACACTACACAGTTATTTGTAATAACTTGTTAGGACATATAGGGTTATTTGTAATTACACGTTATGTCACTACAGAATTTTTGTAATAATTTGTTATGACATCCAGGGTTATTTGTAATTACACGTTTTGACACTACAGGATTATTTGTAATAACTTTTTATGACATCCACTGTTATTTGTAATTAAACGTTATGACACTACAGAGTTATTTGTAATAACTTTTTATGACATCCACTGTTATTTGTAATTAAACGTTATGACACTACAGAGTTATTTGTAATAACTTTTTATGACATCCACTGTTATTTGTAATTAAACGTTATGACACTACATAGTTATTTGTAATAACGCGTTATGACATCCAGGGTTATTTGTAATTACACGTTATGACACTACATAGTTATTTGTAATAACGCGTTATGACATCCAGGGTTATTTGTAATTACACGTTTTGACACTACAGGATTATTTGTAATGACTTTTTATGACATCCACTGTTATTTGTAATTAAACGTTATGACACTACAGAGTTATTTGTAATAACGCGTTATGACACTACATAGTTATTTGTATTAACTCGTAATGACACTCTATTTTTATTTGTAATAATTCGTTATCGTTATCATACTCCAGTATTATTTGTTATGAGGCCCCCAGGATTTATTGTCATCTACTTGTATTATTATATTGCATCAGTCAGTCAGTTAAGTGCCATATGTGATATACGCTTCGGGCGATCATGTCTCGAAAGAGGCAGAATATTATCCCGCAGTAGGTTGCCATTGCCTTCTGCGGTAAACTGGTTGCCAGCCAAGGCTACATAACCCAATCTATCCTATTATTTAATCCATAAATGGAGGGAAGAAACGGATTAATACCTTTCCCATGAGTATTTGTGCGTAAGTGAATGCAAGAAATTCAACTGGAATTCGAACTCGGTACCCCCGATTTGTGGTTCTGAGTCGATATCCATTGCATCATAAAGACCATCCAAAATATAACACATGGCCTGATTGAAATATTACGCATGCATGGAATTCGGAGTAAAAAGCAAATACAGTTCAGATTTTTCGGTATTTAATAACTTGGTAAGACTGAGGCATAAATGTTTGACCTGGCGCTCCAATAGGTGTGAGGGCGCCGCTCCTATTTGACTACAAATGGACAGTTCCCATTGCTATATATAACAATGGTGGATTCTCTACAGGGGAGTCGTACGGGTTCGCCGCACAGAGTCACTAGACTGACGACTCTACGACACTGTCAGCCCTCTGCCTTCGGGTAGAGGGCGCTCTCTGCTTCCGAGCAGAGAGCAATAACCCAGTCGTGGTTCCGCCGAAGGGTAGAAACACGACTGGGGAAAATAGACAGACATTTTTTGGCCCGGCTATATGGCCGGGAATACCCACTATAAAATGACCATGTGTCACATCCAGCCTACGTGGGAAGGCTAGTAAATACAGTCGTACGGGTTCGCCGTACAGAGTCACTAGACTTACGACTCTACGACACTGTCAGCTCGATGCCTTCGGGCGGGGGGCGCTCTCTGCTTTCGAGCAGAGAGCAGTAACCCAGTCGTGGTTCCGCCGAATGGTAGAGACACTACTGGGCAAAAATAGACAGATATGTTTTGACTGGGCCATATAGCCCGGAAATCCCAGTCCAAACTGACCATGTGTCACATGTTGCCCTTACTGGGAGGGACAACTCAATAATGAGTCGTAGGGGGTCGTAGAGAGTCACTTGAGAGTCTCTAATGAGATACTGAAGAGTCAGTGCGAGTCAGTGAAGAGTTAGTCACACTTCCGGTGGCGTACCGGAAGTAATCACGTATACACACGTCTTACGACGGATTGGACTCTTGTATCTTTCTATTGTAAATATTACTAATCACTTCTGTACATACTAACCGTCTTTCCGCGGAATACAACTTATATTCTGATTTTGTTGTTGAGTTATTCATTTATACTTGGCGACATAACAATAGGTGAGATGATCCTCGGTAGAATGAGCCTAAATGGCACTGATCTAGTCGGTTTTGCTGTTTACTAAAATTATCAGAATGCCATAAGTATTTAACACTCAGTGATGATCGAACTTACTATTAATTATCAGTAAAACCAACTTGTTAAGCAATGCTCCACGAGAAAATGATCCCCAATCCTCGATCTTGGCGAAATTATTTAAAAGTTGCTTGAAGAAATCCTTCCTAAGACTGTGGAAGATTTGAGATGATAATGACTTAGTGGTACAAGTTCTACTAATTAACCCATAGGTGGGTGAAGAAGTATGTTCGTACCTTTCCAAAAGTGAATAACACAAACCCGACTGGAAGTGAACTTGGCTCTCTAATGAATAATATAACATCTATTTTCCATTTCACCTTAAAACACCCTGTATTTCCAAGCGGTCACCCATTATTTACTGAGCAGGTTCAACGTTGCTTAACATCGGTGTGATGTTTCAATGTGACGTAGCCGTAAGTTGATATATTGGAGGATCAGTTACTTAAGTACCATACAGGATATATACTTGGGCGATCATGTCTCGAAAGAGGCATGACTTATTAGGTAGAATATTTCCCGCCATTACTATTTATCATTGCCCTTTTTTATTACAGAATGTTGACATAGAATATTGTCTATTATACATAGACAACCAATTCAATTCTAAATGATAAATGGATCGACTGAAGTCAACAGAACAAAACCAAAAATAAAATAGGATCCTTAAACAGTTGATCCACAATTCGCTTGTACAAGTAATTAAAAAAATTACAATACAAACCTCGTTGGTTACAATTAATAAAACATGCTTAAGTTAATTTGTGTCGACTCTATCGATAGTCATTCGCAGTCAGGTCTGTTTCGCTATATCACAGCTCATATGTACGGTTAGACATCCGATTGCTTCTAGCCAGGATTGAAACCCGACTAAAATGACATCAGACGGCGAGTCTACCACTGAGCTATGGACACTCGGCGGTAGAAGAAGCCTTACTTTTAGCGTGTTATATACAATCTAACAAACGCCAGCAGCTGAGAGTGTTCAAATTTATTACCGAATGAACGATGCGTAGACGCTTGAGTAGCTACTGGTTGTATATATATATATATATATATATATATATATATATATTCTAAGCATATATTATTAAATATAACAGATTTGTATCATGAGCCGTTCTAACTACTGTATTTTGGCTTTAATTTCAGATAAAAATAAAGACAAAATTCTCCAACATTTGGATATATTTTTATTATGCTGGTTCTAAGTTTTCGGCTACCATGAGCCATCTTCAGAAAGGTTACAGGGACGTTTACATAAACACATGCACCTTTAAAGATGACATTATCTTGTGTTGACATAATACATTGCAATGCGACGATAACAGTCACCGAAAAGCAAACGCAGGTCGTAAATTTCTAATGCGGTTCTATGACATCACACTGCGTGATAGACCAAAATGTTAACAGAACCATATGTCTAAATGTAATGTACTGTGACTAGATTGAAAGGTGATTTTATTGAGTGTTGGTTAATTTGATTTAATGTAGATGGCCTCCAAAATCTGAAGATTTCTTTTTACTGTATGTATGTGTGTGTATTATTGTGTTATCGACTAAAATCTGTCTGATATTACCTAAATGGCTACGTTTTTCTTTTTTTATGCATGTTTCGTTAAATCGACTGACAAGGAATTTTTCTTTTAATTTTATATATAATTTTTCCAGTATTCTTACATGTTTTCTGGAGAAAATGTAAAGGAATGTAAAGATCCAGTAAAATTGAAACATGCAAAAATACTAGAAAAATTAAATAAAACATTATTTTTAACAAGCACACACACACACACAAATATTGTTGAGTTGCGATAATGTTTAACGCAAAGGTTGTTGTTTTTTTCAATATTTTACTGATGAAAGGTATTTTGGCGAGCAGGATTTTGTTGAAGAGTGTTCGATATTGAGGTAGAGGTAAAGTGCTGACAGGATTGATACTGTGATGTTTGTCACTTAACCGAGCACTCGTGAGATCATGGCGTCATTCTGCATGAAAGTTTGCCGAAAGGAGTGACGATATTATAATATATCCTTACGAAACTTCGAAGTCGGTATGAATCTGCTCAATTAAGTAACAAACTTCTCAGCTTTTATCTTACATATATATATGTTGTGGGATCTCCCCCTTTTGTATATGATAATGAACTTGACTGAGTGTACATATACTCCTGTCATAGAGAGAATAGTAGTTGCAGTTGCAATTGGCAGTGGAGAGTATTCGTAGAGATCCATTACATTTATCGGAGAGTTCCGAGAGATACCGAAGTTACCCAGTGACCAAACTAGCTCTGAGCTCCACTCAGCTAGAATAATATACACGGATATACTATTTCCAACGACTTCACTTCAAGATTTGTATATATTTATTTTCTTGCTAATAGTATTCCTGGATTTATTAACCTGTGTTCGTTTGTATATTACGTTCAATATAACCTACTTTTCTATCTCCATATCTGTTTTTGTTGTTTCTTATTTTGTGTGGTTCCTTACCCGGAATACACAACAATATATATATATTCTCTGAACATTGCATTTAGCATGGGACAGACTGTTGCTTCTGAGTGTAAAATTTAATGTTCTCTTATATATATATATATATATATATATATATATATATGTGTGTGTGTGTGTGTGTGTGTGTGTGTGTGTACACACACACTCATACACACACACACACATAGATAGATAGATAGATAGATAGATAGATAGATGTTTCTCTTCGCATGCGTATATGCATATATATATATATATATATATATAAATAGATAGATAAATTGTAAACACACGCATGCGTACACAAACACACATGTATACCCAAACATGCCCCACACACACACACCCATATATATATATCTATTTTTAATCATTTCACCCCAAGCAAAGTAGGGGTGTTACATAAGAGGAAAGTGATGAGAAAGAAGGACAGGTTATAGGGGGTGTCAGGAAGTGGGTAAGAGAAGGATGAGAATACTGATGTGATGATATATATATATATATATATATATACAAAGTAAAGTAAAGTTTGTTACACCTTGGTATATTCATGAAGTGGGATAGCTTTATATAATATAGAAAACCGAATGAGTTTATATAACAGTAAAATGCTATGAGCAAAGATTATTTTAGTAAAATTTATATTTATCTGTAGCAGACAAATTGTTAGTTATCGACAGCCAAACGGATAAGGAGACTGAAAGAATAAGAGTGAAGAAAAATCAAATTTCATGTCGTGTGTATTTCAAATTTCACAAATTTCACTGCACAAAGAACAAACTATTAAAGTCATAGAAATGCCTAAATTTGAGATGCCGACCTATTGATATAAACTTCAGAAGACATGTTAAATATAATCTTTTAGCTTTGCACCAATCCTTCTTACATACATATGTATGAGTGTGTCTGTATGCATATGCGTGTCAATACATATATATATGTGTGTGTGTGTGTGTGTGTGTGTGTGTGTGTGTGTGTGTGTGTGTGTGTGTGGTTGAGATCACGGCGAAAATTATGTACGATTTACAAAAGAGATACAAAGATGAGGATTTTAAATTTATCCTCCGTGTTGCATGCCGGAGAGGATAATTTAAAAAAAATGTTTGCCAATGTGACTGAGTACGACATTTTTTTTCCAACACTAATATGAAAGGCGTTTCTTTTGAAGTAAACTTCAAAGGACACTTCGTGTTTATTCTATGAAAGCAGCCAAAGACGCATGCACAGGTGTACAAAAAACAAGCATCTATAATAAAAGCATATGTTGAAACGGTAAACGTATGTGCAAGCAAAAGAAATGAATGCACTGTGTATTTGTCGAACAATGCTCACATAATGTATGTATTTCTTCTCCGATAATCATATGCCAGTTACTGTGTCCATGGTGGTTTTGAGTTGTGTTCACAAACCATTCATTGGCCCAACTCCTTCTTTTGCAATATGTAACGCGAAAAGCGTTTGTAATGAAAAGTGCAAAAAGAGTCTGCGAGATTCTAGAATGGTCTTCGTGTTATATAGCGACAAACACGCATATATATAAAAATATATCAAGTGATATTTTTATTAATGACGATGAACCGTGTAGCCTAGGGAACAGAGAGTGAGAGAGCGCGCCTCTAAGGGGTTGACGGGGGGGTGTCGTCGTATCTGTTGCTCCTCTGGTCTGGTCTGGCTCTCTGTCTGTCTGTCTCGTCTCTCTCTGTCTGAAATCCGTGCGCCGAGGTCTTTTTATAATCTCCAAACCGGGACTTCCGGATTTTGCCTCGCCCACGCACTCCCACGTAATTCTCAGAGACACCTGTTCTGTCTGCCTCTTGTAGCCATTTCCGCTACTGCCGGAAATAAGGTCAAACAAACATCCGTTCCTTTCAACGACCGGAAAACACCCCCGCTTGCATCAGCCTTTCCTTGGGTGGGGCGGTATTGTTATATTACATTCCTCGCCCACCCATTTTCCAAAATGTTCACCTAAGAACATTTTAAATGCAACACCCTCACTCTCCTCCCCATGCCACACAAGCCCGACAATTGTATAAAACATGTGCACGCCAAAACAACAAACATGTGCATGCCGAAACAAAAAAACAACAAACAAAAAAATATATAGGGGAGCCTACATCGGCAACCCAACAATGTTCGTGTCCATCTTGAAAATTGTTCTACCAGCTCGATGTTTCATTGTTTTTTTTTCTTTCTTTTCTTCCTCCTTTTTTTTTTTTTTTTTTTTTAATATCCATTTTCACAGAATTGGGCAAAGTTCTTAAAAATGTTCATTTTCTTTCTCGACTCTGTCCATAAGCGTAGACACCCCGATGCATAACCACGTGATTATAGGTGGTAACCGCGCCCCAGTTTCCAAACTAACATCGAGTAAATGACCTTTGACCAACACCATGCGTGTTTCTGCTCGAGTTTATTGTTACACATGTAACCTCATTTAATTTAATTTAATTTCAAACATACTATGTTTGAAAACAGAAAAAAATGGCCATTATCTGCCGTACATATCATTCATAGTCTGACCGAGAAATGTTCAATAGAAAATGAAGAAAATTACCCTGATTCCAACGTTAATCCGCATGTAATTTACTTGTGGAGGATATTAATTTAGTCTAAAAAAATGGACCCGTGACTCGTAGTTCCTTAGTTTGTACAATGTTTTCTATTCCCTGAACTACTTCCTCTGGATTCGAAACCAAGCATATCTGATTTGTTGACGTCTCTCTGTTTAACGCGGAGACATTTGAGTGTTGAACACCCGTTGACCCCGGAGTACTATTCACAACGGATAACTCAATTTCCTTTTCCGAAGCACTGTTGCTTCTTTTACACTTAAAAATCCGCTTCCTGGCTATTATTCCAAGGATTATTATAACGCCGACCACGCCAGCAATGACTCCTATCGTCAACTTCTTCGGGAGTTCTTCATATCCTTCACTAAATCTTTCCATATCTACCTGTTCCAAGGTATTTACTAGTTTTCAGAAATTAATATATCATCAAAAGATATTTCCCAAGTCACATAAATGAAAATTCACAGAGGATGTTGAATTGATGGGAACCTGCACAAAAGCATAATTCACAACCATAGAAATGTAAATCATTTTGTAGTGTACAGTCCAAAAAAAAACCTAACATTGCACAACCCGACGAAAACATTGTTATCAACAAGTTAATCCAATTATCCACTTTAAAGAGTAGAAGAAACTTCCTTTACATGATTTTACATCTCACTTACTCAATAAAAGTCAGATTAATTAAGCAACATACCAGTAAACTCACTTCACATATATGGTAAAATATTAACAACAAAAATAAATCATTAACTCAGATGTTTTGTACTTACAGATAGGTAAATATTTCAACTCCAATCCTCCCGTCAACTTTAACACTCCTTCAACTTTAACACCCCCGTCAACCCCAAACCTATGCGCTACTCCCTACATGTAGTCTGTTTCACCTCCTCCGTTCTACCCTTCTTAATGTGTTTGACACCAACAATCCACATTTCTCAATGGCAAAAGTATGCATTTTTTTTTCTAACTGGACTTATTATAAACACGAGCAGAGAACACACACACTATCAAATCAATGAGTCACTTACCTTGGCTGAATGTCTACAGTCGCGGCTGCTATATATTTTCGTCTTCTTTTTTCTTTTTCTTCCTTCATCGCTGTCGTCCGGTTGTTTACTATTTTCGTCTTCTATCCGGTAGTTTTAAGTCCGTTGAATTTTCAATCGTTGCCGTGGTAACCAGCTCGTATCAATCTGTTTTGTTGTCTCAAAACAGCAAGTCACTAGCACCAAATGATGTTTGTTACGCCTTGCGAATGCTGGTTCCAGTTATATCGACGAACAACGCATATATATATAAATATATGTATTTTTATTAATGACAATGAACCGTGTAGCCTAGGGAACAGAGAGTGAGAGAGCGCGCTTCTAAGGGGTTGACGAGGGGGTCGTCGTATCTGTTTCTCCTCTGGTCTGGTCTGGCTCTCTGTCTGTCTGTCTCGTCTCTCTCTGTCTGAAATCCGTGCGCCGAGGTCTTTTTATAATCTCCAAACCGGGACTTCCGGATTTTGCCTCGCCCACGCACTCCCACGTAATTCTCAGAGACACCTGTTCTGTCTGCCTCTTGTAGCCATTTCCGCTACTGCCGGAAATAAGGTCAAACAAACATCCGTTCCTTTCAACGACCGGAAAACACCCCCGCTTGCATCAGCCTTTCCTCGGGTGGTGCGGGATTGTTATATTACATTCGTTCAAAATGATGCTTGTTGCAGAAGAGATGAATGCATTCAGTGCTCATTGACTTTATATATATATATATATATATATATATATATATATATATATAGCGTAGCACACTTGGTATACTATCCAGCTAAATTCCAATAGAGACGAACTCAAAAGAACTCAATGCTAAATTCATTTATTTAATTTAACAGAGTAATATAATTTAGACAAGAAAAGATTTTTGATTTATTACAATAGATAATATATATTTCACCGCATCATGATGTTATTATTGCGGCTCGTCAGACCCAAATGCTACAATAGTTGATCCTCAAAATATCATCCCAAAATTATTTTACACAGACGATAACATGTCCATATTTAGAATAGACATTTGTAAGAGTTATTTACGAAAAATTTCTCGCTCATTCAAAAAGAACCCCAAAGAATAGAAAAGAGCAAGGATGAAGAAAAAGTAGACGATTGATTAATGGAAAGAAGAGAAACAAGAGAAAAAAACAGAAAAAAATGAAGGGAAAAAACGGAAAAGCAAAAGGAAAGCGAAAAAAAATATATAGGTATATAATTTATATCACTTTATATATTACAGAATAAATTGACCACATTTTACTGTCTGATGATGGTGTTTTAATGCTGAAACCTTATAGTTATTAAGTTGCAGTATGCTATTATTATTATTATTATTATTATTATTATTATTATTACCATATATTTATGCTCTCATTTTGTATTGAGTATTGAGCACTTTTTAAAATAAATATCTGTGAAATACATTAGCAATCATTACTTATATATATATATATATATATATATATATATATATATATATCGGAAACCGACAAGTTGAATAGAATAAGTAAAGAACAAGTAGGAAATAAGTGTCTTTAATCTAATATGTTTGACTTTAACATGCTTCTTCAGAGATTTATTAAAAGACGAATGATTTAAAAATCCGAAAGATAGAATGTTGATTGAGTTATAGTTTTATTGGTCAGATGGTTGTTAAAGTGAAACATGTTAGATTAAAAACACTTTTTTTCCTACATGTTCTTTACTCATCCCATTCATATATTATTATTATTATTATTATTATTATTATTATTATTATTATTATTATTACATTAGAACATGTGGAAACTACAATCTACTACAAAATTGTTTCGACATTGAAAAAGTAATGTCTCATCACCATCATTGTTAACTACCTGATGAGACATTGATTATAAAAAGCTTTTTAAAAATCAGAAAAAAACTTAAATTTGTGAAATCCTTTTGTTTAAAATATATAATGCATAAATTAATATCTTCTAAACTTTAATAATATGTTTATTAATTAAATTGTAAAAAAATTTAACAATGACATTATTTACTCACTTTTCGTTATTAGAAATTAAATTACGCCTCTTAACATCCTCCATAAATTTACGTAGACTTCTCAATTAGCCTGATGAATATTAATGATTGTTTCTTAAATCTACAATAGTGAAAAATTAACATTTTTACTTTTGCTTTTAAATACATGTAGCAAAATGAAAACTTTACATGTGTCTTCATGAAGTCCACTAGAGCACGAAACGCATTAGCCAAGATAAGTTTTCTTTCAGACTTTATTTTTATTGTCTTTTTACTGATATATATTTTAGTTACATCTGAAATTTTACACACAGACTGACACACATACACGGATAATACATACACACGCACTCATATAGATTTGTATATAAATACATTATCCTACATCAGTGACACGACTCGAAGTTTTATCCGTTACGCAATCATCAGGTGCATTATTACCAACTCTGGTTTAGTAATATGCACCTGATGATTGCGTAACAAATTAAAGTCCGAGTCGTGCTAACATGTACGATAATATGTATATTTATTAATATATATAACTGTGGTTATGCTACATTGAGCTTTGTTTTATTAACATCTGAATAACATTTTATAAATGTTTTTTTCCTATATGTATATTTATTAACTATATTATTAATTATATATATATATATATATATATATATATATATATATATATATATATATATAATTTGAAAATATTTAATTATAAAATAGTAATGAAAACACGACACCAGCTTAAAAAAAACACCTGTAAACGATGTAAAATATATTTGCAGAAGAATGTAGCTTTAATTTATACATACAGGCAATGTAGACATGCAATATTCAGGCCAACTGCCACTAATTCATTAGCAGTCTCTATATACTGAAGTAGCAGCAGTAGCAGCAGTAGCAGCATTCTAAAAGCAAAAACTGTGCCAACATCTAACATCTTAAGGTCATGTAAACTTTGTCTTTAGTAGAAATTAGCAATAATTATCTCACTAGAATAAAATAAATACCTAAATGAAATTACCACAGCTCATGTCTACGTACAGAAACGAAAACAAATTTCTACAATTCTACTTACAACCGTATTGTTATTAAAAAGACTAAATAAAATCCTATAACCTAAATCTAATTATCTCTATTCTAAATATCAAAACACAGAACCAAAGATAATTTCAAAACACAAAAATATACAAACAAGAAATGAAATTAATAACAGTGGTCGACATGTTTTTTTGTTTGTTTTTTTTCTCGACCCAAATGTTGTTGGGTAATGAGTACATGTTCCTGGGCTATTTTTTCACGCTGAATCTGAAAATGAAGTCCATTACCATCCGCCCGTGCATTGAATACTGCTACCATATCTGGTTGGGGCCCCTGCCATCCACCTAGGTATATTTGACAAAATCCAATGGAGAATCTGTAATGAAATCGATGCGGCCTTGGCAGCCCAGATGCAATCATTTTCTGACCGACGCAATGTGGCTTCGTGTGTCTCTTCTACAAATACTTTCACGGTTTCTGCTCTGATGAACTTAGCTCCTTATATATGAATTTACTCGAGCCATAAGATTGGCAACTAGATCCCACCCTTTTACTGTGAAACCAATAAAATGTAAACGCAAATTCTACTCCACGGCTTCTTTTCTCGCATTTTCCGTCTGTGGAATTCCCTTTTCGTTTACTTGATTCCACGACAGTTACAATCTCCAAGAAATTAAATGTGAAGTTAATAGTCATCTCCTATCTCACTAACTTGAATCCTCTCTCTCATATGCCCCTTTCTCCATCCACTCAACTCTCACCAGTATTCTTATCTTTCTCTTACCCACTTCCTGACACCCCCATAATCTATCACTATTCCTCTTTCTCATAACTTTCCTCCTATGTAATCCCCTGCTCACCTGTGGCAGTAAACTGCTTTCCTTAGGGCGATATGATTATAAAAAGAAGTACAGATAATTTCTATAAGCTTGCTTAAAATAGGCCAAAACAATCGTTTGATAGGGATATACCAGGGCCAAGTAGAACCAAGTAATCTAACAAATAGAGGTCAAGACTCTAGATGACTATTATCATTAACTCTAACCAAGAGAATTGCGATGGTTCGGTTTCCTCCAATCCCTGACGTCTATCTATGCCGCGGTATCCTCCAATCCCTGACGCCTACCTATGCCGCGGTATCCTCCAATCCCTGACGCCTATCTATGCCGCGGTATCCTCCAATCCCTGACGCCTATCTATGCCGCGGTATCCTCCAATCCCTGACGCCTATCTATGCCGCGGTATCCTCCAATCCCTGACGCCTATCTATGCCGCGACATCCTCCAATCCCTGACGCCTATCTATGCCGCGGTATCCTCCAATCCCTGACGCCTATCTATGCCGCGGTATCCTCCAATCCCTGACGCCTATCTATGCCGCGATATCCTCCAATCCCTGACGCCTATCTATGCCGCGGTATCCTCCAATCCCTGACGCCTATCTATGCCGCGGTATCCTCCAATCCCTGACGCCTATCTATGCCGCGATATCCTCCAATCCCTGACGCCTATCTATGCCGCGGTATCCTCCAATCCCTGACGCCTATCTATGCCGCGATATCCTCCAATCCCTGACGCTTATCTATGCCGCGGTATCCTCCAATCCCTGACGCCTATCTATGCCGCGGTATCCTCCAATCCCTGACGCCTATCTATGCCGCGGTATGGACAGTGAAACTTGGTCTGAAAATTACATTGAATCGAAAATGTGTGGTGAAAGATTATTTATTGCGAGCATCGGATGTGTTAGTTTTTCTTTACAATTAATTACTGCATAGCATTTTATTCTTATCTATTAATATATTTGTTTTATGTTAAATGTTGCATGTTGTCGATATGTAATGAATTTTACAAAGCATTTTACGTTTACCACTTGTATTTGGACAGCTTGTTCCAATTTTTGATTTGGATGTAGAATTTATACCAAAACTGCAAATAAAAGACAAGCTGAAAGATTTGTCGTTTAAAATAATTTGTTATTATTAGTCTTCTCTTTGCCTTCATGGTCACACATGCAACGCTTCAGTAAAAAAAAATCCTGGTGGTGAAAAATTAGACACTTTGCATATTAAATGAACATGTGCTTCATTTCATTCTGATTAGATTTCAGCACGGCGTGATTGCTGATCTTGTAAAATTGATACGAATAAATATGAGATTAAGATATTTAGGCAACCGGAAATTGCAGGGCCTGTTTATTGGTGTCGTTCCGCATTTCTTTGCCAACAATGTCATCGAGCCTAAGTTTCAATCAATTAATGATTAGTGTGATTTAGCAGGCAAGGTCAAGATTCATTATCAGAATTTATACATTTATGAAGGGCACAGACGTTGTGAATAAAGCAGTGGAAACTTAACCTTTACGCCAATAATCACACTTTTTGTCTTGTTACGAATAGCAGCTGGGCGGCAGTCTGGTAGAATGGCTACTGGCACCTAACAGCGTACAAAATAGAAGTGTGAACATTGAATTCCATTTACTGAACGTTTACGGAGATAAAATAATGGATGTCGTAAATGAATCTCAGCTGTGTCAGTAGTTTGATAAGTCGGGTTTCGAGCTAACCTCCACAACTGTCAACCCCTAAAAAGAAGTATGCCTCGACAATGCATAGCTAATCGTTGATTGGTTGATTTTGTTTAATGGTATATCAACATTTTTGGGTTATCTAATACCGAAATCTAAATATTTTCTACGTAATTTTATGGCTTCAACGAAATATATTTTGAACGCAATTTTATCCCTTCAACTACAGATAATATGTATTGTCCATTTTGATATAAAATGCATTCCTGTATTTCTATTATAAAAGGAATTGCTAATCATTTTACTTTAAAAATGCATTGTTAGCAATTTTGCTATAAATATGTATTGTTGGTAATTTTTTATATAATAACTGTATTGCTAGTATTTTTACTATAAAAATGTATTTTATACATTCATAGTGTTTTTCTTTTTGTTTGCGCCTTCATTATTTGCCTATAATTTATACCCTAACAGTTGCTACCCAACTCAGGCTAGGGTGGATCTGAGAATAATACCAATTAAGAGGTGGTTCTTCAAAGATTCCAATCTCCTGATATGAAAAATATCAACGGAAAATTCAGCATTCACTAAGCGAACAATGAATGTTACTATCAATTAAAATTCATAGGATCTTTTTTAAATAGTTTTTCAGGAAATTAAACTTTTCAGGTCCTCTGCAATTGCTCTTGAGCAATTTTGCTATAAATATGTATTGTTGGTAATTTTTATATAATCAATGTATTGCTAGTATTTTTACTATAAAAATGTATTTTATACATACATTATCTTATTTTGGTCGTGTATAAATATTCACATTATGATTATATCATTACTATTTTTCTAACGAATGAGTTTCCTATATTTGTTGTTCTTGTTGCTGTTGTTGTTGGAAGTGTTCAAGTGATGTGTTTTTTGTTGTTTGAAAAATGTCTTTGTGATTTTTAGAGGCAATCTATAATGCCTGATGACGGTTGTGTTCAAGACTTAACGATTTTTGTTCTGCTCAAGCCGTTTTAATCATTAGCTTGAGAAAACATTCAGATTTTTTCTCGCAATGTCGAGAAGAAATACAGGAGTTTCTAAAATCGTGTAAAGGACATGGTTGAAGCCAATGGACATTTTATTGAATAAATCTACTCTTTAGTATTTCAAGATAATTAGTTTTGAGTAATTTTCTTAAATATATCTGTTAAAAATGAGATGTCAGTGCTATTTTTATTTTTGCGCCATTTAGACGATGATTTATCCATCGCAGCCTGTAGGTATATAGATAGATTTAAACAGACATAAATAGATATCTTAGTCTGCTTTATATATATCTATCTAGGTCTGTTTACATCTTTCAAAACAGATAGATTTAAGCTGATACATACATACATACTTACATACATACAAACAGATAGATATCTTAGCCTGTTTTATATCTATCTATCTATCTATCTATCTATCTATCTATCTATCTATCTATCTATCTTTGTTTATATCTATCTAAACAGATAGATCTAATCAGAAAGATAGCAAGTTGATTTTCTAAACGCCGCTAAGATGTGGCACAAGGCCGAAAGTATGGGGGCACACAGTGGGAATCGAGCTTACTACTCAGGTGTAATTGGTTCTAGCAAGACAAGCTTGCAAACCATGTCACCACCACGACGTACCCAATAGATAGATAGATAGATAGATAGATATGAACAGATTGAGATAGATAGATAGATAGATAGATAGATAGATAGATAGATAGATAGATAGATATGTACAGATTGAGATAGATAGATAGATAGATAGATAGATAGATAGATAGATAGATAGATAGATAGATAGATTAGATAGATAGATAGATAGATAGATAGATAGATAGATAGATAGATGATGAACAGATTGAGATAGATAGATAGATAGATAGATAGATAGATAGATATGAACAGATTGAGATAGATAGATAGATAGATAGATAGATAGATAGATAGATAGATAGATATGAACAGATTGAGATAGATAGATAGATAGATAGATAGATAGATAGATAGATAGATAGATAGATAAAACAGAACATCTTCTGTGTATTTTCTTGTTATCTTTAATGGCAAAACATCGTTGTAAAACAGAAGCGTTTTGTTAAAATTTAATTTCGCTTCGCTTTGTTAGTTTTGATAAGAAAATCCAAACTTCTTAATTATTCCATTTATTTCCCATTTTAGGAAATTCCAGTTGCTTACTTTAAACATTTCGTGCTGCTTTAATCAAATTATATCTCGGTTTGTGGCCTTTTAACTAGTTTTATTCTGAAGGGTAATTTTTAGAATTCATTTGTTTGTTAGATTTACTTCTAAATCCTTCCGACGCCTTAATCTTCGATATTTGGAATCAGAAAAGGAAGAAAGCATAAAACTGATAAGTTTCCAATTAGAAAACTTAACATTTTCGGTAATTTATTAATCTATTTATTTATTTCAGGCTGGATAATTTTCACTTAAGAAATTTTGCAGTTGTCACTCTCCAAGAAAGAAGCATATTCCTCTTTTATTAAGGTCATACTTCCAGGACTAATAAGAATCTGAGAGAAATAATTTTGAGTTAGAAACAAAAGCTTAAAAAAAATTGAACCAGGAGTAAAAAATCAGCGGGGTCACAAATTGATGAAATATAGGGACACTGGACAAAACAACTTACTCTGGCAGGAACCAAGCTATTACTTATTGGTTCAAGAGTATTAAATCAAGCTAAAAAAAAACAGTACCTTTAAAATTACTATCGAGAGATTTCTCTGATATTTGCAGTTGGTCTTGTGTAAGGAAGTCTCCTTTGTCAAAGAACAATGATAGGGAGAATTTACCGCTACAAGAACAATGATTCTTATTTGTTTTAGAAGTTCATGCACCAAACATTTTCGTGATTGCAAATTGGTATCAAATATGTTGTAGAAAAAGTGTGTTAAACGTCTCCGACTTGCATAGTTCATTAAGCCTTGCAATACGGGTAGACAGAGCTCGTTAGCCTTGATTGGATGTTTGTCTAGGAGCAGAATCATTCTGATTTCAAAACCACGATAGACGGGTTTCCTTAATAATTTTGATGAGCACCCGTCAAGCGCCAAGGGCATCATTTTTTTTAAAGCTGCGGCGTTTTACTCAGCTTTCTAGTAATGATCGAACGTGAGTTCGAGACCCACCAACGCCACCGTTTTCCCCGCTTGAGTGTCATGGAATAAGAATCTACACATAGTGTAATGGATATCAGATCGGAATAGGAATTCGAATGGCAAATTTGTCCCTCTAGCTTTGATGAGAAATTAACATAGGACAACATTGAATTAAAACTGTTACAATTTTTCATGATACCCGGATGATGTGCGGATATCGACTCGGAACGAGAAATCCCAGGCGAATTCAAATTACTGCTGAATTCGTTGCATTCACATACGCGCATATACCCTACAAAAGGTATTAATCTGTTACTTTTCCTCCAGCTATGGGTTAAACAGCAAGAACAATTGGGTTCTGTTGCCTTTGTTAGCAACCAGTCCACCGCCAAAAAGTAATAGCAACCTAAGTCTTCTGCCAAATCAGTTATATGTCTTTCGCGATATGATCGCCAAACGTGTATCTCGCATGTCACTTAACTGACTGACCCGACCCTCAGTAATACGAAATGGAAGAAGAAAAGCATTTAATCAACTCGGAGAAACTTTTCTGCTTGTCATCAATATATCTAAGGCGTTCGACAGAGTTTGGCATGCTGGCCTTCTATGTAAACTGCGGAGCTATGGTATAACTGGACATTTGTTTGAACTAATCCAGTCATTCCTCTCTAACCGCACAATGAAAGTGGTATTAAACGGACATGCCTCTCAGAACTACCATACAAACGCAGGTGTCCCCCAAGGCTCCATCTTAGGTCCTACACTCTTCCTGATATATATCAATGATCTCCCTGATTCCATAAGAACCCAAATAGGTTTGTACGCCGATGACACCACAGTTTACTCTCGCCTCCAACAAAAATCTGGTGTAGGCGTCAAAGCTAAACTCGCAGCCGAGATTGAAAAAGACCTCCAATCCATATTGGACTGGGGTAAGAAATGGCTAGTAAATTTTAATGCTTCTAAAACGAAGCTACTGTCAATTAACCATCATCGACAATCTCACCTACCTCCCATTAGCATGGACCAAGCTTGCCTCCCAGAGAGTAAAACACTACGCCTCCTTGGTCTCACACTTTCAGCGGACCTCAAATGGAATGACTATATCGAATCCATTGCTAAATCCGCTGCTATGAAAGTCGGTTCTCTGTGTAGGGCCCGGAAGTTTTTTCCGTCTAAATCTATCCTGCACATTTACAAATCTACCATCCGCCCGTGCATTGAATACTGCTGCCATATCTGGTCGGGTGCCCCTGCTGTTCTCCTCGGGTTTCTCGATAAGGTTCAGAGGAGGGTCTGTAATGTGATAGATACCGACTTGGCAGACCGCCTGCAGTCTCTCTCCCACCGGCGAGACGTGGCTTCGCTGTGTCTCTTCTATAAATACTTTCACGGCTTCTGCTCCGATGAACTTAGATCACTGGTGCCTCCTAAATACGAATTTGCACGAGATACTAGATTAGCAACTAGATCCCACCCTTTTACAGTGAAACCGATAAAATGCAGCCGTAACTTCTACTCCAACAGTTTCTTTCCTCGCACTTCCCGACTGTGGAATTCTCTTCCAAACGATTGCTTCCCCGACGGCTACAATCTCCAGGAGTTTAAATGTAAGGTCAATAGACACCTCCTAACACACTAACCTGCTCCCATTCTATCAAGCACTCTTCCCATCTGCCCGACACTCATCCTCGCTATCCTTACTCATCTATCACCTTTCTCCTGACATTCCCTATGTCTATCCACTCCTTCTCTTTACCTTCCCCTATGTAGCCCCATGCGCAATAGTGGCAGTGGAATGCCTTGCTTGGGGTGAGATGATTAAAAAAAAAAAAAAAAAAAAAACTACAGAAGAGTAACACTTAACGTTTTCTTAGCCTCACGTTTTCCACTGATATGAAATGAAGCGACTATATTTCTGAATATTTGATTGCTTAATAAATCCAACTTTATAAACAACTATACTCTTTCAGGAGCTAAGAAAAGTGTGACACGATAACTAGGCGTATATTAAGGTGGATTTGTAAAATATGTATTTATTATAATAGATTAAAATAGAAAATGGTTAAGAATAGAAATATAGGTTAAAAACATGTGTTTCGGTTAACAAAAGTGAAAAAGAAGAGAAAAATAAATAAATAAACGCTTTTTCTTTTATAAGGAAACTTGTGGAAGAGAAAAGGATATCAGATTACTGTTAAATCCTACCAGTCTTCCGGTAATAATTTGACTAAGTGATTTGATGTGATAAAAGATAAAGTTTAGGAAATAGATTTTTTTGTGACCAGGTCAAAAACTGTCTTTACTGTATCTTGATCACACATTAAGAAAAGATAATAGAATTTTCCCTTTCTCCAGGCAATAAAAAACGCCTGGTTACGGGTAAAGTGTCAGGGCTATAAAAACATCCGGCAAAAGCTTTATTTAAGTACCTTGAAATTTCGGACTTACAGTCGAAAATGCTTATCTTTTAGTTGTTTTAGCCCGGGGGGGGGGGGTCTCTAGTGGACTTCCGATTATTTCAATAAATACAAGTCATTTTTACGAGTCGACCAGTTAGTAAGAGTGAGTGGAGTTGAGTTAGTTTAGCCGGGCGTGTGTTTGAAGTAGAAACTCCGTTCGTCTTGAGTCGGTCGGTTCGGCATTTGATCTCCATTAATTAGAGTTAGAGCTGTGTGTCACATTCGCCTGCCCCAACCGAAAGACTAACTCTAAACGAAATAAAGCATCGTTTTAACTCATCCAAGTTGTGGAAGTTCGTTCCTTATAGTTTAATCTTAAACCGCCGGAGAAATGGTTCGAACCGTCCACTGGGGTGTTACAAAAGAACACTTATATTCACAAATTAACCAGTAGAAAATTCCTTTTGGTAGATAATTGGCTCACATATTCTTGCCATATGTGTACCTAGTCGTTCACCAAAAATATATACAGCAGCATATTTTTGATCAAGCAGAAAACAGAAAAATATTCAAAGTTGATCCTATTCTTGGTTATCAAAATGCATAAATACGCCTGATTTTGATTTTGGTCTTTATAGAGCCACGGATCGCCCCCCGGACGACCTGCACTTTCTTACTCTTTCACCTTCCCTTTCGAGCTGCGTTTATTGGTTCTCATTCTTCTTGCCTCGTCATCAACGAAAGATAAAAATATAGAGAGAGCCACGAATCGTCTGCTTTGGAATCCAAAGATCAGATGATACGCATATTACTCTCTCTCTCTCTCTCTCTCTCCTTGACTTATCTTTTTCCTCACAACTGTCTGACAACAAGAGAAAGAGAGGAACAAAGAATCAACACACAGATATTTACTACTGTCGTGCATGCATAAAAAATGTCTACTAAATTTTTTTTCAAAAAACATTTCCTCTTGAATTCAACAAAAATAATTTCGCACTAAAGTACAATAATAAATCTCAAATCTATTCTTAAAAAAGAAGAGATAATTTTTATGCTTCGATGTTATTAAACTTTCTGATCTATTACATGTAGGGAGTTCGTTATGTTTGACACAAGGCAATTTTCGTTGGTATGGCCGAACTTCGTTACAATATTGAATAAACTGCTTCGTCTATTACAAAAAAAATTGATTTAATATAACCGGGCAGAAAATTGTTCTCATCAGAATCAATCTTGTAAATTTATAAATCTACCATTCGTCATTGCATTTCCATATTGGATGTGGTCCTCCTAACGCATATCTCGAGGTTCTTGACATAATCCAAAGGAGGATCTATAATATAAACGAACCTGACCAGGTATATTGCCTTCAGTCACTTTTTCACTGATGTTACGTGGCTTATCTCAGTCCTTTCTACAAATATTTTCATGTCATCTGTTCTGATTGGCTTTTTCGTTTGATTTTTATTAATTAATTAGGTCGTGTCTCCTTGAATTCAGAAGCACATAAATTATACTAACATCTTTTTAACATGTTGAATAGACGTGAAACGTGATTGACCAATGAAAATCAACAACGCGAAAACAAAAATACTCGAATCTGTTTCTTCTTTTCCCCATATCTCCTTCTCTAATGACGATTTAATAAAAGTGTAACATATTAGATTAATAAAGGTTTTCTATTTATTTTTTATCCTATATATCTATTGCCATCGTAGGATTATCATTACTTTTAAGTATATCTAAAATTATTAAGGAAATCCATCTATCGTGGTTTTGAAATCAGAATGATTCTATCCCTAGACAAACAAGTTTTTCCATAAAACTTAAACTTTTTTAATCATATAATTTAAAACCTAACTTATTTAACTGGTATTTTTTCACCACTGTCATCTTTTATTTAGTACTTATGTTTCTAAAAAATCAGTTTTGTTTTTCTCTCATCTATTTTTTACATCAACAAAAACCTTTAAGGAACTTTCTTTTATTTCTTTGGTATTATTCTTACCTTTTCTTTTTTTCTTTTTTTCCAACACTTCATTTTTTATATTTTCAGCTAGCTACCGTCTTATTCCTTTCCGGTTTAAACTTTTGACATGTCTAGACTTTGACAACATATTGATACATTTTTGTATGAGTCCACACACAATTCTTTTAAAATGTAATATCATCCCACGCCACTTTATTCATCTCATTTGATGACCTTCTTTATTTTTAGTCATTTTCTTAATATCCTTATCTATAAATATAAAACCAAGTAAATTTACCATATTTCACTGCCTGATGATAGTGTCTTAAACACCGGAACTTTATAGCTATTAAGATGCAGTGTGCTATAATAATAATAATAATAATAATAATAATAATAAATAATGAAGAGCCGAAAGAAAATATAACATTAGGAATGAAAATGAAGTCTTATCAAATAAAGAAAAAATAAAGCAAAAAATCCAACTGAAGGCTCAAAGAATAAGACGCTATGAAAAAAGAGCAAGATTTTACAGACAAAACAAGATTTTTCAGACTGATACAAAGAGATTTTACAGGGAAATAGGTAAAAAAAAGAATTGAAGTGACAGCCCCCCCCCCAGAATGGAAGAAGTCACACAGTTCTGGGAAAAGATATGGGCTTGCCCTAAAGAACATAGAAAGGAAGTACATTGGATTGCGCAAGAGATAGAACGAATGAAAAATAAACCCGAACAGACATGGTCTGGAATTACAGAAGATGATGTTAAATTTGCACTAAAAGAAGCACACAATTGGAAATTCCCAGGTATAGATAAAATTCCTAACTTTTGGCTATATTATTTAAATGCAGCACATAAAAAACTAGCCAAAGAACTTCAAGAAATGGTTGACGATCCCACTAAAATTCCTGCATGGATGACCAAAGAAATTACATTTCTTCTACCCAAGAATGGTGACACAAACAACCCGAAAAACTACAGACCAATTACATGTCTTCCGACAACATATAAACTATTAACATCTATTTTAACAAAACAGACATATTTATTCTTAGAAAGAAATGACATGATACCGCTTGAACAAAAAGGGTGCAAACGTGGCTGTTATGGGTGTAAAGACCAATTGCTAATTAACAAAATGATCCTGGAAAACTGCTACAGTACAAAGAAAAATCTTAGTACTGCCTGGATAGATTATCGAAAGGCATTCGATAGTGTGCCATATTCCTGGATTTTAAAGACTTTAAATATATACAAGATATCGCCCGTCATCATCAATTTCATCAAACAGTGCATGTCTATATGGAAAACAACCCTTTACCTCAATCATATAAATGGAACCTATAAGTCTGATGAAATAAACATCAAAAGAGGTATATTTCAAGGTGATTCTTTATCTCCCTTACTATTCTGCATATCATTAATAGCACTAACCAGTCAACTTAATAAGACAGAATGTGGTTATAAAATAGGCCATAAAAAAAAATAAGCCATCTATTTTACATGGATGACTTAAAGTTATATGCTAAGAATGATAATGAGCTGGAAGGTCTTCTGCAAACTGTAAAATGCTTCAGCGAAAACATTGGAATGAAATTTAATTTGAATAAATGTGCTAAAGCTACAGTTTTACGTGGATCAATACAAGAAACATCCTCAATTAGCTTAGACCCTGCTGTAACAATAAAAGAATTGAAACCAGAAGAAGCTTATAAATACCTAGGTGTAAATGAGAGCGAAAACATTCACCATAAAAAAATGAAAGAAATAGTGCGTAAAGAGTACTATAGAAGGCTACGAATGATATTAAAAACTGAATTAAATTCACAGAACAGAGTTATGGCCATTAATAGCCTTGCAATCCCAGTTGTCCAATATAGCTTTAACATCTTAAACTGGACTCTAAACGACATCAGGCGAATGGATGCTAAAACAAGAAAGCTTCTTTCTAAGCATAAGATGCATCATCCAAAGGCTGATGTAGACCGTCTATACATACCCCGTAAAGAAGGTGGAAGAGGTATTATTCAGCTGGAATTGTCATACAAGACAACAACTATTGGCTTGCTAACATACATAGAAACAACAAAGGATTGGATGATACAATTAGTAAGACAACATGAAGAAAGAAAGAAAAAATATTCAATAATAAAAGAAGACAGTAAATACAAACAAGATTTACAGTTAGTAGATTCTGTAGAAAAGCAAAACAGAAGCCAAGAACCAACTATTGCGGCAAAAAATATGAAAATGAAAGCCAAAGATAAAGCTCTTGAACAGATGAAACAGCGCTGGCAAGACAAACCTCTGCATGGATAATATCCAGAACGTGCCAATAAATCCAATGTTGACAAAGTTAATACTCATCGAAGGTTACGTGCATCTGGATTAAAGTCTGAAACTGAAGGCTTTATTCTTGCAGCGCAAGACCAAAGTCTTTTCACTAGAAACTTTCAGGCAAATATTATGCATAATAATATGGATCCAAAATGCAGTTTTTGTGATAAACACCAAGAAACAATAGACCAACTAATCTCAGGCTGTTCTGTACTTGCCCCAAATGAATATAAAAATCGCCACGATAGAGTTGGGCAATATTTACATTGGGCAATGTGCAAACATTATGGAAAAGCTGTAAACAAACACTGGTATGAACATCACCCAGCACCGGTTACAGAAATAGAAGATGTAACCATTCTATGGGATTACACCATCTACACAGACAGAAAAATTGAAGCAAACAGGCCAGACATTATTGTTAAAAACCAGAAGGAGAAAACTTGTCTATTAATTGATATGGCTTGTCCAGCAGATTGTAACATAGCAATGAAGGAATTTGAAAAACTGTCAAAATATAAAGACCTGGAAATTGAAATAGAAAAAATGTGGAAATTGAAAACAAGAGTTGTGTCAGTGATAGTAGGTGCACTTGGAATGATAAAAAATGAAACAAAACAACACATTGAAAGAATCCCTGGAAACCCCAGCTTAAGAGATATACAAAAAATTGTCTTATTAAGTACAGCCCGCACACTAAGGAAAACTTTATCTATGTAATGCTGGGGATAATAGGTGAGATAGAAAAACATGAAATGGAGCCATAACAACACGCCACTACCTGCCTTAGGTCACCCGCAGACTTGGTTGGTAGTGAGACCAAAGCAGAAATCGAAATATGATGAAAAATGACATAATAATATTAATTTGAAAAACTGTCAAAATATAAAGGCCTGGAAATTGAAATAGAAAAAATGTGGAAATTGAAAACAAGAGTTGTGCCAGTGATAGTAGGTGCACTTGGAATGATAAAAAATGCAACAAAACAACACATTGAAAGAATCCCTGGAAACCCCAGCTTAAGAGATATACAAAAAATTGTCTTATTAAGTACAGCCCACACACTAAGGAAAACTTTATCTATGTAATGCTAGGGAAGATAGGGAAGATAGAAAAACATGAAATGGAGCCATAACAACACGCCACTACCTGCCTTAGGTCTCCCCGCAGACTTGGTTGGTAGTGAGACCAAAGCAGAAATCGAAATATGATGAAATATGACACAATAATAATAATAAATATTCAAAAATAAAAGAAGGCAGTATATACAAACAAGATTTACATTTAGTTTAATCTGTAGAAAAGTAAAACAGAAGCCAAGAACCAACTATTGCGGCAAAAAATATGAAAAGGAAAGCCAAAGATAAAGCTCTTGAACAGATAAAACAACGCTGGCAAGACAAACCTCTGCATGGATAATATCCAGAACGTGCCAATAAATCCAATGTTGATAAAGTTAATACTCATCGATGGTTGCGTGCATCTGGATTAAAGTCTGAGACTGAAGGCTTTATTCTTGCAGCGCAAGACCAAAGTTTTTTCACTTGAAACTTTCAGGCAAATATTATACATAATAATGTGGATCCAAAATGCAGGTTCTGTGATAAATGCCAAGAAACAATAGACCATCTAATCTCAGGTTGTTCTGTACTTGCCTCAAATGAATATAAAAATCGTCACGACAGAGTGGGGCAATATTTACATTTGACAATGTGCAAACACTATGGAAAATCTGTGAACAAACACTGGTATGAACATCACCCAGTACCGGTTACAGAAATATAAGATGTCACCATTCTATGGGATTACACCATCTACACAGAAAGAACAATTGAAACAAATAGGCCGGACATTATTGTTAAAAACCAGAAAGAAAAAACTTATCCATTAATTGATATGGTTTGTCCAGCAGATTGTAACATAGCAACCAAGAAATTCGAAAAACTTTCAAAATATAAAGACCTGGAAATTGAAATAGAAAAGAATCTGGAAATTGAAAACAAGAGTGGTGCCAGTGATAGAAGGTGCACTTGGAATGATAAAAAATGGAACAAAACAACACATTAAAAGAATCCCTGGAAACCCCAGCTTAAGGGATATACAAAAAATTGTCTTGTTAAGTACAGCCCACACACTAAGGAAAACTTTGTCTATGTAACGCTAGGGATGATAGGTGAGATAGAAAAAACATGAAATGGAGCTTTAACAACACGCCACGACCTGCCTTAGATCTGCCCGCAGACTTGGTTGGTAGTGCGACCATAGCAGAAATCGAAATATGATGAAAAATGTCATAATACTAATAATAATGATATACCTTTCCCCTACTTGGGTATTGTGAATTTTTTAAAATAAGTATCTCACTGTAAAATGTACTTTCATTTGTATTGACTAATTATATATAAATATGTTTAATTTATTTGTTTGAACCTTGTTTTTTTAATCTATACTCGTATTTCTGTTTTTAATGAAACAATATATTTATATATTTATTTCTATCGGCCTGATTATATACGAAAGGTTTTGTTTCGAAAATGGGTGTCACTCGGCAGAATTCGAAACTGCAAGTCATATTTCAAAGCAGAGATGGTTATTTACGTAGAATCGAAAATTGTGATATATAAGACTTGTTCTGACTTCGATTAAGCTGTGGAATCATTCTCAGTCGAGTGGTCTAAGACGCACCAGATCAATTGGTGGCTTCCCCTATGATGATAGGGGTTACAGGTTCGAATCCTGGTAAATAACACACATTTTCGTAACAAAATTTACCATAAATAATCAGAGCGGGAGAAATAAATATATAAATACACCGTTTGATTAAAAACAGAATATCTACTCAAATACGAGTATCGATTAAACATATTGTTCAAACAAATAAATTAAAAATGTCGGTTGTTAAAAATATTTCGTTAATCATCGGGATTTCCGTAACATTCTGAGGGTATTTGCTATGATTATATATATATATATATATATATATATATATATATATATAATCATTTCACCCCAAGCAAGGCAGTATTGCCACTGGCGAGTGAGCAGTGGGCTACATAAGAGGTGAGTGGTGAGAAAGAGGAACAAGTTTCAGTGGGTGTCAGAGAATGGATAAGAGAAGGATGAGAACATTGGCGTGAAGAGAGCTGCATTAAAGTAAATTGGGAAGGGAGAACATGATAGAAGGATTGTCAGAGAAAGAATACGAGTCAATAATATATATATATATATATATATTGTGTGTATTTTGGCAGCATTTTTTCATTAATACAGGTTTCATTGAATAATATAGACAAGTTCTGTCTATTTATTTTGTGTAAGATCCGTTCGTATGATCTGATTAGCTTGATAGTGTTGTCATGGAAAGACGACAAGAAATCGCAATAATTGTTGATTTTTTTATCAGGTCTGAGCTTTCGGCTTACATAAGCCATTATCAAAGGATGAACATTTAATGTTCAGTGAACATAGAACATTTAAATTATTATTAACAGAGTGGAGTTATACAGAGAAAATTAGACAGGTCCATTTTTTGTGTCGCACATGGCTGTAGGCCAAGAAGGAATGGTGGTAGTGGGTTTTTTGGTCAATTGAGTGTATTGAGTGTGTGATAAGCTGATTAATATGTTTTGTTAACTGGTATACAGCAGTAGGAATTTGGGATATGATAGGGCGGAGAGGATAGTTAGGTTTATGAGTTTTTATGGTTCCGTATATGTAACCAGGTTATGCTATTTTATTTCAACACTTCTTCTGTCTTGTCAAGTGGTTGTACCATGGCTTGACAAGACACAAGAAGCGTTGAAATAAAATATCTAATTTGTAGTGATTTTATAACATCCTTATGTAATAGATTTTCAGTAAATATTACATGCTCTACTCTGTATTGAGCACTCTTTTAAGAATAGTGTTTTCTTGGGATATCGAAAGTGTTTTAAATTTTTTTTTTTTTGTTTCTGATGAAGGACCGAGGGTGGTCTGAAATATAAAATATAATAGTAGAAATAAACAAATACTGTCAAAAAAACACATTTTTAAACTCAAAACGTTTTAATATTCTTTCCTATATAAACATATATATATATATATATATATATATATATATATATATACTATCATCATAACCCGGCGTTGCCCGTGCAACTCAGAACATTTTTTAATTATATAATTAAAGCAGCCCCACTTTAAAGCTCAGTTATATAGAAAATAATTATATAAAAAATTGTTGTTTAAAAATTGTTAAAAAATTCCATTTAAAAAATTTATTTTCTTTTGTTTTGCGTAAACGTGAGTTGATATTTTGTGTTACATTGTAAACAACATTGCGTTTGTTTTTGTTTCAAAATTACTGGGTAAAATATTTACATTTTTTGACTAAATGAATTTCAGAAATTTTCGAAGTATATTTAAAAATGTAGACATTTAATTTTACAAGAAAAAGTTACATTAATAACCACACGAATTGCAGACAGTTGATTTCCTGCATGAAATATTTAGCGAAAAATAAGTTTTATTTTTTTTAATTTAACTTCTGACGTATGAAATATCAAATCTGAAAAAAAAAACTTGGCACTTTTTTTACATATTTTATTTTTGTTTGAAAAAACACTTTTTTTTAAATATTTCTTTTGTTTCAAAATTACGGGGAAAAATATTTACATTTTTTGTTGACCAAATGAATTTTTAAAACGTCGGAATAAAAATTAATATAAAGGCACTTTTTTTTAGTCGCGTATGACTTGTGTGATTCGATTTCTGTGACAGAATCTAGAATCCATCTTAGATCTTAGAGGTTTAAATGTAAACAATCGGCTCTATTGGCCAGAAAGTGCGAAAGGGAAAATTGCTGAACTTAAACTCAAAAAGTATGTGTCGACCTGGCTTCCCTGTAGACATGTGTCCCTAGAACGTTTCAATGGCGTAGCTTAACAAATATAGGCGTGCACAGATTGCCTTATATATATATATATATATATATATATATATATATATATATATATATATATATATGATAAGATAAAAAACAAATAGGAAGCTTGATATAAATTATAATGTTTCTTGTTCAATACAAAATATTTTAACTATTCTTTCATTCCATCCATTTAAATATCGGAAAGTAACTTGTTTTCTGTTCAATTTTACAAAATTTCAATTCAAGATGGGGTTTGAGTTTAAATTTTGATCATATTTCTTGCAGGCAGTCATAAAAAATAAGCAAAGAATGCGAAATATACAAATTTGATCATTGCTTTCAAAAGAAGCGTTTTAAGTAATCAACGCAAGATGTAGCAGATGCCGTGCTTCCTTTACTAAGGAAATTGCAAAAAAATGCCTAAAAATTAGTTTCGTTGAGAAATCAGATATTTCAATAGATTTTTCCCAATAGAGAATTATAAATTTCCATCACGTCTTTGATGGCAATACTGCTATTAGTTTTCCATTCTAAACAAAAGAATATTAGAAATTCTATTCGTGTCTGTCCACTCTTCGCTTTCAAGTTATATCGGCTACACACGAAGAATGTTTTTACAAAACACCATGTCCCTTTAGGACGTAGGTGATCAGTTTTATCTACAATTTACTTTTTTAAAACATATCTGCATATTGTGAATAGCGAGGCGTTATCTATTTATTTGAAGTTTTTGTTTATCTTTTCACCCTAAGCAAAGAAATATTGATACGAAGATACAATGAATTAGTGTTAGAGAATACGATAAAAAATCTCTGAGGAGATAGAAAGAACAATAAAAGAATAGGAATTAAGAAGACACAAGATTACGATTGACATTGAATTTAAATGGAACGAAAAAGTCATCCATCTATAGAGATAAGTCTACTAGGCCTACAAAGACTAATTTAACGTTATATTTTAGATGGCGACAGTGTGTAAAGACGGATTCACGTTTTTTCCTAAAGCGGGAAAATGCGAAATGTAAATTTATTGCAAATAAGACTGAACAGAAAGTGGGCGACGCTGGTCTGCACTAACTATACTAAACCTAGCCAATCTGATTCACGACCCATTTATCCATTACAATTTACTCATTCGCCACAAGAAGTTTTCCTTCATCATTCAATCCACCATACACCACAATACCACATACTTACAAGGACCCTACAAGCACAACTATGACAAAATCTTGACATAACAAATACCCTTTAACGCGAAATGAATGCAATTGTAATGGTCGGAAATTAAACTTTGTCTCTCGATTCCATTTGCTACGTAAATAGCATTTACGTCACCTCTACATTATTATTCTTCTCTCATCTGCTGTTTTCTTTCACGATGTGGGCGATCATAGCTCTCCACGTCTTCCTGCATATTATAGCTGTTAATATCTTTTGTCTTGTTATTTCTCCCAAACCCTACTCTAATATCCATTTGCTTAAGTCCTACACGAATGTCATTTCTCTATTTTTCTCTGTCTCTCTTTCCCTCAATCCGCCCTTTTAGTATCAAATTCTGCAAGCCTTCCTTCCCCGTTACATTTTCAGCTGTCTCTTCCTGGTGTTAAATAGAAATATTCCTTTTTGTTTCCAATTATAGAAACACATTGCTGGGACTTAAATTCTTTCCTTCTTTGAAGAGATTCACCAGCATTCGTTGCTATATAGAACAACAGTATAGTACTCTTTTCTTTGTTTCCAAAAAATTTTTCTTGTCTCTCTATACTCGACTCAACTTTTGGAATGCGTGATTGGCCATGCCAATACGCTTTCGAATCTCAATTACGCACTTTTGTCCTCTGATAGATCACGTCGCAGGTATTTGAATTATTTTACCTGCTTAATTTTAGTATCCCCCCACCTGTAAATCTCATTTTAGGCTCCTCTTTTTACTGATGACCATAAAAAGACAAAAGCGAAAATAAAGTAACAACAAATCAATTTTTGTTTTAATCGAGCTGTTTAGTTTCTTTTATGTTTTTTCCAGTGTTAGCAAATTAGACTGTCATCCTCTGTCTCTTCTACAAATACTTTCACGGTTTCTGATCCGATGAACTTAGCTCACTGGTGCCCCATATGTATGAATTTACTTGAGCTACTAGACTAGCAACTAGGTCCCACCCTTTTACAGTGAAACGAATAAAATGTAACCGCAACTTCCCCTCTATTAGCTTCTTTTCTCGCACTTCCCGTCCGTGGAATCTCCTCCCGTATACTTGTTTCCCCAACAGCTTCAATCTCCAAATATTTAAATGTAAGGTCAATAGTCATCTCCTGTCTCACTGACTCGCATCATTTCACTCGTGCTCTTTTCTCCATCCACTCCACTCTCATCACACTATTATTCCTATCTTTCTCTTACCCACTTCCTTACTACCCCTATAACCTGTCCCTCTTTCTCATCACTTCCTCTTATGTACCCACCTACGCACCAGTGGCAGTGAGACTGCTTTGCTTGGAGTGAAATGAATAAAAAAAAAGAATTTAACTGGACTTGAGACTATCTGCAAGTTAACTGCTTTATTAAGAGTTTTTTAAATAAATATGAATAATTATAAATTTTAAAATAAAATAAACTCCTCCCCTAATTAAGAGAGTATGTATGGAGTAGGGATTTTGTCATTTATCACGATTTACTCATTAATTCTTATTTATCTTATTGTTCAGAATCGGACAGGTTTATTAGTACACTAGCAGTATAGCCCGGCGTTGCTCAGGTGTAATGAAAGCTTTAAAACTAATCCATGGTCCTGGAGCTTAGACTTTTTTGGACGTTGGCACGAAAGACTAAAAAGTAATAGTTGTTTTCAGTTAAAGCGAAACCATAGACTGAAAGAAAAATGAATGGATGTAAATCAAGTTTTGGTTTCCTGGTATCGATATCAAATTTTCTGCACTATTGTAAGAACTGTAACCTTGAAAATTCTGCATATCGTTTCTTATGTCTTTGTCCATGAGTGTATCAAATTTGATTAAAATCGGATCACTCCTTCTATAACCCGATTTTTTCGATTATCGATTTTCGATATTTATCGGGGGTACCTCGACACAAAACCTAACTAAGAACACTCGCAGGCGCTTATAGTATAACTGTGTAAATTTTCAAGAAAATTGGTTCAGCCCTTTCGGAGTCTATAGGTAATGGACACACACACACACAGACACACACACACACACACACAGACAAAGTTCCATTTATAAATGAGTTTAGATTTGTTATGCGAGTCATTCTGAATGTGTTCATTTTCTTGTTGGTTCGCTATTTCTATTTTTAGATTAAATTGCATCACGCTTTCCTGATATTCTCCAGGTTTGACTAATGGTGATCCTTCTAAACATGAAATTACAAGGAAATCATTTATTCGAATTTGTGTTTCTCTCACGAATGAAACTCAATGTCTAAATCACATGAATACTTAAAAGTCAAAAAAGACACCAGCAAAGAATAACCAAAATAATATATAAACAATTTAAAATAATGTCATGAAAGTGGGAAATTATGTATATTGCGTTATATTTTTGAATAAACAAAATTATTTCTATGAAGATTTCTGCTTTATTGACATCATCAAGCAGCAGGAGTTATTGAAAAACTCGCTGCTCGCTTTCTTCTTCTTTTCCTCCCGCAAGTGTGTCATAATCGCTGCTATGTCTAACAATTAAAAAATTCGAAATCATTCAAATTGTCATTCACTAGGCTCTGTCAATTTATCTTTTTTAATCATATCGCCCAAAGCAAGGCAGTTTACTGCCACTGGTGTGCAGGGGGTTACATAGGAGGAAAGTTATGGGAAAGAGTAACAGGTTACAGAGGGTTTCAAGAAATGGGTAAGAGAAGGATGAGAATACTGATAAGAGTGGAGTGGACGGAGAAAGGAGCATGATAGAGAGGATGCAGGTTATTGAGATAGGAGATGACTATTGACTTTACATTTAAATTCTTGAAGATTGTAGCTGTTAGGGAAGCAAGGAAACGGAAGGGAATTCCACAGGCAGGAAAAGAAGCTGTTGGAGTAGAATTTGCGTTTTACATTTTATTGGTTTCACAGTAAAAGGGTGGGACCTAGTTGCTAATCTTGTGGCTCGAGTAAATTCATATATAGGGGGCACCAGTGAGCTAAGTTCATCGTGAAAGTTTTTGCAGAAGAGACTTAGGGATGCACTTTTGCGCCGATGAGAAAGTGACTGGTTCTATTTCTTTTACACCTGAATATGGCAGGAGAGCACAATGACCGAAAAGTTGTGATAAAAATAGGATATATGAAGATAATAGTCTGATTTTTTTAATCATTTCACAATTAGTAAGTTGGGACCGCCACTAGTATGCAAGGATTTACAGGGAGTATAAAACCAGGATACAGGGAGTGTGGGAAAAAGGGTTAAAGATGGATTGTATTTAAGGGGATAAAAGATGACGATTGACGTTACATATAAACTTTTGGAAATTGTAGGCAATTCCATAGTCGGGAAGTGCAAGAAAAGAAACTGTTAGAGTAGAACAGGTGGTTACGTTTAAATAATTCAACTGTAAAAAAGTGGGGCTACGTGTATTTATGCTAGTTACTAGATTCGCATCTAGGTTCGCATTCAGTTATGAATCCGTCGCTTCTCTCTCCAGCAATGGGTTAAATAGTACAAGAGATTGAATTTCATAGCCTTAGTTGGCAACCAATCTACAGTAGAAATAATACAGAAAGATCTCGTGCCCAGTCAGTCATGCCTCCTTCGAGACATGATCACCCAAGTATGTATCACTTATGTCACTTATCTGATTGACATGTTTCTTACCAATATATCATAACAGTACTTCACAATTGCATATACATGCGAATCTAGTAGCTAGCATAAATACACATAGTCGGGGCACCAGGAAAAAACTCATCAGAGCAGTTAATATAGTGTAAAAATGGAAATTTTCATTTTTAACTAAAAACGAATGCATATATATATATGTGTGTGTGTGTGTGTGTGTGTGTGTGTGTGTGTGTGATTCCTTATTATGACTAGAAATGTATTATTTAAACAATGTGTTACTTTTTACCATTTTATCATTACTTTTAAAAGTTTGAAAATGTAAAGGTTTACTTTATAGCCTCCAAGAACTGCTACCACCCAAAATTAGAGAAACCAGTGTATATATAAAAAATGAAATATATGTCAGAATAAGAGAAAACAACCCAAATAATATTTTATAAGCACAGGGTACGACAGAAATACTACCCACATATATCTACCCGAATTACCCTCTACGTAATGATAAGTTAATAAGTGTTATTTAGGAGGGATATACGTGAGAAGTATTTAACTCGGTATAAAAGAATTGCTCAGAAATACGGACAATTTTACAATGGATGCAGTTTAATGTTCTTTTTTTATTGTCTAAGTAGATAGATAGATAGATAGATAGATAGATAGATAGATAGATAGATAGATAATGACTGAGCTAGCTAGCTAGCTAGCTAGCTAAATAGATAGATAGATAGATAGATAGATAGATAGATAGATAGATAGATAATGATTGAGCTAGATAGATAGATAGATAAATAGATAGATAGATAGATAGATAGATAGATAGATAATGGATATAGATAGATAGATAGATAGATAGATAGATAGATAGATAGATAATGATTGAGATAGATAGATAGATAGATAGATAGATAGATAGATAGATAGATAGATAGATAGATAGATAGATAGATAGATAAAAGAATTGCTCAGAACATGGACAATTTTACAATGGATGCAGCTAATGTTCTTTTTTTATTGTCTAAGTAGATAGATAGATAGATAGATAGATAGATAGATAGATAGATAGATAGATAGATAGATAGATAATGATTGAGCTAGATAGATAGATAGATAGATAGATAGATAGATAGATAGATAGATAGATAGATAGATAGATAGATAGATAATGATTGAGATAGATAGATAGATAGATAGATAGATAGATAGATAGATAATGACTGAGATAGATAGATAGATAGATAGATAGATAGATAGATAGATAGATAGATAGATAGATAGATAGATAATGATTGAGATAGATAGATAGATAGATAGATAGATAGATAGATAGATAGATAGATAGATAGATAGATAGATAATGATTGAGATAGATAGATAGATAGATAGATAGATAGATAGATAGATAGATTAGATAGATAGATAGATAGATAGATAGATAGATAGATAGATAGATAGATAGATAATGATTGAGATAGATAGATAGATAGATAAAGAATTGCTCAGAACATGGACAATTTTACAATGGATGCAGCTTAATGTTCTTTTTTTATTGTCTAAGTAGATAGATAGATAGATAGATAGATAGATAGATAGATAGATAGATAGATAGATAGATAGATAATGACTGAGCTAGCTAGATAGCTAGCTAGCTAAATAGATAGATAGATAGATAGATAGATAGATAATGATTGAGCTAGATAGATAGATAGATAGATAGATAGATAGATAGATAGATAGATAGATAGATAATGATTGATAGATAGATAGATAGATAGATAGATAGATAGATAGATAGATAGATAGATAATTATTGAGATAGATAGATAGATAGATAGATAGATAATGACTGAGATAGATAGATAGATAGATAGATAGATAGATAGATAGATAGATGGATAGATAGATAGATAGATAATGATTGAGATAGATAGATAGATAGATAGATAGATAGATAGATAGATAGATAGATAGATAATGAATGAGATAGATAGATAGATAGATAGATAGATAGATAGATAGATAGATAGATAGATAGATAGGAGAGAACAGCAAACGGAGAGGATAACCCCGAAACATTTTATCCAATTAATATAAATTATTACTTAGATAAAAACAGAGAGCTTAATGGATATTATCCAGAGCTTTACAAAATATTGAGAGGAAAACTCAACACATAGTTAAATGTGATCTCCTGTCTCAAGATTTATTTCGACAATGTAATTTTACATGGTCTCATTCAGAACATTGAAAATAAATAAATTCACTCGGAATATTAAAAACAACGTTTTTAAAAGAGGAAGTAAAGCTTGTTTTATTTACACCAGAAATAAAGTAAGAATAGATACATCATGTCAGACAGATAACATAATACAGACAAAGAATACATAAATCACACATACACAAAATAAACCTTATTAGAAAATATATACATACACAAAAAAGGAACAGACGGACGCAAAAAAACATACAGACGGATTGTATTCACTAAATTACACAATTATATAAAAATGTATAGAATATATACCCATGCATAATAGAGGAGAAAGATAGGAATATACGTTTAAATCCACAAACATCAGTCAGTTAAGTACCATACGTGATACACGCTTGGGCGATCATATCTCGAAAGAGACATGACTGATTGGGCAGAAGATTATCCCGAAGTAAGTTGGCATTGCTTTCTGCGGTAGATTGGTTACCGACCAAGGCTATAGAACCCAGTCTGTCCTGCTATTTAGCCCATAACTGGAAGGAAGAGACGGATTAGTACCTTTCCCAAGGGTATTTGCGCGTAAGTGAATACAATGGATTCAACTGGAATTCGAACTCAGCTCAGGTGGCCTCGTCGTAGTCGTGGGCGTTGTCACCTTGTTTCGGCGGCGCCAGCAGTCTCGGTGGCACCAGCGGTCTCGGCGGCACCAGCGGTCTCGGCGGCGCCAGCGGAAATAGCAACGGCAAACCGCAAGACGGCAGATGACGTGCAGCAGCAGCAGGGAACCACTGAATCCGGTAACGGCGCGCCAGGGCTAGAAAATTAAGCACTCACAGAACATATTAAGGAAAAAAGAAAATAACGCATAAACTACGTAATAAGTTTGAGAAAACATGATGACAGAATAGAGCGTAGGAGATATGGTAAAAAGAAAAATATGTATTATTTTTTGATTAAATGCAAGAAAAATAGAGGAAAATAGTCCATAATCTACCTAATGAGTTTGACAAAAATGTTGACAGAATATAGCGTAGGCAAGATGGCAAAAAGACAATATGTATTATTTTTCAGATTAAATGTAAGAGAGCTAGAGGAAAATAGTACATAATCTATCTAATGAGTTTGAGAAAACTCTTGACAGAATAGAGTTTAGAAGAGATGGCAAAAAGACAAAATGTATTATTTTAAGCTTAAATGCAATTATCCTGTGGCATTGGAAAATTTACACAATTTTGTTGGAAGATTCCTATTTCCTATGAACATTTTATAGTGAAGGTGTGTTAGAATTGATATTGTTCTATAAAATTCAGGACTGAAGTTTATTTGAATATTTATCATTAAACCAATTCTTTATCATTTGAAAGATTCATGTAATTTCATAATCTCTGTTTAAAATTTATAGTAATGTTTGACGCAAATGCTGGGAGCTTATTGATCCAAACGTAAATATTTTCTTAATAAAATAAATGGAGGGGTTGTGGAGTAATGGGCAGCAGTTCCAACTGCGGAATCAGAGAGCAAAGTTCGAATTCAAATCGTGTTCATTACATTCCACTTACATCGGATGGGTATGAATACATCGCCCTCAAGTAAAAACAGCGTATAACCATTGGGATCAATCTCTTCTGGAAGAACTAAGTTGAATTCAAAACACCAAACTATGGGTTAAAATAGCCTCAATCTGCTATTGGCCAAACGTGGTACAGTAACCACCCGAAATAAACGAGATACCTGGTAGGGGTTCCTTTAAAAAAAGTGAAAAGGCCCTAAATCTGGGAGCTTTTATGCTCGGTACCTTTTTTTATCTCTGAATGAATGATTTTACAATTACATTTATTGATAGATTGTTCACCTGGAGATGTGCTTAACATATTGAACATTACATATACTTTATGGACATTTTGTTCATTAGCCTTCATCATAATATAATCCCTATCAGGCATTCAAAAATCATTTTCCTGTATTTCTTACGCCTACATATTATATTTTCAGTACCTGATACTTGAACAAGTTCCTCAGACTTTACGAACGCTGTACAACTGTCTAACTGATAATAAAATATGGGTATCGTATACATCGATGAAATTGATTATATAATCCCCCACATGCCTTTATCAGTGTTCTTAACTCGTTTATAATCTTGCTAGGAATTCAGATGCGTAAAAGTAGCTGTATTTTTTTTTCAAATACAGAGATGTATTCATCCGTGTGCCAATCCAGGAGGCGCTTTCATACGCATATTATCCTAAAATAATGTTTAAGTCAAAAAGAGAATCTCGGTGCATAAGATGCTATTATATTTGATTGCATCTTGGGCATACTATTTCTAAAAATATCTTAATAATTTTATACAAATATAGATTTATGTTCCTATGTTATTCAATATATTGTTCTTACGAATAATTCACTTGGTAGGGCTTTCGACTTTCGTGATCATTGAACTCAAGTTCAATCCTCCAATATCTGAACTATTCAGGTTATAAATAATGTGGTTTGCATCTGTGCCAAAGGCAGGGAAATATTTGACTTTTGATGTATCAGTAGCTCTATAACGCTGTTGGCATTACTATAAAAGACAAAAAAGTTATGAGTTTTGGATTAATTCCTTCTGACAATAATATTCTTTAGAACATGTTGATGGAGGTTTAATCTCAAAAGGATGTTTCGAACAAAAAAGCGTAGGCAGAATGCATCATCCATTCAGAAGGTTTATAAAAAGTGACAAATGACATTCGGATTCATTTTATCATTGTTCTTTCTTAAGTTCAGCAATATGATAATCTTGTTTACAATCAGACAATGAAGATCATTTAAAATTTGAATAACTAATTCTACATGGCGATATCTAGTTATTTCTTCATAACAATTTAATGCAGCAAATTAAGGAATATATTAACACAAAAGAGAAACGAATTGAAAAAAAGGTGGTCCGCTTGGAATTGTGTAAAGCAGCATAAAGAAAAATCAAGAAGAAATAGTAAACAACCTCGCGATCTGAAGTATGGGAGCAACGAATCATACAATCCAATCCATAGATTTGGATCTGGTCATCGTTAAAAAGGAAAGAAATATCTAGCAGTTAGCGGAAATGATTGTTCCATCAAATCACAAAGCAAAACTAAACGAGAATGAAAAGCTGGATAATATCTGGACAATGCGAGTTACCACAACAATTTAGAAAATATGAAGGTAACAGCTGTAGCGCTAATATAAATAGAAAATTTTCAAAATGTTTAGAAGAAATTAAAAAAATTGAAAATCTATAGCAGAACTGAAAGAATTTCAACAGCATTCAGTCAGCTTAGGCCATCATGTGGCATTCGATCCATGACTGTCAAAGTAGAAGATTTTCCCGCTGTTAGTTGGCATTTTTTCTGCGATAGACTGGTAGCCAATCAAGGCTATATAACTCAATCTGTCCTTTTATTCAACCCTCAGCTAGAAGAAGATAAATATATATATATATATATATATATATATATATATATATATATATATATACTGATACTTTTTTTGTATCTGGTTTTATTAATAAATTATGACCTCCTTTTTAAAAAGTAATACAAGTGGGGGGCAATAACAACGTGTATATATATATATATATATATATATATATATATATATATATACGCAGACAGATCTGTTTCGCCGTATCACAGCTCATCAGTACGGTTAGACTCCGATTGCTTTTTTACCCAGGATTGAAACCCGACCGAAATGGCGTCAGTCTATATATATATATATATATATATATATATATATATATATATATATATATATATATATATATGGATGTATCAGAATGCAGTGTGGGTATAGAAAAATCTAAAGCAGTATCCTGTACATACAGTGGTATGATAACTCTCTAAGTGAGCTCTAGACATATATGCATATAAATACATATAGAGCAAACATAAGAAAATTAAGGCAGACACGTTATTTCATGGTGAATCAGAAGTATAGGCCTATTTCAGGCGAGCCATCATCAGCTTCCATCTTTATTTTACAAAGGATTTTACACAAATTATGTAAAATCCTTTGTAAAATAACGACGGAAGCTGATGATGGCTCGCCTGAAATAGGCCTATGCTTCCGATTCACCATGAAATAACGTGTCTACCTTAATTTTTCCTATATATATATATATATATATATATCGTCATCTGCATACAAGCCTGCTTTGCTGTTTAGCGCGTCAGTTTGGCTAGACAACCAATTGCTTCAAGCTGTGATTGAAATTCGATTAATAAACAAAATATCGCACATATAGGTGTTAATAAAACAGGGCTCGTTGTAGAATAACATTTTGTATATGCCTGATTGTTCTGAAAATATACTGTAATTAAGCTTTTGATTCAATTTTTCTTGTATTCGTATAAGTTTCTTCCTTTCTGGACATTATTTATTATGTAAAACTGTTCAAATGTTCTAAATATCAGAGCGCTTTCCCTTATTCAATTATCAATTATCTAGGATGGTTTTCTTATTTTATTTTTTTACTGAAAGTGAGGATTTTTTAATTAACAGCTTATGTAAAAGAAAGCTTAAAATAAAGGAAGCATTAATAGCAAAAAGAAAAAACCAATATTCAAAAGATCGACTATGAAGTAAAGACAAAACATCCCTATCATTATTCTATCGAATTATTCTGTGGGTGAAAATAAACCCAAGACTATTTCGAAACATGACCGTTACTACCCAACTAAATAATCGTTAGAACAATACAATAGATTTATTCATAAAACACCATTGGGCAACATATATAAGTAGTCAAGACAAAACACAATGCATATGGCCTGACGATTGCGTTTACGCATAAAACAGACTGTCATCGCTGCGTGTTAACATCGGTGTCCACTTTTATATAGTTTTTGCATATGCTTATCCATGATATTTTACATATCAAACCTTGAATAAAGCATAACGTAAAACTATATTTTTATTATATATATATATATATATATATGAAGAAAATAGAAGAACGGAAAAGAAATATGATATTGGTAAGAAGAATAAATAAAGAAAATTTTAATAAATAAATAAATAAATAAAACAAAAAATAATACATAATCCCTATGAATGTGGATTTAACTCTTTTAGGGAATCATGAAATATAGATAGCTGTGAGGTAGATTATAGTTTAATTTAAGCCTCACAATACATCAGTAAAGCTTATGATATGGGTGAAGTACTTAATTGACAATTGAAAAATTATATATATCGAATAAAAAGTGTGAGAAGCCGTGAACGTTTTCTTTAAAGTGTATATTTATTGTTTTTGTAATTATACATGTTATTATACATTAAGTGTCCATAATGGTATTTGTAACGCTACACGTGTTTCCAGTCTAAAATTGACTCACTTCAGACGAATAAATTTGTGGCTTTTCGTAGGAGTTCCTTTTATTTCTGGTCGCGAGCTTGTTGTTTTATAAATAAGTAGAAAAAATAAATAAAATCAGTAAAACAAAATAAAATAAATCAAATGTTGGCATGTTGAATGGCCAGTCTTTCAACATCAGCATGTGTCTAAGTGGATAAACAGATAAATAAATAAACAGATGAATGAATCAAGTGCTTATCCCAATTTGAAGTGGTTTTAGTCTGGGGCGACCTTTTTAGTGTGTTAAAATTATCTTCTAGTCGCCTTAGCTTATCTTATAATCGGTCATTTAGTCTGGTTCTTTGTTATTGTTTAGGGTTATCTTTTGAGTTTGGTGTGTGTGTATGTATGCGGGTTGTGTATGTGTGTGTATGTATGCGTGTTTCTGTATGTTTTTCGATGTGTGTGTGTTTTTCATGTTCTATTGATCGAAGGCTTTTATTTTTTTATAAATCTTTCTTCCTGCATTATTAATATTTTATAATCTGTGTTTTGATATAATGGTATAATACTAAATTTGCCATCAGTACATTCATGCAAATGTTGGGAAACATATAATTTCCTGTTACGTAATAATTTTATATTGCTTTTATGAAGAGAAATTCTATTGTTCAAACATTGAGTCGCTCCTACGTATATCTTTGCGCATGTGTCGCATTTTAGAGCGTAAACTACATTTTTCGAGTTGCAGTTCAGATCCGATTTTATTTCAAATGTAGTTGCGTTTTCGAACTGGAAGTGTTTTCCTTCTATTATTATGTTGAATATTCCATATCTTTTTTGTTGCATTTTGTGACACCCTGTGTTGTATGTTGTTCTTCGAATTTTCTGAGGTTAGGATGTCTTTTAAATTTTGGGGCTGGTGTTTGCTGTTAATTACTTTGGTTGTCTTTAAGATTTCTTTTATTTTTTCATTATTATTGAGTAATTCCATGAGGGCTTAGATCTTTGTGAATAATTCTGGATTGTTTTGTTGTGAGTGGAAACGTATGCTAGAATGTTTTCTTCATTTTAGTGTTTTTCTTGTTGTTTTTTTAATTCCGGGCGGGAGATTCTAATGGTATTTTTCCTGCTAGCTGAAAACCCTTGTCTATTAGTGATGTGGGGTATCCTCTCATTTGTAATGTTTTTCGTAATTTTTCTAGGCGTATTTTACGGAGGATTTCGTCAGTTACTATCGTGAAAATTCGTCGTGCTGGGGAATAGAGGATGGATTTTAAACAACTTTTTGGATGGTGACTCTTGAAGTGGAGGCATTGTTGGGTATCTGTGGGTTTGTGGTAAATGTCTGTGATGATGTGGTTGTTTTCGTTTTTTATGAGTATGTCTAGAAATGGTAATTCTTTATAACTATATTCTAGTGTGAATTTGATTTGGGGGTGCAGGTGTTGTAGTATGTTGTGTAATTTGTTTATGTCCCCTCATGTTGGTTTTCAATATATATATATATATATATATATATATATATATATAACCACCGTTTTATATATATAAAATGGTTTCAAGACGAATTCATTTGTTTTCAAGACGATTTCATTTATTGCTAGTCTTGACAGAATTATTTCTGTTAATATTGGTATTATTACTATAATTAATATTACTATATATATATATATATATATATATATATATATATATATATATATATATATATATATATATTGATATGTCCCGGAAAGGGATGTATATATCATTCGATGTAGTTAAGCGGATGTTTAGGCAAATGCAACCGCGTAGGACAATCTAGTACGTAGACGTAAGGGACGGTACTCGTCGTACGCAGTATCCTGAGACGTAGGGGTAGTCAATAGACGTAGAACAATAATCTTAGACCAGTAGACCTCTAGCGGTAGATCTATGGACGTAGACCTCTAGTCTTAGTAGTAAACCTCTCTTTCGTCTGTATTTATATGTATGCATATTCATTACATCATATACATACATGTACATATATATAGAAATATAAATAAATATATAAAAAATAAAATAAAGGTAAAATTAAAATTAAATCATAAAAGTAAAAAATAAAGCACAATAATAAAATAAAAATATAAAAATCACAAATATAAAAATATAATAAAACAGATATAAACATAAAAATATATATAAAAATAAATTTAATATAGAAGAAAATATAAAGAAGAAAATTTTAAATTATATAATAAAATAAAAGACAAACATAAAAATATAATATCTTATTCAAAAAATATATATGCACGTAAGTATATCCTTACATACACACACTTATCCACATACAATACAATACACGTATATATATACACACATAAACATAAACACGTACATGTTGATGTACACACACACACATATATATATATATATATATATATATATGTGTGTGCATATATGTGTGTTTATGTATATATGGGTGAGTGCTTGTATTTATATGTCTCTTTTATATATATATATATATATATATATAACAGAGACATGTGTTTATGTATATATGGGTGAGTGCTTGTATTTATATGTCTCTTTTATATATATATATATATATATATATATATATATAACAGAGACATATAAATACAAGCACTCACCCATATATACATAAACACACATATATGCACACACATATATATATTACATACATCCAAACACACACATGTATACACACATATAAATTCTCCCACTCACCTACTTATTCATATACATATATAGAAATAAACAAACTTAAGAGACTATTGCTGATAAGAGAGAATATATATATATATATATATATATATATATATATATTCTTCACTACTCGACGACAGAATTATTGCAATAAAAGAAATTAATAAGGCACTGTTTAAGAGCAAACACGCGTCAAGAGCTTTCGTACTTGGTAATACAGAGAGTGAACTGAACCGACACTGTCTTGCTATTGCCTCTCATTTTGCATGAGCGTGACAGGATGGAAATATCATTCAGTAATGAATTAGAACACTCTTAGCTACTGGCGTATGTTTACATGGTATACTACACACTAAAGTCTGCCTCCTTCTACCGAGCTCCATAGCTCAGAGGTAGAATCGCCGGCTGATATCAAATCGGTCGGCTAAATGCAATCGGACGACTAACCGGACTGATGAGCTGTGATACAGCGAAACAGATCTGTCTGCGGATGAATATATATATATATATATATATATATATATATATATCCAACGGTCTTTTTTATGATAGGAAGTGTTGTCATAATAGTATTTCCCAACGGAATCTATACTTAAAATAGCCTACTAGTCAAATGTAAATATTAAAATTCTATTAGTTTGCATCTATAGGAACAGGTAATATTTCTGCCTAATATTAATCTGCATAAACTATAACTTTCGAACCTTTAAATCTTGTCGCAAATATAATCCTACTTTCATTTATTAAAACACTGTTAAAGAGCCTAATCATAATTTTCTCAGAAACTATCACTTTCTCTTGAACATTTAACAATCTAAGCTGAGTATAATTTTGCTAATTACGAAGCTAAGAATTTCGTCAAAATCAATTATTTCAAACAATTATGCCAAACTCAAGATAATTAAACACAATTGAGTTAACGTTGTGAACGATCTAAAATTAATTTGGATTTATTGTAACCAGCAAGCCATATTATATTCAACAGAAATCTCTGACTATATAACTCATCGGAATGGGTTGCTTAATCCATACAATGACTATATATAAATAACAATGCATAAAATAGTATGAAAAAAAACTTACGTAAAAACAAGATATTGATAATTATATAGATAGCTTAAGAGCTATGTTTATAAACTAAAATAAATAATAATTTCTAATAATAATAATAAATAATAAATAAAAACAAATTTAATGATTGTTTATGTAGAGCAAATAGCCATGGTAGAATGTAATTAGCAGAAATGCCCAAAATTTGCGATAAACAATAACAAAAGAAAGAAAATAACAGACTTAAAATAATACTAATCAAACAATATATGCAAGACAAAAGTAAGCAAAGCAACAGTAATAAGGTAAAAAAAATTACAAATAATGATATTAACACACGAAAGGGGTGCAGATAAATAATCACAGTGTTCTGACTTCAAGACAAGAAAGAAAAGAAATATGACGGATGAGACCGATAAGTGTCCTATGTTTTTGGCAAGGAAGAAATCCCAGCATGCATTTGCATGTTTTGCCTAGAAATTTGTTGAAGCAGTTGTTTTTGCAGTTATACAAAAAAGATTAGAACAAACAATCTATGAGGAAAAAAAAAGAAACTGTTTCGTCTAAACTATCAGTCAGTTAAGTGCCATACATGATACAAACTTGGGCGATCATGTCTCGAAAGAGACATGACTGACTGGGCAGAAGATTATCCCGCAGAATTGCCATTACTTTCTGCAGTAGACTGGTTGCCAACCAAGGCTATAGTACCCAGTCTGTCTTGTTATTTAACACATAACTAAAAGTAGGAGACGGATTAATATCTTTTCCAAGTGTATTAGCGCGTAAGTGAATGCAAGGAATTAAAATAGAATTCGAACTCAGCTCTCCGATTTCTCGTTTCAAACCGCAAAGCATATCCGTGTAAACTATCAGTTAAATGCAATAAGTGATACACGCTTTGGACGAACATATCTCGAAAGAGACATGACTAACTTTGCAAACTATTGCGGGATAATCTTTTGATTATCCCGCAATAGTTTGCCATTGCTGTGGTAAACTGATTGCCGGCCAAGCCTATAGAAACCAATCTGTCATTATTTAATCCATAACTGGAGGGAATAGACGAATTAATAACTTTCGCAAGGGTATTTCTGCGTAAGTGAATGCAAGGAATTCAACTGGAATTCGAAATCAGTTCCCCGATTTCTCGTTCTGAGCCGATATCCACTGCACCACAACGCACATTCCGTGTAAACTATATGGCAGGGGAAAAACAGGATGAGTAAGAATAACTATAAGACCAAATTTCGCTGGCTGAAGGTCATATCACTCAATCTGGATTGGCAGCACTTAAGTGCCAGGTAAGACAGAGATGCCTATGAGAATTTTTAATTCCGTAGAAAGTCTTGCAATATTAAAGAATATCAATAGCATACGGAGAAAAATTCTCTATAGAAAAAATAAGTAAATTTCCGGTGATTTGGAGAACAAAGTTTTCTCTAAAGGTCATTTGGCTAACAGCATTTTAATCTCCGGGTGGGTCATGAATGGCAAAATATTAGAATTCTTGATTTAAGTAAAAAGCTGGAAGGATGTAAAAACATCCGTATCTCTCAGAGGAGGGTAAGGACTGAGAAATGATGCATCAGTGGACAGTGTAAAATGTTTGAGACGTATCGCACGGAAATCATTCATTGCCTTTGTCTAAAGCCTCCTTATATATATATATATATATATATATATATATATATATATATATATATATATATATATAATAAAATTGACTCTGTACGTATTCAAATCTTAAAATGTTACACAAGTAATTTTTAAGAACCAAGAATAACCGGCAGAATCTAACTCCGTTATCGCCCTCGGCTATAAAGCTTTGGACAACGAGGGGAAAAAAAGAAAACTGCGGAGCACCGACAATACATACAGCACTTCACAGCAAAGAAAAAAAAACCCTCAAACGGAATAAACCACAAAGTAAGAAAAGTGCTCGATACTAAACTAACCAAAAAGGATTAACTAAGAGGCAGTTACGCAGAGCAAACACACGAGAAAAAATCGCAAGATCGCCAAGACCTACCGCGGTTTCGCACAACGGCTCGTCAGGGCAAAGGCAGACCAAGGACTAATCAAATAAATAGACATCTATTAAAGACTAACCCAATTGGGGAAGGGGGTGTTCGAAGGAAAAAAAAAAAATAAATAAATAAATAAATAAAAATTTTGGGGGGAGGGGGTTCACATTAAGGTCCGATACACTAAGCAAGAAATTTAGTTTTGTGGATTCTACACTTATTTAGTATTTCTGTTTTAGCGTTAATAAGTTTGTTGGCAGGTTCAAATTTAGCTATTGCTAGCTTCTCCTCGTCACATACCCTACAAAATTTATTGTTTGTGTATATATATATATATATATATATATATATATATATATATATACGGAGGCTTCCACCGAAAACCCATAGCCCAGAGGTTTCAATACTAGGTTAAAAAGCAATCGGAGTCGAACCGTACTGATGAGCTGTGATACAGCGAAACAGATCTATCTGCGGATGACTATATATATATATATATATATATATATATTGTTGAGTTGTGATGATGCTTAGTGCCGAGATTGTTGTTTTCCGGTGGTTTACTGATAAAAATATATTTTGACAAGTTTACACACACACACTGACTCACACACACCGACACACACATCTCTCTATATATACGTATACTAGCAGTATAGCCCGGTGTTGCTCGGGTGTAATGAAAGCTTTAAAACTAATCCATGGTCCTGGAGCTCAGACTCAGCCTAAAGAATATTTGTGTGAAGTTTGGTGAGAATCGGATGAAAATTGTGGATTTGTATAAAGGACATACAGACAGATAAACACACACACAAACATCTTGCCTTATATATATATATATATATATATATATATATATATTATAAATTATGTTTTAGAACATGTACATAACATCTCGGACATATATGGAAAAAATTATGTACATGTTCTAAAACATAATTTATAATAAATATTCACAGTTCTATCCATCATATATCGAGCACTGTTTTAAATTAATGTTTTGGACGGTAAAAAAAAACTCTTTCTTCGTTCTGTACTCACTCGTATATATATATATATATATATATATATATATATATATATATATATATATTATCGATTTTCTGCACTATTGTAAGAACTGCAATCTTGAAACTTTTGAATATCGTTTCTTATGTCTTTGTCTATGAGTGTATCAAATTCGATTAAAATCGGACCACTTCTATAACCCGATTTTTTCGATTATCAATTTTCGATATTTATCGAAGGTACCTCGACACAAAACCTAGTTAAGAATGCTCGCTGACGTTTATAGTACAACTGTGAAAATTTTCAAGAAAATCGGTTCAGCTGTTTCGGAGTCTATAGGTAACGGACACAGACACACAGACACACACACACACACACACACACACAGAGACAAAGTTTCATTTATAAATAAGTTTACATATATATATATATATATATATAGAGAGAGAGAGAGAGAGAGAGGGAGGAGAGAGAAAGAGAAAGAGAGAGATGTCTTATTTGGGATTCAGACGATAGGAATAATTAATACTGCTGCAATTTTATGACTTCCTGTTTTGTAGAGCGAACAATAGAACGTAAATAATTGGGTGATAAATATGTAGAGAAATACAAACGAACACATTACATTTAGCGAATTAAAAGATCAAATTAAAATGCCTGTTTACCTTTAACTTTTTGACTGGAAATTAGGGAGGTGATTTCAGATGTCTTCTTTTCTTGTCTTGTTGCTGCACAGAGATTATTTCCTGGGGTGTTAAGTGTGCAAGATCTTCAAGATTAGTGCAAACCCCTAATTTGTATTTGCCCGCATTGGCAGTTGGCATAAACATCCGTTGGCCTCTCCTCATTTCTGAAAGGTGGCTCTACCGAGATCAACAGCTGTACAGAAACTAAGCCGAATCAAAAGTTTCAGACATCACTAGAGCCGGAGTAGGATTATAGTTATTCAGCAAAACTACATTGTTAAGGTAGATGTGCGTTGTGATGCAGTGAATATCTGTTCCGTATGAGAAACCGGAGAGCCGAGTTCGAATTCCAGTTGAATTCATTGCATTCCCTTACGCCTGAATACCATCGGAAATGTATTAATTCACCTCTTCTCCCTCCAATTATAAGTTGAATAGCAAGAGAGATTGTGTTAAAGAGCTATGGGTGGCAACCAGTCTACCTCGCCCGGAGGATAAACGGGTTTGCGTTGGATCAACATCCCTACCTTTAAAAAATGTTACAGAGGCCTTGACGACCACTTCGTCGTTGGCGAGAGTTCGTCGATGGTTAATACTCTATTCGTTGCGATGGGTCTTTTTAACATTGCTAATGTGGCTCCATCTCAGCGATAGACGCTGACTGAGAACTCTATTTTTCAATAGTTTGATTGAATGTAGAAATCTGTCTCTTGATTTAAGTCTCTTTGTCACTGGTTCACAACAATGGAAAAGTTGACGAGGATCAGTTTCCTGCTTCAACTTGGGAGTGGACTGTCCTTCCAATGTAAAAGACAAGCGATGCCACTAAACAAGTAGAGGTCATCCACTTTGGTTAGCTTGAGACACACCCACTGATTGATTTGCTAGAGACCTTTAAGATAGGATCGATTTTCAAGAATAAAAGTAAAACTTCACTTTCTATCTCGTTATAAGCGAGTCACCCCTCGATTCGGTTATACAAGCCTCTGATCCAAATATTACAAAATGTGGGTAAAGATTGACACCCTCTCTTAATATCTGTATAAATGACTACAACGGTTAGAAGTCAAATGCTGAAATTTATAAATGCAGTGTCGCGATAAGAAACAATGAATATAAAATTTTAAATCATAACAGATTAATTAAACATAAAAGATATCTACTTCATATATAAATATTATAATTAGTAATAAAAAAATTATAATTAGTACTTCTTTTTATTTTTTTAAAGATTATTTTAATGAATATCCGTATAAGAGTTAGACTATCCGTTTATTTTATAATATTTCATCCAGCATATTCGAGAAAATGTATTTTTAAAAAGTGCTCTATGGCAATTAAGAACGCACGTTCTAATGTTGCCGATGAAGGCGCATTTTCTTTAATAAGTTTCTCGAATATACAGGCCGGTAGATGAAATATAATATTCTTTAAAAGAAATTGAGCGTTAGACAGATTAGATTCGATAGTGTTGGTCATATTATGTAAACGTGGACACTGAAGTTAACATCCAGCGGCGACAGTCTGTTTCCTCTTTAAATGCAATCGTCAGGATATAGGTCTTGTGTTTGGCCCCGAATACTTATATACGAGTATCCACTAAAAATATAGTTTAAAGTAATAAAAAATATGTCGGGTTAATTTTAAAATACATTTGTTTAGAAATTAGTATTTCTGAAGTTATTTTAACCTCATTAAAATAAACCTCTATGGCCCATGTTGACTTTGTCTTTTTATCTTAGAGTAACATATAAGTGTTAATATAAATTAAAACAATGTAATTTACTATATAGTTTAAAATTATATAATAATTGTATATTAGGACTTCTCATTACTATGCAAATTCCGTAATGCATTGTGCATGCCAAACTCCCAAGGATATGGCATATGAGTTCAAATTTAGTTGGTATCTGTTTTCTTATTTCATGATCATTGGCTGTGCAAACAAAAAGAAAGATATTTTAGTTGGATTTTCTAAATTGTCCTCAGTAGCTGTTTGCCACAAAACTAATTTACTAACGTTACGAGTTGAATGAGCCGATTGCAAACATAGGAGTTCTCACCACACCGCTACTGATTTCAACTAGTTTAACCAGTAATGCATTGAAATGTAGACATGATTGACTGAGTGTATCCATAAAAACATCGCGTTTTCTTCCTTTTTTTCTCTCTCTCCTTTTCCTTAAAGATATGAGGATATGTCACGGAAAATTGTTTTTTGACTGAACTTGAGATTTAGCATAAGCAATTTTGATTTGAATATCTATCTCTCTGATAAGCAATAGACGATATATTTTATACATGTAGATGCTAAAATCACGAACTTACCTGACAATGCGCATTTCTAACGGAAACTTTCTTAGTCTAATATGGAGCTACTGCCTAAAGCATGGATCACCCTGTCACCAGGATCTAATTTCCGTTTTATAATCGCCTTCTCGAAATCGAAGACAACGTAATCACCCAAGTAGTTTAAGAAATATTGGTTACTTACAAACAACAATGTGCGTTGTGGTGCACTAAATATCGGCTCGGAATTAAAACTTGGAGAGCCGAGTTCGAATTCCAGTTGAATTCGTTGCATTCACTTACACTCAAATACTCTTAAGAAAGGTGTTAATTCATCTCTTGTCCCTCCAGCTATAGGTTGAACAACAAAACAAATTATGTTCTATAGTCTTAGTTTGCAACTAGTCTAGCGCAGAAAGAAATCGCAACCTACTGCGGGAAATTCATCTGCCTAATCAGTCATGGATCGAAAAAGAGATGTATCACTTATGGCAGTTAATTGACTGACTGATTATAGAAACACAATTTAATTCAGCATCTCCTAAATGCTATAATAATGATAAGAAAATATGCACTTTTCTTTTTTTATGTATCCTTTTAAATTATTTCACTCCAAAAAGGCAATAAAGCCACTAAGATACAGGGATTGTTGAAGAATCTAAAAGAAAAAACATATATTAAGGAGCGAAAACAATAAAAAAGAGGCATTTAACCTGACAGTAGGCAACAATTGACATTGTATTTAAATTTCTAAAGACCAAACTTGACTGAAAAGTAAGATCCCTTAAGAGAGTTTCACAACCAAGAAGTGCGTAGAAAAGAAACTTTTAGCATAGAACTCACGGTTCAATTTCAACTGTAAAATCATGAGACTTTGCCGACAATCTAGTACTGTGCTTAAATTAATAGAGTTTAGGTAGCATTTAAGCAAGTTAATCTGATCAGTTACCATGAAAATATCTATAGAAAATGCACAGAGAAACTATATTATGGCACTGAGAAAGTGGCTGAAGTCGAGATGCCAGGATAGAATCATTGTCTTTGGAGATACTTCTTTGAATTTTATCAAGTATCTCTAAATATATAGCAAGGGTACTAGACCACATGTCGTAGCAATATTCAAAGAATGAACAAATGTCAGACTTACAAGTATGTAAAATAGTTTCGGATTGCGAAAAATTGTCTTGCACGACAAAGTGAACCAAATTTATCAAATAATAATTATCATTAGATGCCATCTTCCTCCAGGACACAGCCAATCATGGCGCTCTGCTAATTACTTTTTATGATCTATGAATTGCGAACCTTGTGAAGATGAAAAAAAAACAAATTAGAAGCGACTCGCCAAGCAAATTAAACATGCTTTGAGGAAAGATTGTATATCAATCCTATTCCTGGAAGTGAAAAGAAAACTGAGAAGGAAGACAGAAATCGAATAACGGAAGAATCTACAGATTTCATAAACGAGTAAGGAGGAGACAACAAAAAGGTGATGTTAAATAAAAAGTCAAACCTAAAACACGACGCAGAAACAACCACTCGCACAGAAGAAAAACATTAAAAATATGTGTTTAAGCAGTTCAAGAAAAGGAGAAAGTTCCTCTTTACCTCTAAAGACTGCAAAAACTGTATATGCAAGTAAAATAAGAAATCGAAAACATCCACAAGCCTCTACATTTTTTTCATAACTAACTTCAAACCGAACGACTTGATAGGGGCAAGTGCAAGTATGTTGACGTTAGTTTGTTGATTAAACTAGTAAACGGCATGACCAATAAGAATAACACACTGACTTTGGAAATCAGGTCAGAAAGACCTAAAAAGACACCACAGTGTACGGCGAGACCAACAAAGTACTAACGACCGAAATATGAGATACATACAAGGGAATATAGTCGTAATACAAGAAACAAATACAAGAAGTGTTATTTTTAACCCTCTAGGGCCATTGTATCATATTTGATACAGTATTTCCCTATAAGGAAACATTTGGTATTTCCCTATAAGGAAACATTTGGTATTTCCCTATAAGGAAACATTTGGTATTCATTGACTGAGCAGTCAGTACTACTTTCATTTGAAATTTATAAAATATTTCTCTTAAAAAATTTTTCAGGAAAATATTTCTTTCAAGGCTTGTTTTCATACTGTATCAAATATGATACGAATGGCCCTAGAGGGTTAAGGCTTCTACTTGTCATAAAGTGGGGGATCAGTTCTATATTGTTATGAAGTAATAAACAGATCCCCCACTAATATGATACGAATGGCCCTAGAGGGTTAAGGCTTCTACTTGTCATAGAGTGGGGGATCAGTTCTATATTGTTATGAAGTAATAAACAGATCCCCCACTAATATGATACGAATGGCCCTAGAGGGTTAAGGCTTCTACTTGTCATAAAGTGGGGGATCAGTTCTATATTGTTATGAAGTAATAAACAGATCCCCCACTAATATGATACGAATGGCCCTAGAGGGTTAAGAGCAGTAATAAAAAGTTACATGTTATTTTTGTTTGTTTTTATAACATACAGTATGTTCAGAACTGAACATTTTAAAACAACAACGATATAAACGAAGACACACATACAAAATAACCAAAGCATAATAACTTCTGGAAGAAATAATTATAGCGATGCAAAGATATTTTTTTTAATCGTCTCACTCCAAGCAAGGCGGTACCGCCACTGGTGCGTAGGGGCTACATAAGAGAAGTGTGAACGTTTAAGCAGGAGGAGAGCGAAGAGAAAAACGGACCAGTTAAAGTGGGTGTCAGTGAAACGGCAAGATAAGGATGGTAATACCAGTGTGAAAACAGTTGCGAGGGTAGAGCAAAACAGAAAAGATAGACGAGGTGATGGGAAAGGATGAGAGAAGGACTGGAGTCAAGTGGACAAAATACAATCAAATGGAAACGTTACTGATGAAAATGACCGTTTAACTGCTAAAATGGAGGGAACGAATGAATGACCAGACGAAGGATCATCCAAACAAGTGACATTCCATCATCGCCGATCGAACCCAGAAGTATCACCAATCACGATGCACGAATAATATCCCAGAGAGGCCCCGTGCCTTGAGCGCTTATTGCAATTTTATCTCAACACAGACCTCAAGTGGAAATCGAACATATGATCTATCGCTTGAGAAATTGTCAGTCTCCTGTACGGCTCCAGTAAGTACCTGTCTTAATTTGATATGTTCTACCCTTACAACAGTTAGATCAGAACCAAAATAGTAAACTGCTGTCATATATGGATACGAGCCGTCCAGTGTTTACTTTCCAGTCTCCATAGAATCCAAAAGCATCTCTGCGTCGTTGTGGCTGAGAAATTATTTTCCACCCTAAAACTACATTCGCACAGAGATATCGTCAACCTATAGCTGCTCTATCACTCTATCCATGGAACGTGTCCACAAGAACTACATTCCTTAGTTCCACCATTTCTAACCTTCATGACTAAGACCCCAATGCTACATTCAGTGTAACGAACCACCCTCATTCCTTTCGTATTCCATTGGTGAGATGTAAGTTCCACTCGAGCAGATTCTTCCCACCAACCGCTGCTTCGTGTAACCCACTCCCAAGCGAATGCTTCTCCGATCATTATAAATTTGAACTATTCAAATGTAGAGTTAAAAGTTATCTTCTGCACATCTCAGCATAAAATGTACCTCTTAGTCTGTAAAATCATCCTCGACTGGCTCTTGGGGCTTGTAAAAAGTGAAAATCATTGGAAAAACCGTTATAAAATATAAGAATAATATTTACGGTGAAATTGAAAACCAGACGCACAACTGCATGAGAAGCCGATAATAAGATGTAGCAAAAGACCGAGGGACCTGTTCTTAATTGACTTCCTGATTCTGAAGGAAGTGAAACCATAATGAAAAAAAGCTGGAAACCATATAAAAGCTTCAGAAATAATCCTTATTTCCTACATGAATCATTCTTCTTCTTCTATGTGCCCTGTCCTTTCAGGACGTAGGCGATCATGGATCTCCACGTCTCCCTATCCCTTGTGGCTCTTAGTATGTTTGCTCCTGTTGCTCCTGGCAACCCCCGTTCCGTCATCCACCTGATCAGACTCTGCAGATATGTTATCCGCTGCTTTCCTCTGTCTCTCCTTCCTTCTATCTGACCAGTCAGTATCAGGTTCTCCAGGCTCTCCTTCCTCATTGCATGTCCCAGGAACTTCAGTTGTCTCTTCCTGATGCTCAGCATCAATTTCCTTTTTGTTGCCATTCTTTCTAACACTTCGCTTTGCTTGTATGCTCAGTCCACGATATCCGTAGCATCCTTCTGTAGAACCACATTTCGGCCGCTTCCAGTTTTTTCCTCATTTTCGATGATATTGTCCAGCATTCACAGCCGTACTGAAGAACTGACATCACGTAGCAGTCTAGAACTCTTTTCTTCGTTTCTATTGAGATCTTCCTGTGTGTTAGTATTTTGCTCATCTTCTGGAACGCGTCCTTTGCCATGCCAATTCGCCTTCGGATCTCCGTGTCGCACTTCCATCTCCTGTTAGAACACTTCCTAGGTACTTAAATTCTTGGAATTTTTTGATTCTGTTATCCCTCGCCTGTATTTGGCATTTTGGGTTGTATCTTTTGCTGATGACCATGCACTCAGTTTTCTTAAAGTTTATTTGTAGTCCCTTCTTGTCACTCTCCACTGCTACTTTCTGTATGAGATCTTGCAGTTTCCTTTCCGTGTCCGCAATCAGTACTGTATCGTCCGCGTATCTTATGTTGTTCAGGTTGTGGCCTCCAATAATAAATCCTGGTGTGTCATCTAGGGTCCTCAAAATATTCTCGCTGTATAGGTTGAACAAATCCGGTGAAAAGACACATCCTTGTCTTACGCCTTTTTCTATCTTTGTGTATCTACTGAGGTCGTTACCTGTCCGTATGCAGGCCGTTTGCTGCCAGTAGAGATTCATGATTATTCTTATATCTTTGCCGAAAATGTCGAGGTTGCCTATCATTTCCATCAATTCTTTGTGTCGTATTTTGTCGAATGCTTTCGCGTAATCAATGAAGCATAGGTACAAGTCTTTCTTCATTTGTAATGCCCTTTCAGAGAGCGTCCTAATCATGAATATGGCGTTCCTTGTTCCAGTGTCTTTAACGAACCCGCACTGTTCCTGCCCTATCTCTGGCCTGATTCTGCTTCTCGCTCTATTCATCAGGATTATGACAATCAGTTTTGTAATGTGACTCATTAAGCTGATAGTTCTGTGTAGTGATCTTAATTCCTACATGAATCATTAGTGATCTTAATTCCTACATGAATCATTAGTGATCTTAATTCCTACATGAATCATTAGTGATCTTAACATGTTCAGAATTAACGAAGTCGTAAACGAAGAAATAATTACATGAAAAAACTACAAAGAACTGGCAGTTTATACTCATAAGCAGAGGTAAATATCAAAAGATGAACTTTTCCGAAAGACTCCATATCTTTATCTGAATTCGCTGTAACCAAATTAACACTGAATTTAATAATAAACAAATATTCATCAACGCAAAAGAAACCTCCAATCATTTAATGTGTAAAGATTACTTAAAATTAAATACTAAACATGTGAACTGTAAATGGTAATCAAAATAGACGGAATGAATTTTGGAATAGAATAATGTGTAACACACAAAAGAAGGCTTATGACTACAAAAAAAAAAAAATCGAAATCCCAAAGAGCAAATCAATATTATTAACCAGATGTATCCGTTATATTCACCTGGGAATACTTGAATTTAACAGAATAAAGTAAGGTGAAATGAAGAAACGGTTAAGATCTTTAAGAGAAAAGAAAATCTTAGAAAGAAAGCTAAACGACAAGAATTGATAAAAGGGATGGACATGGGCAGTATCAATAAGGAGATACACGGAACCCTTTCTAGACTTGAAAACACAGGAAATCCAATCGATAGATCAAGTGAAAAGGAAAATATTGACCATGCCAAATAGTTTCTATACTACAGGCGAAACCGATAGACTATAGGCAAAAATGAAAAGGATAGACGACTTAAGAGAATCGATTACGGACCGAATCTCCGGAATAGATATTGAAAAATAATCACAACAGATCCAAAACATTATCATGACAACCGCTGAAAACCAAAAAAGGAATTCAAAACACAAACATCGTTCAACGTTGAGAACGAAACAGGGAAAAATCTCTCCGCCGATAATTCAAAACTGATAGAATCAATAGCAGGTGCTTGTATTCTACATATTGTGACGCATAGAAAAATGATACAGTCCAGAATAAATTCCGCAAGGCAAAAAAAAAAAAAAAAATTGAAAACGTGTAAATGTCACCTTTATGGAGAAAACATTTGAGACTGTTAAAACAACAACACTATAATTGAATATAATAAACTAGTTTAAAAAGAAAAAGACATGTAACTGTACAAACGACTTGATGTTTTTTCTATGTAAACAAATGGTAGAAGCACCAACAAGTAACTTGCGTCAAAAGAAAATTCAATGGTATGTTATTTTGAAGAACATAGTGATTATACGATTCAAAAGAGGAAATAAGTCCTAAAAGCTCATAGAAAAAATCAATATGGCTGCTTCCGCAAAATTAAAGAGTGAAAGCAAAAGAAAGTTAAGTATTACAAAGAAACAGGATCTCACACGAGAGATAAGAAAATTATCAGACATGAAGGTCACTTAGAAATTTGACAAAAACTGGCGTGGTCAGTTTAGATGAATTAAGAATTCGACATCAATGAAGATACAGATATGATGTCAATTTGATGAGATTGGTTGTCCCTCAACTTCCAGCTACAAACCGAATGTATTCAGCTTGAATATGCAAGACGGGAACTATAATAGTAATAAGAGTTTTTAATCTTAATTAAATGCAAATATTAACACGTAAAGTTTTGTCTTGGCGAATTATGACAGGCTGCAGTAAATATCCTGTTCACGGATTCTATGTCATTTTCCGGCATTAACCAATTAGTCATGTCCTCAGTGGTCTTACTTACTGTACATCAATAGTGGAAGATCATGACAGAAGATTGAAAGCAATTTTTTGTTTAGTTTTAAAGATCAAGAAGCCAAGGCAACTTGAGATCAACATCTAGTTAACCCTCTAGGGCCATTCGTATCATATTTGATACAGTATGAAAACAAGCCTTGAAGGAAATATTTTCTTGAAATTTTTTTTAAGAGAAATATTTTATAAATTTCAAATGAAAGCAGTACTGACTGCTCAGTCAATGAATACCAAATGTTTCCTTATAGGGAAATACCAAATGTTTCCTTATAGGGAAATACTGTATCAAATATGATACGAATGGCCCTAGAGGGTTAACTGAGAACAGTGACAATCGGAGACCAAGTGAGCAAACTGTGTAAACTGACCTGAAGTTATTTCTACCTAAGCGCCACCTATCGGGATATGTGCTACTTTTATTTAATCCTGTCATCACACTACGTGCATTTTCTTGTGATAAATGTGCCTTGTATTATACGACTGCTCGTTGTGGTGCAGTGAATATCACTCAGATAAAAAAATTGAACAGCCGAGTTCGAATTCCAGTTGAATTCGTTACATTCAGTTACGCGCAAATACTCTTTGGGAAAGTATTAATTAAGTATTGCTTCTTCCTCCAGCATTGGATTTTTTTTTTCTTGGTTGGCAACCAGTCTACCGCAGAAACTAATGGCAACCTACTGCGAGAAAACCTTCTGCTCAGTCAGTTGTCTCTTTCGAGACATGATTGCCCAAACATGTATCCCCTATGACACTTAACTGACTGATCATGCACGATTTGGTGTCATGAGTACACTGGGGTTTTCACATTTGTACCCTAGCCTCACTTTGTTGGGCTGCTCTTTCACTCAAAAGCAACAACAACAACAACAATAATAATAATAATAATAATAATAATAATAATAATAATAATAATAATAATCCATAATACACCCACTACAGCGCAAAGAATCTAAAGAAAGCAAAAGCAAATGCAATGTACCAAATACAGAAACGATGGTGAGATAAGCCTCTCCATGGTCAATATTCTGCTCATATCGATGTTTCTAATTGTTGTGAATTTTTGTTGAGAAACCACACAAAATAATACATAACAAAAGCAGATATGGAGATAGAAAGTGTAAGTTATATTGAACAAAAAATATACAAACTGGAAAACTGGTTAGTCAGTTCAGGAATACTAGGAATACTGTTAGTAGGAATCAATATGTACAATCTTGTAGTAAAGAAGTATGTCCGGGTAATGAGTCTATATCCTTACTGACCAACTAGCGGCGGTACAACTACACAACTTCACCACTCCCTTTGACAATCACTATATTTAGTTGTCCCTCCCAGTAAGGGCAATATGTGACACATGGTCAGTTTATGACTGGGACTTCAGGGCTATATGGCCCGGCCAAAAAATGTCTGTCTATTTTAGCCCAGTCGTGCTTCTACCCTTCGGCGGAACCACGACTGGGTTAGTGCTATCTGCTCGGAAGCAGAGAGCGCCCTCTGCCCGAAGGCAGAGTGCTGACAGTGAGAAATGCCGTCGCAGCGAGAAAACGCTTTGACAATCACTGCCGTTCTCTGTATAGGTAGAATTATATGTACAACACTAATATATCATAATTCGCCAAGATAAAACAGTACATGTTAACACTTGCATTTAATTAAAATTAGAAACCGGTGTCGACAAAACCCGTATCCATCAATGGTTACGTAGTGCAGGGTTAAAAGCTGAAAACCGAAGATTTTATTCTTGCTGCACAGAAATAATGCTTGATAAATACAAATTACCAGGTACATACACTGAAAAAGTGTGTTTACCCCCAAATACAGGTTCTGTGATAAATATCCAGAAATAATGGACCATCTTGCATCAGGTTTCCCAGTGTTAGCACCAATTGAATATAAACCTCGGCATGATAGAGTGGGCCAATATTTGTACTGGAAAATATGCACGTTTTGCAGTAAGAAAACTTCATGAAACTGATATGAAAATCACCCAGAACCAGTTACAGAGATGAGACATGTAACAATTGTATGAGACATTACAATACACACATACTTAACAATCAAAGCTAATCGGGCAGACATCGTAATCAAAGGCCACAAGAACAGAAAGTGCTTTCTTATTGACATAAGACTTCCTGAAGATTTTAAGGCATCCTTGAAGATCTTTAAAAAAATGTATCATAATACAAGTACCTTGAAATGTAAATCTAAAAAATGTGCCTCATGGAAACCTCTAAAATACCAGCCATAGTTGGAGACCTCCAATTTAATGAAAAGGGTTCTGATAGACTGAATGAAGGGATTTCTGGTAGTCCGTATCTTAAAGAATTACATAAAATTGTAGTCACAAACGCAGCTTACACATTACAAGGACCTTTATCCAAGTAAAATGTCTATGGTTTTAGTTTTGTGTTTAATGATCAGTAGAAGATGTCATGAAAACACTTAGATCTCTGGTTGGGACCCAAAAGGAAATGTGCATACAACAGAAACTTAAAGAAATAATAATAATAATAATAATAATAATAATAATAATAATAATAATAACACGTACTTTTATTCAAACCTGCCACCATGTCTCGTACATTTTATTGTCATGAATGTGCTTGGTATAATTTTATCAGATTGGTGAAGGGCGTGGTACTAATTCACCGAGAATATCACGTCACACATTTCTTAACCTATTAGATTCGTAAGGTGACTAAATGTACTGCAGTCATGGTGGCACTGGTGCGTCTTGGGCATACTAGCATGACAAGACACATTCCTCTTCATGTTGTTTCTGAGATTTGAGTTTGAGTTTTGTTTAACGGCATATCAACCCCTATGAGTTATTTAATGCCCAAAAGGCGGGGTTTAAGGTATCTTCTTTCATGTTCAGTTATAGTGAGAAGGTTGATTTTGTCAGATTTTAGTGAATTTTTTATTTTTTTTATTTTAGAAAACTGAAGATGTCTTCTAGTTTTGTATTTAAAAATGTAACGCGGGGAATAATTTTTTTCCTTCAAAAATTCATTATGGCAATAATTTTTTTTTGTTTTCTTCACAAATGTATTGTTAGTAATATAATTCCTTTCAAAAATGTTTTGTTAATAATCTTTTTCTTTCTTTCTGTTGGTAATATTTTGCTTGTTGGCAATATTTCTCTTTCAAAAATGTCTTGTTAGTAATATTTTTTCTTCAAAATTGTATATTTTTTTTATTTAAAGTCTTTAACTATTTGCTCATAGCTGGGACCTAAACAGGTGCTACCACTCCGAGTCAGGTTGAACCTGGAAACAACAGCAATTAAGTGGTGGTTCCACGCTCCGTACAACGTTCCAATTAGATCTTACTGCTGGATGCAGTTTACCATTATGCCCAAAACCTGTTGTTTCTGAATTTAGAGTTTACCTTCTCTTAAAATGGTTACCACTTCAGAGCTAGAAAGCACACACTGCCGGGTTATTTTACCCAGTCTACGAAATTGGGTTTACGCTTCTTCCAAGGGATTTAGCGTGAAATGAACGAAGAAGGATCGAACAGAAACTGAATACGGTACTATTACACTTTGCTCACCTGCAATAATAATAATAATTAACCTAGAACGACTGAACTCAGTAGGAAGTATACATTCCCAATTATAATCAGTAGCACCAGAAATTAATTTCCGATCAAGTCCATAAAAGGGATGGATATGTGCAGTATCAGTGAAGAGATACACAAGATCCTCTCTAGACTGGACAAGACATGAAATCCAACTGATAGATCCAGATTAAATGAAAATATTAACCAATTTGAACGGTCTCTATTTCACGGGCGAAACTGGCAGGCTATAAACTAAAACGAAAATGATAGAAGACTCATAAAAAGTCCGAATTACCAAAATAGAAATTAAAACATAATCACAACAGATCCTGAAATTTATCATGGCAACCGCATATCAAATAGGCGAGGTTTCATTGACCAACGCGTATCAAATGGTTGGAGTATTTATAACTTGCCATTTTAAGGACGGAAATTGTAAATATTGTGATCCAGTTGAACAAAAGAAAAATAACACAAAATATAAAAAGAAACAAAGGCATAAAATGAAGTCGGGAATAAAAGAAAATGAAAGACCAGAGAGGAAAAAAGACAACAGAACAATCATAAACAAAAGCAATAAAAAATTGCTACAGAGATACGACAAAATTAGTTGTAGAAATTCATTGAAAAATTGTTATAGACGAAAATGCTGGGGGGGTGAAAATCTTGCCCCATTTTTTAAAAAAAACAACTATTGAATAGAAAGCAAGTTGTCTTCTGTTCTTCTCTGGGCGAACAAATAATTCTCAGTATTCTGCGATACTACAGTTATGTTGTAACCAAGTACCATGTGACTGTAATATCACCGAATTCAATAATATGTTCGTGAATATTATTGTAGTAAACTGCGACATAGAATACATTTCAACAGGAAATGAAATTCCTAGAAAGAAAATGGAGAGACATGTTAATTCCGAACATACAATACCATGAGAAAGCTATAGCAGAATGTTAATATGTTATTGTGGAAGATAAAAGTAATTTCGAAAATAAAGGTAAAAAGGTATGTAGTAATGTATATACATGATCTTCCTTCACAAATCATCCCCAGGACCTTTTCTGAAGCAGGCAAAAGATTTTAACAAATGGAATATTTCTAAAAAATACCAAATAATCTGAATGGTCTTGAATACCTTTGAAATAAACTCTAAAGTCTACTACTCGCACTAATATCGGGGATAACGGTTATTGATATTACTTTCAGGGGAAGAACAATTGGTTAAAATTATGTGCGTATAGAATATCTCTCATTTTAATAACGAGTTTTGATTTTTTTTTTGTTTCGTTTTCTGCTGCAGGTTATTTAAAGTCAGAAATTTTTTTAGAGATAATAATGATTTATTGGTACAAGTCTTATTAATTAACCCATAGTTGTGGGATGAAGTGGTGGATTTATACCTACCCCAGTGGTGTAAGAGAATATAAAGAAGACAACTGGAACTGGAACTTGGTTGTCCGATTTTCAAATCTGTGTTTTTATGCCTTACACCCCGTGCACACCCAAGCTTACATCACCTGGTATTCCCAAACGGTCATGCACATCAGTATTCTTATCTTTCTTTTACCCATTCTATATTGACATAACCTTTCGATCTCTTCTTATGTAGCCCCTGCGCACCAGTGGCATTACTGACTTGCTTGGGGTAAAACGATTTAAAAAAAGGTACTGACCAGGCTTGGTGTTGCTTAACTTCGGTGGCCTTGCGAGAACCGCTGTTTCGACGTGATACAGCCGTAAGTCCTAATAATCAAGCTACGTGTAAAGATTAATATTTTGGTGCAATTGGGAAATATTTAACAAGTTGGAATACCTCTGTAATTTGTCTTTAATCAGGTCGCTTATTACATGCCCCAAAGAGATGAAACTATTCATAACACATTAATACTTGAATTTGTATAAGATCTTACTAGAGAAATATTTACCTATTATTAATAAATTCAGCTGAAAGTGATCTAAAATAATTTCAAGCAGTTATGGATATTTGATGAAAATTAACAAAGCACTAATATCAATTCATATTAGAAATATTGTCTTTTAAATTTTCCTTACATCGATTCCCGAATTATAAGATCGCTAATGATAACATCATTTATTTTAAAACTAGCAGTATAACCCGGCGTTGCTCGGGTGTAATGAAAGCTTTAAAACTATTCCATGTACCTGGTGCTCAGACTCTTTGGACGTTGGCACGAGGAGAAATGGCAAAACAACAGTGCCAAGGGCTATAAAGGACAGGGAATTATGGAGCCATGTTTGTTCATATTATAATGGAACATTAAAACAGGTCGATTTTGGAAGCGTGTTATTGAACTTAATTTGAAAGATAAGGTTTAAAATTATGGTGGATAGGAAATTAAGAATTAAAAGCAACTTGCTTCTTCACTTTTACAAAAACTCATAATTACGTGTTTAAAACCTGGTTTACCAAATAGTAAAAGGACCACGTGCTGAAAGAAAAAGTCGAAACCGGATTTCGCAAGTAGATGTTAAAAAGCGATAGTTGTTTCCAGTTAAAGCGAAACCGTAGACTGAAAGAAAACTGAATGGAAGTAAGTCAAATTTTGATTTCCTGGTATCGATATCAAATAAATTTGTTTCGTCGTAAACTGAATATTGAAGGCTAAATAAGTCCTATGAGTAAATGTTATCATGGCTGAGACTAAGAACTACAATTATACCTAGTTAGAGCCAAACCCAAAGCAAAAACTAAAATAAAAGAGCTGAAAAAAATAGACGTACAGGTAGATAAACAGACACACACACACAAACATCTTGCCATTTATATATATATATATATATATATATATATATAATCGATTTTCTGCACTATTGTATGAACTGCAACCTTGAAACTGAATATCGTTTCTTATGTCTTTGTCAATGAGTGTATCAAATTTGATTAAAATCGGATCACTCCTTCTATAACCCGATTTTTTCGATTATCGATTTTCGATATTTATCGGGGGTACCTCAACACACAACATAGCTAAGAACACTCGCAGATGCTTCTAAAATAACTGTGTAAATTTTCAAGAAAATCGGTTCAGCCGTTTCGGAGTCTATAGGTAATGGACACACACACAGACACACACACACACACAGACAAAGTTCCATTTATAAATATGTTTAGATTAGGTGCTTTTCAATATTACTTCTATGACGTGTGCCCACACTCAAACGCATATACCAATATACATGAACATACATTCGCATATATACCTACAAATCGATGTGTGAACGTATGTGGGCGTGCATGGTTGTGTGCAAAAATGATCAGGCATCTCTCACTTATTGCATAAATAACAATAAAATGCAATAAATGAATACTGCTTGAAAGCTCAAGCGTTTAATTTTAGCTTCTACATTTTTATTAAACTGCAAATAACAAAACTTGTACATATAGATGTAAGCACATAAATACACACACACGTATATTTATTAATATATATATATATATATATATATAGTCACTCAGAGACAGATCTGTTTCGCGATATCACAGCTCATCAGTACACTTAGACAGCCGATTGCCTTTTACCCAGGATTGGAACCCGACCGAATTGGCGTCAGTCGGCGATTCTACCTTTGTGCTACGGGCGCTCGGTAGAAGAAGGTAGACTTTTTAGCGTGTATATTATCATTATACACGCCCAATAGCTGAGAGTGTTTTAGTTCATTGCTGAATGAACGATGCGTAGATGCCAGAATAGCTACTGTTTTTCAAAGTCTACCACCCTTCCAGAGTGCTCAATCAGGGTATGAGAGCATATATATATATATATATATATATATATATATTAAAAAATGTGCACTTATCCTACATTGCTGACACGACTCGAAGTTTTATGGAAATTTGCGTGTACCTCCGAGTTATGCCACCGATGTAGGATAATATGTATATTTATTAATATTTGAATATATTTTTAATGGTACAAAATATTATTATGGCGTTAGAGACAAAAACATTGTTATTATAATCGACCTGGACAAATTTTAAAATAAAAACACTGGTCGATCGGATTCGTCCCCTCTCTTCAGAACTGTAAACGGGGAAAAATTATGAGAGAAAAAATTATCTGTTATGTGTAAAATGAATGAACGGAAGTGGGAGAAAAAAACTTGATATGTGATAAAATTTATTACATATAAAGATGCTAGAGACCCAGCAGAGCATGCCCAACCCAAGCGAACACTCTCTTTGTTTACAAAGTGAGGGCTGCCTGGACCCGATGAACAGCGTCTCCAACACCTTCAGATGGAACAATATAATTAATAGCTCTGTTTATGCTACATGAGTACTGTTTTATTAACACTTAATAATATTTTTATATATGTACGTATACTTCAGTGTATATCCATATGTATTTTTTTTTTATAATCGTTTCACCCCGAGCAAGGCATTTCACTGCCACTATTGCTCAGGGGGTTACATAGAGGGGAAAGTGGTGAGAAAGGATGGTTAGATATAGGAAATGTCAGAAGGAGGGTGATAGACGGGTAAGGATACCGAGAATGAGGGTTGGGTAGATGGTGAGAGTGTTGGAAGAATAGATTCAAGTTAGTGTGATAGGAAGTGTCTAATGACCTTACATTTAAACTCCTGGAGATTGTAGCTGTCGGGAACGCAGGGATGTGGAAGGGAATTCCACAGGCGGGAAGCACGAGAAAAGAAGCTGTTGGAGTAGAAATTACGGTTACATCTTATCTGTTTCACTGTAAAAGGGTGGGACCTAGTTGCTAATCTAGTATCTCGTGTAAATTCGTACCTAGGCGTCACCAGTGAACTAAGTTCATCGGAGCAGAAGCCGTGAAAGTATTGATAGAAGAGGCACAGGGAAGCCACGTCACACAAGTGAGAGAGTGGTTGCAGCCGGTCTGCCAAGTCAGTATCTATCACGTTACAGATTCTCCGTTGTATTTTGTCAAGAAGCCCGAGGAGAGTAGAAGGGGCACCCGACCAGATGTGCAGCAGTATTCAATACACAGGCGGATGGTAGATTTATATATGTGCAGGATAGATTCAGACGGAAAAAACTTCCGGGCTCTGCACAGAGAACCGACTTTCATAGCGGCGGATTTAGCAATGGATTCGATATAGTCATTCCAATTGAGGTCCGCCGAGAGTGTATTCATTAATTCACATACCTATATATATATATATATATATATATATATATATATATATATATATATATATAATGTAAACATTATGTATATTATACATATATATATATGTGTGTGTGTGTGTGTGTGTGTTTAAGTAAACATTTTCATACCAATAACCACCTTTGCAAAATCCTTAATAGAAAAACTATTTAAATTAGTTATTCTTGCACACATCATATGCATATCATTAATTCCTACAATAGACAGATTTTAAAGAATTTAGATAGAACTAAGAACTGGTATACGTGATAGACTTGAGCAGATTGATGGCAGAGCAGGGTTTAAGAATGGTTAACAGGAGAAAAAGTGTTAAGAGCTACAAGATATAAGGAGATGTGGAAGGCCATGATCGCCAACGTTCTGAAATGACACGGCACATACAAGAAAAAGTAGGATTTATTATTGGCACCGACAAACTCAACAATATAAAATCTGTAGATGACACAGTGCTAATAGAAGACGCGGAGAGTAAACTAAAAGCACTCTTGCAGAAGGTAGAAAGAAATCGAGAAGAAAGGACTAGACACAAATTTAAGAAGACCGCATATCAGTTAAAAGAACGACATGAAGTGCAAACTACGAATTCAAAGCAGCAAAATCCAGCAATTGCAAACTATCTAGGAAGTGTTTTAACAGAGAACTGAAAATGCAACATCAAAACTCAATGGAAATTGCGACCATGTCAAATGTTAAGAAATAGAAAAGATTTCGTCAGAAACAAAGACAATAAACCTGAACTGTTATGTACTAACGGTCATGCTATATAGAATTGGATGCTGGATAATCTCCTCAACGACGAAGAAAAAGCTTGAGTTAACTAATATGTGATTCTACAGAAAGATACTGAGATTACCATGGACTGAACATGTGAGCAACGGCGAAGTTTTAGGTAAAATGAAAACAAAAAAGGCACATATATTTAGAATAAAAAAGAGACAATTATCAATTATCTGTGGCACATTATAAGAAAAGAGGGTTTGGAAAAATTAAACACTCATAAGAAGTGTAGAAAGTAAAAGTGACTTTTGAGAACAGAGAAGAACCTATTTAAAGATCTTTCTAAATGGTTGAGACAAAATGGAATAGGAGAAATGGCAAAACAACAGTGCCAAGGGCTATAAAGGACAGGGAATTATGGAGCCATGTTTGTTCATATTATAATGGAACATTAAAACAGGTCGACTTTGGAAGCGTGTTATTGAACTCAATTTGAAAGATAAGTTTTAAAATTGTGGTGGATAGGAAATTAAGAATTAAAAGCAACTTGCTTCTTCACTTTTACAAAAACTCATAATTACGTGTTTAAAACCTGGTTTACCAAATAGTAAAAGGACCACGTGCTGAAAGAAAAAGTCGAAACCGGATTTCGCAAGTAGATGTTAAATTTATTTTCTGACCAATGGAAGCGATTTGCAACACTGAGAAGAGTTGGCGATCCCGTGCGAAAAAACTAAATAGCTATAAAGGCTTTGGTCAGTGTCAGCCAGTCAGTCAGATGGGAGCAGCGAAAGAGACAACACACTAAAATGTAACGGGAGAAATTTCAAGTCGACTCGGACGTAAGGTCGCGTCGCATATTCGTTCTCTGTTACCTTCTTTCTCGTGCGCTGATTCCTTTACTTCTTTTCTCCATTCTCAACATTCCTAATCAACGCTCATACATGCTTACATACGGACACATAAACTTACTTTTGCAAGGACTACCACGAACATTTCTACAACTTTGATAACCTTAACTTGTTCATTGAACATTAATTTATACAATTCATGTTAATCCTTTTCTATCAATAAATCCTTAATTTAACATGCAAAATGTATATTTTTGTTCTTACACTTTCCAACCTGCTGATAACCTTCTGATGATAACGAGGGAGCGGTTATCACAGGACCGAATTAAAAACATTAACCATCTTCGTATCGCTTCAAAATGATAAAAAAAGAAGCAATATTTTTCAAGATTATACTATTTGTTTTTATAAGAAATAAGTTTGAAAATTAAGCATAAAATCAAAATTGTAGGGTTGGAATTTAATTTTATTTATTTGAATCTATCTCTTTTCGTTTCTGTATACAAGGTGCAAACTTACAGTTCTAACAGCAAGAATCTACCACCTATAACGTTTTTCCTTTTTATTTTTTCTTACTTCTTTTTTCTTTTCCTCTACACTTACTTCCGTTTTTTACACACGCACAATCAAATGTACCTTACTATATTTTTTATTATATATAAAAGTTTGACACTGCACAGTATTATGTGTTTTCTGAAAACTAAAAATAGAAGTGGCTATCACGTCAACCCAACCACGCATCGCACGTGACTACTTCAAACGATCATTCTTCAACAAGAATGGTCACACATTAAAAGCTACTAGGTCGTACAACACACAGAGAACGAATATTCCTAATTCAACAGCCTTTAAAATACCTTAAATCTCTAGTCGAAAGCACTCGGAACAATAAAAATTATGAACTATTTTTATATATTTTAGCTTCTAAAAACAGTAGGACGTTCGATTGATGGAAAAAACCCATAAAATTGATTTAATCATTCTTTTCAGCTGTATTCAATGAAACATGCTTAGAAAAGGTTGCTTTCCAAATATACATTGATATATATATATATATATATATATATATATATATATATATATATATATATATTGTTCGGGCAGTTGTCCTCATCTTTGTTGTCATATTCTTAATGTTTTGGCACATTCTGAAATTCTTTAGGCTATTGATGATAGAGATATTTACATATACTATAGGTCAAAAAGACAGTCTCTGATTTTAATAATTTTTAAACTCCTCTCGTTTCTTCTAAATAAAGATACTGAAGCAATTTAACTCACTTGTTTATGCGAAATATTTTCACTTTATCATATATCTTTCTTTCAATTTCTGGTTGATATATAAAAATTCATATATCGTTCTCTTATATATGTGTGTGTGTGGATTTTTTCTCATGTCTTTATGAAATGTCAGTGCAACAAAAAGTGTTGTAGAGTCTTTTCCACAACATAAAGCTGACATCTGAAGCAGATGTTATTAGAAAACAAAAGTTCGCGTAATCGTATTTCGTGACGAGCTTCCTTAGCGAAGAAGAAATCTCATTTTTGATTCACAGTGTGCGATAGGCAAATTGTCGCCATTTGATTTTTGAATTATGCGCATGCGCGTTGTTTGTTTTTGCTTATGTCGATTGTACAATATAGTCGGCTTAGGTGGGCACCGTCTGTCAGAAAATGAGCACCATAACGCAATTCACTCTGCCTGAAATTTGGAAACGCCATAGTGTATTGCATGGTATTCTCGCTGGAAGCTGCAATACAAATATTTCAAAGTGGTTGCGTCTCAAGCTGATGAGTGTGCGAGGATTCGTAAAGAATTGGGGGAGTCTAATGGTGATTACGAAGGTGTTTGCAGTGATCATTAGTAATGGCGACGGTATGCCTCCATTCACCTTCTCACAGGGTCTCAGATTCAACACGGAAGCCTACATCAAGTGTTTCAAGGAGGTCGTGGTGCCTTGGATCAAGAGTCTGGCTATTGACAGACTCTTTGTCTGGCAACAGGGTTCTTCATAATGTCACATAACCAGAAGAACCAAGCTATGGTTTTCAGACAATTTGTTTAACAGCGTCACGCTTTACATCTGGCTACCTAACTCTCTAGACAACAACAGCCTGAATTGGTATGCGGGGTGTAGGACAGTTGAGCGAGAGATTAAAAAATTATTTAAAAACCAAAGATGGCAAGGATTATGACAGTATTTACCAACTTAAACAAGGAAACCTCCAGAAGAGATGCAGAGGATTTTGAAGTTTACTGGAGGTCGTGGTTGAAGCCGTAGCGATCTTATTAAATAGATTTATTCTATAGTATTTGAAAATAATTTTGTGTAATTTTGGTAAATATATCTCTTAAAACGAGATGTCAGTTTTATTTTCATTTTTCCATAATTTAGACGAAAATCAATTTACCAGTCGCATTATATATATATATATATATATATATATATATGGTATTGAGTTATGATAATATTTGGCGCCAAGATTGCTCTTTTCTCAGTAGTTTCACTGATAAAAGGCATTTTCCAAGCAAGTTTTCCAACGTAAAGTGCTCAATATCGGTGTGGAGATAGAGCATTCTTAGTTTTAGTGCAAAGGGTTTGTAACTTTAAACGGTGTCCTCATGAAACTTCCAAGTCGGCATAAACCCGCTGAGTTAAAATTGACAAATATATATATATATTGGATATATATATTTACTCTGCCAGAAATTTAGAAAATTTTGTAGTTAAGAAAACCAAATAAGTATTGTGTGGGTCATTTATTTTGGTAAAATAATTACTGAATTTTTAAGTTATATTGAAGCATAAGTTATAAATTAAATTTTTCAATAAATTAAATTTGAAAGAATTTAAAAATTAGATTTTGTACTATTTTATGAGTAAATTTTGGAATGTTTAGATTGGAATTAGAATTAAATAATTATAGTATACTGAGGTATATTATAGTTCAGAAAAACGAACAAATATTTTGTGGGTCGTTTATTTTAGTAAAATGAATTTTAATTTTTAAGTTATATTGGAGCATAAGTTATGAATGAAATATTATAATTAATTAAATTTTAACAAAAATATTTACGATGTTTACATAAAAAGTCCAGTTCATCTCTACGGTTTCGATAGTTCTTTTTTTTTTAGGGAACCTTAATATCTGCAATTTTTCTCTCGGGCACAGGGAGCAAATATCCTAGAACGACTTACAAATTCTTGATTTTCCTAAATTTTCCATTTTACTTTGGGGGCTTTGGTTTGTATCCTTTAAAAAATACGCAGAAATGGATGTTTGGTTTCGGTACGTGTTGTCTTTGAAGGAAGGTAAGTGCATATACCAACGCTACTTTAAAGTATTCTCAGTAGATTTAATGTAAACTTTCGCAATAGTTGGGTTTTCATTTGATTTTATGTTACATTGGTACACAATAGAATTTGTTAAACACCTCTTTTCCAGTGGACAATCTTTAGAATTTTGACAATTACATAAGTTTGTATTATTGTTATTTTTATTGTTTGAATAGATATTATTGCTTTGGTTTACGGTCTGATTTAAGATTTTATTACTATAATTTTTAATGTTTTTCTATATTATTTGTATAACTATAACTTAATTTAAGGCTATTTTTATTAAATACTAGCAGTATAGCCCGGCGTTGCTCGGGTGTAATGAAAGCTTTAAAACTAATCCATGGTCTGGAGCTCAGACTCTTTGAACGTTGGCACGAAAGACTAAAAAGCAATAGTTGTTTCCATTTAAAGCGAAACCATAGACTGAAAAAATGAATGGGTGTAAGTCAAATTTTGATTTTCTGGTATCGATATCAAATAAATTTGTTTCGTCGTAAACTGAATATTGAAGGCTAAATAAGTCCTCTGAGTAAATGGTGTCATGACTGAGATCAAGAACTACAATTATACCTAATTAGAGGCAAACCCGAAGCAAAAACTAAAATAAAAGGGCTGAGAAAATACTGACATACAGGCAGATAAACAGACACACACACAAACATCTTGCTTTATATATATATATATATATATATATATATATATATATATATATATATATATATATATATTATATATATATATATATATTATCGATTTTCTGCACTATTGTAAGAACTGCAATCCTGAAACTTCTGATCATCGTTTCTTATGTCTTTGTCTATGAGTGTATTAAATTTTATTAAAATCGGACCACTCCTTCTATGAACCGATTTTTTCGATTTTCGATTTTCGATATTTATCGGGGGAACCTCGACACAAAACCTAGCTAAGAACAGTCGCAGACGCTTATAGTACAACGGTGTAAATTTTCAAGAAAATCAGTTCAGCCGTTTCGGAGTCTATAGGTAACGAACACACACACACACACACACAGACAAAGTTTGATTTATAAATAAGTTTAGATAGATTAGATTAGATTTTAATTAAAGGGTTATTACTATAGAAATGTTTCTAAATTAAATTGAGGAACCTTATTCCTAACTTGGTGCTAACCATTTGGTTAAAAGGGGGTGTATACCAAATGGTTTTTCTATTTCTATTTTTCCTGTTATAGTTATATTTTTTATGTATTTGGTATCCTGGTTTTTGTAGCCACTTTTCATTGGGACAATATCATAAAAACCTTTATGTTTATAAAATACTTCTTCACTAGAAAAGTTTTTATTGATTTTATATTCTTAGGAGGAGGGTATATGTTTGATTATACTTGGGGGTGATTTTGGGCGGATGTGTAATTGATATTCGTTAGTTTTTATGTATTGTTGATAAGTATCATTTACTTAGTCTAGTGTGACATCGAGGAAGTTTACTACTTTTAAATTAAAGTTGATTATTACTGTTAGGTTTAGACTTTTAAATTGTTTATGCATTAGTTCTCTTATTTTATCGGTTTTAAAATGTGTATAATGTTGTACTAGCATAAGTCCATCATCACTATATAACCCTATTTCATGAGTGTTATATATATATATATATATATATATATATATATATATATATATATATTGCAGTCCAAAGTTTGGGAGCTATCTTCTAGTTTTCAAACTATTAAATTAAAAACTGAGTACAGATAGATAGATAGATAGATAGATAGATAGATAGATAGATAGATAGATAGATAGATGTGACTAGAGATAAAGACAAAAATCTAGCAGATGGGAATAGATTGAGGTGGATACAATATATAGATAGATATGAAATTGCTAACATATAAAAGCACAAATAATAGAAAAAACAATCATATATTCCGAATCTAATTGCCTTGTCACAGTTGCCTAAAACATGAATTTTATATATTTATGCTAGTAAATAGCAACAAAATACAAAAATTATTCCCTGAAATTTATAATATACAGTTCTGGGGCCCATTCTCTCTTTTCTCCCATAAGACTGTTACATTTTGTCCCCATTGTATTGTTCACCGCCGATCGATTTGCCATAAGTCAGAATCAAAAATGTCATTTCGTCATGGCAAAGGAAGCTCATCACGAAATACCATTACGCGAACTTTTGTTTTCTAACAACATTTGCTTCAGATGTCAGCTTTATGTTGTGGAAAAGACTTTGCAATACTTTTTTGTTACAGTGACATTTCAGAGAAGCAAGATCATCGACGAACACATGAAGAAAAATCTAGTGCATCCTCTTATATCAACGATGATTTAAAAAAATTGCCTTTATAAAAAAAATAACCTCTGCTATATGCTCTCTATCGTAAACAACCTTAAGGCATTCAATAGAAATTTTTCTGTGTTACAACAGGACGCTTCGTATCTTTGAATTACGAACCAGCTTCATAAGAAATTATTGATTTTCGTCATTTTTGATAGCCTACATGCATTAATTGTGATTTAATGGATATCGACTCGAAATGAGAAATCGGAGAACCGAGTTCGAATCCCAGTCAAATTCGTTTCGTTCACTTATACGTAAATATCGTTGAGAAAAGTATTAACCCATCATTTCTCTCTCCAGGAATATTTTTTAATCGTTTCACCCCAAGCAAGGCGGTACTGCCACTCATGCGCCGGGGGCTCCATAAGAGTAAAATTTTAGACAGGAGGGAACTGAAGAGAAAGACGAACCAGTTACAGGGGGTGTAAGAGAAAGAACAAGAGAAGGATGGGAACACAAGTTGCAAATCTAGAGAAAAAGGAAAAGAGCAAGATATATGGGGTAATGTAGAAAGAACTGGAGTAAAGTGGATAAGAGATAGGAATTGACATTGCATTTAAATTCCTGGAGGTTGTAGTCGCCAGGAAAGCAAGTATATGGAATGGAGTTCCACATGCGGGAAGTGCGAGAAAAGAAGCTGTTCGAGTAGAACTGTCGGCTGCATTTGGTTGATCTGACTGTAAATGGGTGGGACCTTGTTGCCAGTCTGGTTGCGTGAGTAAATTCTTGTGGCGGGGGCACCAGTGACTTAAGCTTGTCTATTCATGAAAATATTTGTAGAAAAGACAGAGGGAAGCCAGAGAAAGTGGCTAAAGTCGAGCTGCCAAGTCGGGATTTATCACATGAGTTGAATAGTAGGACAGATCGGGTTCTATAGTTTTGGTTAAAATCTTCTTCCTAGTCAGCCATGTCTTGAATGAGACATTATCGCCCAAGCATGTATCACGTATCACTGACTCACATACATTAGGCTTTCTAAAGAAAGGTACGGTTACAAATTTTATATTGAATGCTAGTTGCTCAGATTTAATACCATTTTCTTTTCATCGTTTCAAGCAAGACGATAACGCCGTCAGAACGCAGGGGCTTACACGGAGTGAAAGTAAATAAGAATAAGAAAATGAAAAATGGGGAAGATTGAGGAAAGGGCTGAAGATGATGATTGATGGTGTGTTAAAATGTTTGAAAATTGTACTTATCAGAAAAGCAAGAACTTGGATGCAAGAAGTAAGAGATAAAACTGTTAAAATAAAGGTATCATTTTTATATAACTAATTCAAAAGTTAAAGCGGTGAGATCTAGTTGTTAGTCTTAGTAAAATGCTTAAATTTATGTAGTCTAGGCGCCAGGAATAACAAAAGCTGATCCGAACAGTTGCTCTAGAAATCTTTCTGAAACAGACAGACTTTGAGTTTGAGTTTTGTTTAAGGACATATCAACCACTGTGGGTTATTAAATGCCAAAAAGGTGAGATTTTTTGGAATTTTTTTAAAGTTTGGTTATAGTGAGATGGTTGATTTAAATTTTTATGAAAAAATTTGTTTTTATTATTTTTTATTTTAGAAAACTGAAAATAGCTTCTAGTTTTGTATTTAAAAATGTTCTGCTGAGAATAATTTCTTTTCTTTCAAAAATGTGTTATGGTTATAATTTTTTTCTTCAAAAATGTATTGTTGGTAAAATTTTTTAAAAAATGTATATTTTTCTATAAAAGTCTATTTTATGTATATATTTCTATAAAAGTGATTTTTTTATTATTTCATAGTGTTTTGACCCCAGTTTTGAGGTTAACTTTTCGCCCATAGCTGTGACCCTAACAGGTGCTACCACTCCAGCTCAGAGTGAACCTGGGAACAACAGCAATTATGAGGTGGCTCCATGCTCTTCACAACCTCCCAATCAGAGGCCTTGCTGCCGGATGCAGTTTACCGTCATGCCCAAGACAGAGGGAAGAATAGACGAGATACGTCATTGAGAAAGTGACTGGAGACTATACATGATCGATTACATTACAGACTCCTGTTTGGATTTTGTCAAGAATCTCTAGATATAGAGCAGGAATACTAGACCAGATATGTCAACAGTATTCAACAGACCTTATTCGCATTCTAACTGTTTATTAAGTCACTCTTTTTTATCAGCAGTCCTGATTAAATTAAAGCAGTTTTGTTTTTGTGGCGTTGAAATTTACAAGTTATTTCTTGTCTCAGTTAACAACTAAGTAAAGGTCTTTTTCCACAATATTTGTAAGTCTTACATTGTCGGATCTACTGGACTTGCACCTAAGACAAGTGTAAATTGTAGTGTAATCTGTATAAATGCCTAGCTGGTAACTGATGATATCAGGAAGATCACTGATGAAAGTCAGCGTAGGTCCAAGGAAAGAGTTCTGGGATATATTGTTAAAATATATCGATAACAATGACATTAGAAAATGATTTCGATCTACCAAGATAGCTTTAATCGGGCAATCAGATTCTTTTTAAAAGTCTGATAAAAGCCTTTTGCAGGCTTTTCATATACTGTTGCGCACAAACTGCTTGTATTTTAACAAATGCCACGTACTAATAGTGCGTAATTAATTTACTGAACTGCTCTATAATGTCTAATCTCATGTTTGACGATGCATTCTAGAGATAAAAAAGAGATGTGATTGGTTTTGTTTAGTGGTATATCAACATCTGTATGAGTTATTTAATGCTGAAATCTAGATATTTTGTACGCAATTGTATGTTTTTAAATGTTAATTTTTATTTTTTTAGTGATGCAAGTCAAACTAATTAACCCATACCTGGGGGAAGAAGAGGTCGATTCAAATCTTTCCAAAGTGTATTTGTGCGTAATATAACGAACCCAGTTGGAATTAGAACACGCCCCTCCCCTCCCCCCGATTAACAATACCTGGACATTATCCATTTCACCAGCCATACACCCAAACTTACAACACCTGGTATTCCCAAACGGTCACCCATCTAGGTACTGAATAGGCTCGATTTTTCTTAACTTCGATGATCTTATGGCGTTTCAACGTGGTGTGGCCGTAACCCGAAGATGTTTTAAGTGACAGAGATGTGGTTCTACCGACTAAATATTGATCTATCTGACATCATTGACAGAACACGTGAATAACGAGAGAGTTTTCAGTGAAACTGCTAGGAAACTGATACTTACAATTAGAAAGAGCCAGGTGACATTTTAGGATAGTAAATGAGGAAAGAAGGCCTGGAAAACTTAACAGTCACAGGACAAAATGAAGTTAAGACAAGAGAAGAAAGGAAAAACTGAAAGTACACCATTCAAAGTTTGTGTGAATGGATAAGAAAACAGGGACAAAGATAAATAGTAATGGTGCAGAATGTTGTGGAGATTCATGATCGCCCGCATTCTGAAAGAGGATAGCATAATAAATGCTTTGAACTTCTTAAAATGACCTTGTTGTGCCTGAGGATAATTGAATATTCTCTTTATCTAGTGAGGAAAACATATCTGTAAAACAATTTACAGTAAAAAGCTTTCAGAAAAATAGTGATCGTATATCGACTATGCAGTTCCAGTATTCTGTCAAAACTACAATTGAGATCTCCCGTCAAACTTGAATGAATTCGGTTCAGTGTTATTCGCCATCAGGGTCCACAATCTGAAAAATATAAGATATCGATGACACGGAAATGAAATTACAAGACCTCCTACAGAAGTTAGCTAAAGAAAGCGTAAAAAAAACTAAACATAACATGCAAGAAAACTGAATGCATGGTAATCAGTAAATTGCCGATTACAGGTCAGGGATACTAAAACCAAGCAAGTATAGAAATTTAAATACATAGAAAGTGTTCTAACAAAGGGCGGAAAGTGCGACACTGAGATCCGAAGCTGTATTGACATGACCAAGGATGTTTTCCAAAAGTTAAGCAGAGTATTGAAAGACAGAAAAAAATTGCTTGAAACAAAGAAGAAAGTACTGGATTGTTATGTGATGCCTATCTTTCAATATGGCAGCGAATTCTGGACAATCTCATCAAACATGAAGAAAAGACTTGAAGCAACCGAAATGTGGTTCTACAGAAAGATGCTAAGGATAACATAGAACGAACATGTAAGCAACGATAAGGTTTTGGATAGGATGGAAGCGAAAAGAAAACTTAACATCAGTAAAAGACTGTTGAAGTTACTGGGATATGTAATGAGGAAGGTGGGCTTGTAGAATCTGACACTCACAGGCCAGATAGAGGAAAAGAAAGACAGAAGAAAGCAACGCATAAAATACTTGATAGGATTGAGAAAATGTATAGCAGAATAGGGTTTCGTTGGGGCAACAAGAGAAAGGATGTTAAGAGCAACACATGATAGGAAGATGTGGAAAGTCAGGATCACCTACGTCCTGAAAGGACCCGACACATAGAAGAAGTTACAGAAGGCAATTTAAAACTGATGAAATTTATAAGTTATTTAATAATTAACTATTTCGGTTCTACAATATTGAGACATGACTTCTCGGGTGGATACTTGCTGAAGTATCATTAACTATATCTTATCAAGCCGAAGCGTATCAAATTAATTCAGCAAAGTGAAAATAATCGAAATAGGATTGGGAAGTGGTTATCATGAAATGCTCTTTATTCATATTAAATTTTCCGACAGACTTTTGACATTTAAAAGATGATCGAAAGCAACCAAATGAGTGGCCATGTTATATCAGCTGATATTTAGATGAGTATACATCATCTGGGATGTGCGTTGTGGCGCAGTGGATATCGGCTTGGAACGAGAAATCGGGGAACCGAGTTCGAATTCCAGTTGAATTCCTTGCATTCACTAACGCGCAAATACCCTTGGGAAAGGTATTAATCCGTCCCTTCCCTCCAGTTATGGGTTAAATAATGGGACAGATTGGGTTCTATAGCAACCAGTCTATCGCAGAAAGCAATGGCAACCTACTGCGGGATAATCTTCTGCCCAGTCAGTCAAGTCTCTTTCGAGACATGATCGCCCAAAGCGTGTATCGCTCATGGCACTTAACTGACTGATACATCATCTGCATGTGCCGTCTCCCTTCAGGACGTAGGCGATCATGGACTTCTACTTGGCTCTGTCTCTTGTCGCTCTCAATAATTTTTCTCTTGGTATCTCTTCTAAACCCCGCTCCGTCAACCATTTGCTCAGACCTAACAAGTATGTCTCGTGCTGCTTCCCCTGTCTCTAAGACCTCCTACAGAAGTTAGCTAAAGAAAGCGTAAAAAAAACTAAACATTGGGAATTGAAGAAGAATAGCCTAAATCTACAAATAAAGTGGAAGTTGATAGCCATGGCACGTACTCCTGATAGCCTAGAGAAGTTGTATTACTTTCTATATATTTTCCTTGTTTGAATAGTCTTTTCCATCTATTGTAATAAGTGGTCATATGATTCTTTCTGTTCCTATTTGGAGAGGCTTGGTTTCATCCAATTATCCGACCTGTGAATATCAAGTTCTCCAGGCCCTCATTCCTCATTACGTGTCGCAGGAACCTCATTTGTCTCTTCCTGATATTAAGTATCAATTTTCTTCTCGTTTGCATCCTTTCCAACACCTCAACACGTGCTCCGGCCATGGTATCCTCAGCATCCTTCTGTAAAACCACATTTCTGCTGCCTCAATCATCTCCTTCATCCATGATGAGATCGTCCGGCATTCACTTCCATACAGAAGGACAGATACCACATAGCAATCCAGCACTCTTTCCTTTGTTTCTAATGAGATTTTCCTTTCTTTCACTACTCTGGTTAGCTTCTGAAATGTGTCTTTAGACATGCCAATGCATCTTTGGATCTCCATGTCGCAGTTTCCATCCTTTAATGTGCATCTATATCCTAGACACCCTTATTAAAGTTGTGGATCCTAAGAAGGTAGGCTTATACCGAAAAAATACTTATGTTCACCCTAAATAGTAATGGCCTCTTGACTATGAAAATTCAGAAGAAAATCATTAGAACCTATGCTAGGATTTTGAATAGAAATTGCTTCCAACTTAAAGATTGTGAATTACCTGGACATTAACGTCTACTCCGATAATAATTCCTTTAAACCATACTATACGGAAAATGAAACCCATAACTACATCAACACTGATTCCAACCACCCTACCGCCATGATGAAGCAAATATCGAGGACGTTTAATACTAGGATTTGTCGATTATCTTCTAACCTTAGAATCTTTAGGAATAACAAAAAAACTATATGAAAAGGCTACAGAGTAGCGGGTATAAAGATAAATTAACTTATTTAGAACCTGCTAGTAGGTTTGAATAGCAAAAAGCTAATGGTACACATAGGAGAAGGAAGATTATATGATTCACCACTTCTGTTCTGTAGTGTATCAACTGTTAACATTAGGAATATCTTTTTTAAATTAAATTTAAACAAAAAAATAATATAATAATATTAAAGTAAACATTTTCATTACGATAACCACCTGAGTAAAATATTCAATAGAATAACGCTTAAGATTAGTTATTCTTCTACTAATAATATGTACAATATTATGAGCTCCCGCAATAACCAAATTCTTAAGAAAATCAGTGAATCCAATGTGGAAAATAGGATTATACCCTCCTGTAAATTTGCAGATCCCGAGAAAACATTACGGTTGAAGGAAAATATAGATCTATAAATGTGATCTATCAAGCTATCATCTACCCTAAGGAATACAGCATTTACATCAAAGTTTCGTCAGGAATTTGGAAACAAATATTTTATACGCACAAACACTCTTTTACTAACCCTAATTTAAGATATCAGACAGTCCTCTCCCCAAAATACTGGGAATTGAAGGAGAATGGCCTAAATCTACAAATAAAGTGGAATTTGATAGGCATGGCACGTACTCCTGATAGCCTTGAGAAGTTGTTTTACTTTCTATATATTTTCTTTGTGTGAATAGTCTTTTCCATCTAATAAGTGGTCATATGATTCTTTCTTTTCCTATTTGGAGAGGCTTGGTTTCATCCAATTAATTCAGTATATTCAAACTTTTTCTTTCTCTTTCGGCAATGCTGACAACAGTGAATTAGCAAAAATTGAGAGAGTTTTGTCATTAATATATATTGAGTTTGAGAGTTATTGGTTCCAATAATTCTCTGTGTTTAGCTTGTCACCATCATAAATTTTGAAAAAAATTATTTTACTGTGGATAATTAGTCAGTTAAAAGCCATACGTAATACACGCTTGGGCGAATATGTCTCGGAAGAGACATGACAGACTGATTTTCCCGAAGTCGGTTGTCATTACTTTCTGTGGTAGACTGTTGGCCAACCAAGGCAATTGACCTGCTAATTAACCCATAGCTAGAGGATTAATACATTTCCCAATGGTATTTGTGCGCATGTAAATGCAACAAATTCAACTGGAATTTGAACTCTGTTCTCTGAGTTCCTCGTTCTGAGCCGATATCCACTGCACCACTTTCGATAATAGTAGGTCTAAATATATAAATCCTTTATCTTTGCTGTCTTTTCATTTGTGTGGATCTTTTATTTTCCTAGAAGGATTCACTCTCTAACCATCTGTTCATCCAATGCAACTTTATATTAATTGCACATGTACTTCTTAATTTTCATGTACTTCTTCACCAGAATCACTGTAATGTTTGCTGAAAATATCTTTGTTCGCCTTTATATCTTAAGACAATGTTATTAAGACTTTGCGGCTTACGGAAAGTTAAGCAACCCTGAACATAGTACCAAGATGAGTGACCGCTGGAGAATAGCAGGTGCTTTAAGATTTGCTGCAATGAAAAAACGGAGAGTCGATTTCAAATTCGAGTCAGGTTCGTTAAATTCGCTTACGTCCAAATACCCTTAAATACTTCTTGTCCACACAGCTATGGGTTAAATAGTAAGGCTTGTATTGGAAACCATTATTATCTCCAAAAGAAAAAAAAACAGCTATATCCATCAATGTCTCTGCATTCTGTTCTTTCTGTTTACGTTTCTAAGTTTTTCAGATACGTGCAGAGAAGATCTGAACATCACAGACCAGATCAGATAAAGGTGGAACATTATTTGTCACGTGGTTGGCGGTTGATATTAATAAGGCTTTCAAAAAAAGGAAAGAATTAAGCCGGTACTTAGTTTTTCGTAAGTTTTATTTATCATTCTTTTTTACAGTATAATAATAATTTTATCTGATTATCATTCAACACTGAATCAAGAGAATTAACTGGATGAATCGTATTGAAAAATAAATATTCCTTACCTAAAATAAATCCGGGATCTTTTATGTTAATTCACCCCAAAATAGTATATCTTCTTCTACGTGCCTTGTTCTTTCAGGACGTAACCGATCATGCCTTTCCACGTCTCCCTATCCCTGGCGGTTCTTAGCACGCTTTCTGCTGTTACAACACGCAACTCCCGTTCTGGCATCCACCTGCTCTGGCCCTTCAAATATGTTATCCGCTGCTTTCCTTTGTCTCTTTTTCCTTCTATCTGGTCTATTAGTATCAGGTTCTCCAAGCACTCCTTCCTCATTGCATCCCCCAGGAACTTTAGCTGTCTTTTCTTGATGCTCGGTATTAATTTCCTTTTCGTTTCCATCCTTTCTAAAATCTCATCATTGCTCACAGGCTCGATCCATGATATTCTCAGCATTCTTCTGTAGAACCACATTTCAGTTGCTTCAAGTTTTTCTTTCATCTTTGATGATATTGTTCAGCATTCACTGCCATATTGAAGAACTGACATCACTTAGCAATCCAGTAATCTCTTCTTTGTTTCTAGCGAAGTTTTCCTTAACACTCTACTCAGCTTCTGGAACGCGTTCTTTTCCATGCCAATTCGCCTTCGGATCTCTGTGTCGCACTTTCCGTCTTCTGTTAGGACACTTCCCAGATAATTTTTTGTATCTGCTTAATTTTAGTATCCCTCACCTGTATTTGGCATTTTGGGCTACTCTTTTTGCTGATGACCATGAATTCGGTTTTCTTGCAGTTTATTTGTAGTTCTTTCTTGTCACTATAATTAAGCTACCTACTGTAGGAGGTCTTGTAGTTTCCTTTCCGTGTCTGCTATCAGCACTGTATCATCTGCGTACTTCATGTTGTTCAAATTGTGGCCTCCAATGACGAGTCCTGGCATAACATCTAGGGTCCTCAGAATAGTCTCGCTGTACGAGTTGAACAGATTCGGTGACAAGACACATCCTTGTCTTATGCCCCTTTCTTTCTTTGTATATCTGCTGAATTCGTTACCTGTCCGTATGCAGGCGGTTTGCTGCCACTAGAGATTTTTTATTACTCTTATGTCTTTTCCAAATATGTCGAGGCTGTTGAGCATCTCCATCAATATCTTGTGGCGTATTTTGCCGAACGCCTTTGCATAATCGATAAAACAAAAAAAGCCCTTCTTCATTTCGGATAGCATCCTAATCATAAATATGGCGTTCTTTGTTCCAGTGTCTTTGATGAACCCGCACTATTCTTGTCCTATCTCTGGTTTGATTATGCTTCTCGCTCTATTTATCAGGATTCGGACGCTCAGTTTTCTAATGTGGCTCATTAAGCTGATAGTTCGGTGAAGTTCACACTCGACTGCACCTGGCTTCTTAGGTAGTGCTATAAAAATCGATTTGCTTAGGTCGTCTGGTATTTCACCACTAGTATAATCTCCGTTTATTATTTCTATAATTTTCTCTATGCCGAAATTTTCCAGGGCTATCAGCAGCTCTATTACAATGCCGTCTGGTCCAACTGCTTTGTTTCTATTCAGTTTGGTCATTATTTATATTTACTAAAATTCACACCAAATTCTTTCAGAGCATGACCCTTCCATTGTACTCCGATTGGGTTGACATTTGCGATCGCCCCAAATGTAGGTGACTCAAAGTGCGCTATTTCTAAGTGTGGCGTTTACGTTTGTGCTCATCCCGATAAACAAACCAAAAATATATTCCTCGTTTTTTGTTATTGTTAAAAATTCATCGTAAGTACCTCGATTATCCTCCCCACTTAAGAAATGCAAATTTTCCAATCTTTTCACTCTTTTCTTTTTTTTTCAATTGGAGTAGATAGACTAAACTATCGCCCGGTTCACACTCCACCCACGTCTATTGAACAGGTGAAGAGGATCATCCCTTGTTCCTTGTTTAGGATGTGGTTTCCGGCTTTCTCTTTTCCAATCTTTTCACTCTTTTCTTTTTTTTTTTCAATTAGAGTAGATAGACTAAACTATCGCCCGGTTCACACTCCACCCACGTCTCTTGAACAGGTGAAGAGGCTCATCCCTTGTTCCTTGTTTAGGATGTGGTTTCCGGCTTTCTCTTTTCCAATCTTTTCACTCTTTTCTTTTTTTTTTCAATTGGAGTAGATAGACTAAACTATCGCCCGGTTCACACTCCACCCACGTCTCTTGAACAGGTGAAGAGGATCATCCCTTGTTCCTTGTTTAGGATGTGGTTTCCGGCTTTCTCTTTTCCAATCTTTTCACTCCTACGTAGCCCCCTGCGCTTCAGTGGCGTTACCACCCTGCTCGGGGTGATATGATTAAAAAAAAAAAAACACCCTGATTTTTTCTAATTTTGTATTCTGACGGAGTTGTTTTGAGGCAAGTAAAACAAACTTAGATTTTAAATTTATCATTCTAAAACAGTGCCAAAAATGTAACTAAAAACAAGCCTAGATTTAAAATTTATAATTTGATGAGGTGATTCGGTATTTGCAATAAGTAACTTTATGTTATTTGGGGTGACAAAATATCCTAAATTTTTTCTATTGTTATGCTACGGACTTATTGCTGTACCTACGCATGTACGAAAGCATTTGGGTTATTAATTGTTTAATTAATAAATTTTAGTTAATAAATATTAACTTGTAAAAGTTAATTGAATAAGAACTATTCAAGAAATTTATGCATAGATAAATTGAGAAGCAAAGAGAAAGGGGTAATTTATGAAGAAATCTGTCGTTTCAGAGAAAAGAGGAAAATAGAATAGATTTTCTGCTCTTGACTGATAATTTAAGGATGTCAACTCAATATCTTTTTACACTATCATAAGAAAACACTAAAATGTCTCTTCGCATAATTTAGCGACACAAAAGGTGAAGACAATTTAGAAAAGATTCCACTTCATTGAAAAACTAAAAAAACACCCGACAAAAATTGATTGAGAAAAAAAATAATATAAACCTATTTTTGTTCGTTGTGGAATATGGAATTACAGTCGGAAAAGTCTGAGCGTGCCGAATTGATTTCTTCCCTAGGTTTAAAGATTTTGCCGCTAAGACGATTTTCCACTGATTTGATTAGATGCAAATCTTGAGATGTAAAGTCCAATGAAGAAGGATACTGGGGTTGACCTTCCTGGTCTAAAGATTTGATTTCATCTTATTTCACTGACTGGAGAATTGCATTTGTTATTCTGTAAAATAACACAATTTCTCTTGACCCAAAGTGAAGATATAATTGACGAAACTTTCCATACTTCCTCTCATTAAGTTATTTGAACATTTGTATGTTGATATTTGCTAAGACAAATAAAGCAAATGCAAGATGGGAAGATCGTGTTGCCACAAGCTTGCAGAAGAAATATTAGGCTTGAAAGCCAAGTTTAAAATGTATCAGAAAACAAGTCATTGGCACTGGTAGAAAATGCATAAGTAACTTAGTTTTGAGTTTAAGTTTCGTTTAACTGTTTATCAATCTCTGTGGGTTATTTAATGCCAAAATGGTAAGGTTTTAAGGTATTTTTAATGTTCAGTTATAGAGAAACAGTATATTTAGTCAGATGTTAAGAAAATGTTTGTTTTTATTCTTTTTTTATTTTACAAAACTGAAAATGTTTTCTAGTTTTTTTGCAGAGAATGATTTTTTCCTTCGAAATGTGTTATGGTAATAACTTTTCCTTCAGAAATATATTGCTAGTAATATTTTTCATTCAAAAATATATATTTTTCTATAAAAATCTATTTTTATGAATATATTTCTGTAAAAGTGTATTTTTATACTTTCATAGTGTTTTGACCCCAGTTTGGAGGTAAACTGTTTGCCCATAGCTGGGACCCTAACAGGTGCTACCACTTGGACCTTGGAACAACAGCAATTAAAAGGTGGTTCCATGCTCCTCAAAACCTCCTAATCAAAGACCTTGCTGCCAGATGCAGTTTACCGCCATACCCAGGACTATATAACTTAGTCAAGCATGCATATATATATATATACAAATACTTAAGCGGATAGACACGAAAACACACGCACACACACACACACACACACACACACACACACACATATATATATATATATGTATAAATGAATATGGAACGAAGAAAATAATTGCAATGTTCAAAACGTTACTTTAAAACAGTGCTCAATATAGAAATAAAGCAATGAATATTTATTATTAATTATTACTTTAGAACATGTACAAACTACAAACTACTAAAAAATTTTGTTTTGACATTAAAAAAGGTCATAATTATTACCATCTTTATTAACTATTTGATGAGACATTGTTCTTTCAATGTCGAAACAAAATATATAATTTTTAGTAGTTGGTAGATTGTACATGTTCTAAAGTAATGATATATATATATATATATATATATATATATATATATATATATATATTCTAAACATATACTATTAAATATAAGAGACAATGAATGTATATTATGTTCAATCATGAGCCGTTCTAAACGTCGTATTTTGGCTTTAATTTCAGTTGAAAATAAAGACAAAAACCTCCAACATTTGGATAATTTTTTATTAATTTGTTTCTAAGCTTTCGGCTCGCATGAGCCATCTTCAGAGAGGTTATTTAGACGGTAATACAATAACATCCACCATCACTGACGATTTTATTTTATGTTGACATAAAACTGCGCTAGGCAACGGCGATAGTTACCAAAAATAACAAACACGGTTCTCAAATTTGCGATACAATGTTTGAGTCCTATATGATCTGAGTAAAAAGAATATTTTTGATCGCATTTCTGTCTGTGATTTGCTACATACACGCAATAAAAATGCTCACTCTTTGAAGCAAATTGAGACGGGCGATGAGAAATGGATCGTTTACAATCATTTTCAGCGAAAAAGATGCCGGGGTAATCGACAGGAACCAACTTTACCCACCACAAAAACAGATCTCTATTTTAAAGCAGTAATGCTGTGCATATCCTGTAAGATTTGAAATGAATCTTGTACTATGAGATTTTGCCAAGTAACCAGTCAGTTGATTTTAAAAGGTATTATTAATTTAAAGACAGCAATTTAAGAAAAGCACCCCTAATTTGCGAACAGGAAAGATTTTGTTGTCCTTCACGATAATGCCAGACATGACGTTAATCGGCAACCGGCCAAAAATTACTGCAGCTTGGCTGAGATGTGTTACCCCAACCCACCATGTTTAACAGACAATGCACATTCCGATTGTCATTTATTCAGGTTCTTGCAAAATAATTTCAATTATAAAAATTTTAATTCCTTGGTTGACTTAAAAAGAACACATTAATGAGTTCTTTACCGAAAAGCAACCGACATTTTGATAAAATTAATCTTTAAACACTAATTACTGTATATTGACCACTTTTATCTTATAAAGATAGAAAATGTTAAACAACATATATATATATATATATATATATATATATATATATATATATATATTAGGGAAATTAATGAAGATTAACGAAACTTGGTCATAAACAACTGACAATTTGAAATAATAATAATGTTCAAACAAATCATTTCATAAATAAATATATATATATATATATATATATATATAAAGGAAAACTCAACACGTCATTTAAATTGGTTATAAATTATAATTTATTTCAATGAGCTTAATATATTAAGTTAATCTTTTTGGATTATCCTCACCATTTACGAACTGGACATATATATATATATATATATATATATATATATATATGTGTGTGTGTGTGTGTGTGTGTGTGTGTGTGTGTGAACTAAAGAGTTATGGGTCAGATTTAAATTAGATTTAAACTGGACCAGTAAACAGTTGTATCAGAAAGTGCCCAATATATGACTGAAGGAAATTAAAGCTTTAACATGTAGAGATTGAGATGTTTAATTTGGGAAGACCATGGTTGCCGATTGCGCTAACATGGTTTCGTCTATTTTGGTTTCGTCAGGCAATTTTGTGTTACAATGCAAACTTTCAAACTTTATAAACTCTAAATTCCAAGGAGATATTGGACATTCCTATGGGATCACACGGAATTTACAGAATCATTGGATCGCATAGGTCTATTTATTTTGTACAATCTAACTGAGCATAGTGATATAACTGACATTGACATATATAGACGATGGTCTCATGATTTTCGAAAATTCTAGAAAATCTAAAATAGATAGAATTTGGAAATTAATACACACACTAATGAAAACTTAGTAGTCTTAAAGTAATAGTACAAACTAATCTAAAAAAGCTGACATCCTAGATGTTACTCTAGATTTAGTTAATAACCCATACTTATCCTACGTAATATATAATGCGAACCCTACATCCTAAATAAAATTACGCATCATCTATTTAATATCATTCTCTGTTGAACACAGAATTAACAACAATTCCTCAACTGAGGACATTTTTCATAAACACAGTCAATATGACAATACTTCCCCAAAAACATCGACTATAAATGCCATGACATTAAATATTTTAAGCAAAAAATAATAATACCAAACATAATAAGAAAAAGAAAAATAATTAGATACAGACCACCATTTAACCAAATAGTACTAAGTTAGGCAATAAATTCCTTAACCTAGTTCAGAAGAACTTCCTGACAACCTCCTTAGCAAACTTTTTTCATAAGAATACACTGAATCTTTGTTATAGCTGCACTAATAATTGTGAAATGATAATAAAGTACATAACAATAAAATCCTAAAACAGTATAACGTGATTAGCATCAAAACCACCCTATTATATATAACAATATAACGACAATAATACTAATACTTGCAATTGTCGTAACCCAAATGAATGTCCTCTGCAAAATAGATACCTTATAGATTCTATAAAATAACAAGCTACCGTTTCCGCTAAAGAAAATCCAACCCTTATCAAACAATATATTGCAAGTACTAAAAACTCTTTTAAGTCGCGATTGTATCAGTATAAGATATCCTTAAATAATAAAATCTATTGTAACTCAATTTCACTTTCCAAATACTAACAGCAGTTGAAAGGTGCAAACAAAACACTTCCAGTAGAATGGAAGATATTAACAAAACCTAGAACTTGCAAATCGTTACATGAAAAATGTTTTTATTTACTTAAATTAAAAATCTAAATAGTTAAATTCCCGGGAACTAAATTATTATTTTTTTTTTTTAATCATTTCACCCCGAGCAAGGCAGAAACGCCACTGATGTGCAGGGGGTTACATAAATGTAGAAAGATTAATTAGAAAAGAGTGAGGAGTACAAGCTAGTTAGAAAGGAACAATAGAAAGCTGAGAAAGCAGGTGCAATGACAGATACATGGGCGGAGAGAACGTGAAGATTATACAGGGGAGGGGAGAGAGCTAGAGTCCAGTGGTTAGTAGGTGAGTATTAACGTTGCTTTTAAATTTCTGGAGGTCGTAGCCGTCAGGAAAGCAAGAATACGGGAGTGAGTTCCACAGGCGGGAAGTGCGAGAGAGGAAGCTGCAGGAGTAGAATTGTCGTCTGCGTTTGGCTAACCTGACTGTGAATGGGTGGGACCCAGATGCCAGTCTGGTTGCACGGGTAAACACCTGTTGAGGAGGCATCAGTGACTTAAGTTCGTCTGAGCATAAGCCATGAAAGTATTTATAGAAGAGACAGAGGGAGGCCACATTTCGACGATGGGAAAGTGGCTGCAGACGAGTCGCCAGATCAGTACCTATCACATTACAGACTCTCCTTTGGAGCTTGTCAAGAACACTGAGGAGAACGGCAGGGGCACCTGACCATAAATGGCAGCAGTACTCCATGCACGGACGGATGGTTGACTTGTATATATGCAGGATGGATTCAGGTGGAAAAAACATCCTGGATCGACATAGTGACCCAATCTTCTTAGCAGTAGATTTTGCTATGGATTCAATATAGTGCTTCCATTTGAGGTCTGAGGACAGGGTAAGTCCGAGGAGGCGCAGTGTATTACTCTCCGGGAGAATCATCTGGTCCATGCTTATGGGAGGCAGAAGAGGTTGCCTGTAATGGTTGACAGACAACAGCTTGGTCTTAGAGGAATTGAAGTTGACAAGCCACTTCTTGCCCCAGTTCACCACAGAGTGTAGATCCCGCTCAAGGTCAGCAGCGAGATTATGTCTATCCGCCACGACAGGTTTCTTACTGGATCGGGAGTATAAACCGACGTAATAAAATAAATGCTTATTGCCACCATACGATTTTTCACAATCTTAAATATATCTAGGATTATCTCAAACCTTTTACTATATGCTATAATCTATAATCCTACCCTTTTAGTTAATCATATATATCTTAAATATATTCTTAATTATCTGTTACTTTACTGTTTACATTTACATTCACAACCAGTTAACTCGGAAATCAAGTAATTTTGATTTGTGTCTATTCCCTTACATTAAAATTATGTTTTTATATTAACAACACCGTTTAAGACAAATATTTATTATTTTTTATTTTAATTTCATCGCATTTCAAACAATATATCGGCTACATATTTGTTCAAAAGACAGCTCACACTTTCTTCCTTCTGCCATATTTTAATGTCATTGGTCTACACCCACAAATCCCTTAAAGTTATAATAACCTCCCACTCCACGACTATTATGGTGGCATTTTTTGTTTATTATTTTGAATTTCCTTATCATTATATAACCACGTGACTAAACCACATTTCACTGCCTGAAGATGGTGCATTGAGCTAAAAACCTGATATGTTTAAGCTGAAGTATGCTTATATTATAAAAATAATAATAATTATTATATATCTATAAATGCTCTACATTTGTATTAAGCACTTTATGAAAGGTAAATATTAAACTGCGGCATATATATCCATTAGTTTAAACCACTTATATATATATATATTGTGCAATTGCAAACGAGTTATTACGCGACCTAAGTTTCTACTATGTGGTGTCTACAGGTTATTTGCAATAACTGATTTTACCGTTTTTTAAGGAATAAGTAACGGAGATTTTTTAGACACTCACGTAACAGGGAATTTTTGAACGCGCAATTTTTAAAATTAGAAGAAATTGTAAAGTTTTCATCCATGGTTGCATAAACCTAATAGGTATTTTATGGTGTGTTTACACTTAGTCATAATTTCTGGTCTTTTATTCAGTAATTCATTTTTGCTTGGGAATATCTTTTCTTCCTGGGACATTCTACATATTTTGCCACCGTTGTAAGGCTTGATTATTTTCACTATACTCCACGTTATTTCTGGATCTTTTCTTTTAAAAAATACGATCTTAATTTTTTTTTCCAAAAAGCGTTCTTTTTAAGAAAATCTTCCTTGTCGGTCGTTTTCACCAAAACACACCTTCTACACACAAATATATATATATATATGATAAAATGTAGCTTTACAGTATTCTTTATTTATTTGTTAAAGTGCTCACTATCAGGGATAGAGCCTATGTAAATACAGAAATGAGCGTTGAGCCTAACCTCCAGAGGCGACAGTCTGTGTCATGTTATACTCAATCGTCAGGCCATAACGATCGCGTTTAGCATGAAACAGACGCTTTTAGTGTTAATTTCAACTTTTATAAATATATATATAGCTGTACAATATATATATATATATATATATATATATATATATATATATATTCTAAACATATACTGTTAAATATAAAAGACAATGAATGTCTATTATATTTAATCATGAGCCGTTCTAAATGATTAAGCATAATAGACATTCATTGTCTCTTATATGTAACAGTATATGTTTAGAAAATTATTTGCTGCTTCGATACAATATATATATATATATATATATATATATATATATATATATATATATATACCCTTATGCATATTGACTGAAACAAGTGCTTTAGTTTCCTTTCTTTCACCATACATTTCACCGATTTCTATTTTTAACTCATATTAGAATATGAATCTGTTTTTGGGGTGTATATTGAAATTTGTTTGGCCTTGAAAAATATTGCGTCATTCGTGATTGCATCAGATTTTTATCATGCACAAACATTATTGTCTCGACTGTCAATCGGTTGTCTGCGATGGACGTTACTTCAATGAAGCGTACGAAAATTGTCACGCTGCACAAACGCAGTAGCAAGCCTTACAAAGAGATCGTGGATATTGTTGGTGTCAGACTTTCAACTGTCAGTTGAAGGCGAAGGAAAAAACTAGATTCATTGGTATTAACTGTAAAAGAAAAATGCGATCAAAAGAGAAAAAACAACGCCAAGAGATGATGTATACGTGATCCCGGAAAGTGTGAAAGATCCTAGGAAGACATTATTCGTTTTGTTTCAATTAATTTGCACAAATGTGTGTGTGTGTGTGTGTGTGGTGTGTGTGTGTGTGTGTGTGTGTGTGTGTGTGTGTGTGTGTGTGTGTGTGTGTGTTGAGCGCGCACGCAATGAATGTGTGTGTATGTGTATGCTGAGCGCGCACGCACGCACGCAAGTATTCTTGGATATAAACATAACTGCCCTCAGGAATATGTGCCAGCAATCGGACAGACTTAACAATGAGCATATCTGCTCTGATGGAATCGGAAGTCAACTTTTTAATTTAGTGTAAAGTGCTCTTCCAAAGGAATTTTATACATTCAGTTTTAACGACAATAATGCCGCAATCCTCAAGTTTTCTTCTTTTAGGTGGATTTGCAAACTTTTAATGTATTTCTCCAGCTACATCCCTTAAACAGAAACATTCGCTTTTTCCTTTTTTCCCATGAGAAATACAAGCAGACATAAACTATTTCTTGACAGAAATCTCAACGGACAAATGAAGACATTAGCAAAACGTGAGAGCTTTCAAACAATTTTAGTTCCAATTATATCCACTAAGCTGAGTTAAATGTCAGGTGTCTTGCTCGTTTTATATCTCGTCTTGACCAAACAAGACATGCAGAAAACTATCTCACGTCAGTAAGAAGTTATTGATTTCAAAAAGACTTTTTAAAACACTTACAAAATTGAAAACTAAACTAAATACGATTTGCGTCATATCGTGCATATTTACAAAGATTCCATTGGCGAATTAAAACAGTTTTTTTATGAATTCAATACATGCATAAATCTGAAAGATTTTCTTGTATCTATCTTCAGGAGTTGAAAATTTCGAAAATCATCTTTTTTACTAAACACTTTTTGGAACAGACTACCGCGTTGGTACTTACCTGGACACTATGATCTTAGCCTCTTTAATTTAACTGTTATTTATCATTCTTATTCTCATAATCTACAATCCCCATCACCATCTCTGTCACTCTAAACATACCTCTCATTCCATCTTAATACCGACCTCTAGTTGAAGTGGCTAACGAGCCTTGTTTTGGATAAATTCAAGTATAAAAACATTCTAATCTTTACCAAGATTAGATGTTGACGTTCAAATTTTCTAAGGATACTTAATATATTATGAAAACGACTGGTAAGATCGACATAATGTCTAAATACGGAAGTTGAAGGAGATGATCTCAGTAGTGAAACAACAAAATTTATTGATTCATTATTGCTCACTTGAAACAAAATAGAAATAAAAAAAATTATAAGAACGCAATGATAAAGGATGAAAAGTAAAAAGGAATTGAAAAATGAAGAGAAAAAGAAAAAAAGGAGAAGAATTTTCAGAACGTATGTGATCATGACTCTCCACTACTTCCTGTCCCTTGTTTTTTCTGTTATCTATCCTAAATTTTTTTCCGACATTTATTTACTCAAGCTCACTAATGATGTTTTACGCTGTTTTACTTTGTCTTGCTTGCCGTAGTCTGTCTTGAGAGTATCAGATTTTCCAAGCTCCCTTTCCACATTATGTGACTCAGAAACATCAACTGTCACATTCTGATGCTAAATATAAGTTTTCTTTTGGTTTCTATTTTCTTTAAAACCTTGTTTCTGTTTACATATTCGTCCATGATATCCCCAGCATCCTTCTGTAGAACTACATTTCTGTTGGTTCAAGTCTCTTTTTCATCTTTGATGAAATTGTCCAGTACAATAGGAGAGATATCACGGAAAAATTTAATGGTCTTGCTTTTACTACTACTACTAATAATAATAATTTAATCCTTTTACTATTATTATAAAGACCGTTATATATATATTAATATGCATATATATGTGTGTGTGTGTGTGTGTGTGTGTGTGCGTGTGCGTGTGCGTGTGTGTGTGTGTCACTCATGTCACGCTCATGGTGAGAGAAACAACAGCGACAGCGTCGGCTCGTTTCATCAGAGAGACGAAAAGGAGGCAGCATCAACCAAGTTTATTCTCTTTACTACGTAATTAAAATTTACTACTAGTTATGAAAGAGTATTTGCTCTTTAACAGTGCAATATTATTTCATTTTTTTACAATAATTGTCGTCGAGTAGAGAAGAATATATATATATATATATATATATATATATATATATATATTAGAAATAATTACAATAGAATGTTCAATTCATTATTGAAGAACGATGCATAAATAGGGGTGAGTAGCTACTGTTTTTAAAATCTACCATTTATCCAGACTATTCAATCGACGAGCGAGAGCGTAAATAGTCATCCACAGACAGTCCTGTTTTGCTGCATCACAGCTGATCACTGCAGTTACACATCCGATTGCTTCCAGCAAGGATATATATATATATATATTGTCATCCGCAGACAGATATATATATATATATATATATATATATATATATCTGTCTGCGGATGACAATATATATATATATGACTATTTACGCTCTCACCCGTCAATTGAGTACTCTAAAGAATTATATATATATATATATATATAATTTATTTTGGCAGTTGTAAAAATACGAACTCCTTCTTTCATGTTTTTTTGTAAATAATTTTTTGTGAATCTTTTTCTTATTTTGGAATTTTTTTCTTTTGAATTTTCTTTATTATTTTTAAATTTTAAAATTCTTTAGTAGAATATAATTAAAATAAAAAATATTATATCTAAGAAGTTTTTATAGTTAAAAATAATAATATAGAAAAGTTCAAAATTCAAAAGAAAAAATCCAAATTAAGACAAAAATTCCCCCAAAATTATTCATAAACATAAAAAAAACAAATAGCTCGTATTTTTACAACTGCCAAAATAAATTCTAGATATATAACTTTTTAATTTGTGTTGAGTTTTCTTCTCTATTCATCATATTACTGTGAATAATATTCATTGAGCTGTCTCAAACACTCTTCCCATCCACCCAACTATGTATCACCCCCCTTCTGACATTTTCTATACCTAACCACTCTTCATATTTACCTCCCCCTATGTAGCCCTAAGCGCAATAGTGGCGGTGGAATGCCTTGCTTGGGGTGAAATGATTAAAAAAAAAAGAAAAAAATATTAATTAGATAATTTTTGGCTTATCCTGTCCTTTTTCACGGGTTTCTCATTATATATATATATATATATATATATATATATATATATATATCCTGGATGGAAACATTCGGATGTCTAACAGTGCCTATGATCTGTGATGCAACAAAACAGAACTGTCTGCGGACGATTATATATATATATATATATATATTGATCCTACAATAATGGGATAACCTATACAGGGGGATAACCTCTGAGGAAACACTAATAATCCTCTCAAATATTTTGACGGGCGAGGTAAAGTCGTAATAATACATATAATAATAGTTTTATGGAGCCCGTTTAATGTAGAAGTGACAGTCCGAATTCGGCAATGAGCGTTAAGGAATAACAAACGCCCGCGCAAAGCCTAAATTGTGTATATAAAACGCGGGGTATTTGTCTGAGTAATTTTACGGGTAAAAGAAAGCGTGACCTCTACACCTTCAGATTCTTTTTATTGAATGAATTAAATGTATTAATTCGTCAACGCAGTGACACCTTGAAAAATGCATTTAAATCTTTAATCAAAGCTGTTTCTTAATAAATGCCAACCTGGATTAATCAATCAACACATTTGTCTGATCAGAAACATGAGCCAAATACTTTTAGGCCCTAACTGATAATATATAGCACATTCTTCAGCATAATTCAATAAACTGTATTTTGAGATTCAGTAAGTCAACTGTGCCATACGTGATTCACACTTTGGGCGACCATGCCTCGAAAGAGACATGACTGACTGGGCAGAAGATTATCCCGCAGTAGGTTGCCATTACTTTCTGCGGTAGACTAGTTGCTAGCCAAGGCTATAGAACTCAATCTGTTCTATTATTTAACCTATGGCTCGAGGGAAGAGACGGATTAATAGCTTTTCCAAGACTATTTGTACGTAAGTGAATGCAAGGAATTCAACTGGAATTCAAACTTGGTACCCCGATTTATCGTTCCGAGTCGATATCCACTGCACCACAACCCACATCCTTTTTGAGATTCAGTCAGTCAGTTAAGTGCCATACGTGATACACGCTTTGGGCGATTATGTCTTGAAAGAAACATGATTTACTGGGCAGAAGATTATTCCACAGTAGGTTGCCATTGCTTTCTGAGGTAGACTGGTTGCCAGCCAAGGCTATATAACCTACTCTGTCTTATTATTTAACCCATAACTGGCGGAAAGAGACGGATTAATAACTTTCCCGAGGAACAACTATAATTCGAACTCAGCTTCCCGATTTGTCTTTCCGAGTCGATATCCACTTCATCATAACGCACAATTTGAAATTACATATGTTAATATTACAAATCTTGAGCTACGCCTGCGTTTCAAATCATTGGATGTTTATTCAAAATTTCCATTGAATAAATTGCGTCCCTCGAGGGTGACATCTTGCCTGCAGGTAGTCTATAATAAATAGATGATTTAATTACACTTCTTTGTTTTCATCAAATAAATGCGCTAACTTTCTTGCCACCTGACTTCAGAATTTGTATTGATTTAATGTATCACAAGTAATATGGCTACAACTGTTCCAGTAAAATCAAATGCCAGTGTTCTGAATTCCAACTTCAAGCTTATGTATCTAAATTATTTCAATAAGTAATTTCATCATAGGCAAAAAAAATGATAAAATAGTTATTTTGTCTCTACGTCATAAAAATGTTAATTGATGAACAAGATATAATGCATCAACAACAACAACAGCAACAATAATAATAATGATGATAATAATAATAATAGTAAGAAGAAGAAGAAGAAGAAGAAGAAGAAGAAGAAGAAGAGGACACTTTCAGGCACATATTATACATAAAAATGTGGATCCAAAATGCAGGTTCTGGGATAAACACCAAGAAACAGTAGACCATCTAATCTCAGGTTGTTCTGTACTTGCCCCAAATGAATATGAAAATAATCACGATAGAGTGGGACAATATTTACATTGGACAATGTGCAAACACTATGGAAAATATATAAACAAACACTGGTATAAACATCACCCAGCACTGGTTACAAAAATAGATGTCACCATTCTATGGGATTACACCATCTACACAGAAGCAAATAGGCCGGACATAATTGTTAAAAACCAGAAAGAAAAGCCTGGTCTGTTAATTGATATGGCTTGTCCAGCGGATTGTAACATAGCAACCAAGGAATTCGAAAAACTTTCAAAATATAAAGACCTGGAAATTGAAATAGAAAAAATGTGGAAATTGAAAACAAGAATCTTGCCAGTGATAGTAGGTGCACTTGGAATGATAAAAAAAGGAACAAAAAACAACACATTGAAAGAATCCCTGGAAACCCCAACTGAAGAGATATACAAAAATTGTCTTGTTAAGTACAGCCCACACACTAAGGAGAACTTTGTCTGTGTAACGCTAGGGATGATAGGGGAGATAGAAAAAACATTAAATGGAGCCATAACGACACACCACGACCTGCCTTAGGTCTTCGCGCACACTTGGTTGGTAGTGCGACCATAGCAGTAATGGAAATTGGTGAAAAATGACAACATAATACTACTACTACTAATAATAATAATAAGAAGAAGAAGAAGAAGAAGAAGAAGAAGAAGAATAAGAAGAAGAACTTTATAATGCAACCAGAAGGACAATCAAAGCTAATTGCCCAGTTATCGTGATTAAAGACTATATAAACAGAATATACATTCTTATTGACGGAGCGGTTCCTGCAGACTGTAATGTATATTTGAAGATCTTAAAAAAAACTATCAAAATACAAGGATCTTGACATCGAAATCTTAAAAATGTGACACATGAGGACATAAAAAGTACAAGTTGTAGTTGGATCCCTCGGATTGACTGGAAAAGGTCCCGATGTATTCATTGACGGAATCTATTGAAAAATGCGTGATCTTTTTATTTTTTTTAATGCTCAGTGTAAAATGTCATTATGCCATTTCTGACCTTAGGTCTCTGGTTGAGACCCAGATAGAAATTAGTATACTCCAGAAATCTAAAGAAATGGTAGCCTCTGGGGAAGACAAATAACATTAAGTTGACATTCCAAATGTCCACTATCTAATTTCTGTACAGAATATTTCATTGTATAGATAGCGGAGTGAGAACAATCTACTGATAAGGAATATATAATGGATTTAGTTTGAAATACAATAGACCCCTGAAGAAATACTACCAGATACGAGAAACAAAATATAACTGTATAAACCAAGATGATAAACTACTCTTTCATGTACATAAACTTTTCAGGAGCTCATCACAACTTACTCTCCATTTTGGAGTTTCGTCCATAGCAGGTTGGAACATCGTTTCGCATAAGATCGCCAAAGTTAATCAACGTCAAGCAGAGTAAATACCTAAATGTGCGACCACTTGAGAATACTTCTTCTTCTATGTGCCCTGTCCCTTCAGGACGTAGGCGATCATGGTTCTCCACGTCTCCCTATCCCTTGTGGCTCTTAGTATGTTTGCTCCTTGTACTCCTGGCAACTCCTGTTCCGTCATCCACCTGATCAGGACCTGCACATATGTTATCCGCCGCCTTCCTCTGTCTAGATGCTGTAAAGTTGAATTCACATCTGCAAAAATACGCTTTTTAAAGGTTTAAATCTACCTCTTCTTCCCCTAGCTATAGGTTAATTAGTTAGACTTGTATCAGTAAATTATAATCACCTCTCTCCACAGAAATGTCTTACAATCGAAAAATATTTTATGGATTTAAATAACCTGCATTGAGTTGATATGTTGTAAAAGACGAGTAAAGCAGGCTTCTTTGTGACTTAAAATTACACTTTTTAACATTATACAAGTTCTCTTTTCTTTGTTTCCCATTCATCGAAAGTCTTTAAATAGGCTATACTCTGTTTATGTGCAGGATCTACAAAATGCGAGAGACGCTTTCTTGTCTTTCGTATATTTTATTTATTCTCCATACACCCTTTCCTTATTATGTACCAGAAAAGTCAGCTATCCTTTTCTTATTGTAAATACCAATATTCATTAATTAATTATTGCTTAATAATTTGGGCGCCTCGACGTGGTTTTCTCGCAGTCAACAAGGAAGAAAACAACAACAACAACAAGATACTTCGGCTGACTCCTGAAAGTTGACTTCGATAAGTACAAATTTCCTTTATTGATTTACCTTCCTTTTCAATTTCTCGCCTGCCATAAAATAGGAAAGGAATACAGACTTTACTAAACACATTCGCTACTTACAACTACAAGATCTGGATTCACTTAAATCCTTGCGACTATTTCTCAGTGAACATTTAGCTCTTACCAATTGATGCTATTCTGTTAATAAAATTCTATTTATACAAACGAAATACTTTTATTCTTTCAACCTTCAACCATCTAATAATTCGGATGATTACGAATAACTTTAAGTTGCAGGTAGTTCGGTTATGTTTGACACAAGGTCACTTCAATAAACATTCAACCATCTCCCTACCACTTCAAGCAATCCTGTCTCACTAGAACCTATTACAACTGAGTAGTGAGTTCGATCCTTACTGGATACCCCATACTTTTATTTTTTTTTATTGCACTTCTTTTGATTGTTCATCTCTTTTTCTTTCTCTTTCTCTCTCTCTCCCTTTATTTCTCTCTATATATATCTATCTCTCACTCACTCTCTCTTTTTCAGTCAGAAACGCTGTAATTTATATTGTCTTGATCTTCGATTGATGTCTGATTGTTCATCTCTTGCTTTCTGTTTCTACTCGTTCTCTCTCTCTTTTTCTCTCACTCTCCCTCTCATTCTCTTTTTCAGTCAGAACCGCTTTATTTTTTATTAATTTTCGATGCAAGCCTGATTGAGCCCCTCTCTCTCTCTCTCTCTCTCTCTCTCTCTCTCTCTCTCTCTCTCTCTCTCACTCACTCACTCTCTCTCACTCCCTTTTTCATTCAGAACTGGTGTATTTCTTTATTTTGTTAATCTTCGATCCTAGCCTTTCTTTTTCTCTCACTCCCTTTCTCACTCTCTCTTTCTCTCTCTCTCATCTTTTCACTATCTCTCACTCTCTCTTTTTCAGTCAGAACTTTTTTTGTGTGTTAATCTTGGATGCAAGTCTGATTGCTTATCACTCTCTTTCTCTACCGCTCTCTCTCTCTTTCTTTCTCACACACACACACACACACACACACAGACATACACACGATTCTAGCCCGATTGTTTATCTCTTTCTCCCTCTTTCTATCTCTCTCTCTCTTTCTATCTCTCTCTTTCAATCAGAACTGCTTTATTTATTCTTGTGTTAATCTTCGATCCTAGCTTGATTGTTTTTTTTATTTTAATCAGAACCGCTGTATTTCTCTCTTTCTCTCTCTTTCTCTCTCTCGCACACACACACACACACACACTCATTTTCGGTCAGAACCGCAGTATTTCTATCTTTCTCTCTCTTTCTCTCTCGCACACACACACACATACACACACACACACACACTCACACTCATTTTCGGTCAGAACCGCTGTATTTCTCTCTTTCTCTCTCTCGCACACACACACACACACACACACACATACATACACACAAGGTCAGAACCACTGTATTTTTTATTGCGTTAATCTAAGCTTGATTGTTTATCACTTTCTTTCAAACTCTCACTCATTCTCTCTCTCTCTTACTCTCACTCTCTTTCTCTCTCCCTCTGCCTTTCTCTTTTTCTGTCAAAACCGCTGTATTTTTTGTATTAATCTTAAATCTAAGCCTGATTGATCAGCTCTTTTTCTCTTTCTCTTTTTGTCTTTTTTTCATTCAGAGCCGCTGCAGTTTATATTGTATTGATCTTCGATCTTAGCCTCATTGTTCATCTCTTTCTCCCTTTTTCTATCCCTCAAATACACTTTTTTTTTGTTAGAACCGCTGCATTCCTTATTGCATTAATCTTCGATCCAAGTCTGATTGTTCATCTCTCTCTTCCTATCTATCTCTCTTTCTTTCTCATTTTTTGTAAACCGAATATTTTTCTTTTATTTATATCTTGTAAAATCCGAACCTGTGTCTATCGTTTTAATCTTGTGCAAACCTAACCCTATCTATGTTTTCGAAACTTGTAAAAACAGAATCTCGGTCTATCTTTTTTTAAACTTATGCAAACCTAACCTACCTTTTTTTAATTTTGTGAAAACTGAATCTATGTGTACCTTTTTTTTTAATATTATGCAAACCGATCCTCTGTCTAACCTTTTGAATATTATTCAAACCAAATCCATGTCTATCCATTTTAATCTTCTTTCGGCCGAACCTATGTCTATCTTTTTGAAACTAGTACAAATACTTTTATACTATAAAATCCTTATTCGATATTAAATAACCCAATGTTAAATATTCGTTGGTACGATATTTATGGGCAACATGGATGTTTTGACATGATATGTATATGTGCTTCCTAACGCAGATATTTTAAAAATTGAAAAACAATATGGATATTGTCTGAATGTCAAGCAGTTGCAACAGGTTGGGTTTGGAGATTTTTGTTTTGTCTAGCCGGGGTCAGGAAAGGTCTAACGAAAGCAGGGTTTGTACCTGGAGATGGTGGTCGCAAGTAGATGTTAGACTGATATTCTGACCAATGGAAGCTTATTGCAATACCAAAAAAGACTTAGCGATCAAGTGCGAAAAATCTAGATGACTATAAATGACTTCGATCAGCGTCACTTAGTCAGTCAGATGGGAGCAGCGAGACGAAACAACTAAAATGTAACGGGAGAAACTACAACCACGACCCGGACATAGGTCGCGTAGCAGATTGTCCTCTTTCTCCTTCTTTCTCGTGTGCTGATTCCTTTTACTTCTTCTCCATTCAAAAACATTCCTACCAAACAAACGCTAATACATACAGACGTACGTATGCAAAAACTCTATTCAACAAATTCCCACTACGAACATTTGTACGAACTCTTGATACCCTTAACTTTTTCATTGAACATTAACTGCTACCTATTCTTGTTATTCTATTCTTTTAATAAATTTCTATTCAATCATGCAAAATGTATATTTTATTCTTCCATACTAATTCACACATTCCAATCTACAACTAGCCTTCTGCTGACAACCTTCTGCTGATAATTCTGTATAAACTAGAAGGAAGTTCGGTTATGTCTGACTCAAGGCCGAAATAATAAGCATGAAGAAGAAGAAGAAGAAGAAGAAGAAGTGATTTGTTCCTCCGTTAAAGTTGTTTCTGAAAAGAAGTTGATGAAATACTAGCAGTATAGCCCGGCGTTGCTCGGGTGTAATGAAAGCTTTAAAACTAATCCATGGTCCTGAAGCTCAGACTCTATGGACGTTGGCACGAAAGACTAAAAAGCAATAGTTGTTTCCAGTTAAAACGAAACCATAGACTGAAAAAAAAAATGAATGGATGTAAATAAAATTTTGGTTTCCTGGTATCGATATCAAATTTTCTGCATTATTGTAAGAACTGCAACCTTGAAACATCTGAATATTGTTTCTTATGCCTTTGTCTATGAATGTATCAAATTTGATTAAAATCGGACCACTATTTCTATAACCCGATTTTTTTCGATTATCGGTTTTTGATATTTATCAGGGGGTACCTCGACACAAAACCTAGCTAAGAACACTCGCAGACGCTTATAGTACAACTGTGTAAATTTTCAAGAAAATTGGTTCAGCCGTTTCGGAGTCTATAGTTAACGGATACACACACACAGAGACACACACACACATACACACAGACAAAGTTCCATTTATAAATAAGTTTAGAGGATTTGTGAAGTAGTCGTCTTCCTTGCGGTCGTAGTGAAGGCCGGCGCATTTATGCAGTTTATTCAGTAGATATACAAAGATAGTAACGGGCGTAAGACAAGGATGTCTTTTTTCACCGGAACTGTTCAACTTGTATAGCGAGACTAGTCTGAGGACCCTAGATGTTATGCCAGTATTTAAAGCTGAGTAGAGTATTAAGAGACATGAAAATGCCGCTAGAAACAAAGAAGCGATTACTGGATTGCTATGTGACGTCAGTTCTTCAATAACGCAGTCAATGCTAAACAATATCATCACAAATGAAGGAAAAACTTGAATCAACTGAAATGTGGTTCTACAGAAGGATGCTGTGGATATCATGGATCGATCATGTGAGCAATGATAAGGTTTTGGAAAGGATGGAAACGAAAAAGAAATTAATACTGGGCATTAGGAAGAGACAGCTAAAGTTCCTGGGGGATGCAATGAGGAAGGAGGGTTTAGAGAACCTGATACTAACAGATAGATGAAAGGGGAAAACAGCGTGTAACGTACTTGACTGGCCTGAGCAGGTGGATGGCACAAAGAGGGTTGCGCTTTGTAACAGGAGAAAGCGTGCTAAAAGCCTCCAGGGATAGGGAGATGTGGAAGGCCATGATCGTCTACGTCCTGAAAGGACAAAGGCACATAGAAGAAGAAGAAGAAGAAGAAGAAGAAGAAGAAGAAGAAGAAGAAGGAGGAGGAGGAGGAGGAGGAGGAGAATTTTCGTCGATCCTGGATTTGCAGCATTCGTCTTTTTTCTCAAAATTATGGGTCCCAGAAAAATGATATACCTGAGAGAGTGATATGTAACATTAGCATTGTCTGATATGTCGTTCAATTAACCAACTTAGCTAAAATAACGTTCCTCTGCACTTTATTTGCTTATTTCAATTTGTTTTAATTCTATTTCTTTAACTGTTCTTCCTTTTTTCCAATTTTTCGCATTAGACTTTTCACCTTTACTTCTTTCTACTTCATCTTGCTTATTTCTTTCAGTTTTCGTCACTCTTCTCATTTTCGTATTTTATCTCTCTCTCTCTCATCTTCCTTTCTGCCTTTCGTTGTTTTTATATTGTGTTTTTTATGATTATGTATATGATTTTAGGATGTGCGTTGTGGCGCAGTGGATATCGACTCGGAATGAGCAATCGGAGAGCCGAGTTCGAATTTCAGTTGAATTCCTTGCATTCACTTACGCTCAAATACCCTTGAGAAAGGTATTAATCCGTCTATTCCCTCCAGTTATGGGTTAAATAACAGGACATATAGGCTTGGTTGGCAACCAGTCTACCGCAGAAAGCAATGACAACCTACTGCTGGATAATCTTCTGCCCAGTTAGTCATGTCTCGAAAGAGACATGATCGCCCAAGCGGGTATCACGTATGGCACTTAACTGACTGACGTGATTTTAATGAACCCCACACGCTAAGCTAAACGGGTGGAACTTTTATTGCTGTAAAATGTCAATTACTTCCCATGCCATGTTTTACTGCATGTAAGATTATAAATATTAAAGGTGAAATTTTCAATATGATAATATCGATAATTATAAGGAATTTTTTTTTCCTAAAACGATATTAAGAAAAAACTGGACATAGAATGATTTTCAATCATAACTCCCTGGAGATCATTAATTTACCCCAAAAAATGTCGTGTTCAACATTTCCTGAATTAAATATATAGCACATTTTATCAATCAAATCGACATTTTCAGTGTCTATACTTTAATAATCTACAAAATTATGTAAAAAAAAACAAAAAAACATGAACATATGTTTGTGGTATTACTTACTTTGTATGATTTTAATTAATATAATGCTTTCTTCACGTAGGCTCGTTTACGTGATACTAATTTGATTAACATACTATTTTTTAAATTTTATATGTTTTTTCAAGAACTCAGTATCAGACAGAAAATATCATTAAAAACCTAATTAGATCTACCTTAATCTGTTTATATCTACCTATCGGTCTGTCGATCTTTATAAATAAATTAATAAATATTGGATGAGCACAATTACTTTATTATGTAAAAATTGTATATTTTTGCAGAATTGTCGTCATGAAGATTTATTGAAGAACATATTGTTTAACTATCTTTAGGAATATTTCAATCAACTTTACAATGGATAATAGATTTTTTAATCATTTCACCCCAAGGAAGGTGATAGTGCTACTAAAATGCAAGTGGTTGCTGGTAGTAAAAAGACTTTAAGTAGGAGAATGTAAATAAAAGGACAACATTCATTTGAAATTTTTGAAGATTCTAGGTAGAAGAGAAGAAAGAAACCGGAACAGAGTTCCACAAGCGAGAAGTGCGAGAAAAGAAACTATTAGAATAGAACTTACGGTTACATTTAGTTAGATCAACATTAAAAAGGCGAGACCAAACTGCCAATCTAGTAGTTAGAAATATTTCCAGATATCTATATTTCAATGTATAAAAAATACCATTTGAGGTTTATTTTTGGATTTGAATATTTTAAATTAAGAAAACTAAAACAATGTATGAACAAACATAAAAGATACTCTGAAAATGCATAATCTTGTAGATTTGTTGAATGAGGAAAACTTTGCAGCAAATTGTAATTGTAATTTTAACCACATCAATAAAGAGACATCCAGTCAAGTGTCATTTTACTTGTACATGAAGCCATTCTGTTTACTGATTTCGAACGCTTGCTGTCGATACCTTCTTGAAGTTCGTATAATTAAACGCAGTACTTGTTCGAACCAATCGTTTCTTTATCTTTTGGTATAGCTTCCATGTTAATCCGTTTTATTAAATTCCTACTTTTATTTTTCATGCCTTCTTTTGCTCTAGTTTAATATTTTAGATTTTATCTTTAAGCAGATGCATTTACGAGGATCCTTCCTAACTCTTTTATACCCACAAGATCATATGCTTAATTTTCGCAAGAAATTTTGATAATTTCTTTTAATCCTTTTGGAAATCCTATATTTAATTTCGTAGTTTCTTTCGCTTTCGTTTTTTCTTTTTTCTTCTTTTTTTACACTCGTTCGCCAATAATATTAATAACAAAACGGATGTTTGAACATTAGTAACCGTTTTTACTTATGCATTATATACTTTTTTTACATACTTACTTGTTTTTAAAAACGTAAACAGGTACGTAATATCAAACAGATTTTGGTCAACAATACGGTGATCCTTACTCATACACACAGTAAGAGGAACCTTCAGATATTGGAGGCCATGTACATCAAATCTAAACAACCAACACTTAATAAAATCACCTTTAAATCCGGACATAACACGTTACATTGCATTTGAATACATGATTTTGTTGTCGTTTCGCGCTATCACGCAGTGTGACGTCATAAAACCGCATTGCAAATTTGAGGATTGCGTTTGTTATTTTTGGTAACTATTGCCGTTGCCTAACGGAGCTTTATGTCAACACAAAATAAAATCGTCGGTGATGGTGGATGTTATTGTTTTACCGTCTAAATAACCTCTCTGAAGATGGCTCATGTGAGTCGAAAGCTTAGAACGGCTCATGATTAAACATAATATACATTCATTGTCTCTTATATTTAACAGTATATATATATATATATATATATATATATATATATATATATATATTCTAAACATATAGTGTTAAATATAAAAGACAATGAATGTTTATTATGTCTAATCATTTGCCGTTCTAAGCATCGTAGTTTGGCTTTAATTTCAGTTGAAAATAAAGAAAAAACTCTCCAACACATTGACAATCCCTTATTAAGTTGGTTCTAAGCTTTCGGCTCACATGAGCCATCTTCAGAGAGGTTATAAGGACGGTATAATGCGGTTCTATGACTTCACAACGCGTGATAGCTCGATATGACAACAGAAACATATATTCAAATGCAATGTAATGTGTTATGACCAGATTTAAAGAACGGCATTGCAAATTTGTGAACTGTGTTTGCTATTTTTGATAACTGTTGCCGTTGCTTAGCGGAGTTTTATGTCAACACAAGATAAAATCGTCGCTGATGGAGGATTTTTGTGTTGGTTGGTTGTTTTGTTTTTATGGCAAATCAACCTCGGCGGGTCATTTATTGCCAACTAAACTTTATTTATTGCTGGTAATACCTTCTTTCAACAATTTATTGTTGCTTATATATGTTTTTGTATCTCGTAATACATTTTTCTTTTCGAATATCAAGATTCATTGGGAATTGTTTTTAAGAGCAGGGTCCCCAACTCCTACCCTTGTTATTTAAACCATAAATGGAGGGAAGGGACGGATTAATACGTTTCCCAAGGATACTAGTGCTTAAGTGAATGCAGGGTATTCAACTGGAATTCGAACTCGGCTTACCGATTTCTCTTTCCGAGCCGCTATCCATTGCGCCACAACGCACATCATTCACTCTACGCTTACAGCACCTGATATTCCCAAGCGGTCACCCGGATTTGTTTGTGTTACCGTCCTTATAACTTCTCTGAAGATGGTTCATGTGAACCGAAAGCTTAGAACCAACTTAATAAGGGATTGTCCAAGTGTTGGAGAATTTTTGTCTTTATTTTCAACTGCAATTAAAGCCAAAGTACGATATTTAGATCGGCTCATGATTAAACATAATAGACATTCATTGTCTCTTATATTTAACAGTATGTGTTTAGAAAATTATTTTTCTGCCTCGATACACTAAATATACATATATATATATATATATATATATGTGTGTGTGTGTGTGTGTGTGTGTGTGTGTGAGAGAGAGAGAGAGAGAGATGAGAGTAAGAAAGATAAGGAGGGATATTAAAAACTGCTATCTTTATGAGGAAGACCTCTCGATAGATATATTAAAATTGTTTGAAATTTGCTTAAGGCATGAAACACAGTCACCATGTAGTGATGGCTCCTATATTATCTCATTCTCTCCCTCTCTTTCTCTCTCTCTCTCTCTCTCTCTCTATATATATATATATATATATATATATATATATATATATATATGTCTGTGTGTGTGCTTGTGTGTGTGTGTTTGTGTGTGTGTGTTTGTGTGTGTGTGCGTCTCTCTCTCTCTCTTTCTCGCTCTATCTATCTCTCTTCTATCTATCCCTCATTCTCGCTCTTTCTCCCTCTCTTATATCTCTCTCATTCTCTCTCTCTCTCTCTCTCTCTCTCTCTCTCTCTCTCTCTCTCTCTCTCTCTCGCTTGCTCGCTCGCTCCCGTTCGTTTAAATAGTTTTTTATAATCTGAAACTGTATTAAGTTAGTTAGCCTTGTATTATCTTAGAATTGTGCTTTCAATTCTGGGTTCTGAATTTTATTTTTCAGTGTAGAATAACAAGAAAAAGTTTAAAAACTAAACCAGTACAAGTTCATGTTAAACATTTTGAGACAAGCTTTGATTTCTTCTATCGTGTCGTCTTTGTGTACACAGTTAAATTATTAAAACAAAAAAAAAAGCCGTAAAACAAAATTTATTCAGTCCATAAAATGTGACATTGTTGTTACTCTGTTGAATGTAAAGTTTACGCTCTGTTTGTGTTTCGTGTTGATTTTTCTCAGAAAAAAAATTATTACTCTTTCGTGTCAAAGTATCTTTTTATTGCAGAAACCATATTTCCGTAATCTGTCGCCAGTCTCATCACCTCAGGAAACTTGTAATAAAATTTCATGCCATCATTATTTCTATCACACCATATCTTTGCATCTGTGTTTTATTGTTTCATTATTTATTTGAATTTATTTGTTAGAGTTAAAATACAAAATTTTCGCTTGTAATGTATTTGGACAATCGATTGGAAAATTTAATGAAACTGCCACATAAATCACTTTTATGAATTTTATTTTATCATCTGCTCGAAGGAATAAAGTTGAAGTCACTAACGCAGGTCATTCATTACAATCTTAGTCTGCGGTTGTTTTCCATTTTGTTTGATTTCTTTTTCTCGGTTGTGAAGTTAGAAAGAAAGATTGTTTGAAATATAAAAAAGAATAAAGCGTCGATACATACATTAAGCATGGACATGTTTCACAATTCATTTTATTTCACAATTCCCTATTATTTCAAGAATCTGTTTTTAACAGTTTTTATTTCAGGATTCCCATTTTATATCTCATTCATCTTTTTTCATAATGGTCTTATTTTACAATTCTGTTTTAATGAGTTTTTCGCTATTCTCTTTTATTTCGCAATTCTGTTTTTAACAGTTTCTTTTGCTTCACTAAACTTTTTATTTAAAAAATCCGTTTATCACAAATTATTTTATCTTACTCTTCACTTCTATTTCACAATTCTGTTTTTAACAGCTCCTCCTATTTCACAAGTTTTTTATTTGTTTCTTTTTTTATAATCATATTGCCTCAAGCAAGTTATTTTACTGCCACTGTTATGCAGGGGGTTATATAGGATGAAAGTCATGAGAAAGAGTGACAGGTTATAGGGGGTGTCAAGAAGAGGGTAAGAGAAGGATGAGAATACTGATAAGAGTGGAGTGGACGGAGAAAAGAGCATGAGAGAGAGGATGCAGGTTAGTGAGATAGGAGATGACTATTGACATTTAAATTCTTGGAGATTGTAGCTGTCAGGGAAGCAAGTAAACGGAAGGGAATTCTACAGGCGGGAAGTGCGAGAAAAGAAGCTGTTGGAGTAGAATTTGCGTTTACATTTTATTGGTTTCACAGTAAAAGGTAAGACCTAGTTGCTAATCTTACGGCTCGATTAAATTCATATATAGGTGGCACCAGTGAGCTAAATTCATTGGAGCAAAAGCCGTGAAAGTATTTGTAGAAGAAACACAAGGAAGCCACGTTGCGCCGGTGAGAAAGTGACTTTATCCGAGCTGCCAAGTCGGGATCGATCACATTACAGATTCGCCGTTAGATTTTATCAAGGTGGATAGCAGGAGCATTCGGCCAGATATGGCAGCAGTATTCAATGCACGGTCGGATGGTAGATTTATATATGTGCAGGATTGTTTCAAACGGGAAAAACTTGCTGGCCCTACACAGATAACCGACCTTCTTAACAGCGGATTTAGTTATAGTTTCTATATAGTCATTCCACTTGAGGTCTAATGTGAGAGTTAACCCGAGGAGGCACAGTGTTTTGCTTTCAGGGAGACTAGCCTAATCCATGCTAATGGGGTGGATAGGAGCGATTGTCTGTGATGGTTAATAGATAGCAGCTTCGTTTTGGATGCATTAAACTTCACCTTTTAAAGTTACCTTTTACTTCATAATTTTGTTTTTAACATCTTTTACTTCACATTTCTGTACGAAGCAGCTTCTTTCACTTTGCTGTTCTCTTATTTCACGTCTCTATTTTGTTTTTCAATTCTGTTTTTTAACAACGTTTTCTCTGTTCTGTTTTACGTATTTGTCTGTATATTTCAGATCAGTATAAACATTAGTATAATTTTTCAGTAAATTTAGTGCCATACGTGATACACGCTTGGGTAATCATGTCTTTTTTAAGTGATGACTGACTAGGGAGAAGATTTTCCCATAGGAGGTTGCCATTTCTTTATGTGGCAGACTAGTTGTCAACTAAGGCGATAGAATTCAGTCTGTTCTGCTATTCAATCCATAACGTCCTGCTATTCAACTCAGAGAGAAGAGATGGATTCTTACCTTTCCGAAGAAGATTTGCACGTAAGGGAATGCAACGAATTCAACTGGCATTCGAACTGGGCTCTCCGATTTTCGCTCCGAGCTGATATCCATTACACCACAACGCATATGGCGTTCCTACGTTCTGAACAGACAAGGCATATAAAAGAATATGAGGTTCCACGTGCATTTCGATTGTCAAACAAACATAAGTATTTTTTTTTTTACAATGCTCCGAATTCAAGGAGAGACAACCCGTCCCTTCGAAGCTCCATGAATTTCACGGATTCCAAGTCCAACAGAAAAACTGTAAATATTGCTTTTTATATGTAAGTGTATTATGATTTTAATATGTCTATGTGGAAATCAGATATTCGTAAGTCTTAGATTGATAATTTTCTTCTGATTTGTTTTTTGTCTTATCAATTAATCTATTTACATATATGAGTTTTTGTTTGTTTTTTTTTTTGTTTTTTGTTTTTTGCAGCCGACTTAAGCCCAAAATAATGTACAATGCATCAATACATTAGGCTAGTCTCCCTGAAAGCAAAACACTGGGCCTCCTCGGGTTAACTCTCACATCAGACCTCAAGTGGAATGACTATATAGAAACTAAAACTAAATCCGCTGTTAAGAAGGTCGGTTCTCTGTGTAGGGCCAGCAAGTTTTTTCCCGTTTGAAACAATCCTGCACATATATAAATCTACCATCCGACCGTGAATTGAATACTGCTGCCATATCTGGCCGAATGCTCCTGCTATCCACCTTGATAAAATCTAACGGCGAATCTGTAATGTGATCCTCATCATTTATCCATCACACCCGAATGGTGCATATCCCTCCCTATTACTGTTTCTGTAACAAACTGTTTTCTTTTACGGGGCAAGGTTGTTAGCCCTGCACCCAAACCTGGAGGACCAGTGGACCATTCTTGGTCCTTACGTTTACAGTACCTGGTATTTCCAAGTGGTCACCCATTTAAGTACTGAACAGGCTCGGTGTTGCTTAACTTCGGTGATCGGACAGGAACCGGTGCATTCAACACGATATAGCCGTAGACAATATCATATAAGCAATCGCATAAAAACAATATTTTATAATTTCAAAGTAATGTCATATTATCTTTTTTCTTATTTCCAACTCAGAAACAGTGATGTATTCTTGAGCCTGACAGCTAAATTTACATTGTTTAGAGAATCATTTTTAGTAACAAACTACTTTCATTGTCACTGGAAATAACCTTAAAACCCAAGAAATATAGAACACGGCTTGCTAAACAGCGATATCGTTGTATGCAAACAAAACATCCATAACTATTTTACGTGACATGATATTGCTCTTGAGTTTTACCGAGTTTTTAACAAGCTTCAATGCTTTCATTCGCATTTTCTTTTCACACAAACAAATCTAATATATTCAGTGAATACAACCATATTTGTCTGGAACTATCTGACACTACAGAGGAATAGAACAAATGACGCTGAATTTGTCTTGGAGAATTGAGACAGTGCAAACACTTGTTCTCACCTTGATTTTATTGAAACAAGTTTCCTTATCCGCTCAGCAGATTATGTTATTTTCCATCAGACTTAAAATAACGAGTTGTAAACAATGACTGTATTTTGATGTTTCAAAAAATCGCATTAGACGTAAAAACAAATCCATCGTAAATTTAATTACAAAAGGATTTTATTCACTTGATATTGGTTGTTTATCATTACAGCTTCATTCGCTCTTATAGTAAATCTCTTTTCAATGTGTATATTTTTTGTATTTTGTCTGTATCATTGGTTTTTTATTTTAACTTTTGAACATCATGTGCAGATGTTAGTGTGCGAGCGTATATAGGGAAAAAGAGTATATATATATATATATATATATATATATATATATATATATATATATATATGTCTGTCATCATGACAATAGTTTCAATTCAAGCCTATTTTAAAAATCTGTTTGACAAGGCTTCTATCAGATGCAGCAGCTTTTGCTTGCACAGGTACGTTAATTATGGAAGATATATGAACAATCCACATTTCTTTAATTAACCTATATATTCAAGCAGTAACGGCTGCATCTGTTATCAGCCTTGACAAACAGATTCTAACATATATATATAAAGACCTACGCGGATATATATATACATGCAGACAGATCTGTTTCGCTGTATTACAGCTCATCAGTACGGTTTTGATTTTATACTAATTTCAAGATTAAATTTAACATTGGCAATAAACAAAATACTTTACTGTATTTCAAAACTAATTTAATTTGCTTAGAGAGAGTTAATTTTATTATTATTATTTTTTTTTTTGGTAAAATAGCTGATTAGCGCCCTCTTTTAGTAGTCTTCCATGGCAATGTAATTCGTTTTATTAAAAATATTCCCGAAATAATATATACTTTTCCGAATATTTATTTGAGGAATATTGTCTGATTTAAAATACAATTATTCTGATTTGAAATAACTATTATTTATTTAAGTTTAAATATCACAGATTTGTATTGTTAACACAGTGGTAGCTGTTTATTTAAACTCTTGGCATATTTGACAGTATGATAACAGATTGCTCTCATTTTGAGGTTTTATTTGTAAAAAATAATTGAATATAACGTGAGCGCCTTTCATTTTAAAGTACTCAGTAATCCTAAAGTACTCAGTAATCTCTGCTTTTAAATTTATTATAGCTATAGCTCTCATTTTCTGATAATATCGTATATATACATGTACACGTAATATCTATCTATCTATCTATCTATCTATCTATCTATCTATCTATCTATCTATCTATCTATCTCATCTATCTCAGCCTATCTTATCTATCTATCTATCTATCTATCTATCTATCTATCTATCTATCTATCTCAGCCTGTTCGTTATCTATCTATCTATCTATCTATCTATCTATCTATCTATCTATCTATCTAGCCTGTTTGTTATCTATCTATCTATCTATCTATCTATCTATCTATCTATCTATCTATCTATCTATCTATCTCTATCTATCTCAGCCTGTTTGTTATCTATCTATCCATCTATCTATCTATATATCTATCTATCTATCTACCACAATAATTATTTTAAAACATATTTGGCAAGGCCATTAATTGATACAGCCCGCATTTACAAAAATCGGCACGTTTATACACATACAAAAAAATTCAAATTAATTTTAAAATATTGGTGTTTACTAAGCATTTTCATTTATATTTAGTGAATATATTTTTTGCTTAATATTTAATACGGTGAAAGTAATGCAACATTTTAAAAATTTAAAAATTCATTATTCATCAAAATCAGTATTGTCTTTAATATACCTTATTTAGGAAAATAATTCTTTTTCCCTAATTGAAAAATTTTATAGTTTTACAGTATTTTTTATTTCACAGTTTAGGGTAGAGTTTTGGTAAATGGTGTTTTGTTTAACAAAAAACAATTGATTACTTAATTTCTCCGAGGAATACTGCTTTTTAACTAATATAAATCTGAAAAAGTGGAATTTGAATTTCTTGAAATTTCATAAAATTAAATAAGTGTGGGTAGTTAGTCTTAAAAATGTCATTAAAATCTGACATATTTGATTTTTGCATGAATCCCCCAAACAATGTATTTTTACCCCCCAAAAGACACAAAATTTTCCGTTATAATCTTTGGACCACCCGCTGACGCAGGCAAAGTATTGCGTTTAATTCAAAATTTCGAAAGTGGGTGCTAGAAAGGATGAAACAGTTTAATAAAACAACTAAAAATACTTTGGTCTTTACTCCTAACAGTAACATCAACATTTTAACGATAAATCACACACACACACACACACACACACACACACACACATATATATATATATATATATATATATATATATATATATATATATATAGATATATATATATATTTTAATTCAGATACTTCAATCCAAGGGAAAAAAGCAGGAAGGTAAATTCCAAAAAACCCGATCCTAATTAATATTAAAAATTTATTTTAATATTAAAAAATGATACAGGAAGAGAGCTCCATGTAATAAAATATTACAGAGCAATATTTAATATTTAATAAAATATATATATATATATATATATATATATATATATATATATATATATATACAATTAAAACAAAAGATGGTTCAGGTGTGCCTCTTATGATGCGTGGATTTAATAGGCTGGTTAATGAAATTCGAATAATAAAAAACACAATCATAAACAGATATTGTCAATAAGACTGATGATATTTGTTATATATTGTTTTTAATAACATTATTTATCATATGATATACATTTTGTATTAGTAGACCTTTTCATTTAAATGAAACCCGAAGAGAGATATTTTAATGTTGAGATTCTCTGACACGCTTGTCTCTGTTAATCACCGAACGAGAAATAAACAATAAAGTGGGACTCATTCTTCCGGGGAATTTTGTCGTTGTTTTTATCTTTATGAGTTTTTCGGCGGTTATTTTTTGTTTTTCGGCGGTTATTTTTTGTTTTTCGGCGGTTATTTTTTGTTCGTTTATTTTATTTTCATTTCTTTTGTATGTGTCGGTATCCCTGAGTAGTGAGTCAATTTTTTTCTATGTATGTATTTTTGTTAGTGATCACAATCCCTCCTCCCTTGTTAGTAGCAATGATTATAGGCTTCATTCAAGGCATGATCACTGCTACTCTAGAAGCAAAAATACATTACTATTGAGAAACCTAAATGTTCGAAAGAACCTAGTGAGATATAAAGAAATACACAACATTTTCCCCCTGACAATGCCAATAGTCAGACTGAAATACTGAATGAATGGCAAGACCATTTTAAAAATTGTTTGGGAAATGTACCTGACATTTAAGATACTGAGATTGAGCAAGTCACTGAACAACCTCTTGGCATTAAGCTTAGAAACTTACAGATGAAGAACTTGAAATGGATTTAAAAACACCAAAAATCGGAAAGTCACGAGACTTGATAACATTCCTCCTGGGTTTGGAAAACCCAGAATTTCAACTATATCCTGCTTTTGTAACCCAGCATATAATACAGTTATAGAAATATGGATAGAAGGCTCCATACTTTCTTTTGCCAAAGAAAGGAGATCTAAGTTCGGCAAGAAGTTATAGCGGAATCACACTTACCCCCATTGCAGCAATAATTTAGAACCCCTGTAGAGAAGGTCCACCAAAAAGAAAATCGAAATTGCTTTCGAAAAAATAGATAATCAGTTGTTCAGAGCAAAGAAACAATAGGGCACATTACTTTTTTTTTTAGATTTCTCTAAAGCCTTCAATTAAGTGCCATACGTGATACATGCTTGGGCGATCATGTCTCAAAAGAAACATGACTGACTGGGAAGAAGATTATCCCGCAGTAGGTGGCCATTGCTTTCTGCAGTAGACTGACTGCCGACCAAAGCTATATAACCCAATCAGTTCTGTTATTTAACCCATAACTCGAGGGAAGAGACGGATTAATACCTTTCCCAAGGGTATTTGCGCGAAAGTGAATGCAACGAATTCAACTGGAATCGGCTCCCCGATTTCGGTTCCGAGCCGATATCCACTGCACCACAACGCACATAGGGGAAGTAGAGAAGATCCCCACTCATGCAGTAGCTGCCATAATGATGCTATATAGAATAACCAAATCTTAAATTTTAGATCCACAAACAGAGACACTAGCTTTTTCAACATTAAAATAGGGGGTCTTTCAGGGTGACGACCTTGTACTCCGTTGTTATCACTCTTGACTACGCATTGAGAACTTTCCAGAACACACACCATCAATAAGGTTTTACTTTATAACCAAGCCTCTTTAAGACGATATTCTGCAAAATATTGACTATAAAGTTGACCTAGCTGTCACTTCATATACAATCACCGATGCAACTCCCCCCCCCCCACAAAATACTCTTAACGATGCTGGACTTTATGTCAATGCCTCTAAAACTTAGTTCATATGCTTCAACCAGCAAAGTTAAGTATAAACTGTCTCAGATGAATCAATAAAATCTGTCGAATCTTTTACATACATATGAAGCGCAATAAATTCTCTTGAAAAGGATGTGAAAATTTGCATAGCTAAATTCCGAGACGCCTTGAATAAAATAGATACAATTTGAAAATCTGATCTACCAGACGACCTCAAACGGAGATTCTTTTGAGCCACTCTAGACGAGGTATCAATGTATGGTTCTACTGTTTAAGTCTAAGCTTGATGGAATTTAAATTCGGATGGTAAGAGCTATACTTGGCATCTCTTGAAGACAACACCTCACTAAATCACAGCTATCTGGACCCATTCCTGAGATTTCTACAATTTTACGCGCATGCAAAATGAACTATTTCAGGACACTACTAACGAGCAAAACAAGAACTTGCTAGTAATCGACTTTCCTGGACGCATAGTCATGTTATGACATAAAATACTATCCTGACGACCTTCTGATTCATGAATATCCGAGTTGGTTGGACGAAATAATAAAATGAACTCATATTCGTTCTGTTTAAATTTTACAATTAAAAAATATGTTGTTGTTAATTGTAATTAATTGTTTATTTTATTTTACGAAATGAAATTATCTCCAACATATATTGGAATTTTTAAGTTTGAACATTATTTTTAATGGATACTCATATTTGGGTAGATACTATGTTTTTTTTATAATTAAACCGTATATATATATATATATATATATATATATATATATATATATATATATATATATATATATATATGTGTGTGTGTGTGTGTGTGTGTGTGTGGAAATTATTTGTTTCAGCATTATTTTTAATCGATACTCGTATTTGAGTAGATATTCTGTTTTTAATCAAACTGTATATCTATATATTTATTTCTACCGGCCTGATTATTTACGATAAATTTTGTACGAAAATGTGCGTCATTCGGCAGGATTCAAAATATATATATATTGTTGGTCTGAATATTCGACAAATCTTGTTAGTAAAATATACATCCTTTGGAATCTGTGACCCCTAGACCTAAGGAAAGCCTTTTCAATTGATTTTACGTATTTTAATCACTCGACCATGCAGGCATTTACAGTTAGACAAAGCCGAATTAAGTCATATGAATACATAAATATCTGGACGCATATATTCCTAACAAGATTTCTCTAATATTCAAGTTGGTAGGTATATATAAATATACTATTTAATTATAAACAATATAGTATCTAATTAAATATGATTATCCATTAAAAATACTGCTTAAAGAAATAAATTAATTAATGTTTATATATTCATTCTTTCATTGTTTAAGGAAAAGCCACAGTGGCCATACTATCCAACACTTAACATTACTATCAAATAATATCAAAATTTATATTTTGCACAGCATTTCTGCAGGGATATATATATATATATATATATATATATATATATATATATTAATGCAGGTTTCATTGAATAATATAGACAAGTTTTGTCTATTAATTTTGTGTAGGATCCGTTCATACTGTCTGATATACTTGATGGTGATGTCGTTGAAAGACAACAAAATATCACAGTAATTGTTGATTTTTTTATCGGGTCTAAGCTTTCGGCTCACATAAGCCATTATCAAAGAGTAAATATTAACACACAGTTAACATAGAACATTTAAGTTATTAACAATAAAGAGAATTGAATTGAAAATATAAGTCCATCCCTACCGTGGCGGATGGCCGAAGACAGTGACAAAATAGTGGTGTTGTGGTCCCTGGTCTGATTACAGACATTTGAGTACGTTATTGGAAATATCAAAATTGATTGTATTCAAACCAGGTTTAAATTGTTTAATGTAGATTGCTTCGAGGATTTTTAGTTTCTGCTTATTATTTTCTTGTTTGAGTATGTACGTGTTATCAACAAGCGTTTTTCTCAGAAGTGTGCGTTGATAACCGTGTTGTTCTAAATGACGGAATATATTTGAATTTTCATTTAAGTGCAACGTCAGACGCCGTGAGAGCGAATTTGTGGTGTGGCCAATGTAGATATTATTGAGGTTGTTAGAGATGCATTCTCTAAATGGACATATGAATTTATATACTACATTGTTTTTTTGCAAATCACTATATATATATATATATATATATATATATATATATATATATATATATGTTACAGAACACATTGGAATATATAAGTAAATCAAAGAAATGTAATCACGTATTCAGCATGTTTATCGGTCAGTTATACTTCCAACTTTATTGGAAATCGTAAAACCAGTTTGACGCTGTTGTACTTTTCATTATATTTAAAATGTACTTTATGGCATTTTCTAGCACGATATTTCATAGAATTTGGATTGGCAAAGTCCCCAAACTTCATATGTTGAGAAATCAATCAGTCACTTTCAAGCAGCATTTTATCAGATATTTGGAAACCAGTATGAAGCGACGATTGATTCGTCTCTCCACTGAAGACGGAAAGTGAATTTTCTGTCGTTGTCGTTCGTTGAGTAATTTTTCTCTCTTTCTTTCGTTCACAGCGTTAAGGTCAACTTGCACTCACAAACATCATTTACTTCTACATCAAAAGCCAACATAGATTGTCAGAAGTATTCCAATATTTTAATTTACAAGGCTTCCAGTAAATACGTTAGAATAAGCTGAGTTGTTTGTACAAACTCTTGCCGTCGGAAATAAGACTTTTATTTGATGTTTTTTTAGGTATTGTCACCTGTTGTATGTTTTTGCACTGAAAGTTCGTATTTCTGAAGTGTCTATATTAGTATGAATACAATAATTAAATGAGGCTTTTAGCACTTAGTAAATAATATAGTGCTTTTGCAAGGATATTACCAAACATTATACTGGTGATTTTATAATCTAATTGTACAAGGTTTGCTAATAACAATTTTCAAATAGAATTTTATGTCAGACTTTTACTCACTTAAATAGCAAAATTGGTATGATAACATATTTCAAATGAGTTAAGGGGTCCTTAGTGGAGTTAAACGGCGTAAGGGGCTGAGATTAGAAGACCACAGCTGATAGCAAATACAAGCGACAAAATTTTAAGATCATTGCATGTGACTTAATATGCTGGAAATTTAGATCTATTGATATAAAAGAGATTTCTGTCCGTAAAAACAATTCTACTCCTGCAGCTTCTTCTCTCGCACTTCCCGCCTGTGGAACTCGCTCCCGTATTCTTGCTTTCCTGACGGCTACAACCTCCAGAAATTTAAATGCAAAGTCAATACTCATCTACTAACCACTGGACTCTAGCTCTCTCCCCACCCGTGTATAACCTTCCCTTTCTCTCCACCTATGTATCTGTCATTGCACCTGCTTTCTCAGCTTTCTATTGTTCCTTTCTAACTAGTTTGTACTCCTCACTCTTTTCTAATTTAATCTTTTTACATTTATGTAACCCCCTGCACATCAGTGGCGTTTCCGCCTTGTTCGGGGTGAAATGATTAAAAAAAAAATTATTGACAATGTAGGACTGTAATTTGTAGAAACAAACCTTTAAAACAAACTGAGTATTTGAGAAGGAAATATTGACTATTCAGTCAGTAACATTTTTAGGGGTCTCGATGTTGTTTGTCAAATTGGCCTTGCGCCAAACACAACCGAAGTCCCCACAATTTAAAATATCACAAGGTTTGATGTTGAAATGTGAAAGAATAAACTAAACAGAAAAATGTACGTAGTTAAATAGTATTAAATGGCAGAATGTGTGTGTGTAAAAAGATTAAGAGATTACTAATAAAGTCTGTGTTCTCTTCTTTTTTTATGGCCAGCAAGAAAGTGAAAAGGAAGGTGAAGAAATAAAGAAAATTGTACTTATCGGACTTTAGATTTTAGGAGTCAGTTGAGTCAGTTAGGAGTCAGTTTTTTTTAGTTTTTAGGAGACAGTTGAAGATGTTTTAGTGTTGTTTTTTCCTTTCCTTCTTCTCTTTTTTAGTGCCAGGTTGCGTCTGCAACGGATCTGTCTGTCTGTTCTCTATCCTCACTGATTTCTGTGCCCTTCTGACCCCCTGCTTCGACTTTCTTTCTGTTTTTATACCGAACGACCTTTTAACATAGGCTTGCTAAGTTTTCTCTCAGTTTTGTAAATCGCTTTCCTTCATTGGTTAGAAAATAAATTTAGCATCTGATCGCGAAATTTGGCTTCGTTTTTTTCTTTCAGTAAAAGGTCAATTCTTTACCTATTTGACAGAAATAAATTTCACACTTGATTGTAAATTTTTGCCTTAGTCTGGTTTTTCCAAAATGTTTTCAGATATTCTGATCCATTTTTGCGGGTCTGCAATTTCACTATTTGTGTTTCAGTTGGATAATATAAGATTGGTATCCTATACATTTCATTTCCCAAAAAATCCAAAATATTAATTAGGATAAAGCCACCTGATGACGAATAGCAAACGAAAAGGGCAAGTACACGAAAATGAAACCGAGCTTATGACAAGGGTGCGTCTTCTCACCGGATTCGTTTAACATTCACAGTGAATATATCCTAAGAGAACTATAAGTCCTACCAGGATTTATTATTAGTGGTCACAATCTTAACAACGTAAGATGCTCAGATGACAGTCTGGTGATGCTAGACACAAAAAAATGGAAGAGCTTTTAGAGAAATTATTGAAGGAAAATACTAAAAAAGAATAACTATCAAGTGTGAGGAAATAAAATATACTGTTGTAAGTAAGATGGACAAACCAACCTACGAATTGGTAATATCAGAATCAAGACAGTACAGAGATATATTTCGGAAGTGTCATAGCAGCCAAGAGAATATGTGACACAGAACTTCGAAGATAAATGGAATTATATATATATATATATATATATATATATATATATATATATATATAGGGTTTCTGAAAGGATTTTTCTGTTGCTGAGGTGATGTGTTGTCCCCCGTGGGGATCTTCATATCGAAATGGCCATTCAACATCTTTGAATTAATCCTTTTTTAATATATATATATATATATATATATATATATATAATACAGCTATCCTACACCAAGAAAACAACAAAAGCAAACTACAGATTCTCGAGACAATATTCATTAAAACACTTAAGCCGTCAATTATTAAAATCGGCTATGAATACTATAATAATGTTCTAAAATGTTTGTGAAAAGAGCCGTTTTTTATGCTTTAACACGTGCATGACAATGACATTACAACATATTAAAAAAATTCCATTTTAGATAATTTTCACGTTCTAATGAACGCTAGCAATTTTTTAACCGTTATATTTGAAGCAGAAAATGTACAGCACTTTTTAACAACACAGTTTTCCGGCTACATTTGATACCATAACTCACACCCCTGAAGATGATCTTGGAAAGAGGTTGAAAGTAGTACTTGAGTACCTTGAGAAATGAATGAAAATAACATCTGTCAACGTTACAGCTCATTTCTGACATCTTTTGATTGTAATACGCGAAAGATTACACTTGAAAAGGTACAGGACACCTGTGCCCATTTTTATATTCGCAATGGCATAGAAAATCCATATCTTGACTTCTTTTTGTTGAGTCAGGTAGTTTTTGTGCAAGTTTGTAACTTTTGAAAATTTTAGCAAAAAAGGTCAAAACTGTATTTCTCACATCAATGCTCTTACATATTGTGTATATGTTATTGTGTGCTTATATTAAACCGTGTTTATCACTAAATAAGTCATGACTAATAAATCTAGATTTAATATTTCTTTATTCTTTTTTATAGATATTGACAATGACGTCAAGACAGTGTAAAAATGATCCAAATAGATTCTGCTATATATGTGGCGAATTAACATTTGCTAAGGAAAAACGCAGCATTACAAGCCATATCAAGAAATTGTACAAAGTTTACTTTCATTGTAAAATAGGAGAACAAGGCAATCCATGGGTTCCTCATGTCTGTTGCCTTACGTGTATGAAACATCGAGTACATGGTATGGAAGAAAAAATGTTCATATGAAGTTTGGTATGCCATTGATTTGGCGTCAGCAGAAAGACCATTCTAATGATTGCTATTTCGGCCAACAAGACTATACGGGCTGTACTACAACAAAGAAAAATAAACACATTGCTTACCCAAATTTGCAATCAGCAATGCACCCAATTAAGCACTCAAAATATTTACCTGTACCAAAACCCCCAAATCAAGAAATGTGGAGTTCCAATAGTGAAGATGAACATTCCAGTGATGAAACAACAGAAATTTTGGATTCAGAAAGCAATAGTAAACCAATACCATTTTCTCAAGAAGCTTTAAATGACTTATGTAGAGATCTCTATTTAACGAAAGACAAAAGTGAGCTTCTGGCATCAAGGCTTAAAGAACGTAATCTTCTTAAAGAAGGAGTGAAGATAACATTCTACAGAAAACGTTCACAAAACCTGCATGTTTTGTTTACAATAAAAGATGACTTATGCTTCTGTAATGACATCCCTAAACTTTTTGAACAACTGGAAATAACATATGATAATAACAACTGGTGAATTTTCTCAGATGCATCCAAAGAAAGCACCAAAGCTGTTTTGTTACACAACGGTAACATTCTGCCATCTGTTCCCATAGCTTACAGCGCAACTATGTAAGAATCATAGGAAAATTTTAACGAGCATACAATATAACAACCATAAATTACATGCTTACTGAAAAAATACTAAAAATAATATATATATATATATATATATATATATATATATATATATAGTGAGAGAGAGAGAAAGAGGGAGAGGGAAAGATAGAAATATATAAAATAATATGTATGTGCGATTAGAAATAAATAGATAAATAAATAAATAAAAAATAATTGAAAATTTCGATGTAAATTAGTTATGGTGTAAGAATTTAAGCAGTTTTATTTTTATTTCTGTATCTGTATTGTCATTAATTCACACATTTTGTTTAAAAAAGTAGAGTTATTTTGATGTTATTAGATGAACAGTTTTTCTAAAAGTACATGCTATAGCATGCTATGACAAAGTTTGATTTTCGTGATGATGTCCCAGGACTTTAGCTATATTTTTTTTTATTTACCATAAATATTTAAAGAAGGCAGCGCTGTATTTTATTTATTATTATTTAAGTTTAATTTCTGACTGGGAATACGGTATTTCCATTGATTTTCGTTTAAATCAAAATAATATTTAACAACGTCATCAGAATGACTGCTAGCTTTGTAAATTATACATTTGGTCTTGCTTGACAGTTAAGAGGGCAGATCGTATTTTGTCAACAGTTACAATTATTCTTGTTAATATTACTGGAATTACTATTATTTTGCAGGTTGGACATATTCTTATTTAATATCTTATTGTCATGCAGGGAGATATATTTATCTATACTTATTTACATTCATACCTATATATATATATATATTATACAATTTTTTTTATTACCATATTTAAAATTTATAAAGAAGCTCAGAGAATTATTTTCATAATTTGAAACATTATTAAGACCTGAGGCGTAGAAAGAAACGCGTGACCCTCTTCCTAAACAGGTAACAAGGGATAAGCCTCTACTTCTGTTCAGAGATTTTTGCTGCTTCCTGAGCTTATGGGACTCCAGAGCGAGAACTGAACATTATGTACGCAAGGATTGGCCTGTTAGAAATTAAATTGATCAAGGAAAGCATAATATCAAGCACAAACCACTTCTGCAAAGTGATAGAATTCATTTGCCTCCTTTCTATATTATCTTTTTTGTTTAAGCAATTTGTGAAGGCCCTAGTTAAGTATTCCTTTGCATTTGCATATCTTGCAGAAAGGTTCCCTTCCCTAAGTCAAGAATGAAAGAAGGTATCTGCATAGGTCCTCAAATTCGAAAAATTGTTCTTGATGAAACTTTCAACAAACATCTCAAGAAAAAAGAATAATTTGCCTTTGAATCATTCAAGAAAGTTTGTGATAATTTTCTGGGAAAACATCGTTCAGATGACTATGTGCAAGTTGGGAGTGATCTACTGCATCATTATCATGATATGGGATGTAACATGTCTCTAAAAGTTCATGTTCTCCACTCTCATTTGGATTTCATTTTGCGGAGAATCTTGGTAATGTGAGTGATGAACATGGCGAGAGATTCCATCAGGATATTTCAGTGATGAAGAAACGTTTTAAAGGAAAATGGAACCCCGGCATGTTGGCAGACTACTGCTGGAATATAAAAAGGGGAGGACGACACTCTACACAAAAGGGTTAAGAGGACAAATGTTGTTTAAACTGACAATTCTTTGTTTTTCATCCATAACCAATAATAATAAATATGATTTATGGTACATGAAAACGTTGCATAATTTAAAGATATAAATGTTAGGTTTCGTATAAGAATCTTTTTCTTAGACCGAAACAAGTCTTATGTAGCATGTAGTTTTTAAAAACTTTAATTTTGTTGGACAGTGTTATCTGTGAGTATGAACGGATTTTTTCAAAAAATAAGCAAGCATAATTTTTGCAATTTATTTAATCTGACATGTTTAATAGAAAATTTGCTCCCTATATATATATATATATATATATATTACGGAAAATAACGACGATGATTAACAACAGACAATTTGAAATGATTTGTTTGAACATTATTTTTGATCGATACTCATATTTAAGTAGATATTCTGTTTTTTAATTAAACAGTATTATATATTTATATCTACCGGCCTGATTATTTACGATAATTTTTTTTATTACGAAAATGTGTGTCATTCGGCAGGATTCGAACTTGCGACCCCTATCCACATAGGGGAAGCTACCATTTGATCTGGCAACGTCTTAGACCTTTCGACCACTAATGACCTCCAGTCATGCCGTATGACACACATTTTTGTAATAAAAATTTATGGTAAATAATCAGGCCGGTAGATATAAATATATAATACTGTTTAATTAAAAAACAGAATATCTACTTAAATATGAGTATCGATCAAAAATAATGTTCAGACAAATCATTTCATATATATAATGAATTATTTTGAACATTATTTTTACCGATACTCGTATTTAAGTAGATATTCTGTTTTTAATTAAACAGTATTTTATATTTATATCTACCGGCCTGATTATTTCACGATAAATTTTTATGACGAAAATGTGTGCTACCCAGCAGGATTCGAACGGGCGACCCCTATTACATAGAGGAAGACTACCATTTGATCTAGGTACCGTCTTGACTACTCGACCATGGATAGCCTCTTGATCAGACGAGGTTTTTATCATGCTTATATAACACAATTTTCGATCTATCGTAAACAAACTATATCTGCTTTGTAATGTATCGTAATGTCAAACAGATGTAAACATGTTACGGAAATTAACGAAAGTTAACGAAACTTGGTTATAAGCAACCGACAATTTGTAATGAATTATTTTGAACATATATATATATATATATATATATATATATATATATATATATATATATATAATCATTTCACTTCAAGCGAAGCAGGATCGTCACTGAAGCGCGAAGAGTTACAGAAAGAGAAAAACAAGGTACAAGGGATATCGAAGAAAAGTTTAGAATCAAGTAGATACAAGATGGCAAATGATGTTACATTTAAACTTTTGGAGATTATAGCCATCAAGGAAGCAAGTAAACGAGAACTGTGAGAAAATAAACTATTAGAGTAGAAAAGGCGATCACATTACTGACATATTCTTCTCAAAAGCTAAATAAAGTATTAAGAAACAGGAAATCTTCGTTAGAAATAAACTTTAGATAATTTACATTTTTCGAACTGTTGTCTCCATCTTTATTGCCATATTCACGACGTTTCGGCCGTTGTACGCTCCGACCTTCTTCAGGTGATTGGAATTTCGAACCCAATCCTTTTATTTCGATCATACATTGATGTCCTCAATAACACATTGTCCAGTGTATAAAATCGTTGGTTAGCTCCAGTGACTTAACCCAAAAAGAAATGTGAGTTCAATACCCTCTCGATAACAGTGGTGAAGAAAAAAAATTAGAGAGTTGAGTTAAAATGGAGATTACAAAAACATCCGGAAGTAACATGACTCGTGGAATGAGAACAATCTACCGTAGTGATTGAAATAAAGCGTTCGGTACAGAATTTCAATCATCTGAAAAGCGTACAACGGCCGAAACGTCGTGAATATGACAATAAAAATGAGTATAACAGTTCAAAGAATGTAGATAATGTAAATACTGCATCTCAAAATATGGACAAATATTAAAGAAACGAACTGAACTGCTATGTAATATTAATTTTCATATATAACAGAGAATGAACAATGAAGAGGAGATCTGAGACAGCTGAAAAGTGGTTCTACAGAAGGATGCTGAGAATACCATGGATGAAGCCTTTAAGCAACTAGTAAGTTTTAAGGAAGATCTAAGCAAGAGGCAAATTTGTAGTGAGAATTAGAAACAGACAGTTGAAATTTCTGGAACGCATAATGTTGATAGGTCTACGGCTATATCGTGTTGAATGCACCGGTCCCGTCCGATCACCGAAGTTAAGCATCATCGATCCTGGGCAGTACTTAAATGGGTGACCATTTGAGAATACCAGGTATTGTAAACGTAAGGACCAAAAATGGTCCACTGGTCCTCCAGTCCCTGTCCCATAAAAAACAGTAACAAAAAGTGTATGCCCTATGCACCATTGGGTGTGATGGATAAATGATGATTATCCTTTAGTTAAAAATTTTTTGACCGATAATAGGATAGTAAAATAGAAATAATCAAATTTCTGGAACTCATAGAAGATTTGTAATCTTTGACACTCACAGGTTATACGGAACGAAAGTAGGGTAGAGAGAAACAGTGGATAATTTAACTAACAAACTTATGTAAATGAATGGTAGAACATGAACCGAGATGTATAGTGAGGAAACAAACGTTGCTAAGTGTCACAAATGAGAGCAAGTTGTCGAGAGTCATGAACACCCACGTCCTAAAAACGTATCGTCAACTCGATCGAGAAGCGAACAGTTAATACAAAATGATAGAAACTCTAACAACTTGTAGCCTGTCAATATTTATTCTACTACAATATCACTTCACGAAACGATCCCAGGTTACTTAGCGGGTTACATGTCAATGAAAATTGCCTTTTATTTAGTTTACATACAAGCATCGTGCATGTTCAGTTAACTTCGTTAAATTGTAATTAGTTTCTTATCGATCGAAGTAATTATCTTTTAAATTTAACCGTACATTTGTATTTTCAGCAAAACCTTAGCATTAAAGGCACTTATGATGTCAGCAGAAACGTGCACGAAAAGAAATTAAGGAAAGTTAGAATGAATGCACAAATGAGTGTGAAACTGAAAAGGGAAAATATTGCCAGGGAAAACATAAAATAAGATAGTTAAATTCGGTTTGGAATATTTCACAAGAAATCAATTGGAAGGACAATTTTCATTTTTCTCAATATATATATATATATATATATATATATATATATATATATATATATATGCAAACATATCACTACACTCATTTCGAAAAAACCCTCCGCGTATATTCGCGGGAGGAAAAAATGGTTGTAAAAAAAGGAAGAGCTAAGCACATTGAAATCAAAATTTGACTTACATTCATTCATTTTTCTTTCAGTCTACGGTTTCGTTTTAACTGGAAACTTTTTAGTCTTTCGTGCCAACGTCCAAAGAGTCTGAGCTCCAGAATCATGGATTAGTTTTAAAGCTTTCATTACACCCGAGCAACGCCGGGCTATACTGCTAGTTTATCACTATATATAAAATAGCTCTGTTCATAATACTCATCCGGCACATATTTGTGTCGGGGCCATGATACTATAAAGACAAACTTAGATATGTTGTGACCACTCCTGACATGCTAAGACAAGCTTTGTATCCAGTTACCGCATACGCAGGGCCTGGGTAACCTTTTACCATTGGCCCGACCGTACGCGCTCTGCTTCCCCACCTTTAAATCTGACCTCTTGTCACATCTCGCTCCATTGTTGTAGCAGTGTATACCTACCTGGCATTTTTGCCAATAGAGATCATCTTCTCTCACTCGCGTCTCTGTTTTCGGGCAGAGTGCTGCTCCGTTATATGCATTTGAGAAAAATTATATTGAGAGTTACCCTGACCCGAGTGACATTGTCCTAAGGCGGCGCCTCCCCATCGCGACCGACGGGCAGTTTTAAACCTTGCACGTTCACACGCGCTTGGGCTTCCCACATTGAGCCTTGACCTTGTTTCCGATCTTGCTCTAGTGTGGGAGCTGGTAAATATTCATGCTACACTGAGCACTGTTTTATTAACACCTAAATAATAATATTTTCATCTGTCCACCCTCATATGTATATTTATTAATTTACATAACTATATGTGTGTGTGTGTGTGTGTGTGTGTGTGTGTGTGTGTGTGTGTGTGTGTGTGTGTGTGTGTGTGTAAGCAGTTAATTGATTTTTACTCAGACAATTGTTTCTATTACTATAAATCTTATATAAATGTGTACATGCGTTTGAGTGGACATTCTTGTTTATTTACAAATGGAAGCCAACGTTAACTGGTCCAGGGGCGTTTTTTTTTCAATAAGACTATTTTATGATTTAGTTCGGCAGATGTTAATTTCACTGTTAGTAAATAAATCGGGATGTCTACAGAAACGCGTATAGTTTGACCCATAAGGAATTGATATACCACTAAATAAACAAATCTGTGTCCCATCGCTGCTATCACTTCATTGTCACAGACCCACTATCTATTTACGTGTCATCCGCTTGATTCTGTAAGGTCAGTTGAAATTAGAGCAAACTTGTGTCTCTAAATTTATTCACATGCATTTTCTTTATAGAACTATATTATTAAATTACTGTATGAGATTAGAAAAGACATCTTTTTTTTGTGTCTTTATAATTTTATGCTAATAAAATGTGCAGAAAATCTTTTCATTTTCTATTGTTGGCGATAATTTCCAATTCCAGCCTTACATTTTTGCGCCGCCTTACTCTGCATTCCAATACCTTAAAAAATATTTCAAAATTGATCGATACACACAAATGTTAGAAGTTAAATACTCAACATGTTGCGTTCCTTGGTATGACAATAAACTGCATCCAGCATCAAAGCCTCTGATTGGAAGGTTGTGATAAGCATGGAACCACTTATATGTTGCTATAGTTTCCAGGTCCACCCTGACCCGGAGTGGTAGTACCTGTTAGGGTCCCAACTGTGGGCAAATATTTAACCACCAAACTGGGGTGAGAACACTATGAAACTATAAAAATAGACTTTTATAGTAAAAATACCAGGAATATATTTTTGAATAGAAATTATTACCAGCAATACATTTTTGAATGAAAGAAAATATTACCAGCAATGCATTTTTGAAGGAAACATATTACCAGTAATACATTTTTGAATGAAAGAAAATATTACCAGCAATGCATTTTTGAAGGAAACATATTACCAGCAATACATTTTTGAATGAAAGAAAATATTACCAGCAATGCATTTTTGAAGGAAACATATTACCAGCAATACATTTTTGAATGAAAGAAAATTTTACCAGCAATGCATTTTTGAAGGAAACATATTACCAGTAATACATTTTTGAATGAAAGAAAATATTACCAGCAATGCATTTCTGAAGGAAACATATTACCAGTAATACATTTTTGAGAGAAAAGATATTACTAGCAATATAATTTTGGAATAAAAACAAAACATACCAGCAATACATGTGACTCTCAACATAGCCCACTTTACAAAAATACGCCAATGAAAGCTGATCTACAAACTCATTCTATTATACGAATCTATTGTAAAAATTTTGTCGGCATTAAATATCCTATTAAGGTTGAGATGCTGTTAAACAAAACAAACCAAACCAGACCCATCAAAATGTTGCTAATGTGCACTAAATATGTTTTCATTACAACTGCAATGTAGTCCATCCTGACTTGGCATCTTGACTTCAGTCAATTTCTCACCGACGTAATGTGACTTCCCTCTGCCTTTTCTACAAATATTTTCATGGCAACTGCTCTGACGAGGTTTTTTTCTCTGGTACCCTGACCACATAAATTTACGCATCCCTCTAGATTGGGATCTACGTTCTAACCTTTTACCGTTGAAATAGTTAAATGTAACCGATTCTACTTCAGGAGTTTCTTTTCTGGAACTTTCCGCCTGTTGAACTCGACTCCGTTTATTCGCTTTCCTGATTGCTACAATCTCCAAAAGTTTAAACACAACGTCAGTTGCCATCCTATATCTTAAATTCCATCCATCTTTTATCCTTAAATCGACCCCCCGTAAGCTGTTTTTTTTTTTTTCTCTCATTATTAATGGTTGATCACGCCTTGCTTGGGGTGAAATGATTAATAAAAATATATATTTAACAAAGTCAAGACCTTTGCTAAAAAAGAAACTTGCCTCATAATTTCATACTAAATAATGAATTTTAGTTCTAAAAACACTTAATCCTCCTCACATTTTGTCTCTCACGGACCCCAACCATTTTAAAAATATTAATATGAGGCAAGGTAAGTTTTTAAAATGTAAAGTAAGCAATGTTTCTTATATGTTTTACGTTCAGAATTTATTTATGTTTATCAACTTTTAATATTCATCGAAGCGGCATCAAAATGTAATGTTCTTCCATGTTGCAGTAACATTTAAAATTACACAAAATAAGCATATGCGTATTAGCCACGGTAAATCCTGTCTGAGAACTACTTAGAGTTTTTTTTTTATTGTGAGAAAACAAAGGGCACACGTGTGACCGCATTACTGTAAACATCATTCCCAACTAAAAAATAGTGTAATAAATGACCATGTTGATTTTGAGACACAACTAGACGGATAAAATAAATAGACTAATTCATGTTTTTATATTTTCACTTTAATTGTGGTTGCCTCGGCCTTTTGACTGTATTTTCTTCAGCTTACAAGTCATACGAAAAAGAAACTTAATAGATAAACGTTTCGTGGATATTGATCATTTTGACACTTTTCACAAATAAAAATCAATATTTCCTTACAGAAATCAATGCTATTCTCATTATAAGACCAGTTTCCTATTCATCGCATCAATATAAAAGTACATTTCTCTCTCTCTCTCTCTCTCTCTCTATATATATATATATATATATATATATACATATATATATATATGTGTGTGTGTGTGTGTGTGTGTGTGTGTGCGTGCGTGGTCTATAATTATAAATATCAATATATATAAATAAATATGTAATTTGTTATATATATTATATTGTTTACATATTATATATGCGTGGTTTTTATTTAAAAGCGCTCAATATCAGTGATAGGGCAGACATATTCATATAGATATGTGTGAGTTTGTAACCCTGGGTTTCACGCTTTTGCGATCGCCAGACAAAATAATCCCATCCATCTTTTATCCTTAAATCGCCCCCCCCCCGTACGCTGTTTTTTTTTTCTCTCTCATTATAACCACCTACATATTTTTAAAAAAAGTTTGTCTGACGATCACAAAAGCGTGAAACCCAGGGTTACAAACTCACACCTATATATATATATATATATATATAATTATTTGTTTGAACATTATTTTTGATCGATACTCATATTTAAGTAGATATTCTGTTTATAATCAAACAGTATATATATATTTATTTTTACCTTCCTGATTATTTATGATAAATTTTTGCTACGAAAATGTGTCATTCGGCAGGATTCAACCCCTATCCACATAAAGGAAGCCACAAATTGATCTGGCGCGTTTTAGGCCTCTTGACCACGATTGACCAACAATCTAAACGAAGTCAATTCAAGCCTATATAGACTGTTGGCCATTCATGGTCGAGAGATCGAAGACGTGCCAGATCAATTGGTGGCTTTCCTCTGTGAATCGGGTTCGCAGGTTCGAATCCTGCCAAATAACATACATTTTCAGAAAAAGATTTTATTGTAAATAATCAAGCAGGTAGAAATAAATAGATATACCGTTTGATTATAAACAGAATATCTACTTAAATACGAGTATTGATCAAAAATAGGGTTCAACAAGTAATTTCAAATTGTCAGTTTGTTTATAACCAATTCGTTAATCTTTGTTATATATATATATATATATATATATATATATATATATATGTGTGTGTGTGTGTGTGTGTGTGTGTGTGTGTGTGTGTGTGTGTGCGTGTGTGTGTATAAGTAAGCATTATTAATAAAAACAAGAAAAAGTTAACACTCAATAACAACAGTTATGAATAATATGTTATGTTTAGAAAGTAGATAGACATAACTATCGCCCGGTTCACACTCCACCCACGTCTTTTGAACAGGTGAAGCGGCTCATCCCTTGTTTCCTGTTTAGGATGTGGTTCCCGGCTTTCTCTTTTACAATCATTCTACTCTTAAGTAGCCCCATGCGCATCAGTGGCGTCACCGCCTTGCTTGGGGTGATATTAAAAAAAAATAGAGCATCACTATAACTCTAAATACGTACATAAAGCAATCCATACATTAAGTTAAAAGTAAAAATAAGGTCATTCTTGATAATGGCTAAAAGTATAGCCGAAACCGCTCGGACATATAGAAAAAATAATTTCTATATAATTTTTATCCAGAAAGGAAGACATTTCTAAGAACAAAGAAAAATTAAATTTAAAAAAAACTCAGTGTCTTGTCAATGGTTTTTAATTAATTTTTTTTCTTCTGCCCAGTTAGAGCCAGGAAGAAAACCACGAAAAGTTGAAGGTGAGTTGAAGCAGTGTATTGGAATAACAGAACATATGTACAAAATAAGAGTGTTATTAGTCAGCAGATAGAAGGGTCCGTCGACTGCCTCGTTTTGGAAGTCTCGCAGGGTAGTATTTATGAAAGAGGAAGATTTACTTCCGCTGTAGATAGAGCACCATAACACTTTTATAGAAGAGGAATTGCTGCCCCAATACACAATTATATATATATATATATATATATATATATATATATATATATATATACTACGAGTTTATACAGCGGCCGTGTTGACCACACAGCTGTATGGCTCAGAATGATGGACACATATGGGTTTCGTATATATTAGTCTTTCCCAAAAAATGTCTCCGTGCGATCTGTGGCTATACTTTTGACAGTAGGTTGTCGAGTACCGATCTTCTCGTAACATTGGTGGAATTGAAGCCTTCCTGGTGCAGTTACAACTTCTATTAGCTGGTCATGTTGCAAGGAAGAGTGACGACAGAATACCTAAAGTCCTCATGTATAAACAGATCGACAGCAGATAAAGAAACGCTTAACGCTTAAGTATATAACCTCTCAGTTGTCAATGTGCTTCATACAAATTTTGACTGTGTTGCTGTGGATAGAAATAAATAGAGATATTCGTGCAAAAGAGTTGTATCTGAAATTCTGGAATAAATTATATTGACCGGTTAAAAAACAAGAGAAAATGGCGAAAAGCATGAGTAAATATTTCTGCGGCTATGTCCCGAAATCATCGCCGTGGCAAAATATGCGAACTTGTATACAAATTATGAGCGAGACTGAAGTGTCACATACGGCACAAACGTGATTAAGTTGTATTAAAATAGACAATTTTAAAATGTATGTGTGTAGAATACTGTGACACATATCTGGCCAATAAGAATTAGCCCTAAATTATGTTAGGTTGTCCCAAAAGTTCGTAAACACTTGCAAAAAATTGAAATTTTACTCGCAAAAACAACAAAAAATGCCTATTTTGCAGTTTAATTTTTTTTTAATTTAATTTAGTTTTGTGGGAATTTGTGGTAAATACAAAATAAAAATAGTTCGCTTTTCTTCAGTGTTTTCAAATTCGCGAGCCTGTGCAAAAATTTATTTTGACCAAAATAAAATGGGATTTGCTCCGGGCTGAAAAAATGACTAAGGTCAATTTTATCTAGCCTACGTAAACATTTACTTTGGCTAACGAAAAGGAGCGGCTTAAAAACTGATAAAACGTAATTAGCCAATGTCAAATAATATTAGGTTGTCCCAAATTTTCGTAAATCTTGCAAAAAATTGAAATTTTACTCGCCAAGTAATCTAAGGTTACCAGAAAACACTTGCAAAAAATTGAAATTGTACTCGCAAAAACAACAAAAATTATTGCTCAAAATAAAGACCATCATTTTCCAAGACTTTCTGCCATCGATCTGCAAACTTTCGGATCTGGTCAAAGTACCATTCAACTGGATTCGAATCAAAGAATTCTTGACACGCTTCCTCGACTTCATCAAACGAGTTGAATCGGCGACCCTTCAGAAAGTGTTGCATTGAGCGGAAACGGCCGTAATCTGATGAAGCACATTTAGGACTGTAGGCTGGATGTGGCAGAACCTCAACGCCGCCAAGCTCTTCAAACTTGTCTTTGGTCTTCCTGGCGGTGTGTGGCTTGGCATTGTCCTGCTGCATCAAAGCGCAGTTTCGGTTGATCAGAGCCGGGTACTTTTGCTTCAACTTTTCGTAGACCCGCTGAAGTTTCTGACAGTAAAATTCGGCACTGATGGCACGACCATTCGGAACCAACTCAAAATGCACGATTCCTTCAAAATTCCACCAAACGCACAACATGATTTTCTTGCCGAATCGATCTTGTTTTGGAACTGACGGTGTCTCTTGCCCTTTCTGAACCCATCGCTTGTCTCGGTTGTGCTGGACCAGATAGACCCATTTCGGAAGTGTTTACGAACTTTTGGGACAACCTAATAGTATACCAGTATACTCTCTCGTTAGTGTTTCATTTTTTGTCTCGCTCTTTGAAGTAGCTTTAATAAAAGTGAAAGGTGTTAGATTGAGATTTATATCTTATTTGTTCTATTTTCTATTATTTATTCCATCATTCTGTCGAATTTCAATCCATATATTCAACTTTATTATGACCTTCGGTTACTCACCTTTTTCCGAACCGCAAGTTAATGTCAAAGTTACCAATACGTGATGAAATATGCATGAGTAACTGTCCTAGTTTTTATGTTTCTAGTCAATCCAGGATTTATGAGATTACCGCTCAACCATGCTTTATAATGCTCTAGATAATCTTTGATTGAGGTGCAGTTGATATCGACACGGAACGACAAATAGGGGTGCCGAGTTCGAATTTCAATTGAATTCCTTGTGTTCACTTACGCACAAATACCCTTGGGAAATGTATTAATCCATCTTTTTCCTCCAGTTATGGGTTAAATAAAAGGACAGATTGGGTTCTATAGCCTTGACTGGCAACGATTCTACCGAAGAAAGCAATGGCAACCTACTGCGGGATAATCTTCTGCCCAGTCAGTCATATCTCTTCCGAGACATGATCATCCAAAGCGTGTATCACATATGGCACTTAACTGGCTGAATGAATATTTGACAATTTGCTACGCCTATTTGCCGTTCTGACAACCATTTCTTTTAAATTGTTAAGTGCGTTTACTTGCCGATTCTCACCGGCTTATTTGTATATCCAGTGAGTGTTAAATACTTCAGAGCCTCTTTGCTTATTAAACGTAAAACCAAGAATATTCAGCTGTCTGTTACTGTAAGAATATGTTTCCTTGGCCGTATTTTCCCTGAAATGCACTCAGTAGTCAGATGTTCTGCCCACAGTATTTTTAGCCTTCTACATTGGAATCGCGTCTCTGTCGTTTCAAAATTTCTTTTTATCTGTGAGACAGTAGTCGACTATTCATAAAGTGATTGCAGAAAATATCTACTTTCATTTCCTCTGCATACTTCCAAAAGTAAAATTAATGTTCTTGACAGTCATTCCGAGTTCGTGATTGTGAGGAAAGGATTCGTCAACCCAAATTTCGAAGAATAGTTTGAGTATCGTGACGACGTGACTATGAACCAGGTTTATAATAGACACAAAATTTTATACATCAATTTATAAAGATTTACAAGGAAAGTAAAAAAAAAAAGTTATTTTTATGTGTGCAACAAAAAAGAAATTCAGAATGCCAACTACAGGTCGGAGAAACTAAAATATAAAAAGTAAAGAAATTTAAATAACTGGGAATCGTTTTATTAGAAGAAGGAAAGGACAACGCTGAGATTCGAAGACGCATTGACATGGCCAAGGACGCATTTCAAAATCTAACCAGAGTACTGAAAGACAGGAAAATCTCATTGGAAGCAAAGAAATGAGCGTTAGACTGCCATACAGACTTTTTCTGTACGGCAGCGAACGTTAGACGATCTCTTCAAGGATAAAAAAACGTACTCGAGGCAGCAGAAATATGGTTCTACAGAATTATGCTGAGGATACCATGTGTTGAGCACGCTTGCAATAAAGAGATGTTGCCGAGGTTGCAAACGAAATGAAAACTCATAAATAACATCAAGAAGAACCAATTGAGGTCCCTCGGACATGTAATGAGAAATGAGGGCCTGGAGGATTTAATACTCACAGAACGAATAGAAGGAAAGAAATGGAAAAAACAGCGCGAGATATATTTGTTAGGCTTCAGAAAATGGATGGCGTAACGGGGTTCGGAAGAGCTAACAAGAGGAAAGATATTAAAAGTGAAAAGAGTCAGGGATAAATGAAAGTCCATGATCGCCTACGTCCAGAAAGAACACGGCAGATGAAGAGGAAGAAGAATGTAGAATGTTCGTATTTGTTTTAAGTAGAGTGTATAAGTGACTTACTGTATAAACTGAAAGTTCTTTTCTGGCACAGCATGGGTTAGATTAACTAATCGTTTATGTAACTTTTGATCGGCTGGTTTGAAACGGCTATCAGGACCACTGTTAAAAATGATGTCCATCTGGTCTGTTTTATATCTGACTGAAAAACTTAAATACCTAGGAAGTGTTCTAACAGGAGATGGAAAGTGCGACACAGAGATCCGAAGGCAAATTGGCATGGCGAAGGACTCGTTCCGAAGCTGAGTAAAGTACTGAGTCAGTCAGTTAAGTGCCATACGTGATAAACGCTTGGGGCGATCATGTCTCGTAAGAGACATGAATGACTAAGCAGAAGGTTTCCATTGCTTTCTGCGATAAACTGGTTGCCAACCAAGGCTATAGATCCCAATCTGTCCTATTATTTAACCCATAACTGAAGGGAAAAGACGGATTAATACCTTTCCCAATGATATTTGTGCGTAAGTGAATGCAAAGAATTCAACTAGAATTTGAACTCGGCACCCTGATCTCTCGTTCTGAGTCGATATCCACTGCACCACAACGCACCAGTTATTCAATACGGCAGTGAATGTTGGACAATATCATCGAAGATGAAGGAAAAACTTGAATGTGGATCTGCAGAAGGATGCTGCGGGTATCATGAACCGAGCATGTGAGCAATGATGAGATGTTGGAAAGAATGGCAACGAAAAGGAAATTAATAGTGAGCATCAGGAAGAGACAACTGAAGTTCCTGGAACATGCAATGGGGAAGGAGGGCTTGGAGAACCTGATACTGGCAGGCTAGATAGAAGGAAAAAGAGACAGAGGAAGGCAGCAGATAACATATTTGAAGGGCCTGAGCAGGTGGATGACGGAACGGTGGTTGCGTGGAGTATCAGGAGAAAACGTATCCCACCAGGGATAGAAAGACGTGAAAAGCTGTGATCGCCTACGTCCTGAAAGGACAAGGCACGTAGAAGAAGAAGAAAAACTAGACAAACTGGAACGTTTTTGTGTGTAGGTAATTGCTGTCTGTGTGTAGACGGTCTGCGTGAGGGTTTGCTTGTTTCTAAAGGCTGCTGCTTGTGAGTTGTGAGGTTTGCGAAAAATTGGTATTTTTTTAATCTTGTTAAATTAGGGATGAGATCCCTATACTTTAATTAAAAAAGAGAATAATAAGAATTCAATAAAAGACGAAAATTCCCAAAAAAATTGCAAGCTGTATTCTTGAGCTCGACTAGATAATAGAGTTTATTCAGTCAGTCAGTTAAGTGCCATACGTGATACACGCTTGGGCGATCATGTCTCGAAAGAGACATGACTGACTGGGCAGAAGATTATCCCGCAGTAGGTTGCCATTGCTTTCTGCGGTAGACTGGTTGCCGACCAAGGCTATAGAACCCAATCTGTCCTATTATTTAACCCATAACTGGAAGGAATAGACGGATTAATACCTTTCCCAAGAGTATTTGCGCGTAAGTGAATGCAATGAATTCACCTGGAATTCGAACTCGGCTCCCCGAGTTCGAATTGCAGCTGAATTCAGAGTTTATTGTAATTTCAAAATTCCACAGAATTCTTTTTTTCTTCTTTTTCGAGTATATTTTCTCATTTGTGCATAGTCAGCTTCCAGTCGTTTTCCGGAGTCGCTCTAAACTAACGTCTCCAATCAGTCATGTCTATTTTTATATTTTTTGAATTTCTTTTGTTGCATTTATTCAATTTTAGGCCGCTCCATCTCTGCACATTTCAGTAATTCATTTGATAGCCGAGTCAAAACTCTTCAATGTTGATTAATTCTCTTCCTACGTCTGTTCTTTAGAAACTGGCTTTATTACACAGATATTATTTTCTTACTTGGCGAATCTAAAATTTTCAGTATTTTCTGTATAGTTTGAGAAAGCAGCAGAACATTTTATTACTCTTGTACTTTTATGTGTGCGTTGTGGTACAGTGGATATCGGCTCGGAACGAGAAATCGGGGAGCCGAGTTCGAATTTCAGCTGAATCCATTGTATTCACTTACGCGCTAATACCCTTGGGAAAGGTATTAATCCGTCTCTTCCTTCCAGTTATAGGTTAAATAACAGGACAGATTGGGTTCTATAGCCTTGGCTGGCAACCAGTCTACCGCAGAAAGCAAAGGAAACCGACTGTGGGATAATCTTCTGCGCAGTCAGTCATGTCTCTTTAGAGACATGATCGCCCAAGCGTGTATCACGTATGGCACCTAAACTGACTGACTTTTATAAGCTTTCTGTTGGGTCTTGTCTTTATTATCTTTCTAGTTCTATGTTATTTTCCATACTTCTTTATACTTTCCATATGGATTGTTTATTGATATTCACTGCCAGTATATTTATTGTGTTATTATTCATTCTATACGCTAAGAAGTTCACTGTTGTGTAGCTGAATTACTTTTGTTCATGATCTTCATTCAATATCTTTTCACTACTTGATCCCAATACCATTCTAAATGTTATGGCTGGACGAGTGCTCCTATTTCAATGTAAATAATTTCATGTACATTAAATGATTTCATATTCCTAAGGAATTAGTCAAGTCATATTTCTTCAAAGTAAATTTTGCAGCTTCGAAAACTACGAAAACTCTAGGGGAAAAGTATAACTTTAAAATCCATGGCCTAAGGATTCTCTTTCTCTACCTGACTATTTTTTATGTTCTTTATTGCATTCAGTTTCACCTTTTGCCCTGAAATTCTAAGTATATTTAAACGTTGAAATGTTTAAGCATTTGAAGAAATATTAGTCTCTTCATATTATTGAGAGATTTTCTTCGTTCTTTCTACTTTTTTATTCTCTTTTTTATCACCCTTTGTTTTTTATCTCCTGTTATTTTTTTTCTTATTTTTTTGTTAATTTTGTTTTCGATATGCTCCTTTATTTCAAAGAATAACCTACTTAATTCACAACTTTCCTTGTAACGATTTTACACAGAAAAGAAATTTGCCTATTTTTCTAAGATAAGGTATTGTAATTCTTTACTCTATTTTATTCTCATATTTGCTTCCATGTTCACGAACTGAACCTTTTATTACATTAACCGGCGCAGATCGTTCTAGTTACACGAGTCATGCCTCTTCCAGATGTCTCAGCATCAGTTATCTCCCTTTAACTTAGCTCTTTAAGTTTTTGTTAATCTCTCCTGGAGCTAGATATCGAACTCTTTAGGTCAAGTGACTTAACTCAACCAACCTTGGGGAAACGTGGTCCAGTTAATAAAAGCGTTGGTTGAGTCTAGTGAATTGATCCAAAGAGTTGTGTGTTCAATACCTGGCTACAGCTTTTGTGAACAAAAAAACTTAGTGATAAGTCATACTGAGACATCTGGAAATGGACTCATGGGACTACAACAATCTAATCCTAGTAAAAGAAATAATGTTTGTGTTCGAAATTCAAGTCACTTGAAGAAAGCGGGAGCTTAAAACGGCCGAATCGTGAATATGGCAGTGAAGATGAAGTCAACAGTCCGAGCAGTATCATTCAGTTAATTGCCATGCGTGATACACGCTTTGAGCGATCATGTCTCGAAAGAGACATGGCTGATTGGACAGAAGATTATCACGTAGTAGGTTGCCATTGCTTTCTGTGGTAGACTGGTTGCCGGCCAAGGCTATAGAACCCAATCTGTGCTATTATTTAACCCATAACTGGAGGCAAGAAACAGATTAATACCTTTCCCAAGGGTATTTGTGCGTAAGTGAATTCAAGGAATACAAGTGGAATTCGAACCCCACTCCCCGATTTGTTGTTCCGAACAGTATAAATATTGTAAAAGATATTTACATTTTATATATCTGTAATTATACGCAATTGTTTATTTTAGGTTTTTTTTTTCTTTTTCTTTTTTTTTGTAACAGGATAGCTTTACCGTCTGTCTTCGTTGCTGGAATCTTCGCTTCTAGCAGGAGTTCAGAGAACTGCTGATTGAGGCTTCGATGCAAATCTTTCGAAATACAAACCATGAATTTCGACGTTTCTGTACGTTTCTATTTTGTAATTTTCTCTGGGTTGTTTTTTGTTTTTTTGTTTTGTTTTATTTTGTTTTTGCATAGAATGTGACATTATTTATATGTGTTGCCGATTTTCTTTCATTTTTTGTTTTGTTTCCTCAATTCTTCCTCTGTTCCTTTTATCTTTCGTATTATTATTATTATTATTATTATTATTATTATTATTATTATTATTACCAATTGTGATTTTTCAATGGCTGGGGATCGAATGACACAAATCCCCATTAATTTATTTTGAACTCAGTACATGAATCTGCATTTCTTTTCTGGTGCGTTTCATGGACCGTTGCACCGTCCGTTCCCAGAACGCTAATTTTAATGGGAAAGATTTTAAACCACGTTTTGTACAATTTTATAGTTCTCGAGCGAATCTTGGATTTTTTATTGTTTGCCCATTGCATTTTCCTTGATTTTCAATCTTTGTTCTGCTCTAATAATCTGATAGAATTTCTTGTTCGAAAACATGATTATCCCGCCTTGTTTGGTTTGGGTAGTCTATCCGTATTTCTAAGATCTAATGTATTTTATTTTTTTTATTTTCAATAACTACGTCTAGTTTGTAATCTTACAATTGACATGATCGAACCCAGCTTGTTTACACAATTGTCATTGTAAAACTGTGCCTAATCTCTCGTATTTATTTTTATATTCCTCCGACAGCTTGCTGCATTTGTTTATGGCATGATTTACAGCCTCTCTTTCGTCTGTTTGGCCGGCACAACGACATTATCTGTTTGTCTAAGTTTTCGCCAATATTTTTCTTGATATTATTGATTATAATCTATTTATTCTGCATCACGACTCTAACCGATTCCCTAACTATTCGATGATTTTGTCGCGTAGCCATGACCAACTAGAGACGTTTCTAATTGTGTTTTAAGCTTTGTGTAGAGTTTTTCATTTCTCCTGTTTATTTTCTCGTTTTATCAATAGCTTTAAAGTTTCAAGCAGGTATTATTTTCTGCTCCGCTCTATGTGTTCTGTAATTCCTATGGTATTAAATTTAACGGTACAAGTGTATCTTTTCTCCCGGCTTCTTATCTCGTTACATATGGTCTGTCTGTATAATCTCCAATGAGCATTGTGAAGATTTGTTCATTATCATTATTTGGTCTATGCCATCGATTTTCTTTTCTATATTATCATGCTCAAAAGTAGTCTGCTAAACCTATAGTCATATAGTCATAGCGTTTATTCAATTTCTTATCTTTAAATTCTTCTCATATAATCTATTCTTAATTGGTCTTAATTTCATTGAATCAAATACACAATACTGGCAGAAATTTTTGGGGGGTATTGATGCCATAATTCATATGTTATCTACTAATTTAATTCCATCTGTTGCTGTTTTTTTTTCTTTCTGTATTGCTAATAAAACATATTTTCAGACAATAATTTTCGAAATAATTATGATCACCCATGGATATGGTGAACGATTTATACGACGTATTCGCAACGGGATATTTATACTAACAATTTCTTAAAATTACAATCAAAGATATGAAGAGCAACATTGAAATCCGTAGGTCTTGCGGGAAATGTCCAATTTTGTTTTGACTAGACATTATTTTTCACAAAATAATCCAAATTTCCATTCTTTTATCGAATTAAATTTGTTTTACACAGTTCTGTAATCTTCAATATTTTAAATCACTGAAGGGTCCTGGTCTGAATTATTATATTCTATCTAACCCATTTCCACTTTGAAAAATTTCTGTCTCGGAAATAAGCTATTCAGTTTTTTCGTCTCTTCTGCTTCCTTTCTGTAATAAACCTTGAATACTGTTGTGTGAAAGATTTAGACAAAAAATTGTTCTAATTTCCTCATTGCGCCGTACTGTAAATTACTGAATATTTCATTAGTGTCGGTATTTTTCAATTGACGATTTCCAGTGTAAAAATATTTTGCAATAAACATTGTCAACCATGGCACTTCTGATTACTCTTTTTTTTTTCCTCAATTTTTAGCAATGTTTCTAATTCTTTCACCTCTAGTAACCCCTTTGGCTTAGTAGATGTATGGAGTGAAATCAATTGAATATATATATATATATATATATATATATATGTGTGTGTGTGTGTGTGTGTGTATTAATATATATATATATATTAATATATGTATATATATTCAATTGATTTCAATCCATACAGTATATATATATATATATATATATATATATATATATACACTATTTACATTATTCAGACTATTGTCCTCATTTTTGTTGTCATTTGTACGACGTTTTCTTAAGGACACATGGCCCATTGGATATAGACATTGGTTAATTCCAGTGACTTAACCCAAAGAGTTGTGATTCATTACCAGACCATAGCAGTGATGGACAAGTGACTTAGAAAGTTAGAAGGAGATACCTCATGACTACCAAAAGAGGCTTTACACAAGGAATGAGAATGATATACCCCAGTGATTGTAATAAACGGTTCGGTTCGAAATTTCCTAGCACCTGAAAAAGGCCGGGGCGTACGAAAACCGAAACGTCGTATAAATGAAAACAAAGATGAGGACAATAGTCCGAATAATAGAAATAGTGTGACTCCTGCCTCCTCTCAGAAATTATATATATTTCTCACGGTTAGCACAACACCGAGTTTTATGCACAATTGTCCAAAAACAACTTTCTTGGAAGAAATCAAGCTGATTGATATAGCACCTCTATCGGGTCCACGATTCTGAACCAGATAGATAGATAGATAGATAGATAGATAGATAGATAGATAGATAGATAACGCGAGAGAGAAAGAGATAGATAAAGAATTGTTTAAAACTTAAGCAAACAAATAAAGATGAAACGCCTTAAGTCGCCATCGAAAGAGTTACAGATAAAAAAACTGATGGAAAAGCTACTGATGAAAAAAATGCTGATGAAAATACAGAAGAAAATACAGATGAAAAAGAGCCATTTAGGAATTTCTGCCAATTTAATAAGGCAGAAAGTGCTTAATAACCAATTGTTGTAAGAAAGCCAACTTGAATAGAACTGGATTCCAGTCTAAAAACCTCAGTCATGGTAAACGTACTGTGATTTCAAAATTCACTCTATGAAGCGATCCTCAGACAGTTTAACGAACAACAATAAAGAGAAATGACTAGAGTATATAACTAATTCAAAATGGAAAAAAACAAAAGTTTTAGAAAACCCGTAAGTAGAATTCGCCGCAGAGGAGAAGAATATGCTTAGAAAATACGCTGTGAGAGACGGAAAATTCTGCGTGATTCTTTATTGAAGTTTTATGTAGGATTTGTGATGTGGTGAAGTGGATATCGGCTCGGAAAAACAAATCAGGGAGCCGAGTTCGAATTCCATTGAATTCGTTGCATTTACTTACGTACAAATAAAATTCGGAAAGGTAAAAAAAAATAACAGATTAGGTTCTGTAGCCTTAATTTGCAACCAGTCTACCACAAAAAGTAATGGTAACCTACTTTGAGAAAATCCGCCCAGTCAGCCATATCTTTTCCGAGACATTATCGCCCAAGCGTGTATCCCGTATAGCACTTTATTTATTGATGCATGTGCGTGCGTGGGTATGTGTGAATCATATTCTGTGTTAAGCAGAATGACACACAGAGAGATAAAGTGAAAAAATCGACAGACACAGAGTGACACGTAAAATGATTGCACACATAAGATATTTCTATTATTATTACTAAAATAGAAGTTGAGCATAATATTATGAATGTTATATAAAATGATTGTCTACGAATAAATTTATTGACATATACAACAGAAAATACTTTGCCAAATGTTTGGGCTCATTCCAAAAAAAAAAAAAGATAAATAAATAAGAGAAGTAGGATAAAAAAAAAAATTGCAGCTTTGGATTGAATTCTATTCAAATTAATAATGTCCAATATTTTTACCCGTGACCTTATTGATGTAAACTTAGTGGCAATTATACATTTGAGCGCAAATATATCTTAGGTTTCGTTTGTTTTTTTAGTGATTTATGAGTAAAATGTATCAAAATAAAGGTTTTATTTTGAGTTTTTTTTTCTCTCCATCTCATTTTATATCAACACATCTCAGTAAATATAAAACACACTCTCTTTGTATGAATGTAATGACAATTTTCAGGCTAAATAGATTCACGCTGCCATCTATCGATGCGATTGCTAAAGAATTGTAATATAAAAAATAAATAAATTATCAGAAAATTATTTTTATGAATATCAAAATGCAATCTTTTACATCTTTTACATAAGGTCAAGGTTAAGTAAGTATAAAATAATTTTCCCTCTACAACATAAATAAAACGAAAGAAATATTTTCGAATTACTGTATAAAAACGGTTTTGCATTATTGATATATAACACATTATAACTGTGAAATTTACAATTTATTTGCATCATTGATATATAACACATTATAAATCCTCGTGAAATTTACAATTTATTTGCATTATTGATATATACCGACCATTATAACTGTGAAATTTACAATTTATTTGCATTATTGATATATAACACATTATAACTGTGAAATTTACAATTTATTTGCATCATTGATATATAACACATTATAACTGTGAAATTTACAATTTATTTGCATCATTACATATATAACACATTATAACTGAGAAATTTACAATTTATTTGCATCATTGATATATAAATACATTATAACTGTGAAATTTACAATTTATTTGCATTATTGATATATAACACATTATAACTGTGAAATTTACAATTTATTTGCATCATTGATATATAACACATTATAACTGTGAAATTTACAATTTATTTGCATTATTGATATATAACACATTATAACTGTGAAATTTACAATTTATTTGCATTATTGATATATAATACATTATAACTGTGAAATTCATAATTTATTTGCATTATTGATATATAACACATTATAACTGTGAAATTTACAATTTATTTACATCATTGATATATAACACATTATAACTGGTGAAATTTACAATTTATTTGCATTATTGATATATAACACATTATAACTGTGAAATTTACAATTTATTTGCATCATTGATATATAACACATTATAACTGTGAAATTTACAATTTATTTGCATCATTGATATATAACACATTATAACTGTGAAATTTACAATTTATTTGCATCATTGATATATAACACATTATAACAGAGAAATTTACAATATTTGCATTATTGATATATAACACATTATAACTGTGAAATTTACAATTTATTTGCATCATTGATATATAACACATTATAACTGTGAAATTTACAATTTATTTGCATCATTGATATATAACACATTATAACTGTGAAATTTACAATTTATTTGCATCATTGATATATAACACATTATAACTGTGAAATTTACAATTTATTTGCATCATTGATATATAACACATTATAACTGTGGAATTTACAATTTATTTGCATTATTGATATATAACACATTATAACTGTGAAATTTACAATTTATTTGCATTATTGATATATAACACACATAACTGTGAAATTTACAATTGTTTGCATCATTGATATATAACACATTATAACTGTGAAATTTACAATTTATTTGCATCATTGATATATAACACATTATAACTGTGAAATTTACAATTTATTTGCATCATTGATATATAACACATTATAACAGAGAATTATAATTATTTGTATCATTGATATAACACATTATAACTGTGAAATTTACAATTTATTTGCATCATTGATATATAACACATTATACCTGTGAAATTTACAATTTATTTGCATCATTGATATATAACACATTATAACTGTGAAATTTACAATTTATTTGCATCATTGATATATAACATATTATAACTGTGAAATTTACAATTTATTTGCATCATTGATATATAACACATTATAACTGTGAAATTTACAATTTATTTGCATCATTGATATATACTGACATTATAACTGTGAAATTTACAATTTATTTGCATTATTGATATATAACACATTATAACTGTGAAATTTACAATTTATTTGCATTATTGATATATAACACATTATAACTGTGAAATTTACAATTTATTTGCATTATTGATATATAACACATTATAACTGTGAAATTTACAATTTATTTGCATTATTGATATATAACACATTATAACTGTGAAATTTACAATTTATTTAAATTGCTGATATATAACACATTATAACTGTGAAATTTACAATTTCAAAAAATGAACAGAAGCATTTTTATAGCATGAATAATTCAGGTATCAACATTTTTTTCTTTTTAATCTATTCAACACAAGAAAGGCGATAACGCCACTAAAACGGAAAGGTGCACTGGAAGGAAAATACTTTAAAAGAAACAGGGAACCTAATAATAATAACAATTTCAAAGTTTAGACAGAGACGTTAGGAGTATAGCCTCGAAGTAGACTTTAGAAGGAGCTAGAACCGAAAATTCAGTAATAAACAGGAAGAAAAGTTTAACTCTCTACGCCTGTCATAAACCTCTACTATAGTGAAGCGGACTATAAGTGAAATTTCCAACCTAGTGCTCCCTTAATGACTTATAAAATATACTAATATAAATACATATATACATAGTCATCTGCACACAGATCTGTTTCGCTATATCATAGCTCATCAGTACGGTTAGACGTCCGATTGCTGCTAGCGAGGACTGAAACCCGACCGAATTAACATCAGTTGTCCATTCTAACTCTGAGCTACGGGCGTTTGGGAGAGGAAGGCAGACTTTAGCGTGTTATATACAATGTAAACACATGCCAGTAGCCGAGAGTGTTCAAATTCATTACTGAATGAACGATGCGTAGATGCGTGAGTAGCTACAGTCTTTTTCTTTTCAAAGTTTACCATACCTCCATAGTGCTCAATCGGTTTGTGAGAGTGTAAATAGTCATCCGCAGACATATCTGTTTCGCTGTATCACAGCTCATCAGTAAGGTTAGACATTCGATTGCTTCTAGCCAGGATTGAAACCCGAGCTAATTGACATCAGTCGGCGACGATTCTACCTTTGAGTTATGGGCGGTCGGTAGAGGAAGGCGGACTTTAGCGTGTTATATACAATGTAAACACAGAAACGTGTTATTACGCGTTATAACACTTTTACAAATGAAAAATATTCAAAAGTTCTACAATATAATTGTATTGAACACTTTTTAATACAAATGTGTACTGGTCTAATTTTTTAATGACAAAGAACATGTAATTAAAAAATCAATATATATATATATGTAAAGAGATTTGTATATAAATACAATATATATCTAAACTTATAAATGGAACTTTGTCAGTGTGTGAGTGTTTGTCTGTTACCTATAGACTCTGAACCGATTTTCTTGAAAATTTACACAGTTGTATTATAGGCGTCTGCGAGTGTTCTTAGCTAGGTTTTGTGTCGAGGTACCCCGATAAATATTGAAAATCGATAATCGAAAAAATCGGGTTATAGAATAAATTTAATACACTCATAGACAAAGACATAAGAAACGATATTTAGAAGTTTCAAGGTTTCAGTTCTTACAATAGTGCAGAAAATCGATAATATATATATATATATATATATAAAAGGCAAGACATTTGTGTGTGTGTCTGTTTATCTGTCTGTATGTCCTTTATACAAATCCACAATTTTTATCCGATTCTCACCAAACTTCACATAAATATTCTTTAGGCTGAGTCTGTGCTCCAGGACCATGAATTAGTTTTAAAGCTTTCATTACACCCGAGCAACGCCGGGCTATACTGCTAGTATATACACATATATACATAAAGATATATATATATATATATATATATATATATATATATATATATATATATTAGAAGTTACAAAAAATCAGAAAAAATATTTTGTAAAACTGACTTCTAGACATAAAAGCAGAAAAGTCAAAAGAAACTAACATTTGAAGACTGATGTCTTCTAACAGAAGTAAAAGTTATAGATACAAAGAAAGAGAAATAAGTATACAAAACAGATAAATTATCAGATTTAAATTCAAGAACAACCCATAGAACAGAAGCGGTCGTCCAATCAGAAAAGAAAAAAACACAAATTTATCAAATAAACAAGAATAAGATCAAGAAGAAGTAAAAAAAATTATCATTCGTCAGATGCAAAAAAGCGGGGAAAATGATCAAAATCGATAACGTAAACAAACTACAACAGTGTTAAATTAGATTTCACACAGGCAATTTTTTCAGACCTTGTTTTTATTTTGTTTTAAGGAGTTTTTTAAGCATGCGGTACTGAAAAATTCTCTGTCCGACCAGAAAGAATGACTTCGATGCATCAGACAAAGACGCTATTCCATATGCCCAACTGTTCAATGCCTATCATTTCTTTAATTTCCTTAGACTTTCCACTTATGTCTAGTTTTAAGAACTTCTGCAAGGTGGATTCTACATAGTCATTGCTTATTTTGATATCACCTCCGAATCATTCGAAAGCCCCATCTCTTTTGCTAGTAGCTTTTCAGCTTTAGAAACAGGAATGTATCGGATACAGCAATAAGAGTTTAGTTAATGAAATACTAATTTTGTTAAGTTGATCATGTCAGAATTTTTCTTCAGCTATCTTATATAGATTGATGAGCCAAACATTATGATTATGAACATGAAGAAAGAATGATAACTAGTATCTCGTAACAACTTCAGATCTCAGTGTCATATGCATAAAAAAGATAAGCTGCCCTCGAGTACTTCATTTTCATATCATGATTGCTACAGTTACGGGCAAAAAAATACCTATAAATACTTAAATGGTCTGGCAAAAAAGGTTAGAGTATCTCTGAAACAGTACAGCTTGTAGAATGCACACCTTTAGTCGTAGTGAGTACTTATAGATAGCTGTGAATCCCTGTTTCTGCATGAAATGAAAATCTGTTCTTTCGAATAGTATATGATCAAAAATTCACTTCAGTTGATTAAGTAAAAAAATAGATCGACAATACAGATCAAGATTGTTGTTAGATATTTCTGAGATGAGGTAGTATCTACATTATGTACACTGGACCATTCTCCTCTTCTTGATTGCCAGCTTTACAACGTTTCCGCCATTGTACGCTCCGGCCTTCTTCAGGTGTTAGGAATTTATACTGGGGTATATCATTCTCATTCCATGTGCGATGTCACTTTCGGATATCATGTAGTTATCTCCCTTTAACTCAAATCTCTAAGTTATTTGTTCACCACTTCTGTAGCCAGTTATTGAACTCACAACTCTTAAGTCACTAGAACCAACTAACGCCTATATCCAGTGGGCCATGTGTCTATGTGGATCAGCATATGCTCAAATTTCTTTCTGGTAACTTCACAATTCCATCCCATGGAATTTTTTCATTCTTATAGACAAAAGAAAAATTCTCGGTGACTTTCAAAAAGTGAAACTTTTTCATTAAATTTCATTTCACTTGTTCGAATCAAAAGTTTGGTTCTCTGGTAGATTCTCCCAGTGGAGTCCCAACATTACTATTTCAACAAAATTCATTCGGATGAAGACTAGAGCTTTATTTCGCTTGCCATACACATTATTTCAAAATAGCATCATGTCCCACCTTCTTCTTTATATGCCGTGTCCTTTCAGGACGTAGGTAATCATGGACTTCCACTTGCCTCTATCCCTTGTTGCTTTTAATATTTTACATCTTGGTATCTCTCACAAACTCTGCTCTGCCGTCCACCTGCTCAAGCCCATCAAGTAGTCTCACGCTGCTTTCTCTTTTTCCTTTATCTGTCATGTGAGTATTATATTCTTCAAGGCATCCTTCCTCACTCAGTCAGTCAGTTAAGTATCATACGTGATACACGCTTGGGCGATCATGTCTCGAAAGAGACATGACTGACTGGGCAGAAGATTATCCCGCAGTAGGCTGCCATTGCTTTCTGCGGTAGACTGGTTGCAGGCCAAGGCTATAGAACCCAATCTGTCCCGCTATTTAACCCATAACTGGAAGGAATTAATACCTTTCCCAAGGGTATTAGCGCGTAAGTGAATACAATGGATTCAGCTGAAATTCGAACTCGGCTCCCCGATTTCTCGTTCCGAGCCGATATCCACTGTACCACAACGCACATCCGCATTCCTTCCTCATTACGTGTTGCAAAAACCTAAGGTGTTTCTTTCTGATGCACAGCATTAGTTTTTTTTTCTTTCGCATTCTCTCAAAAGCCTCGTCGTTGCTCCCATGTTTCGTCCATCATACCTTCAGCATCCTTCTGTAAATCCACATTTCTGTTGTTTCGAGTCTTTCCTCCATTTCCTCCAGTATTTGCTGCCATATAAGACAACGGATATTGAATAACAGTCTAGTACCCTTTTCTTTGTCTCGAACGAAATCTTCCTGTCTCTCAATACTCTGCTAGGACTTTGGCCGTGCTAACCCGCCTTCGGATCACAGTGTCGCAATTTCTATTCTCTGTCAAAATGTTTCCCAGATATTTCAATTTCTCTACCTGTTTGGTTTTTGTATACCTGTCTTGTAGTTGGCACTTTGGGGATCTCTTTTCCAACTGGAAAAAAAACAAATAATTATCGAAAGGTTTTACAAGCAATATGACAAATGAAGAATACATCCTAGCAGGATTTTTGTTTGCTGATGTGGAAGTCATACTCGAAAACGACTAACTTAATCATTCTAGTATGATCAATTTTTAGTGCTTGGTTTGAATATTTTAGTTCTACTTTTGTATTGAGCACTGAGGAATTAAAAAGAAACCTTAACAAACAGTCAAATTTTTATTGTCGTTTCTTCACATTATTATATATATATACACAATATATACAATATATGCAATAATATATACAATATATGCAATAATATATACAATATATGCAATAATATATACAATATATACAATACTATTTACGCTCTTACACCCTGATTGAGCACTCTGGAAGAATGGTAGACTTTGAAAAACAGTAGCTACTCTAGCAAATACGCATCGTTCATTCAGCAATGAATTAGAACACTCTCAGCTATTGGGCGTGTATAATGATAATATACGCGCTAAAAAGTCTGCCTTCTTCTACCAAGCGCCCATAGCTCAGAATCGTCGACTGACGCCAATTCGGTCGGGTTTCAATCCTGGGTTAAAAGCAATTTGGAGTCGAACCGTACTGATGAGCTGTGATACAGCGAAACAGATCTGTCTTCAGATGACTATACATATATGTATGTAAATAAGTGTACATATACTTACTTACATCTATGCTTATATATATATATATATATATATATATATATATATACATTGGTATAGAAGAAAATGTATACATATGTGTATACACGCAGGTACACCCCGATATACATAGTTATGCTTTCGACGTAGGATAATATATATATATATATACGGTATGTCTGGAAAGTTTCTCTGGGACTGGATGTGCTGTGGAAACCTTGTGTGAAAGTGGAATAAGCGTATTGTAATCTTAGCTTCCTGAAATCATTGCATTTTTTCCACATGCTTTTGTGGTAGGAAAACAAATGGCTGCTTCACCACGACAATCAACCGGCTCACAATGCCCTGACCATCAGGCTTTTTCTGGCCAAAAAGAACCTCTCCGTACAAACAAATTCTTCTTAACTTGATCTTGCTCCGTCCGACTTTTACTTTCCCTAACCTCATGGGGGTAATCAAGGAGACCCGTTTTGAAGGCCATCAAGAGGGATTAATGACTGAGCTGAGGGGCATGCAAGCAGTACCTAGTAGCGTGGCAGAGAAAGATGTAAAAGTGCATTAGATTTTAGGGGGATTACTTTGAAAGATGTGCGTTGTAGTGCATTGGATATCGGCTCGGCACGGGAAATCGGGGAGCCGAGTTTGAATTCCAGCTGAATTCATTGCATTCACTTACGTGCAAATACCCTTGGGAAGGTATTAATCCGTCTATTCCTTCCAGTTATGGGTTAAATAACAGGACAAATTGGGTTCTATAGCCTTGGTCGGCAACCAGTCTACCGCAGAAAGCAATGACAACCTATTGCGGGATAATCTTCTGCCCAGTCAGTCATGTCTCTTTCGAGACATGATCGCCCAAGCGTGTATCACGTATGACACCTAACTGACTGACTGACTTTGAATGATAAAACCATGTAGTTTGTTGGTTGGAATTGAAATAAAATGTTTATAGCATTAGTTCTGTTACTTTTCAGACAGACCCTCTATGTGTGTGTGTGTGTGTGTGTTTATGTGTTTATGTGTGAATCTATGTGTGTCTCAGTATGTGTATGTTGCGTAAGAACGAATTTAAAAGAGAAACAAATAAGATAGCAAATTTAATTTGGCATACACACACTTACGTTCATATAACTTTGCAAGATTCTTGCGCACAAACATTGTCATATTCAATTATTTTTCCACAAGTAAAATTAATAGATATTGATAAAACCTTTCAGAATATACTGCTGAATTTCTGTTTATAAAGTCTAAGCATATTTCAAATACAAATAACTTTTTTAGTCGTGTCAGGTTTTATTATGCAAACAATATTCAACTATTCAACATAAACTGTTATTTGTAAAGGTATAAATTTTAAGAGAAACAAAGAAACACACATATTTGATTAACACAATATCCTACATATCTGAATATATATATATATATATATATATATATATATATATATATATATATATATATTCGAGTGAATAAGGAACGAAAAAATTTACAAAGTTCAAAACATTAATTTAAAACTGTGCTTGATATATAATATAGAGCTGTGAATATTTATTATAAATTATAGTTTAGAACATGTACAAATTATAGTTTAGAACATTTTTTTTTCTTTTTTTTTTTTAATCATTTCACCCCGAGCAAGGCAGAAACGCCACTGATGTGCAGGGGGTTACATAAATGTAAAGAGATTAATTACAAAAGAGTGAGGAGTACAAGCTAGTTAGAAAGGAACAATAGAAAGCTGAGAAAGCAGGTGCAATGACAGGTACATGGGCGGAGAGAAAGGGGAGGGGAGAGAGCTAGAGGCCAGTGGTTAGTAGGTGAGTATTAACTTTGCTTTTAAATTTCTGGAGGTCGTAGCCGTCAGGAAAGCAAGAATACGGGAGTGAGTTCCACAGGCGGGAAGTGCGAGAGAGGAAGCTGCAGGAGTAGAATTGTCGTCTGCGTTTGGCTAACCTGACTGTGAATGGGTGGGACCCAGTTGCCAGTCTGGTTGAACGGGTAAACACCTGTTGAGGAGGCATCAGTGACTTAAGCTCATCCGAGCAGAAGCCATGAAAGTATTTATAGAAGAGACAGAGGGAGGCCACATTTCGACGATGGGAAAGTGGCTGCAGACGAGTCGCCAGATCAGTACCTATCACATTACAGACTCTCCTTTGGAGCTTGTCAAGAACACTGAGGAGAACGGCAGGGGCACCTGACCATAAATGGCAGCAGTACTCCATGCACGGACGGATGGTTGACTTGTATATAGTTTAGAACATGTACAAATCTTTATCCAGTTATCACTAACCCCACTTACATTCCGTACACAACTCACCAAATATAAGAAAAGAGACTTTCCATTCCTTTCCACACAATCTGAAGAGACATTGTCATTTGAATGTCGAAACAAATGCACAATTTGTAGTGGATAAAAGATTTGTACATATTCTAAACTATAATTTATAATATATATATATATTATTATACATGATTTTGATATGACATTATTTAACAGTCATCAGTCTTTCTTTCATAGAAATACTAACATTTCTGCTAATGTGCCTTTAACATTATTATTTGCCACAGTTTTTATTGCTTCTCAGATAACGTTGTTTACATTCTCAAGTAGAACATATTTAATGATTGAATGACTGAAATACTATCTGGAGCGAATGGGAGATATTCCATTAATGTAATGTCTTTGAAACACTTCTTTTTGCAAAGTAGGAATGTTAAATTTTGTTGAATATAAGAGAGCAATGACTCGCACGAATATATACTTTTGCATAAAGCTTCTTGGTTCAGCCGTGCACTACTGAAAAATGCCTGGATCAAGAACTGACAAAATGAATTGCATTGATCTCGATAAAATCATTATTACCAGGGTCATTCATTAAATAAGGTGAATTTTTCGGTATAAGGACTCCTAATACATATAGAAGCTTAGTTTTTTTGTTTGTTTTTTTATTTACTTCGTTTTTAAAGGGATTTAATTTTTTGCAGATTGAAAAAACCTTTGAGAGTTTTGGAGATTAACAAAGATGGCCGATCAAGAATTATGAGGTCAGTTATCAAGTTGTTGGTTGCTGAAGGGTGCAAACCACTTAAAATTCATAGGAGAATGTCAACTGTTTATGATGCCACATGTTTCAGCCAAGATATGTATGTCTACAAGTGGGCTAAATTGCTTAAAGAAGGACGGAGCAGTGTTGAGGATGAAGACTGCCTGGGAGGCCTACAGAAGTGAGGTCTCCTGAGGTGATCGAATAAGTCAATGACCTCATTCAGTCTGACAGAAGGGTGACAGTAGATGACATTTCAAGGACTTTGAGTCTATCTGTTTGGACACGAAAACTTTGAGTCTATCTGTTTGGACAAGAAAACTGTCCATGATGAACTTGCCTACTCGAAGGTCAACTGCCGGTGGGTGTCAATGATACTTATTGCAGAGCACAAATAGAAAAGGGTCGAGTTGTCCCAGCAGTGTCTCACCCGCTATGAGAAGGATGCCTCTTCAGACTTTCACCTGTTTGGTTACTTGAAAACGTTCACGAGAGGCAAGAAGTTTGAAAGTGACGATGAAGTCAAAAGTGCTGTGAGCGATTGGCTGAGACATCAGTCCAAAGATTTTTACTCTTAGGGAATACGGAAGCTTGTGGACAGATGGGAAAAGTGTGTGACACTGCGGAGAGACTACGTTGAAAAATAAAAAAAAGTTAGCTTCTATCTGTATTAGAAGCCATTATACCGAAAAATTCACCTTATTTATTGAATGACCCTCGTATTATAGTTTTACTCTTTACACTCTTTCTCGCCCCGGATATCTTCTATGTCACATTATTTGTTTATTTCAATGAAGGTCCCAACCTTTAAACCAGGTGTTACGTCCGTCTAATGTACGTCAACATTCATTACTAAAAGTTAATGAGAGATCAATTCTTCTGTAATCTGCAAACTTGCACGTGTCTTTTCGTCAAGTTTACTTAAAGGTGACTTCATGTATTGAGCAAATATTCTTGACAGTTTGAATCTATTCATTATATTCGAAATGGAAGCGCGTTCAAACATGTTCCTGCTGATCAACTCCCTTTTTCCGGCCTATTACTCTTGTTTTGTGATCTTAAATACAGTTTGATCATTGTTCATATCCTGATAACGGTTCTAATATATTTTGTTTTTATTGTTCTTAGATCTCGTATAAATTTTTTATCAATTTCAAACATCTTCCCATCTTTTAATGACTTTACAATATAATGTTTCCGCTTTAGAGTTATCACACACAAACACACACACTTTATCATGAAGTGCTCGATATCGGGGTGGAGATATAGCGTTGATAAGTTAAATGAAAAGAATTTGTCATAGAGAGAGAGAGAGAGAGAGAGAGAGAGAGAAGACACACACACAGACGCACAGACACACACACACACACATATATATATATATATATATAAACTTATTTATAAATGGATCTCTGTGTGTGTGTGTGTGTGTATGTGTGTGTGTGTGTGTGTGTGTGTGTGTGTGTGTGTGTGTGTGTGTGCTGTATCTGTATGCGTGTGTGTCCGTTAACTATAGGATTCTAAACGGCTGGACCGATTTTCTTGAAATTTACCCAGTCGTACTATAATCGTCTGAGAGTGTTCTTAGCTTGGTTTTGTGTCGAGGTACCCCCGATAAATATAGAAAATCGATAATCGAAAAATCGGGTACACAAATTTGATACACTCATAGACAAAGACATAAGAAACGATATTCAGAAGTTTCAAGGTTTCAGTTCTTAGAATAGTGCAGAAAATCGATAAAAAATATATATATATATATATATATATATATATATATATATATATATAAAAGGCAAGATGTTTGTGTGTGTGTCTGTTTATCTGCCTGTATGCCTGTATTTTTTTCAGCTCTTTTATCTTAGTTTTTGCTTCGGATTTAGGTAGGTATAATTGTAGTTTTTAGTCTTAGCCATGATACCATTTACTCAGAGGATTTATTTAGCCTTCAAAATTCAGTTTACGACGAAAAAAACTTCTTTGATATCGATACAAGGAAATCAAAATTTGACTTACATCCATTCATTTTTTTTTCAGTCTACGGTTTCGCTTTAACTGGAAACAACTCTTGCTTTTTAGTCTTTCGTGCCAACGTCTAAGGAGTCTGAGCTCCAGGACCATGTATTAGTTTTAAAGCTTTCATTACACCTGAGTAACGCCGGGTTATACTGCTAGTAAATATATATATATATATATATATATATATATAGGGTTTTTGGCTCTTGCTTTGATTTTCTGTCTTTGTTTGCTCTACTGTCGTATTGAGCGCTTTAGTGTTAGGGTTTTCGTCTTGGGTTTTTTTTTTCTTTCTTACGGAGTGCTTGACTTTTTATTCATGTACTTCGTTTGTTTCTCTTTTTACTTCCCCTTCTTTTCCCTCCGAGTTCGTTCTCGGTGGGTTGTACAAGACGAATTAAAGTTTAGCTTATTTAATACCAATTTCGGCAGCGTTACTTCGGTTACTATTGGTATTGTTGTTGCTATATATATATATATATATATATATATAAAGAGAGAGAGATAAAGAGATAGAGAGTCCGACAAAAATGAATGTATAACTCAAGAAATAAAAAAGAACTTATGTAAATATTGTAATAGTAAATGTATTCAGACATCACGAGATTAATTTAAATTATCTGTCGATTCTACAATCAAAAATGTTACTCAAAATTGAGGCCATAAGCTTCCAGACATTTATTAGTACGAGGAACTACTATGTCGGCCAAAGAGTCTAGTTGGACTGCTGTACATGTATATTCAATTTCTTAACTAATATAATCAGTTTTCTGCGATAAACAATATCCTTTACGGTCCCCAATAGGTAAAAGTCTAAAAGCTACAAAAGACAAGTTTTTCCTTTCCTGAAGTGTCTATACAGTTTTTTGGCAGACTCTCTCTCTCTCTCTCCCTCTCTCTCCTCCTCTCACTCTCTCTCTCTCTCTCTCTATATATATATATATATATATATATATATATATTATGCCTTCTTTCCCGACAGCTACAATCTTCAGGAGTTTAAATGTAAGGTCAATAGACACCTCTTATCACACTAACTTGCATCTATTCTCCCAACACTCTCGCCATCTACCCAACCCTCATTCTCGGTATCCTTACCCGTCTATCACCCTCCTTCTGACATTTCCTATATCTAACCATCCTTTCTCACCACTTTCCCTTCTATGTAACCCCCTGCGCAATAGTGGCAGTGAAATGCCTTGCTCGGGGTGAAACGATTACACTATATTATATATATATAAAGTGTAGTTGAGATAATGTTTGGCGCCAAGATTATTGTTTTGTAGTAGTTTTACTGATAAAAGTTACTTTGGCAAGCAGGTTTTATATCATAAAGTGCCTGATATCGGGGTGGAGATAGCGTTGATAGATTAAATGAAAAAAGTTTGTCATATATATATATATATATATATATATATATATATATACATAATTTGTCATATATACATATATATATATATACATATATATATATAAAGAAAGAAAGAGAGCGTGCGTACACACATATATATAGGTAAGTGTGTGTGTGTGTGTGTGTGTGTGTGTGTGTGTGTGTGTGTGTGTGTGTGTGTGTGTGTGTGTGTTTACACATAATTGATTAAATTAAAAGGAATAACTGGCGAAATAAAATATCACACCACCAAATATATTATTGTAATCGTTTCTAATAAAAAGCTGAAATTTATATGTTGTTTTTCATAGTATATCTTAAAAATGTTACTAAAATGAATTGGTTAATACAATTTTATCGTGCAAACATTGCTTGGCATCACCACATCTGACAGAATGTATAGTATTTTATAAAGTTATCCTGTAAATATGACTAACATCTATTCGTCACACTTGCATCATTGCCTTGAAGCAACAGGCACATTTTTCCAATCCTTAACGACTCAACACTCGTTTTGCAACAGTCCTTCTCCTTCTTTGTGGAGCGCCCCTGTACTTAGCCTCAAGCAACAATTTCCTGTTAAATTACGTAATAATTGAGAACAGACTAGTTAGTTATTTCCCGCTAACCATTTAGCCGCCGGTTATTCCCCTTGTATAGGCTCGAAATCAGTTACTGCCTTCAAGTCGATGGCGTAAGTTTCATATATGAAAGTTCTATTCATTTTTCTGATAATACAACTGCGCATATAAAAAATTCATAGTCTGATCTTGATAGATAATATATATATATATATATATATATATATATATATATATATATATATATATATCTTCTATAATATATTCTTTAATTAGTTTTTAATTCAACAGTGAAAATTTTAAACTCTCTTTAAAACGACCACATTTTTTCAATTATTATGTTCTGTGTATTCAATGTTTCTTATTTATCATATTATTTTATTTAAATTCACTTTTTGTCCTTTATTTTTGTCTAAAGCACTATTCTGGTTTTATACGCCATTGAAGATATTAAGTTTTATAAAATGGCCAACAAGGATTAGCTTCTTGCATATATCAAAGCAGATGACATGAAGATTTACTGTCGTCGTTTGTTGCTTACTTCAGTGTCAACTTTTAAAATTATATTCGTTCTATTGCTGACATTGGGCATCTTTCTCCATAAATATAGATTATCTTAAAAATTATATTTTTATTCTGTGAGAGGATGAATGGAGACATAACGTCGCCATTACTAATGATCACTCAAAATACGATGATGTTGACTGGATATATCATTTAACTATTTCCGAATCTTTTGCACTGTCCTCAGATTGACACAGAGTTTCTGGAGCGAATGTTAAGCATTGCAGCATTCCGTTTCCAAATTTTGTGAATTGCGCCATGCTTTTCTTTTTCTCATAGACGGAATATTGTCGACATTTTACAGTTCTATCATAACGGATTCGAAATAGTCTTTGACATTGATAAGTAACCTTCCCTTCTTCCTTTCTCTTTACAGATAAATCTGTGTGTATCATCTCTCAGACTTAGGGACCCAAATGTAAAGTGGACGAAATAAATAATAACGTGGATGCGCGAAATTTTAAATATAAAATGGCGATAATTTTTCCATCACACTCTAGTAGTAGTAGCAGCTAAACATTTCACTCGTAATGAGTTAGTATTTATTTATTTATCTGCTTCGAGCAGTCTTCTTTCTTCTTTTTTTTCTGCATGCAATCTTTAATATTAAGTAGACACATTTGGGAGCCGCATATATATATATATATATATATATATATATATATATATATATAAATACATATAGAGTAAATATATGTAAAAATTAAGACAGACATATTATTCCATGTTTAAGCGGAAGTGTAGGCCTATTTCAGGCGAACCTTCATCAGCTTCTGTCTTTATTTTACAGATTCGTGTAAATTCTTCTGTACAATAAAGACGGAAGCTGATGAAGGTTCGCCTGAAATAGGCCTACACTTCCGCTTAATCATGGAATGACGTGTCTGTCTTAATTTTCATATATATATATATATATATATATATATATATGAATAGAATAAACAAAGAACAAGTAGGAAAAAAGGTTCTGTAATCTAACATGTTTCCCTTTAACAAGCTTCTTCACATGACACATGATTTAAAAATCCGAGAGACAGTATTTTTAAACTGAGTTATAGTTTCAAAGATCAGATACATGTCACGTGTGATAAAGCAACTGATGAATATTAAATATAGAAGATAAAACTTGTGTTTGTTTAATGTATGTGTCAACGCGTTCTTTTTAAATAAAATGAGAGAAAACGTTTATGAATGTATGCGTTGAGAGAAATCAAATGATGGAAGGATTTTCATTATAAATAACGTGAGAATCATGTATGAATCATAAGCGAAATATATTTCCGCTTAAATTCTAGTGAAAATACTTAAAATTCCTTATTAAATCTCTGAAGAAGCTTGTTATAAGTGAAACATGTTAGATTAAAGACACTTTTTCCTAATTGTTCTTTATTTATTCTATACACACACTCACACATATATGTGTGTGTGTGTTTGTGTGTGTGTGTGTGTGTCTCTGTGTGTGTCTGTGTGTGTCTGTGTGTGTGTAAATAGAATAAATAAAGAACAGTTAGGAAAAATATATCTTTAATCTAACATGTTTCACTTATAACAAGCTTCTTCAGAGATTTAATAAGTGAAACATATTAGATTAATGACACATTTAACAACTTGTTCATTATTTATTCTATTCATCTTGTCGGATTTCGATCCATATGTATATATACATATATAAGAATAAACAGCTCTTAAAAGTGTCTGCTTAACTCTCTCTCTCTCTCTCTCTCTCTCTCTCTCTCTCTCTCTCTCTCTCTCTCTGCGTGTGTGACAGCATTTTTGAACACTGAAGCTACGCAACGTCGAGCCTGCTCAGCATCTAGATGTGTGACCTTCTGGGATTAATGGCTAACGTAAGTTTGGATGTGTGGCTGGATAATGGCTCAGAATTGTTAATTGTACAGTTAATTTCGTTAGATTTACGCGCAAATGGGAAATGATTGAAAGCCTCCTGTTCTCCCCGACAAGCTATGGGCTTGTTTCTCTAAATGATTATTATCTCAAAAGCAAGAGTTCTTACAATGTAAAAAAAATACATTTTCTAGGTCTTTTTAGTATGTTGGTGTAACCTGTTGAATAACACGGCATATGAAGGGTACGTTAGAGTTGAAGGTGAAATGTTCAGTTAAATAAAACGACGATTATTTAACTAAAACTTCCTGCAGCAGAACAGGTTTCAAATAATTACTGATCATTTTCCAGTGATACGTTTCTTAAGAAAACTAAATTTAGTATTATTTTCAAGTTAAATCCATTTATCTAGTTCTCTTTGAATCACTTCTTTTCCTGTTTTCTTATTCATTTCAAGCTAGCTTGTTGCATTCATTTTGATGTGGTTACAGTTGGGGTTTTTTGTATTTTTTTATGGAAAAAAACATATTTGTTGGTTTTCTGCATTTTGCCAATATTTTCTTGACATGATTTAGCTGGAATGCAATTACTATGGCCTGGAATAATAAAAGAGTTTTTGTCTGTTTTGTTTTCATTTTTGATGTGCTCTGCATGACCACATCATCTTGTCCGCAATATTTTGTTTGTCGTTTAAATACACAGTAGTCTTTGTTTTTCAATTTTTATGTCCATTTTTATTATGTTCCTCAGTGTTCATTTTGTTGTCTTTTTCTCACTCCCTCTAATGTTAGCAGTAGTTTTCTTTTCCTTGGTATATTATTGGCATTTTACAATCCTATTATAACGGATTCGAAATGGTCTTTGACATTGATAAGTAACCTTCCCTTCTTCCTTTCTCTTTACAGAAAAATCTGTGTGTATCATCTCTCAGATTTAGGTCCTTTCACGCCATTAAATTTCCTTGCCCACCGATTGATCGATTTTTGCTCCGTTCTTCAACAGACGAGCAATGGTTCTAAGTACCTAACTACAGATACTGCCCATATATCCATATTTTTATCAGAAGGCCCAATTTTCTTTCTAAACTTTTTTCTTATTCGTCTGTGTTATTCCCCTCTTTTTTGGTTATTTTATTCCCTTCTGCTTTATGGAATTCCGTTCAAGATATTTCTCGTAGACATTTAATGTCTTGGTTGGTTTATTATCAGTCAATTCAGCCGCATTTCTTATCACGGATCTCTTTTATGCAACACTAGCACTGGCATTTCCTTTCCCAATAATTCTGTTAAAAATCCTAACTAGAGGACAAAGACTTTTATATGTGACATCGTTTAATGCTTCCAGTTATTTTATGTATGAGTTCAAGAGTATTCACATCTCTTTGGTAACTGACTTTTTTTTATCAGAATTGACTGAAATTATTTCAGAAGTTCAGCGCCTGTCTAAGTATCGGTGATCCAAAAAACTTAGACGTTTTTCTGGTATGCGCCATGTTCCTTCAATGCATGCATGGTCATGGTTTGCCACAACTTTCCCTTCATCATCGCTCAACATCCTTGTCAAATTAACTGAAACAACTGCTTTAGTTTCTTTTCTATCACCATATGGTCAGTTTTAGACCCACTGGAAATTCAGGGTGTAATCAGTTTCTATTTTTAGGCCATTTGCAATGATGTGCAGTAAATATGAGTCTATTTTCTGGGTGTATAATGAAAATTGTCTGGCTTTGAAAAATATTGTGTCATCCATGATTGCATCAGATTTTTATCACGCCCAAACACTGTTGTCTCGAGCGTCGATTAGTTGCCCTACGACCACTGTCTGCGATGGACGTTACTCCAAGGAAGCATACAAAAATTATAACTTTGCACGAACACACTGGCACGTCTTACAGAGACATCGCGGATATTGTTGGTGTTAGCCTTTAAACTGTCAGTTGTGTCATGAAGGCAAAATATCAAACTGGTTCTATCAGTTCAAAACTCGGTCGGGAAAGAAAAAGAGGCGATATATACGTGACCAGGGAAAGTTTGTAAAATCTTAGGAAGATATTATTCGTTTTGTTTCAACTCATTTGAACAAAGGTGTAATTCATATTTGTCTTCATAGTATATATTCAAGAGCCTATTCTACCGTCCATTTACACAAGATCCTTAGGTTATTTGATGTTCCCTCTGTCTGTCTTGCCTACATTATGTTCTATGAGCTTGACGCTTCAACTCTATTTCCCAGAAATTACAATTGTCTTTTTCTGATTCTAAGTATATTCTTTTTTTTCTGTTCGTCCTATCCATTCAGGGTGTGGGCAATCATGGTTCTCCCCAATTTTATATCTTTTGTGGTTCTTAGTAAGTTTTGTTCCCCTACGTTTCTAATACTTCTTGTTCTGTTATCGAATTATGCAAGCTTGTTAAGAAGTTGACTGAAGGTTGCCCACTGTCCGTCCTTCCTGCGTTCAATAGAATCTGTGAGCATCAAATTCTTGAAAGCCTTCTTTCTGCATTGTCATAAAAATGTCATCTGTCTCTTTCTAATTCTAAGTATAAGGGTTCCTTTGTTTACATTTTCCATAAAACTTTCTTATTACTCACATGTTCAATCTATGGTACTCTCAAAATCCTTCAGTAGAACCGCATTTCTATTGCCTCAATCCTCTTCTTCAGGTAACGTCTCTCAGTCCCCGTTCTGTCATCCACCTGCTTAGGCCATTAAAATATGTTATCAGCTGCTTTCCTCTGTCTCTTTTTCAGCAACCTTGTCTAGAAGTTGAATAATCTCTAGGACATGAAGGTGAAGGCTTTGACAAAGAGTCAGAATCACGGAGATGAAAGTATTGTTAAAGGCAGCAAGAATATTGTACTTATTATTGAGGAGGCTTACTGTCACATTTTCTACTAGTTTGAAATTTCAGTGATTTAATAACAATAATAGTAATAATAATAATAACAATAATAATAATAATAATAATAATAATAATAATAATAATAATAAAAGCTGTAAACAAACACTGGTATGAACATCACCAGCACCGGTTACAGAAATAGAAGATGTGACCATTCTATGGGATTACACCATCTACACAGATAGAAAAATTGAAGCAAACAGGCCAGACATTATTGTTAAAAACCAGAAGGAGAAAACTTGTCTATTAATTGATATGGCTTGTCCAGCGGATTGTAACATAGCAATCAAGGAATTTGAAAAACTGTCAAAATATAAAGACCTGAAAATTGAAATAGAAAAAATGTGGAAATTGAAAACAAGAGTTGTGCCAGTGATAGTAGGTGCACTTGGAATGATAAAAAATGGAACAAAACAACACATTGAAAGAATCCCTGGAAACCCCAGCTTAAGAGATATACAAAAAATTGTCTTATTAAGTACAGCCCACACACTAAGGAAAACGTTATCTATGTAATGCTAGGGATGATAGGGAAGATAGAAAAACATGAAATGGAGCCATAACAACACGCCACGACCTGCCTTAGGTCTCCCCGCAGACTTGGTTGGTAGTGAGACCAAAGAAGAAATCGAAATATGATGAAAAATGACATAATAATAATAATAATAAAAAGGAAGAAATAATTTTTCCAGATCAAAGACCACAAGAACAAAATGTGCTTTTTTTTATTGACATGGCAGTCTCTGCAAAATGTAATGTTTATTTTGAAGATCTTCAAAATACTATCATAATACAAGGCATTAGAAGTGGAAATCTCAAAAATGTGTCATATGATGACATCAATAATTCCAGTCGTAGTCGAAGCGTTCGGGATTATTGGCAAAAGTTCCAAAATACTCATAAAAGGGATTCTTAGCTGTCAATGCCTTAAAAATTTCACAAAATTGTACTCACGAGTCTGTTAGTTGTGTCATACGTGATACACGTTTGAGCGATCATGTCTCTTTAAAGACATGACTGACTGGGCTGAAGATTATTCCGCAATAGGTTGTCGTTACTTTCTGCGGTAGACCGGTTGCCAACCAAAGCTATAGAACCCAAGCTGTCCTGTTATTTCACCAATAACTGGAGGGAAGAGACGGATTAATACCTTTCCCAAGGCTATTTTGCGCGTAAGTGAATGCAAGGAATTCAACTGGAATTCAATCTAGTCTCCTCGATTTCTCGTTCTGTGCCGAGATTCACTACACCACAATGCACAAGTACAGCACACATATTACGAAGAGTTTTATCTATGTACAAAATGCATGAGATTAGGGTATTTTTGGTCATTTGGACATGTCATGACTCCATTTTGAACTAGGGACGAAATGTGCATACAACAGAAAATAATAATAATAATAATAATAATAATCAGGAAACTGTAGACCATCTAGATTTAGAATGTTCTCTACTTGCGCCATATGAATATAAAGATCGTCACGATAAAGGGATGCATTATTAACACTGGCCAATATGCAAAAACTTTGGAAGAGATGTTGACATAACTGGTATATACATCCCCCAGCACCGGTTACAAAAATAGGAAACATCAGAATTCTATTGGATTGCATCATCTTTACAGAGAAGAAAATTGAAACAAATAAGCCAAACATAATTAACAAAAACCGAAAAGAAAAACTTTCTAATTGATATAGCTTTCGCATCTTACTGTAACATAGGAACAAAATAATTTGAATAACTATCGAAATATAAGGTCTGGAAATTGAAATAGAAAACAATATGGAAATTGAAAGCAATAATAGTACCAATCAAAGTAGGTGCGCTTGGAATGATAAAAGAGGAACACAACGACACATTGAAAAAATACATGCAAAACCCAGTTTCAGATAAAAACAAAAAAATTGACTTCATTAGTACAGTCCACACACTGAGAACTTTCTCCTTGTAATACTAGGGATGTTATTGGAGTTAGAAAAACAAATCATGAAATGTATCCATAACACGTTACTATCTGCCTTAGGCCTTTCCGCAGACTTGGTAGGTAGAGAGACCATAGCAGAAAATCGAATAATAATAATAATAATAATAATAATAATAATAATAATATGCAAGCATTATAGAAAAGCTGTAGGCAAACACTGGTATGAACATCACCCAGCACCGGTTACAGAAATAGAAGATGTAACCATTCTATGGGATTACACCATCTACACAGAAAAATTGAAGCAAACAGGCCAGACATTGTTGTTAAAAACCAGAAGGAGAAAACTTGTCTATTAATTGATATGACTTGTCCAGCGGATTGTAACATAGCAATCAAGGAATTTGAAAAACTGTCAAAATATAAAGACCTGAAAATTGAAATAGAAAAAATGTGGAAATTGAAAACAAGAGTTGTGCCAGTGATAGTAGTTGCACTTGGAATGATAAAAAATGGAACAAAACAGCACATTGAAGGAATCCCTGGAGGCCCCAGCTTGAGAGACATACAAAAAATTTTCTTATTAAGTACAGCGTACACACTAATGAAAACTTTATCTATGTAATGCTGGAGATGATAGGGAAGATAGAAAAACATGAAATGGAGCCATAACAACACGCCACTACCTGCCTTAGGTCTCCCCGCAGACTTGGTTGGTAGTGAGACCAAAGTAGAAATCGAAATATGATGAAAAATGACATAATAATAATAATAGGCGAAGAGGAAAATTTCTCGATTCAGTCCGCCTTTTTGAGATTTGAGAATTAATTATTTAGTCAAATTTAGGAAATTTAGGCGTGAATGATATAAACATTAAAGTTACAAGTGCCTGTTATACTTAACTTTGAAATGAATAATATTTTCGGTGATGATATAATTCTTCCGTTAAATACCTATAACTAGTTTAGCTTTTTACTCATCCGATGTTACGAATATTTGGCATCTGTGATATTAAGACATTTTTCTTTTCTTTTAGTTGAAATCGGTTTGTAATTCAAATTTTCAAACAAGAAAAATCAGCTTGTTTGTTCGTTTAGATTTAATATTTCTGTATATTGTCATTCTCACTATTGACTTAGTCAGTGACTAATATAGTCAATAGCTGATCTCATTTGGGCTTTATTTGTACTTGGACATCAATGTTATTCATACACATGGTTCATTTCGTATCTCAATTGATGAGATCGTTTACTGACTGCATCCTGTGCGTGTGTGTGTGCGTGTTTATCTATCTATCTATCTATCTATCTATCTATCTATCTATCTATCTATCTGTCTGTCTATCTATCTATCTATCTATCTATCTATCTATCTATCTATCTATCTACGTAGGCTTTAATAAAAATGAGACAAGGTATTTTCATTAAGTTGTTTTGTATAATTTTTCATGTGTACGTATATTTTTTACATGTTTATTTACAAGTAAAACAAGATTAATTCTTGATAATGGCTATAAGTATAACCGAAAGCTCTCGAAATTACGAAATATTTAAAAAATTCTTATATAATTTGAGTTCCGAAAAAAAACTATACAGACACATGAAAATTTATATAAAACACTTCATAATATCTTGTCTGTAATTTTTAAATAAACCTGTATAAAAAAGAGATTGTTGCTCAAATACACAGTATATATATATATATATATATATATATATATATAAATTAGAGTACTCTGGCTATTGAGCGTGTATAATGATAATATACTTGCTAAAAAGTTTGCCTTCTTCTCCCGTGCGTCTATGGCCCAGAAGTAGATTCGCCGACTGACGCCACTTCGGTCGGGTTTCAATCCTGGGTTAAAAGCAATCGGAGTCTAACCGTACTGATGAGCTGTGATACAGCGAAACAGATCTGTCTGCGGATGACTATATATATTATTTGATAGATAGATAGATAGATAGATAGATAGATAGATAGATAGATAGCATAGAAATCCATTGATCTTAACCGTTTGATTTGCATGCAAACATCAATAGATCTCCAAGAATAAAGAAACAGATTTCTCCTAAAATTTGAAATAAGCGGCCTTAATAACCAGAGACAAATAAACAAGGCATAGACATATTGATTCTATGAGTTAGCAGATGTAATGGAAGACAGGTGAGAGGTAAAATAAACAGAAAGATATTGAAATGGACAGAGAGTGAAATAAAGAGATTGACGATGAGAAAAAAGAATTCAGTAGTATAGTTGCTGAAAATATTCCCGTCATTGTTCTCTTTAAATTCTCCAGTGTAAATGCAATAATAGAATGAAAGCCTTCACACGCAGACGGGGAATTCTTCGTGTTATTTAGCACATGCTTTATTTTGCATATGTATCAGTGAGAATAAAACGTCAATGAAGGAGGTAAAAGCGACTCAAAATAACGGGAACTAATGAAAAGATGTCGTTTAATAATTAAAAAAGTTATGTGACGTAATACTCAGCATGTTTATGATGATAAAATCAGATTTTAAAATAGAAGATACAAGATCTAATGTTCGATTAGATCATCTTGTCTCATTTAACATTGGTTTAAAAATTAACATCTTATAAGGAAAGTAATATGAATCGAACCTCAATTTTAAAAATAAGTTCAATTTATTTGTTTTTTCTTCGTTACCTGAAACTTGTCAGTTTAAGCGAAGTAGATACTCTTGCCTCAAGGTATGGATTAAATAGTAAGATAGATTGGGTTCTATAGCCTAGGCTGGTAACCAGTCTACCGCAGAAAGTAACTTCAACCTCCTGAGGGAAAATCTGACCAGTCAGTCATGTCTCGAAAGATTGGCAATAAGGTCTCTTCAATTTACAGTCGATTTGGCTAGATGTAAATGTAAGTCCTATGCTAACGGCTTCTTTTCTTTCTACTTATCTAATGTTCCGAATATCTAAATTTATTTATAAATGGAACTTTGTCTCTGTGTGGATGTATGTGTATGTGTGTCTGTGTGTGTGTGTCTGTCGGTTACCTATAGACTCCGAAACGGCTAAATCGATTTTCTTGAAAATTTACACAATTGTACTATAAGCGTCTGAGAGTGTTCTTAGCTAGGGTTTGTGTCGAGGTACCCCCGATAAATATCGAAAATCGATAATCGAAAATTCGGGTCATAGAAGGAGTGGTCCGATTTTAATCAAATTTGATACACTAATAGACAAAGACATAAGAAACGATATTCAGAAGTTTCAAGGTTGCAATTCTTACAATAGTGCAGAAAATCAATAATATATATATATATATATATATATATATATATATATATATATATAAAAGGCAAAATGTTTGCGTGTGTGTCTGTTTATCTGCCTGTATGTCTGTATTTTTTTCAGTCCTTTTATTTTAGTTTTTGCTTCAGGTTTGGCTCTAAGTAGGTATAACTGTAGTTCTTAATCTCAGCCATGATACCATTTACTCAGAGGACTTATTTAGCCTTCAAAAAACTTATTTGTTATCGATACCAGGAAATCAAAATTTGACTTACATCCATTCATTTTTCTTTCAGTCTACGGTTTCGCTTTAACTGGAAACAACTATTGCATTTTAGTCTTTCGTGCCAACGTCCAAAGAGTCTGAGCTCCAGGACCATGGATTAGTTTTAAAGCTTTCATTACACCCGAGCAATGCCGGGCTATACTGCTAGTTTGCTATATGTCTGATATGAAGACTTGCTTTATTCATATTAGTTTGTAGCTAATATTTTCAGACGCGGGAAGTCATATCGTTTCTACCTTGAGATTTAATATTTCAGTATACTGTCATTCTCAATATTGACTTAATCACAAGACTACTGCCGTTAATAGCTGATCTCATTTGAGCTTTATTTGTACTTAGGCATCACTAGTATTCAAACATATTGATCTCATGATTGTATATCAATTGATACTTTCAATGGTGAATCTAGTATCGCACTTGATACGCTAATCTGTAGTTTATATATTGAGATAATCTTCTGAGTGACAACCGTACGCTATGTCTTGTTAAAATCGGGGTTTAGTCTTATTTCCTCTATTTCTGTCTCCATTTTCCTTAGAAATTACTCAGTTCATGGTATTCTCTGTATCTCTTTGTACACCTGCATCTCTGTTGCTTTAAGTTGACTCTTCATCTGTCTTTTCAACATTCACTGCCATATCGGAAGCTTGATACTATAAAGCAGTTCAACACTCTTTTTCGTTTTTAACGAAATTAACCTTTTTTTTTTACTTTGGATGTGAGTTATAGTAAAATCGATATTGGCTCATAATGAGAAGTCGGAGAGCCGAGTTCGAATTCCAGTTGAATTTGTTGCATTCCCTTACGCGCAAATACCCTTTTCCTACCAGCTATGGGCCGAATAGGAGAACAAATCGGATTCTATAGTCTTGTTTTGCAACCAGTCTACCCACTGAGGGAAAATCTTCTACCTAGTCAGTCAAGTCTCGAAAGAGACATGATCGTCCAAACATGTATAACATATAGCACTTAACTGACGGACTGAACTAGACTTTATGAATTTAAGCGCAATAGTAGTTTGGCAATACATTTTGACTAATTTGCATCAATTTACACCCTATTTGGCTAGATGTTACCGTAAATGCCATACTAGCAGTCTCTTCTCTCAGTCAGTCAGTTAAGTGCCATACGTGATACACGCTTGGGTGATCATGTCTCGAAAGAGACATGACTGACTGGGCAGAAGATTATCCCGCAGTAGGTTGCCATTGCTTTCTGCGGTAGACTAGTTGCCGATATATAGAACCCAATCTGTCATGTTATTTAACACATAACTGGAAGGAAGAGACGGATTAATACCTTTCCCAAGGGTATTTGCGCGTAAGTGAATACAATGGATTCAACTGGAATTCGAACTCGGCTCCCCGGCTTCTCGTTCCGAGCCGATATCCACTGTACCACAACGCACATCTTTTGACAGCTTGCTTTCAAGCCAACTTTGATATTCAAAAATTTAAATGCAATGTCAGTCATTATCTACTGTCTTTTTTATTCACATGTTTTATTGTTCTCGCTTCTCAATATGATTTTATTATTCTTATTCTTTCAGGCTCAATAACTGCGTGTATATAAAAAAAAACATTGGGTAAGATAATGACAAAATGAAAAAAATCTTCTTAGTGACGCGTTTCGTTCTGAGAAATAACTTATTCAGACTGATAACAGTTTCATTGATGAATTCAATCTGATATATAAAAATGGATAAAAGATAGAAACAGACGAATACAACAAACGCCGGTTACAGATTACATCGAAACGTTAAAGGACAAAGACGATCTTCTTTAAATTTAAATTTTGACGTGTGATATTGTGGGATAGGAAATAAAAAAATTAAAATCAACCTTCTTCTTCACTTTTACAAAAATTCACAATGACGTATGAAATACTGGTATTTCCCCAAAAAGAAAAAGGATTAAACATGTGCTTAAAGAAAAAGTCGAAACCGGATTTCGCAAGTAGATGTTAAATTGATTTTCTGACCAATGGAAGCGATTTGCAAGACCAAAAAGGACTTCGCGATCAAGTGCGAAAAATCTAAAGGATATATAAATGACTTCGATCAGTGTCATTCAGTCAGAGATGGAAGCAACAGAGACAACAAGCTAAAATGTAAAGGGGGAAGCGTCAAGTCTACCTGGATATTCGTCCTCTTTTTCCTTTTTCTCCTGTGCTGATTTCTTTTACTTCTTCTTCTCCATTCAAAGACACTTCTACCAAACAAACGCTCATACATACTTACATACGTACGCATAAACTCTTTTCAACTAATTACTATTACGAACATTTCTTGATAAATGCAACCGTAACTTCTACTCCAACAGTTTCTTTCCCCGCACTTCCCGACTGTGGAATTCCCTTCCACACGATTGCTTCCCCGACGGATACAATCTCCACGAGTTTAAATGTAAGGTCAATAGACACCTCCTAACACACTAACCTGGTCCCATTCTATCAAACACTCTTCCCATCTGCCCAACCCTCGTCCTCGGTATCCTTACTCATCTGTCACCTTCCTCCTGACATTCCGTATGTCTAACCACTCCTTCTCTTTACCTTCCCCTATGTAGCCCCATGCGCAATAGTGGCAGTGGAATACCTTGAGATTATTAAAAAAAAAAAAAAAAGATACCCTTAACTTTCTCATTGAACATTAACTACTTCCTATTCTTGTTATTCCTTTCTTTCACTAAATTTCTATTTTAAGATGAAAAATATAAATTTTTATTCTTTCCAATATTCCACACATTCACACATTCCAATCTGCTGACAACTTTTGATGAAGACCTTCTGATCATGATAATTCTGATGATGACAACGAATCAATCTGTAAACTGTAGGGAGTTCGGTTATGTATCACACAAAGGCCGAATCAAATAAACATTAACCATCTTCCTACGGCTACAATATGTCTAAATGTGTAACTTAGCGAATGTTATTCAGCATTTTATAACATTTAAAAAAAGTTTCATCGCTATTGTCTTTAATTATCAGCAGTAGTTTTGTGAGGAAATGTAATGCATCGTATGATTTAAAACTTTCAATATATTTTCGCCTGAACGTATTACTTTCGTGTTTAATCAAAACTTAATGTAATTTCGATTAAAAGAGAAAATAATTTGTTAAGGCGAAGATTTAATTTATAAAGCGAAAATATAGTAAAATTCTACCAAATAACAAACCCAACATCCCTTCAGGAATTTCAACAGTAGCAACCACTAAAATGAGTAGCATATGTCAGAAGAAAATAATGACATACATAATCAAGATGTTGACGTTCTTCTTGAAAATAATCCAAAGAAAGATCTGCAACTTGATTGGTCCTGAGCTGGCATCACGGCTTCAATCACTTTCCCACCGCGGTAACGTAGCTTCCCTGTGACTTTTTCTATAAATAATTTAATAGCAACTGTTCTGATAAACTTTCCTCTATGGTACATAGACTTTATGAATTTAATCACATTACCAGATTGGCAGCAAGATCTCATTTTACATTTGAAACAGGTAGATGCAACCGTAAGTTCTATGCTAATAGTATCTTCTATCATACTTCTCGCTTGTAGAACTTTCTTCCAGATTCTTATTTACCAGTCAAATTTGATCTTCAAAAATTTCAATGCAATATTCGTCATTATCATCAGTTTCTTTAATTTTATTTCTTGTCCTCTCTCCTTAATAACATACATTTCATATTCTCTAACACTTAGTAGCCTCTTGCGTCTTAGTGGCTTTTTTCCTTGATTGGAATTAAGTTCTTTTTTTAATTTTTTGAATCAAATAAAGAAAGTATTTGTTTTGTGCTTAGTATAGTGTCAGGTCCCAGTGGCCGCATCACAGACTAAATTGACTACGAACAATTTTCTTAGTATTTCAGTGGGTCTGGAGCTTCGTTTATTTTTTTTAATCATTTCACCCTAAAAAAAGGCGGGAATGTCCACGTACCAGTGGCATTCCTGCCTTGCTCAGGGTAAATGAGAAATGAAAGAGAATACTGAAAATGGGGAGAAAATGAACTGGGTTCGAAAAGATAAATGATGTTGATTGACATTCATTTAAACTTTTGAAGATTGTAGTTATGAGGGAAGCAAGGAAAAGAGTTCCAAGTATTGAGAAGTGCAAGAATAGAAATTCCTGGAGTAGAGTGGCGGTCGCATTTAGCCATTTCATTTTGATATGAAAATATTTATCGAAAAGATAGAGAAAAGCCACGTCATTTGTCTATATTTCCGAGATGAGGTAGTATTTACAGTATTTACATTATTCGGACTATTGTCTACATCTTTGTTGCCATTTGTACGACGTTTCGGCCGTTGTACGCTCCGACCTTCTTCACGTGTTAGGAATTTCGAACCAAACCCTTTATTACAATCACTGGGGTATATCATCCTTATTCCTTGTGTAAAACTCGATTGGAAGTCATGAGTTATCTCCCTCTAACCCTGCAAGTTACTTGTTCACCACTGCTGTAGCCTGGTATAGAACTCACAACTCTTTTGGGTCAAGTCACAGGAACTAACCAACGTCTATATCCACTGGGTAATGTGTCCTTAAATTTCTAGCACCTGAAGGAGGCCGGAGCGTACAACGACCGAATCGTCGTATAAATGGCAACAAAGATGAGAACATAGTCCGAAAAATGTAAATACTGTAAGCTACGTCATGTTTCAGAGAAAAGTCATGATGCCTGCTTAGAATCGATCACATTGCAGATCCTTCTTTGAATTTTACAAGAATCTCTGGTTGTACAGCAAGACCGCCAAACCATATATGGTAACAGAATTCAACTCACGGACCAACGCTAGATTTGTAGAAGTGGTGGTTGCATTTATTTATTTCAACAGTAAAAAGTTAGGGCCTGGATACCAAGCTCCTAGCAACCTTAAATTCATGTAGCCGCGGTACCAGGAAAAAAAATTCGTTAGAACAATTTGTCATGAAAATATTTGTACCAAACTTGAGAGAGGGAGAGATAGAAAGGATGGATATTAACTGACAGGCTAACTAGTCTTTCTTTTATAGTGGCCTGTGTCACTAAATATCTGAGCTCTCACTCTGTCAATTCTCGCGAAGGTATTATCCATTATTGTCACAATTCCACTTTCATGGGGTTCAAACTATTCGCCCTCTGTTCGAGTAGACAAAATTTTGTTCAGTACTGTAAAGTTTTTTTTCATTTTGGGTAACCCTACGCAATTTGTAATATTTGATGATTCTAGTTTATTTTAGAAGTCCGTTTGTTTGTTTCTTTAACGGTATATCAACTTATTATGGGTCATTTAATATCGAAATTTTTTAAAACTAAAAACATTTATGGAAGATGATACTCAGCTTCTGTACACATATATTTTCGTGTGGGCATGATGACTAGATGTGTGTCTTTTACGTTGCAGTTTTGTTGGAGATATATTTTTTAATACAATGTGATTTCTTCGTGAAAATAAGAAATAATGCCATGAAAAAGATCTTCCATGTTGATTATTTGGTTGATTTTGTTTAGCAGCATAACAGCCTCCAAGAGTTACTCAATGTCAAAATGTAAATATTCTGCACAAAACTAAATGGCTTCAACGAAATCATATGCCTTCAACTATAAAAATGTTTCTCGACTTATTATAATGTAATGTTAACATTTTATATAAAAATTTACTGCAGGTATTTTTGCTATAAAAATGCATTTTTATACTTTCATAATGTTTTATTTTTGGGTGACCACTATTTGCTCATATCTGAGACCCTAACAGCTGCTGCCACCCCGGATTAGGGTGTACCTGGGAAAAACAGCCATTAAGATATGGTTCGACGCTCTTCAAAACCTCCAATTTTCAGATCAGAAGCCTTGCTGCCAAATATATTTTAGAAATGATAAGAAGATAAAAAAAAAGTTTTACATTACAAAATTTATCATGAAACCAATTATAAAAAGTAAACATTTTGCACAAATCATAAACATTAGGATAAACAAAATGTGAGGGAGTTTGATGTTCTAAGGTTTCATGCAAGAACATCAGCCAAAACCTGCTTTGCAAAAACTGGCTGACGTGGAGACACGTCTTTGGAGTTTCTTATTATTTAAGCCCTAGCTTGGATTGTAGATGGATTTATACATTTTCCAGGGCTTTTTAAGTGAATGTAACGAAGCCAACTGGAATTTCGATTTTAATTCTTAGCCACCATCGATTACAAGACTCGCATATCTACACAAACACGACACGAATCATAAATTAAACAAATCGAATAGTTTTCAGACAGTTTATCTGTGGAGGAGTTGAAAAGTACTAGGAAGAGTTTATTGATCTGTTCAATATACCTAGAAAAATCTTTCATGTATTAGAAAAAATCTTAAATGATGTGCAGTCTTATTCGATCCAAACGATAGCCTTACGTAAATATCTTTTTATTCCACATGATGATAGCAGAGCTCTGATCGATCGGAAACTGCTAATAATAATCAGGAAACAACCACGAAGAACTTTAATTTTTAAATTTACAAGGATTTAAAAAAAAAAGCTGTCAAAGATTTGTGAAAAGTATATATTGAACGGAGACATTCCTATATTACTGATATGAGGTATTGTAACTACACTATTTACCTCATTCAGACTGGGTTCTCATCTGCCATATTCACCAAATTTCGACCGTTGTACGCCCCGGCCTTCTTTAGGTGATCTACGTTGGAATTTCGAACCGAACCCGCAGGTAGATTACTCTAATCCCGCGTGACGTTTCTTTTTGGATTTACTAACTCAACTCTCTAACTTTTTTGTTTTCTCTGCTATAGCTGTGTATTAAACTGACAACTCTATGCCTCAAGTTTTTCTTTCCTCAACTAACGCTTTTATTGTTGGAAATATCAGTGAGTTAATTTTATGGATTTTTCTCAGCAAACATTTTTTTTTACCAGAGATTATATTACATTTTTGTTATTGTTGTTTTACTTTAGCTCTCTGGCTTCCCATATTGTAGTCATGTATATGCTTGGCCAGCTTAGAAGATTTTTGTAGCCTAGCATATATTTTCGTATTTTCCAGTAAAGTTCTCTCTCTGTTATTTCTGCCATATATGGTCAGCCATACCTGAGTTTTCTGTTTCCTCTCGTGATACGGCTTTTTAGTGTTCCTGTAGTATTATCTTAAGGGGTTAGTCTGTTTCTCGTTTATTGTACGGACTTATGATAGCTGATCAAAAGTGAATAATCTGATCACATCACGGAATGTTCTGACAGTTTGGGTCAAAATGAGTGTTGGTTCATCACTTTGAGAAAAGACAAAGAGACAATCGATGCAGTGCAATTATTTCTCCTCACTTGTTCCGAAGCAAGCCAAGTTCGTTTCATCTGCACGGAAAGTGATGATATAAGTTTTTTTTCGGGGGTGGGGGTTGGGGCAAAAGGCAGTGTATTTATTGACAATCTTGAAAAGGGCCCCTCGATCAATAGAGAGCACTAGACCAACTTACTGAGGCAGTTATGAAAGGCTGCCAAGACCAAACGCCCAATAAAATCCTGTTTGCTCAGGACAATGCTCCAATCCTTGGTTCCAGTGGCTGCTTTGCGTGACTATGACTTTGAACTGGTTGATCACCATTTTTATTTTCCTAATTTGACTCTCATTTGTTCCCCAACATGAAAAAAACACTTGGTTGGGAACCATTATCCTAGTGACAATGACGTCATATCTGTTTCTGATGACTTTTCTTACCGACGGGGTCAACAGTCTTCTTTGAACAGCCAGATATCAGTTTACCTTTGTAGAAACAATGTAGTTATTCAGAGGAAGAGTTGAAATTAATGCTCAAAGACTTCAAAGTTCTAATATCTCTCCTTCATAGTCAGCCTATAAACTGTTCAGGCCAACCTCTAAATATGAATTCCATTTTTGTTATTCATACTTTACCTATACTGTAAAACAAGTTGAAATACTCGGCTGTTTGGAAATCAAATAATTTTTGCCAGAAAGAATATTAAAGCAAAAACTTACATTTATTTAAGACATCATTTACAAAAATTCGTTTTCAACGAACACATTCAAGCGGAAAGCCAACATTTTCGATTCTACGGTAAAGAGAATTTTTCAAGAAAATGTTTGAAAAACTGTTTTCAAATTCTTTGTTCTTGAATGTTTTGCTACGTAGGAAATGTTCTAGAGACCGAAACAAATGAAAATCTTTAGGTGCCAGACCTGGTGAGTACGGAAGATGTAGAAGAACCTCTACCCTTCCATAACGTTCTTGTTGTTCTTAGGTTCGTTCTGCAGGGTGTGCTTGTCATTATAGAGGATAATAGCTTTTCTTTTTACTAAATCAGAGCATTTTTGACATAACGCTTCGTTTACCCGATCAAATTTCTAGCAATAAACTTCTGCACTGATTTTCCACCCATGTTCCATTCACTCATAATGGACAATCGTGGGTACCTCAAGGTGGTGCAATGAATAGCAAGCTTGTCTCATTAGAATCATTAGAATTGAGTAGTGAGAACGATCCTCGATGGGTGTCCCTTACTTTTGGCCTTGTGCCACATCTACGCTACGCTTAGAAAATCGCCATGATAGACGACAGCTTTCATATCCTAACAGACACAAAAAGATTTAGTCCTGGTTTTGTTTTTGACAACCACTGTCTTTTCGTTTTCTGTTGACATGCAAAACCCTTTTTTCATCACCTATACCAATGCAAAATGAAAACTTGGTATTCATGGTCAAACGATTGATAGCATAACACTGTTTTCGGTTCTCAAGCGAAAGTCTACGAGGAATTTCTACTTGAAAAGTTTTCCCAATTAAACTCTGAAATACACTATTAACTGTACACTGAAACAGCAAAGAGAGAAGAAACAGCAAATTAATTCTAGATGTAATTTCCTATCATTCAGCCTTTGTTCAGACTTGTTTAGTTTACTCCTAATTTACAGCGAGGAACTACGTAGTAACTTTCTGGACACCCTGATGTATTCTGTGTTTATCTCTCTCATAAACCCTATGTTTTCACACAGGGTTTGGAAACAACACAAAGTCACAGCAACAATCAAAAAACGTCCCTATGGACTTATTCCGTCATATTATACACATTTTAGTTACCCCTGAGAGATTTATGTTCTTGTATGTGGGCACAAATATTTCAAAGATTTTTTACATTTTTATTCTTTCATATCTTTAATAATTTATTACGGCTGGTTTTCCATTTTTTTAAATCATACTATAACCAAAAAGTTATTGTGCAGTGTAATGGTTTATATCACCAAGAACATTTTGTATAAATCTGCTGAAGCGGAAATTTGATTATCAACTCAAAGCAAATGCATAAGATATAAAGAAAATAATTGATCCTGAAAAGGAAAACAAGCGAAAAGAAACGAAAAAAATAAAAACTGAGTGTTCAGCAAATTACAAGTGTGTATATGATGTTGCATACTGAAAAATCGCTGACAAGGCAGCCAAAAGAGCAAATCACAAAATGTATTGGTAAAAAAGGGAAGAGAAAAAATGAACGACATGAAGCCAAATCATTTCTAGTGGGGAAATATGCAACCTCTATTCTTGAACGAAAGGCGTGAATTTTGACGCTGTAGGGTTGTTCGTTAATTAGGTTTTGTTAATATCACTTATTGCGATTAACGCATATTGTGTCTTGATTTCATTTCTTAAAATGTTTCTTCTCTTTCATTTTTTATATTTTATTTTTTTTAATTACTACAGGGTGCCTAGTAAAAAAACGCAAGTTTATTATCATTATTAATATCAGTAATAATTAACCTTGAAATATATTTCTTGAATATTCATGACGTTCAATAATCATTCGACTTTTGGATTTGACCACTGTCTTTTCGTTTACTGTTTACATGCAAAACCTATTTTTCATGACCTGTAGTAATGTGAAATGAAAGGTTGGTATTCATGGTCAAAAGAATGATAACATAACATTGTTTTTTTATTCTAAAGCGTAAGCCCATGAGGAATTCCTATTTTTCAAGTTTTCCAAAATAAATTCGGAAATACACGAAATGTAAACAATATTAAGGACAAATGAACCAGTGGATATAGACGTTGGTTAGTTCCAGTGACTTGACCCAAAGAGTTGTGAGTTCAATACCAGATTACAGTAGTGGTGAACAAGTAACTTAGAGAGTCAGGTTAGAGGGAGTTTACTCATGACTACCAAAAGTGGCTTCGCGCAAGGAATGAGAATAATATACCCCAGTGATCGTTATAAAAATTTCGGTTCGAAATTCCTAGCACCTGAAGAAGGACGGAGCGTACAACGGCCGAAACGTCGTACAAATGGCAACCAAGACAAGGACAATAGTTCGAATTATGTAAATAGTTCAAATGATCTGTTCATTAGAATGTACCACGAATTTGAATAGTTCGAGTAAAGAAATATTTAACTAATTAGTCTACACACGAATGCTGACTTGAATCAAAAAGTAACTTAGAGAGTCAGGTTAGAGGGAGTTTACTCATGACTACCAAAAGTGGCTTCGCGCAAGGAATGAGAATAATATACCCCAGTGATCGTTATAAAAATTTCGGTTCGAAATTCCTAGCACCTGAAGAAGGACGTAGCGTACAACGGCCGAAACGTCGTACAAATGGCAACTAAGATAAGGACAATAGTTCGAATTATGTAAACTGTTCTGTTCATTAGAATGTACCACTAATTTGCATAGTTCGAGTAAAGAAATATCTAACTAATTAGTCTACACACGAATGCTGACTTGAATCAACAACGTTGATAACTTGATGACTGCAAATATGGTGTGAAATAAAAGAAAAATAGAGCTATTAATGATAATAAATGAGAAAATGAAATCAAAATGGATCACCCAATCCGGGCAATAAAGAAAATTTCGTCATTGTAAAGAAACAGAAAACAATATCAGAAAATTGATGTTGTTGTTCCAGCAAACCACAGAATAAAGGTGAAAAGATACTAAAAATATCGAATATATATTAAAAACTGAATCAGAGAATTAAAACAATTTAACCTAATTTAACTGACGGATAATAATTGGATTTCTGGGAACAAAGCATCATTTGTAACACTATCTCCCGCAGTGATACTCTCCCTTGTTTGGTTTAATACAGCGGAGAGAGAGAAATTGATATTAGAAATTTATTAGTTATGCTTTATTGAAGTACGCGATGTGAGCTTAGTTAAAAACTATTTTAATACTATCAAATACCTGTAAAATATGGGGAATAGAAAAATTAAATTATTTTAATACTATCACGTACTTCTAAAATCCGGGGAATAAAAAAAATTAACTATTTTTGGGAAAGAAAAGGTAAAAAATATATTTTTTCTTCTTTCGTGTTTGAAGCGGATATTTTTTGGTAAAGCTAAAATTTTAATAGCCAAAATAAAACGTCAAGATTATTTGATGGGGTCAGGCGGGGTTAAAGTCCCTCAACAGACATTTTCTGGGAACAGAAGACTGTGGGAAATTGAAAAAATCTGAATATAACGTGAGCTGGCGATATCTCATTCGTCGAGCAACTCGAGTGGGCGGAAAACGATTTCATTGGCCGAAGGCTTTAAGCCGGCTGGATCCCCAGGGAGGATTGAAAAGAGTTATAAAAATAGAGACTCGACGAGAAAAGTTCAGTTAGCTGGGCGCAAACCTCCAGACGACATGGAAACCAACCCCACACCGCTGCCGCCATCACCGCCACATTAGCCGCCCTCACCGCCATTGACCGCCTCTGATTCGGCAAATCCCGTCAAGTTCCGACAAGAACCCGAAAGAACTTCATTATTATTTTTCAACATCACCTAAAAAACGGACAGCTCCAATTTTAGAGAATACGGAAAAGAATTTAGCGAAAATTTGAAGACCTCTATCTACTTTAACGAAATTTAGAAAACACATTTCTATTTAAGGATTGCAAGCTCTGAAATTTTTGAACTCTCTCTCTCTCTCTCTCTCTCTCTCTCTCTCTCTCTTCTCTCTGTTGTAAGCCAACATTCCGACAACTGTATTATCTGCTCCTGTGAAAAGGAAAACATTGTTTTGTTTTTATATAAAGACATTCTTCGTAAATCTCCAGGCATGTTCAACCATGTTCATATATTTTATTAATTTTTTTTTTTTTTTTTTGTGCCATATTTTTTATTATTTTTTTTTTTTTGACCACAAGTGTGCACCAGTGTCCGGACTGGCTCTATAAGGCGACTACTAAAATTGCAGGACGCAACCTCTGGGATCAATTCACAACGTGGGACAGTGGCGCGTTGTTGCAAGAGACGTCTTGTAAACCCGCTTTTGTGACGACATCATCGGACGAGATCGTCAGGACCAGCAACAGTGACCGAACCAACCGGCCAGCCGGATAGTAGTGTCACAATTGGAAGTGTCACAGTAAGACGCCCAGCCCCAGCCATAAGGTATCACAATTGATGCCGTCTCGATCAGGATTTGCCCCGAGGGTTCACAGCCGGACGAACGTGATGTCACACATTAACAGAACATTAGTATAAACTCTCAAATGGAGAATTTAAACACTTCGGGCGACAAGATTAATCAATAATAATAATAACGAGCCTTTCTTACTGGAAATTTCACACTAGTCAGATGACACTAACAGTTAAATAAAGAGGCTGGAGTTATATGCACCTAGTTTCTTTGTTTTTATTTTCGTTATGAGGAGGCGCTCGTGTTATCCCTGTAGATAACATCAGTCATCTCGTGTATTAACACTACCTCCACTCATTTTCGATACATAATTTTTAAATTGAATTTTTTAAAATAAAAAGTTTTCTTGAAGCTTTCATCTTAGCTTTAATTGAAAGCTAAATGATTACATTTACTATTTCTAGTTAGCAAAATGCTCAAGTAGAAATTGATTGGAATCTCAACTTTTTTCGAGTTTTCAAAATTCATCTTTTCTTTCGTCCATAAAATAATAAAAGCATTTCTTAATCGTGGAGGTGTGACGTGAGTGATTGGTAAAGTGAGTAATGGCAGCCAGACGTGTGAAGTATAGTTGACCAGAACTGAAATAAGTGCCTAATTTTTTCCTGTAATGGCGAAGAAACCGTGAAACACATAGCGTTTTCATGTAGGAAGTTTTTTTAAAGTATGATATTTTCCACAGAAAATATCATACTTAAAAAAAACTTCCTATAAACAAAAAAAGAATAAAAAGTTATTTTAAAAAAACTTTTGGCTCGAAGATTTATACGAAACTTTTCAGTTTTCGATTAGTAAATATAGACTTCACTTAATAAATTAATAACCTAACCGTAACAAGGCTTCGGAGAATTTTAAAAATATTTTTGAAGCTTTACAAATTATTATAATTAAAAATGAAAACATGAATGGAATTCTTTTAAAAATTCATTATTCATCGAAAAAAAAAATTCGGGCTAATCCGATTAAATAATTTGATAGTTTTATTGTTTTTTTTTGTTTTTGTTTTTTTTTAGGGTGGGGAAATGGGCAATTGTTTGAAAACAAAAAATAGATGATTTACATTCCCCAAGGATTCTTGTGTTTAACTAATAAACAAATTTTCTATACAAAATTTAATTTCTTGAAATTTCATGAATTCATGTGGAGTGGAGTGTAACAGATATTAAAAAAAGTATTTTTCCAAATATTTATAAAAATAATCATATAAAAAATCATTTCATTTATTTGTATTTCACTGTCTTGAAAGTTTCGTTAAAATCCGAAAATTATTTGATTCTTTTTTTTTTTTTAATCATATCACCCCAAGCAAGGCAAAAACGCCACTGATGCGCTGGGGGCTACATGAGAAGGAAAAGATTGGAAAAAAGAAAAACCGGAAACCACATCCTAAACAGGAAAAAAAGGGATGATCCTCTTCACCTGTTCAATAGACATGGATGGAGTGTGAACCGGGTGATTTGCAAGAATTTTCACAGAAAATGTGTGTTTTTCTTCCGATGAAACACATTAATTTGGTAATAATTTGGTTATCCGTTGGCGAAAAAAATAATACCAAAATTTCGAATGTGGTAAAAAGGATTAAAGATTTTTGAAAATTAATGAAAGATTACTTTGGTCATCTCTTAATAACTTTGTTTTTTACTAGGTTTTAAGCCTTTTTTCTTCATGCTATGCTGTTTTTCAGCGAATTAGTTTTTAGCAAATTTGTTAACACAGTCTAACATGTGTATGTTTCTTTCTTGAGTTTATCCTCTTGTCTGGAATGACAACTTGAATACCTGCATTCACAAAACAACTTGATTCTAACATTCTTGATTCTTGATTTCTAACATTATCCGTCAATTGATTTCTAACGAGGAACAGCAGGATATTGCTGGTGTGAAAATTGATTTCATAATAATAAATATAATAATAATTATAAATAAATAAAACACTGATGTTACACGATCTTCATGGCTTCTGATCCGAGCTAAAGTTGCTAACATGTTTATGTTTTGTCTTGGTGAATAAAAATATGCGACAATAAATGTAGAGGAACATCATGAACAGGCGTCGAGCGGTGCAAAGAAATGCGCCTTCTATACTCTCATCAGACTGGGTGTCGTGATGGGTGAGTCAAGTTTGTACCCCAGCATTATGTTGTTAGAGGGTTTCTCAACCACTCACTCACGCAACAGCAGCAGCAACAAAAACAAAAACAACAACAATAAAACGAAGAAGGTGTTCTAAGATTTTGAGATTATAACAGATTCAGTCAGTTAAGTGCCATACGTGAAACACGCTTGGGCGATTCGAGACATGACTGACTGAGCAGAAGATTATCCTGCAGTAGGTTGCCATTGCTTTCTGCGGTAGACTGGTTACCAGCCAAGGCTATAGAACCCAATCTGTCCTGTTATTTAACCCATAACTGGAAGGAAGAGATTGTTTAATACCTTTCCTACGGGTATTTGCGCGTAAGTGAATGTAATAAATTCGACTGGAATTTGAACCCGGCTCCCTGATTTCTCGTTCCGAGCCGATATATCCACTACACCACAATACACATCCGCATAACAGATTAAGTAATCCAAACCAGAAATAATCCACAACGCACATCCGCATAACAGATTAAGTAATCCAAACCAGAAGACCTGTTCCGCCATCCATGTACTCAAGATCATTAAGTATGTCATGCGTTGTTTCCCGCTGTATTTCTTGCCTTCCATATTGTGAGTATCAGGTTTTCTAAACCCTTTACCCATTTTGTCAGTTCAGTACCATTGGTGATACACCCTTGGGCGATCATGTCTCGTAAAAGACATGACTGACTAGGCAGAATATTGTCCCACAGTAGTTTGCAATTACTTTCTACGGTAGACTGGTTGCCAGCCAAGGCTATAGAATGTAATCTGTTCTGCTATTTAATCCATAACTCGAGGGAATAGACGAATTAATACCTTTCCTAAGGGTATTTGTGCGAAGGTAAGTGAGTGCAAGAAATTCAACTGGAATTCGAACTCGGTTCTCCGATATCCATTCAATTTCTCGAGCCGATATCAACTGCACGACAACGCACATCCGATTATCCAGATTTATGTTATCCTAAGCATCCGCCTGTAGAGCCACATTTCAAGTCTGTTCTTCATCTTTGGGGAGTTTGTCCAGCATTCATTGACATACAAGAGAATAGATATATTTTCTTTTTCGATAACGAAATGTTTCTGTTTTTAAATTACTCGTAAAATAAAAACCCTTTTTAGAAAGTTACCGTTACTTTTAAGATGTTAATCACGAAATTTTTTAGTTTTCTTTTTGCGTTATTTTAGAACTATTAATAATAATAGTGTATGGTTAATTTGATATATCAACTATGCTTACAGAAAATTAGTTGTTGATTTGATAGTAGCTATCTTGATTTTTGAATTGTTGTTTCTGTGTCGGCCTCTTCAAGGCATATTTGATCTGTTTTTATTATATCTGTCACTTTTCTAAGTCGAATATTTAATTTGGTTTCCAACTAATTTTATAATATGTTTCATTTCTAACTCGAGTATCTAAGTTGGCTTCTAAAATAATTTCATAACATATATCACATTTCAAAGCAGAGTTTTTACGTTGGTTTCTAACCAAATTTATACATTTGTCACATTTTTAAGTCGTATATCTAAGTTGGCTTCTAAACAATTTATAACATATGTCACATTTCTAAGCCGAGTATCTCAGTTGGCTTCTCACCAATTTTATAACATGTGTCACATTTTTAAGTTGAGTTGCTACATTGGCTTCTAACCAATAATATAACATATGTCACATTACTAATTTTATTATTATATTTATATTAATATGTTTGTAGTTATCTCGTTCAGCGAATAATAAAGATATGTATTAAACGAATCTATAAAACCAAAGTGTGTGTGTGTGTGTTTCTATTCGAAACCTGAAAACTAATTAAAACTAAATTAGAGAAAAAGTTGTTAATCCGTTTGCATATTTGTGAGAATGTAAATATTACATAAATCTAATATTTATATATTATTCAATTTGACAGTTTTTAATTTGTTCTGATTAAGTTTATTTTTTTAAGTAAGAAGTTTTATCTTTTTGTGTATAGAAAAACAATTGGAATAGAAAATTCAATTTTTTTTTTACCTTTATTTAATGCTAATAACGATAACCAGTGTTGTGTGGATCAATTTCTTTCCTTTGTTCCGCTGCGCAAAATAATCAATTTTTTAGAGTTTTGCGCATGTTTTGTGATTGCATAAACGAAAATGTCGTAATTAGTTTGATGGTATAAATATTTTTCTAATTACTTCTTCTTTAAGCGCCATATCTGTGTTGTGACGCAATGCTAATCCCGATAACGTAGTAAAGGGACTGCTCTGGGTTCGAATTCATGTAGAAGTTAAGAGACAAAGCGCAGTGAAAATAAAGAAGAAGAATTTGTTTACACAGTGTTGAGCATTGTTGTTACCTTTAAATAAATTGAGTAGTAATAGATAGATTTAGATTTATGGTTATTTCATTCATTATACTCGCACATATAACACATTATTTATATTTTCAATTTCCGGCTTGGGTTTAATCGTTGAAATTTTAACTTTTCTGAAGAAAAATCGATATTAATCGGCAACTATTAAAATAGCTCATTTGAGAAGAAAGGTTAAAATAATAGCTAGTTAAAGTTTTATCATAACAATGCAGTGTAAACTTGAATAAATTATTGTACCGACTAAAGCCCGTTAAGAATGTAAACATTTTTGTCCTTGCAGTTTTTGTTTTTGTTTTAAATTTTAGCAAAAAATATAATTTTCAAATCTATCTTTTTGATTGGGCTATAATTTATAGTCAAAGTAATAAAATATTTTTGATATTCAATGAATAATCTGCAAGTCGGACAACTCTAGCCGGCAATGCACATGTTTCAACGACCGAAGGAATGGCTTTGCAACTTTATACCAAAGCCTAAACTGCTATATCGCAATGTTATCCTGTTGTTATTTCTTGTTGAAACGTTCAACAGTAAGGGTATCCAGAAATCATCAATGAAAAGCTAAAAAATAAGTATTATTTCTACATCATTAAGCTATTCTAATCAAAATTTTCTAGTGGTTTGTCTGTTTGCTTGTATTTTTGTTTTTGTTTACTTAACAGCATATCAACATCTTTTGTGTCATTTAATGACGAAATGTAATTTTCTTGATAGCTTTGAAGTAATAAAAATATTATATTGAAGCTATAGGGAGATGGTCAATGTTTATTGAACTGACCTTGTGTCATACATAACCGAGCTCCCTACAACTTACTCGCACAGCATAACACATTATTCGCTATCATCAGAAGGTTGGAGATTAGAATGTGTGGATTTGTGGAAGAATAAAGTGTACATTTTGCATGTTAAAACAGAAATGTATTAAAAGAAAAGAATATCATGAATTGGTAGAAGTTAATGTTCAATTAGAAACAGAAAGAGTATTAAGAGTTCGTAATAGTCCTTGCAAGAATGAGTGTATGTGTACGTAGGCAGGAACGTATGTGTGTATGTATGTATGAGCGTTTGTTGTTGGGTAGGAGTATCTCTGAAGTATTCGCTCAGTCTTAAAGGGTTCCGTGCAGTTATCAAGTATACGGATGGACGATGTAGAAGAAAGAGGTGAGAAGTGAGAGAGAAAGATAGAGACAATTATAATAACGATCGCTTGACGTTTGTCAAGGGTACGTGTTAATTACTCTTCATCTGAACTCTCCGATAACAGTCGAGCTTCCGCGTCTTTTTTTCGTTTAGGAATTCACTCCTGGGTGTTATTCTGGCTTTTCCATTCGACGATAAACATTTCGCATCGAGTTGTGAAATTTCGTGATTTTTGTGTGTGTTAAGCAAAGTTTGTAAATTCGAAAAAAAATGGTTTAATTATAACAATGAGTCAGTGTTTAGCATTTGAATTTGTAAATCTAGAACTTGTTTTGTTCACTGCAATAAAAGTAGTACCGCATTCACTATATTGAATGCATGGTAGATGATACTCAACTTTATGCATATAAATGTTACCAGAGGCATTGATGCGTGTGTTATATGCTTTAGTTTTGGAACCGAATTTGATTTCTTTAAGAACTTGTCTGATATCACATGGACTAATGTAATTTTTCTTTCGTGTAGTTTGGTTGATTTTGTTTAGTGGCATATCAACCTCTATGGTTTATTAAATGCCGAAATCTAAATATTTTGTATTTAATTGTGTGTTTTCATTTACAGATGTTTTTACGTCATTTTATACTTTCAGAGTAACGGTATCTTTTTAGATACCATTCATCCATTTGTAGACATCTTCAACAACATTCCTGTCTACATTCACAATATAAAAAATAATGATCGATAAAACAACTATGATACACCAAGAAAACAAAAGCAAACTACAGATTCTCCAGGCAATATTCATTAAAACGCTTAAACCGTCGATTAATAGAATCAGCTATAGTAATGTTCTAAAATGTTTGTAAAAAGAACAGTTTGTTCGTGCTTTAACGCGTACATGACCATGACATTACAACATATAAAAAATTCCATTTTGGATAACTTTAACGTTCTAATGTACGCTAGCAATTTGTTAACCGTTATATTTGAAGCAGATAAAAAATATACAGTAATTTTTAGCAACACAGTTTTCCGGTTACATTTGTTACCATAACTCACACCCCTGAAGATGATCTTGGAAAAAGGTTGAAAGTACTTGGGTACCTTAAGAAATGAATGAAAATAACATCTGTCGACGTTACAGCTCATTTCTGACATCTTTTGATTTTAATACGCGAAAGATTATCCGTGAGTATAAACGGATTTTATTAAAAATAAGAAAACATATTGTTTGCAATTTATTTAATCTTTTTAGTTGTATATTTTGTAAATCATAAAAATGTATTATTGGTAATTTTACTTCAAGAATATACTATATATAATAAATAAATAAACTATATATAGCATTTTAGTGTTGTATTTAATTCCATTTTTCTATAAAAATGTATAGTTTGTTATTATATGAATGTACTGTTGATTCTTGTTTGAGGGTTCACTGTTTGCCCATAGCTGGGATCATAACACGTGCGGGTCAGAGTGGATCTGGCAGCAGTTAAAAGTAGTTACACTCTCCTCAAACCGCCAATCTTCCGATCAAAGGCTTTGCTGTTGGATGCAGTTTATCGTCAAGACGCCTTTGAACATTCATCAATCCTATGAGCGTGTAGCAGCCACAGATCTATTTCCTTTCGCGAATCAGTGACCCCGACGGGAGATTCGGTCACTCACTGACCAATCAACGGGCGGAGCTCATTGATTCCTCTCCAGAACTATTTTTCCTAGTCCATTTTGGGAGAACGGACGAAAGGCAGAGAGCCATGAGCCAGCGGGAGTAACGGACGTCTCTCTCACATCGCTGCCACTGATTCCCCTTGGAATACTTTCGCTGAAGACGCTGCTGCTAGCTTCACCATGGACACTTACATACTATCAATCTTGTACGTTTACTATATAATAAACCATTATGTGTTGTTGTTCTAAAAGCAAGTTTCGTCATTCATTTGTGTGCCTAAAAAATATAGTGTTGGGGAAATGAAGCATTTCCCATAACCCTATAAGCGTTTGTACTGGAAAAAATAATTTTTCATATAATATACTGCTGATTATAAGTTTAAGAAAGTTCTAGAGGTATTTAATAAGTTATTCTAAGCGAACAAGTTTATCAATATTAAGGGAAAGCGTTAATCGTTTTGTATATGTGAATGATGTGAAATCGTTTGTCCAAGATAAAACGAAGTTTAGCGGTGACAATAAATGGACTTTATTAAGGAAATAGAAAGTCAAAGTTAAATGATTAGAAAAATTAGCTTAATCACTTCCGTTCGACATTAAAAACAAGTAAGTTTCTAGTGAACAAAATAAAATCTAACTTAAACATTCAGTTGCTAAGCACTGACTCATTGATTTTGTTAGAAATAAACGAATTTACCCGCATGTACTAAACCTTTGCTTAGCACACACAAAACTCGTGAAATTTCACACCGCGATGCGAAATGTTTTTCGGTCAATAGAAAACTAGGAAACATCTAAAAAAAATAGAAAGGCCAGAATTCTGGGCTCCTAGGCAAAACAGTGTGTTTGGGCCCCGACAACAACCACTCACATGAATAAAAATAAATAAAGCTTGGAAAGCAATACAGATTGAATGACCCAGTATGAAATTATTACAACTTCTTTTTATAACATGTTTTGTGGCATTACTTTTCAGAGAATCGCTTTATTATTGGCCTGAAGTCAATGGTCTTTAAGAACAGGATGTCATTTTCCATGCAGATGAATGAAAGCCAGTTCAAACGAAGAATTGTGCTACGAAGCTGATTTTTTTAAAGTTTCAGTCATGAAAAAGAACGTGCTTCTGTATAGTTGGTCACCATTATACACATGAACACTCTGAATGAAATTTTAACATTTGGGAATACAGATGTCAAATTGTTCGAAATTATTTTTCTGTACAGTGGAGGGAGAGTCTCACAATTTTCATAATGAACCATGTAGTACTTGAGATGTCCTCATTCATTAAAAACGTAATCATAATTCAGGTCTTCATGATACATATTAGCCAGATGTTCACACTTTTTCTTTAGTGCTTCAGAAGCAATAGTTTTCAAATCACTGAAGAAAGAAAACAGATTTCCAATCTGTGAATACGCCTCTGCACGTTTTGTCAGTTCAAAGATTAGAGTCTTCAAAGATTAGATAGTTGCAATAATTTGATTTTTTCAGTAAGTCAAATTCTTTATCCAAACTGATTGAAGAAAGAAATTCTTCAACAGAAAAAAACATTTTCAAACAAACACAGAAGAAAGTCAGTTTTATCAAAAAAGATATCTGAAGATATCTGAAGATAAATATTAATTCTTTTCTTTGTTGTTGTTGTTGTTGTTGTTGTTGTGAAAGAAACATTGAATGAGAAAATTATTTGTTTTATTTAAGACAGCTGAATTACTGCTCTTGTTTTGAAATTAACATCAAAGCTTTGACCAAGAACCATTTTGTCACGGTTGCGACAAAAAGAAAGGAGAGAGAGAGAGAACGTGAAAGAAAAAGAGAATAAAGACATAAGGCTAGTGTTTTATAACAATAAAAATTATTTACAATAGTAAAAATATATATATATATATATATATATATATTAAAAATAAATATTCAAAGCAATATTGATTCAGTCTAGAGAAAATTTAAGAATTAAATCAAATCAGAAAAATAAAAGATAATATAGTCATCTTAAATATTAAAAGAAAGAAATGAGAGTTTTGCCGGCGAGGCTGTGCTAGGACAGTGCGAAGACTGAATGTTGGGACTCGAGGTCAGTTCTGTGATAGAGAAAGTATCTCCAAGTGAACTGAACTGGCGAGGCAGCCCTTCTATTTACTTAAGTGATGGCCCCTTTGAAGAAAGCCCTCACCATTTCCAGTGTCTTTTAGCTCAAAAGAGAACATTCTCCCTTTTTTTTTATTCGAGAACTAATTTAAATGAAATGGATCTTTCTAATAAGACATATTTTTACACCAATTACAATACACGTGGCTTTTTGTAATTTCTATTTTTAGTACATTCTAAAAAGGTGCTTCTGTAACACAAGTCATTTAATATACACAGATTAGCATGGGCTCCTATGCTTGAGATCCCGGGCAAATGACCATCAGGCGCATGTGTTAAGAATGCTCTGAATGGTACTCCGGACAAAAATGTATGTCAAAGCTAATTCAATGGGCACTCGAAAAGAAAAATATAAGAAAAGTGTAAACATCGGCTACTAAAAAACTATAAGTAATGAACTCTGCAGGAATTGTATACTTCATGGAAAACATTTCTGTTAGAAAAGGTATTGGGTTTCTCAGAGTTTTGCTCTTGACCGTTGACTGAGGCCGAATAATTTTTGGAATTACATTCTTTAGTCGGACAAAACGAAAATTGTAATGTAGGGCCATAACCTAGTGTGTCATTTAAAAAAAAATGGTTCGCCTATGATCGCAAGAAAAACATCCCAAAATTAAAGTACGTATGTAAATTATCATAGTTGGGGATTGTATTTTTCCATTGGTATAAGAATACACGATTGTAGGAAATCGTAAATCGAACAAGGTATCGGAAGTCAATTTGTATTATTCAATGCAAAAGTTTGAAGTTGAAGACAGTTACACTTTTCAGCACTGTAAAGATCTGAAGCATACAGTTAGAATAACGCACAGATGTGATCAAAACAAATGTAGTGTTTAATTGACCTCGTCAGTTTCTTGAGTGGAATCCAAATGAAATTTCTTGGCGATGCTTGAAAGGTAGAATTGATTAGAAGAACGCTAAAAATAGCCATGGTTTAAGGTCGTTTCAACGGAAGAATAGCATAAGAATTCAAAAGAATTTAGGGAAATAGCTTACAAAAATGTCTCCAAGTAACTATTACATATCAGTGCCATGCAGCTAAATACTAATATATAAAACCATCATTACATTTAAGTTTATATTTATTTTAATAAATATGTAGTTTTCTTCATAATTATTAATGTTATGTCAAAATACGTTACCTAAGAAATTTCATGCTAACATCAGAATCAGATGAAATACTTTGCAATTGCCCAAATGTTATTATTAAATATGCATGACATATTTTGGAAGTTTTCAAATATGACAATCAGAAACATTATATATTTTAGTAAGTGCTAGCATAAAAAAATTATATTATAAACATGTTAGCATCAAATACATATTTCATATCGCATAAGTTTTAACGACTCATACAAACTGTCTCAAATTAATCAATAAAATCGGGCGAATATTTTATATACCTAGGAATTAAATAAATTCTACTGAAAAGGATGCGAAAATTCGCATAACTAAAGCCTTAACATCCTTAAAGAAATTGGATACAATCTGGAAAACTGGTCTACCAGACAAACTCAAACGGAGCTTCTTTCGCAACACTGTAGACTTGTTTTTAAAGTATGATTCAACTGCTTGTCTTCTTCTTCTTCTATGTGCCCTGTCCCTTCAGACCGTAGGCGAACATGGTTCTCCACGTCTCCCTATCCTTTGCTGCTCTTAGTATGTTTGCTCCTGTCACACCTCGCAACCCCCGTTCCGTCATCCACCTGATCAGGCCCTGCAAATATGTTATCCGCTGTCTTCCTCTGTCTCTTTTTCCTACTATCTGGCCAGTCAGTATCAGGTTCTCCAAGCCCTTCTTCCTCATTGCATGTCCCAGGAACTTCAGTTGTCTCTTCCTGATGCTCAATATTAATTTCCTTTTTGTTGCCATTCTTTCCAACACCTCATCGTTGCTTGCATGTTCAGTCCGCGATATCCGCAGCATCCTTCTGTAGAACCATATTTCCGCTGCTTCCAGTTTTGTCCTCATTTTCGATGATATTGTCCAACATTCACTGCCGTATTGAAGAACTGACATCACATAGCAATCCAGCCCTTGCGTCTAAGCTTTATAGAACCTACACTCGGGTGTTGAGGGCTGTATCTAATATCTCTTGGAGACAATATCCAACTAAATCACAACTCTATGGACTCATCCCTGATATTTCTAGTCTTACTTGTACGGAAAATGGGCTTTACAGGACACTGCTGGCGTGCCAAACAAGAACTCTGGACACCTATCCATGGTGCAAGATGTCTTGGTCGCCCAGTAACCATCTATATTGACTATGTAGAGACGCTGGATGCCAACTGAATGACCTTGATGTGGGGCCATGATGGATGGCGTAATAGAGGAATAAATATCCGGGATAGCACGTTTTAAAAAAATAAAGAATAGAAATATCCACCGATTTTATTGTTTCGAACGCATTTTTAAAAAATTCAGAAAGTCATTCCTCTAAGATTAAACATCTGTTTTATAAATTTAAAGAAAAAACTGCCAAATACCGGACAGTCGTTGAAAAAGCAACATCATGTTTTGATAAGCCTACCTGATAATTTCTTCTGTTTAGGAACTTTTTTTTCATTTTTTCTGCCCCTTCAGAATATTGGCGATTACAATTTTCTCTCTTTTTTTAGCTCTTAATATATTTTATCTTTTTATAATTTATCTCAAACCATGTTTCACTATCATGCTCCCTGACTTGCGTATATCAGATTTTACAAGCTCTATTTCCTAATTATGTGTCCTAGAATGTCCTAAATGTCCTATTTTCTAGAATATCCTGGAAATTTCCTTTTTGTTTCTATTTTCTCTAAAACTAAATCTTTGTGCACGTATCAGCATCCTTCTGTAGAAACACAGTTTTGTTTCTTCAAGTCATTTCATCATCTTTGAGGAGATTGTCCTATTTTCTAGAATATTCTGGAAATTTCCTTTTTGTTTCTATTTTCTCTAAAACTAAATCTTTGTGCACGTATCAGCATCCTTCTGTAGAAACACAGTTTTGTTTCTTCAAGTCATTTCATCATCTTTGAGGAGATTGTCCAACCTTCACTATCAGTCAGTTTAGGTGCCATACGTGATACACGCTTGGGCGATCATGTCTCAAAAGAGACATGACTGACTGGGCAGAAGATTATCCCGCAGTAGGTTGCCATTGCTTTCTGCGGTAGACTGGTTGCCGACCAAGGCTATAGAACCCGATCTGTCCTGTTATTTAACCCATAACTGGAAGGAAGAGACGGATTAATACCTTTCCCAAGGGTATTTGCGCGTAAGTGAATACAATGGATTCAGCTGGAATTCGAACTCGGTTCGCCGGTTTCTCGTTCTGAGCCGATATCCACTAGGACAAATAATACATGACAGTTAAGTTCTCTTTTCTTTGTTTCTAACGAAGTTTTCCTGTTTCTTATTACTCTCCTGAGCTTCTATCTAGAAAGCATGCCGTTATCGTCATGAGAAAGGATGATTATATTCGTCTCATGTCAGTAGTATGACACATAAATGTAAACAGTGTCCCATTGATCAATTACACGTTTTAAAGTCCTAATCTATTTAAGGCTTGCTATACCGTTACTTTAAAAGAACGGCAAATAACTGGACAGTTGCTTTTAAGACTTGCGAATCTGTTCATTCTATGTATTGATTAATTGACACTTCGTTTCCTAGTAACGAAACCAACTCTTAACCAATCTGTTAACCTCTCATTTTTACTGTCTCTCGGCTCAACATTACGCTCAACAAAATATTCTCACATACACTCACAACGCTAAAAGTGGCCACCTCAAGACTAATACACTTTTACTTCTCAACAAGTACATCAAAGTAGAGTGTCGGGAAGAGGGTAGTGATTTGGTTCATGAAGACATTTAGTCTCTAATCGGATGGACATGAGGAGTAGTTACCGTACGTCGTTGCTCCGATACATTAGACACCAACAAGAATTTTGAAGGAAGAAATCGGAAAAAAAGTTTCCTTGTATTTTATAGCCCTCCCCACTATCCACAATTTTACCCACTGATTAGCATATTTCAGCATGAAAACCTGAATTTTATGCACAAATTCATCACAGACCAAGAAGTATCAAATTTATGGTATTCAAGTTCCAAGTAGGCATCTACGCAGATGACACTACAATATACTCCCGCTCCAGTAAGAAACCTATCGTGGCGGACAGACATAATCTCGCTGCTGACCTTGAGCGGGATCTACACTCTGTGGTGAACTGGGGCAAGAAGTGGCTTGTCAACTTCAATTCATCTAAGACCAAGCTGTTGTCTGTCAACTATTACAGGCAACCTCTCCTGCCTCCCATAAGCATGGACCAAGTAATTCTCCCTGAGAATAATACACTACGCCTCCTCAGACTTACCCTGTCCTCAGACCTCAAATGGAACCACTATATTGAATCCATAGCAACATCTACTGCTAAGAAGGTTGGGTCACTATGTCGATCCAGGATGTTTTTTCCACCTGAATCCATCCTGCATATATACAAGTCAACCATCCGTCCGTGCATGGAGTACTGCTGCCATTTATGGTCAGGTGCCCCTGCCGTTCTCCTCAGTGTTCTTGACAAGCTCCAAAGGAGAGTCTGTAATGTGATAGGTACTGATCTGGCGACTCGACTGCAGCCACTTCCCCATCGTCGAAATGTGGCCTCCCTTTGTCTGTTCTATAAATACTTTCATGGCTTCTGCTCGGACGAGCTTAAGTCACTGATGCCTCCTCAACAGATGTTTACTCGTGCAACCAGACTGGCAACTGGGTCCCACCCATTCACAGTCAGGTTAGCCAAATGCAGACGACAATTCTACTCCTGCGGCTTCTTCTCTCGCACTTCCCGCCTGTGGAACTCGCTCCCGTAATCTTGTTTTCCTGACGGCTACAACCTCCAGAAATTTAAATGCAAAGTCAATACTCATCTGCTAACCACTGGACTCTAGCTCTCTCCCCACCCCTGTATAAACTTCCCTTTCTCTCCACCTATGTATCTGTCATCGCACCTGCTTTCTATTGCTCCTTTCTAACTAGTTTGTACTCCTCACTCTTTTCTAATTAATCTTGTTACATTTATGTAACCCCCTGCACATCAGTGGCGTTTCCGCCTTGCTCAGGGTGAAATGATTAAAAAAAATATATATATATAGAAAGAAATAATTAGAAGAGAAGTTAACATCCATCATTGACCTTCAATTTATAGGACACAGGGTGTTTGTTTTGTTTTAGGTATTTTATAGCAAAAAAGGATACGTATTATAAACGGTATGTACGAAAACATAATCAAATAATACTTTACTGAGATTTAACGTTAAATAAAAACATAATCATTAATAATTCGTCAAATAATTATAAAAGTGTAAGTGAAACAATCGGCTTAGTTTGCTTTAGTTTGTTTTACGGCATATCAACCTCATTGGGTTTTTTTTTTTTTAATCGTTTCACCCCGAGCAAGGCGGAAACGCCACTGATGTGCAGGGGGTTACATAAATGTAACAAGATTAATTAGAAAAGAGTGAGGAGTACAAACTAGTTAGAAAGGAACAATATTTAAAGCCGACAAGATTTTAGGATAGGTTTATGTAAATAAAATATGTTTTTTTATAAGAAATCAGTATGTCGATCAGGTTTCATTGGTTATTTTTAGAAAGAGAATTCGGTTTCGAGAGTCTAATGCATTCCTGGTAATTTTTTTAAAAAAATATGTTACTGACAGGGGTGTACCAAAGCAAAGTGCCACGCGGGGCTCATATTCATAATGGCACCCCCATTTTTTTTAGAAAAATATAAATGAAATCTCCTTAATGGCATTGACTAGTACTTGGAAAACCACAAATTCAAAAATTAGCTGACCAAACGTTATCATATTTTAATCTTTCAGGCTTTTACAGAAGCAAAGATTAATAACTGGATCAAAGCCTATCTTCTACACAGTTTCATGTTCAATTGAAATGAGGGACAAATTGGATAATCGATCTTGCAACATACTCGATCTTAAATGACCTTTAATGAGCTTCAGTTTGGAAAAGCTTCTCTCTGCAGTAGTAACAGAAATTGTGAGAGTCAAAATAGAGCACTCACAATATTTGGCACTGTTTCTTGAACTTGTCATCGATAAATCCAGCCATTTAATAGCCGATGGTTTGCTCATCATGGTCATGTCATGTTCCACTTTGGAAGCTCCCGCTAAAAAATCCCGAAGTCAGAGAACTTCTAAATCAGCCTAGATACGTCTAAGTCAGCACCGTATTCGCTACTGATAATTTTTGATCCAACTTGCCTTCACTATCTTCCGGGATTGCTTACGATAATAATCCAGTAAAGACAGTTTGCAGATGAGTCAGTCAGTTGAGTGCCATACGTGATACACGCTTTGGGTGATCATGTCTCTTTCGAGACATGACTAACTGGACAGAAGATTATCCCGCAGTAGGTTGCCATTACTTTCTGCGGTAGACTGGTTGCCTACCAAGACTATAGAACCCAATCTGTCCTATTTGACCCATAACTGGAGTGCAGAGACGGATTAATACCTTTCCCAAGGGTATTTGTGCTTAAGTGAACGCAAGGAATTCAACTGGAATTCGAACTCGGCTCCACGATTTGTCATTCCGAGTCGATATCCATTGCAACACAACGCACATGAGACATGGCGTTAAATCGTGCTTCCAGTTCATTTTTTTTTATCATTTCACCCCAAGCGAGGCATTCCACTGCCACTATTGCGCAGGGGGTTACATAGAGGGATGGTGATGAGAAATAGTTGTTAGATATAGAAAATGTCAGAAGGAGGGTGATAGACGGGTAAGGATATTGAAGATGAGGGTTGGGTAGATGGGAAGAATGTTTGAGAGAATGGATGCGAGTTAGTGTGTTAGTAGGTGTCTATTGACCTTACATTTAAAATCCTGGAAATTGTAGCTGTCGGGGAAGCAAGTATGTGGAAGGGAATTCCACAGGCAGGAAGTGCGAGAAAAGAAGCTGTGGAGTAGAAATTTTACAAGTCGATCATGACATTCGTAATGATTTATCTTTACTTCCTCTAAAATGTTGGACATACGTCATCTTCATTTACTCCAGGCAACTGTCTCTCTTTTCTAATCCGCTTTTCAATTGGAATTTCCGTTTCTTCACACTTTGATTTATACTGATTAACCGATTCAAACACCTGTTCCTGTTTGGCTTACAGAAATTTTGGCAAATTTTTTATTTGTTCCCCGAAGGCCATTACCCCTTCAAATCTTTCCAAAACATCCTTAGTTCCGTGCAAATGTAAATGCTGAACTCAAATCGATAATTGTTTAAGTTAACGACCAGAAAAATATCGAACTTCTTGTCGCTGTTTATCTCACCCCGTAACCACGCTTCAAAAATGTTATTCACTGCAGAATGACTTCACGCGTAGTTTGCCGTTTTCGGCCTTTTTACTTTCTTTTTGCAATTACTACGCGGAAATTGAGTTCCGAAATCAAACAAATCGCGGAGTTATTGCTCAAAGGAGCCGAAATAAGTATCCTACGCCTCAAGTCATTCAGCGGTGAATCAGATATGAGAACGGTGGTAAGGGATGAGATATAGTCCAATTTTTTTTCTGGTCGATAACATGAAAAAGGTAGGTTTCTTCAATAAACAATTATCGATTTGAGGTCAGCATATTCATTTGCACGGAATTAAGGATGTTTTGGAAAGATTTGACGAGATAAAGCCTTTGGGGAACAAATAAAAAATTTACCGAAAATTTTGGTTGCTTGCACGTGGGTTACACACACATCCAAACCAACACCAGATTCTTGAAGTTTTTTTTTAATGAGATTTATTTATTCCAGAATTTATTCACAGTAAGACAAATATGACATGAAAGAGAAGTTTTCAATTGAAAACAAAATTATTTGTGAATCCTCTCTCGTTTGACAATGTTCTGAAGCTGAGGTTAATGAATCGAGTGCCTGAATCACTCCCTGAAACCTCGGTTTCACTCCACAAACATCTTCGTAACGTGCACTCTAATGGGTAGTAACCAAACGCTTCATTATGACTTTCACATACGAAGATAAAACTTCCCAAAGAGGATAAAAATGTATGGATTCTTTCAATCACTCCGATAAATGTAACGCCACTTATATTTACAGCTGAGACATGAACACCGCATGAATTCAGATTATGATTAGAACATGGCACAAATTTAGTTTTCCCATTTATGTTTCGTAGAAGACATTCAACACCACCAAGAACTCCAGCCATACTAGGCTCATTGTCACATCCCATCTCTCTACATATTTTAAATCAAGTTTCTCTTTGTCTAGTCGATCCAATATTATCTTCTTGATATCATAAACTGTCTTCCCATGTTCAGTGATAAAACCAAGAAAGGATTCCCGTACCTCCACTTATTTGTCTTCAACAACGACATATCGACAAACGAAAGTCATCTGATCAGTATGAGAAATGTCCGGTGTGCTGTCTAATATAATTGCAAAATAATTGGCTTTTCGAATTCGATACAATATATTTTCCTTTACGTGATTTCCCAAGTTATGAATGGATTCATTTCGGATTTTCGGTAACAAGTACCGCTGGTTATCATTACTTCTTTCAAGTAATGTTTTTCAAGATCATACTTACTCACAAGTTCTCTAAAGTTACCTTCATTAGATTTATATAAGTCTTCTTGATAACCTCTAATATGTAGGTTATGTTTCGTCAAAACCTTCACGACATCAAATAACCGTGTAAAAACCTGTCTCCAAATTTGTTCTTTAATAGTTTGTTCTTGTATTTTTCGCATTTAATCCACATTCATCTCTTCTTATTCTGATTTATATTCAGAATCTTTAAATTTGCATTTTGCTTTAGTGACGTATTTCTTCTGTCGGATGACATCTAAAGATGCAGCGTATATTGTTTCCTCGTTTTCTCTAGTAGCCGCGCCACTCAGTTTTTGCTGTTTACTCATTTTAATCGATAAAAAAATAGAAAAGAAAGAAATAGGAAAAGAACATACTCAACAACATATGAATTTTTTATTTATTGAACCAACATCAGCACAAGGCTGAAAGTGGAGTTGTAAAAAAGGGTGCTAATTTTTTAACGATCCCAAACTTAGCTAGACATATTCGTGACCCATTCACACCATATAATGGCATAGGGAAGTGTTGCTTAAAACAGAAGTAATTACAGGAATTTATCCTATACAGTCGATATTTTCTTAAATTTAATTTTTAGAATGTACTATCCCTTTTTTCTTATGCTGTTTCTTATTCATTTTTATTTAATTCTTATATTTAATATAATAATTGAAATACAATCCTTGATAATAATATTAATATAAAAAGTTAATCTTGTAATATTCACTAGATTTGATTTTTCTGAAAATGTTTAGCTTAAAAATCTCTAAAACTTTTAAAATTTATTATAGAGTATTCTTTTATCACATAAGAATTCTAAAAAAGTGATTTAATGGAAAATCTATTGTAATCTCAGAAGGGTGTGATATTTATACAGTTTTTGAGCTTTAAAATGTTCTTAGTAAAAACTTTCCAAACAAACTTTAAATCGCTATTTATGTTTTAAAAACTGTATTGCTGGGAATATTATCTTTTTCAAAATAAATTGTTGGCAATATTTCTTTTTCAAAAATGGATTGCTGGCAATATTTTCTTCTTCAAAAATGGATTGTTGGCGATATTTTCTTCTTCAAAAATGGATTGTTGGCAATATTTTCTTTTTCAAAAATGGATTGTTGGCAATATTTCTTTTTCAAAAATGGATTGCTGGCAATATTTTCTTCTTCAAAAATGGATTGTTGGCAATATTTTCTTTTTCAAAAATGGATTGTCGGCAATATTTTCTTTTTCAAAAATGGATTGCTGGCAATATTTTCTTTTTCGAAAATGGATTGCTGACACTATTTTCTTTTTCAAAAATGTATTGCTGGAAATATTTTCTTTTTCGAAAATGGATCGCTGGCAATATTTTCTTTTTCAAAAACGGATTGCTGGTATTTTTAATGTAAAATCTTTTTTATGCTTTTATAGTGCATTGACACCAGCTTTGGGGTTAAATATTTTCCCGTAGTTGGGGTCCTAACAGAGGTCAGGAAGTACCTAAGAACAGCAATAATTAGGAGGTGATTATACGCCCCTTTAAGCCTCCCTATCACAGGCTTTAGTACAGGCTTAGTATATATATATATATATATATATATATATATATATATATATATAATACAAATAAACTAGAATTCGTAAGTTTACACTAATCAAAAATAAACATAAATATTCGAAAAAATGCCAACAAACAGAACCTAAATCCGTCAAAATCCGACGAGAAATATGTCGTCGGATATTGGGGATGAAAAAAAAGAAACCAACGGAACAAGAACAAACAGTCAAGCATCCGCAGGAAAGAAAAATACCCCAAGGCGGAACCTAAACACCAGAAAAAGTACGAAAGTACGGAAGTAGAGCAAGAACTCTATATATACTTAGTATATATATATATATATATATATATATATAAATATATATATGTGTATATATATAAGTATACTAAGTATATATATATATATATATATACTAAGAAGGGCACTTGTGCTCTGAAACATGAGGATTTTTGTGTAGTGATACTATGCTTTTATAAACTATTGTAACAACTATTACAATATAAAGCTCTACTTTGTATCGAGTACTCTTTATAAAAGTATATGCTTGAACAGTGGTTTAAAATGTACGTGTTCTATCACTTTCTTACAATATATATATATATATATATATATATATATATATATATAGTCATTAAATCCCAAGCAAGGCAGGACCGCTACTAGTGTGCAGTGAGAGAAAAGACTGGATACAAAGGGATAAAAGATGAACGGGATTCAACAATACATTAAAAGGCAATTGACAATACATTCAAATTTTGGGGAGATTGTAGCGATCAGGGAAGCAATTAAACGGAGGAGAGTTACACAGTCAGGAAGTGCCAGAAAAGAAACTGTTGCTGTTGCTGTAGAAGTGATGTTACATTTAACTATTTCAACGAAAAGAGTGGGACTAAATTGCTTAGTAACTCAGTAACTTAGTACCGCGCTTAAACTCATGTGATCATGGCACCAGATAAAAAGCTCGTCAGAGCAGTAACCATGACAATAGTTGTAGAAAAGACATGGGGATGCCACGTCACGTTGGTGATAAAATGACTGAAGTTGTGATGGCAAGTCAGGATTAGAAAAATTAGATTGAGTCTTTATATGATATCAGCTTCAGAGAGTTGAAGTTGATTCCATCAAACGTGAGAACGACGGAATTAAAAACCATTGTGCAACTGCACACAGGGAAATTCTTGAAAATGAATGGAGTATCATTAAAAAGTACTGAGAATAAAAGAAAAATCAATATTAAGTTTGTCAAATTGACGATGCAACAAAACAGCTTATTAAGTAATTTGAAACGTTTAATTAAAAAAAATAAATAGATACACAGAAATTGTCCATATTATTTAACAAGACATGTTTGAGAAAATTCTTAACTTCGAAATACACACACACATATATATATGTTACGGAAATCAACGAATTTTAACGAAACTTGGTTATAAGCAACCGACAATTTGAAATGAATTGTTTGAACATTATTTTTATCGATACTCGTATTTAAGTAGATATTCTGTTTTTAATGAAACAGTATTACATATTTATATCTACCGGCCTGATTATTTACGATAAATTTTTATTACGAAAATGTGTGCTATTCGGCAGAATTCGAACCTGCGACCCCTATCTATATAGGGGAAGCTAACGTTTGATCTGGTAACGTCTTAGACCTCTCGACGACGAATAGCCTCCAGTCTAAACGAGGTTTTTATCAAGCTTATATAACACAATTTTCGATCCATCGTAAACAAACATATCTACTCTGAAATGTATCGCAATGTCAACAAATGTAAACATGTTACGGAAATCAACGAATTTTAACGAAACTTGGCTATAAGCAACAGACAATTTGAAATGAATTGTTTGAACATTATTTTTTATCGATACTCGTATTTAAGTAGATATTCTGTTTTTAATGAAAAAGTATTATTTCTAACGGCCTGATTATTTACGATAAATTTTTATTACGAAAATGCGTGCCATTCGGCAGGATTCGAACCTGCGACCCCTATCTATATATATCAAGCTACCATTTGATCTGGTAACGGCTTAGACCTCTCGACCACGAATAGCCTTTATTAAAACATTTCATTAAAAACAATATATATATATATATATATATATATATATATATATATATATATATATAGAGAGAGAGAGAGAGAGAGAGAGAGAGGGGGGGGGGTGCGATGAATAAATTATCAACTAAGTTACGTGAAAAATAAAATAAAACTGACATCTCATTTTAACAAATATATTGACGAAAATTTCCCAAAAATATCTTGAAATACTAAATAGTAAATTTATTCGATATAATTGCCATTGGCTTTAACCACGACCTGCAGACAACTTCAGAATTTTCAGCAACACTTCTGGGCGGTCTCGTAGTTTAGGTTGGTAAATGCTGCCATAACTTTTACCTTCAGTTCATTTTTGGTGTTGCAAGGAGTTTTGTTCGTCTCTTGCTTAACTGCATCCCACATATAATAAAGGTGGCTGCAGTCTGAACCATTAGATGACCAAATGTAAACGGTGAAATTGTTTGACAACCGTGACACTTTTCTTCAGCATGTGTGGCAAGGTGCAAGGCCATGGATGTTGGCTTCTGTGTTGTGGTTGAGACCCTGTGAGAAGATGAATGGAGGCATAACGTCACCATCACTAGTGATCACCTTCGTAATCACCATTAGACTCATCCAAAACAGATTCATCATAATAACCGACAAAAACAAAAATGAGAACATGATGCTTCCTTTTATTGCTAGCAAAATGTTTGCGAGGATCCTACTCGGTAGAGGATTAGTAAAGTTTGCTGTAGATCACACTCTTGAGAGCCAGTGTTGATATGGAGTGAATCGTGTTACAAAGGGTATGATCTTCGAGAAAAAAGTAACAAGAGCAAAACAAACGGTCATATCGAACTTTGGTCGACTTGTCAAAGGTATTTGATACTGTTTGCCTGTTTGGACAACCTTATAAAGCCTTGATTGCTCACGGACTGATATCACAATATCGGTCTTGGTTATGTACAGAGGAAGAAGAGTTTTGAGGAAACAGCGATAAAGTTTTACAAAAGTATTCTGAGATTAGCATGCCCGTAACATATGGGTAATAAGGACTTCTAAAGAAAATGGGAACGAAAAGAATACTTATTAAGAATTAGAAAGAAAGAATTGACATTACTGGGATTCATAATTATAAAAGAGAGTTTGAAGATTTTAACACTTACAGGACGTATGAAAAGCAGCATGGAGAAGATCGAAACATTGAGTAACCTACCTGATGAGCTTGTGCATATGCATCGGGAGGTATAGCAAGTAGACAAACCTTAGAGTGACAAAGGATAGGAAGTTAGAGAGAGCCATCATCTAACTGAAAAAACACGGCTTATAAAAGAAAGAAAAGTTTGATGTCAGAATGATAGAGAAAAGCTTATGTTTACCAACTTCTAATTTGTATTATAGTCTTGAATTAACTCGTCACAACTAATTTTCAATTTGATTTTATCTACAAGTGAAATACCACCTGCTCACATGACATTTATTTTGTGTTGATTTTATTCGCTGGTAAACAGAAATTAAGTTTGTTTAACAAATTTTCTTTTCTCTTATTCGTTAGCGCATGTATATGTGTGTGGGTGTGTTTTATGTTTGAGTACTTGTGTGAATATTTGAGTTATATACCATCTGCCGAAAAACAACAATCATCTTGGCCAACAAACGATGAACACAGAACACGTATATATATATATATATATATATATATATATATATATATATATATATATAAATTGATATTTTTATTCTTTTTCGGTGACAGTTGTGTGAAGGAGAATCACGAACATACAAGGGAGTTGTTGAGAGTTGTTTCCTCTTCTTCTCTCTTCCTTGTGTTCTCTCGGCATTCTCATTTTGGACAGAAAACCCCGAACTTATATAACCTGAAATTTCCACGCATCTTTGCCTCCTCGCTTTTTTCGCTTAATAGTGTCATTTATGGTCAGGTCCATCTGTCAATTATCTACGCCAGCTATTGCCTTTCAAGCCTGCTGCCTTTGATGGCAATCAAGCTTTTGTCGGTCGCTGCTTTTTGTTTTTCGCCTTTGATATCGATCATACTTTAGTCAGCCGCTGGTTTGTATTTTCTGATTTTGATGTCAATTATATTTCTGTCGGGTCACAGAAATGTATTACACTTTATTGTCTGTCTATTTCACGTAAACAAGTAAAAACATATTGATAGAACTTTTATGTATTGATATATTAAAGCTACCTGTATTTCTCTTTATTTTCCTCTTCTTTTATGTATATATCTATCTGTTTTAAGTCATTAAATTCGGGGGTTTAGGGACGAAACGTATAAAATGTAAAAATAACTTGCTTCTTCTGTTCTTTTAGCATTCACACGAAAAGAAATGCGACTTTGATGTTGGCATGTCTCAGAAAATTGCGAGGACAACTGTAGGTATAATCGTTAAATCTGTAGCCTTATTTTTCCCAACAAATATTAATTTACCAAAATAATCTCTTTAATTGTTTATGCACTTATTTCAGTAGTGTATGTTAATCAGGTAGATTTAACATCGTATAGTTTAGTGTAAACCGTTCTAATATCAAACCATATAATAATTATCAATGTGTCTGTGTTTATATATTTCCTGTCCCATTGGGAAGGGTGATAAATTGTAGTTGGAAGGGTAATCTAAATAAATTTAGATTAATAAAGTGATGAGTGGCTACTTTCCATAGTGTATATTAATAATTAATAATAATAAAATATTCATCTGCATTTAGAAAAATCATTTCTTAAGTAAAATACACCATTTAATTTCTTCCTTTACTTCTAGGTTTTTTCAATTGCAATCACATTTGTTACTTAAACAGTAAGGTCCCCCAAGAAAAAGGGACATGGTTTCCATTCTCATTATCTTTTACTTCATGTAACTTTTGAATAAAATTATTTAATTATTATTGTTGTTATCTTTATCTTTCAGAATTCATTTCACAGGGGAAGAGGGCTCAAAAGATCTTTCCATCTTCATTGCTCTGAAAAGCAATGAAAAACGGTTTTTTTATTGAAATGCTGTTTACTTTGGGCACCTCGATGTGGTGTAATGGTTAGCACACTTGTCTCGGTAGAATCATTACAGTTAAGTAGTGAGTACGATCCTTACTGTGTGTCCTATGATTTCAACTTTGTGCCTTATCTGAGCTGCGTTTAGAAAATCACCCTTATTTGTTTAAGCCTTTCAGATACCTTTGCCTGTTAAGTGATCAACTCGGCGGTGAAAAAGTCTTTGTCCTTCTGTTGCTAATATTTTTCTTCTGATAGCTATTTCCATTTCATTTTCATATTAAATATTAGAGCTGAAAAGATATTAAGCAAAAAACGATTTATATCATATCAGGAATAATCAATGAAGCATAAATATTGGACGTCTAAAAATATAAAGAGAATTGATTAATCAAATGGTTAATTGGCTATTGGCCTCTATTTTAGTTGCGAATTCTTTATCTCAGACGTATTGCATCTAAATACATTGTTCCAAGACTTTTGTTTTGTTGCATTTCACTATTAAACCTTTTAACAATAGTCGTCATTTTTGACAGCACGGATACACCATTATTATTATTAAAAGTTGAGACCATAAATAGAATTGTTGCCACATATCTATATACCAACAATTATTTTTACTTCCCGTACACTATCTTGACAATAAAGACCGCGTATTTTAACTGAGTTCTGTGCTTAAATCAGATTATTAACTTGGTCACGAAAAATTTGGCGATGAGAATAATAAATTTGTGTCAGGAATTCAAAGTCACTGTCAACACGCCAAGGAATACCGTTATGGAGTAAGGTTCATTAATCTACATGTCTAACTGACTTTTGGGAAGACATGAGTCCTGCAGTGAATCGAGAAAATGAATATAATGTATCCCGTGAATCCCCAGAGACGTAGCGGAACCACGGCACTGCAGTAAAAGTGATGTATCTTGGAAAAGATAGCTTGACAAAACCCAACTATATTCAGTCTAGTTTTAAATTCCGATTTCTTCTTTCTCCTTGACCGGTTTCCACCCAAGGCTATAGAACCCAGTATGTTCTGCTTGGAGGAAAACGAGATGAATTCATACCTTTCCTAAAGGTACATTAGTGAATGAAAATAATTTGACGGTCCAATTCCTCAATCGCAGCCGCTTTCTATATAGTTTATGTACTAAAAAAATATAAAATCACATGAAAAATTATATAAAAAAGCACCTTTTCTGTCATCTTTAACGAAACTTGCATATATATATATATTCTACCGGCAATAATTATTAGGCCACTAGAGTTTTTTAAAAGAAATGATGTATTTCATACTATTTTTAGTATTTATTGCCAAGTGGATAATCCTAAATGAAAATAGAATTCTTCTTTTGTTATTATTACTTTGCAAAATTTTACAAGTCAAGAAAGCAAAAATGAAGTCGTCTGAATCACCCTAAATTTTTTTCATTCTTTCATTGATGAAACTGCAATATAGGTAATTATTAAATATTTATGAATTCATTTGATGCACATGTTCTTGTGCAATACTAACAAAAGAACCATTCTATTTTCATTTACAATTATTCACTAGGTAATAAATACTAAAAAATAGTATGAAATACATCATGTTTTTAAAACACTGGGTAGGCCTAATAATTATGGGCGTTAGTATATATATATATATATATATATATATATATATATATATATATATATAATTGTGTTGAGTTGGGATAATGATGGCATCCAATCGCAAATAAGACCACTCCCGTAATATATCAAATCGCACTAAACTATAAGTGCGATTTGAAATTTTTTAAATAAGAAAAAAAAACGGACACAAAAAACAGCCTCGATAAGTGAAGACGAAACTTCGAAGAAGGCATGAATCTTCCCACTTAAAGTTAAAGTTTTGCATTACACCTATACATAATAATATATGGTGTATGCGTTTAGTAAAATAAAGGAAAGTAAAGAAAGTGTTAGGAATTACATATTTATTAATCATTAATATTTCGAGATCATAGTCTCATCTGCAGAATGATAACAGAGCTTATTTTCACGTCCGCTCGAGGAAAGGCACGGACCACGAACGGACATGAAAATAAGCTCTCCTATCATTCTGAAGATGAGACTATGATCTTGAAATATTAATGATCAATAAATAGGTAATACCGAACACCTTCTTTACATTCCTTTATTTTACTAAACGCATTGTGATAGCCTTCAAAACCTACCCATGCACCTAATATACACAATGCTTCAAGCAAATTGCAAAACTCTCCTATAATAATATATATTTGGGCACCAACCTTTCTTCATTAGACACAGCCTTCAAGGAAGATTTAATTATTTTATATTATGTTTTTCTGTAACCCAACAATATATAAAATAAATGTTAGAACAGGGGTGATTTTAAACTTTATTTTGATGTCTTATAAAAGATAAAATAGTTCTTGTCCTAATACTTTTGCACAGTACTGTATATATATACTATTCAAAAGTATTAGGACAAGAACTATATTATCTTTTATGAGACATCAAAATAAAGTTTAAAATCACCCCTGTTCTAACATTTTTGCACAGTACCGGAAGTGTGCAAAAGTATTAGGACAGGGGCGAATCTAATGTTACGTCGCAAACATACTTTGGGAACAAATACAAGCTGGTTGGCAAGAGATACCATTAGATACATTGAAGAAACTTGTGTTGTCAATGTCTGACAGAATGAAGGCTGTGATCAAAGCAAAGGTTAATATACTAAATATTAAATTTATTTTGTAACAAGAATTTTTTCTTGCTAAAGAATTTGTTGAGTAAATCAAATAAAACTACTAAATTAAATAATAAAACTACTAAATTACTTTACTTTAATTGTTTATTTTCTGTCAATATGCCTCATAAAAGATAAAATAGTTCTTGTCCTAATACATCTAATACATTTGCACAGTACTATATATATATATATATATATATATATATATATATATTAGCATTTGTCTATATTTCTGAGATGAGGTGCGGTAGTATTTACAGTATTTAGATTATTCGGACTATTGTCTTCATCTTTGTTACCATTTGTACGACTTTTCGGCCATTGTACGCTCTGGCCTTCTTCAGGTGCTAGGAATTTCGAACCGAACCCTTTATTACAATCACTTGGGTATATCATTCTCATTCATTGCGTAGTCATGACTCGATGGTAAGTCACGCTCCCTCTAACCTAACTTGTTCACCATTGCTGTAGCCTGATATAGAATTCACAACTCTTTGGGTCAAGTCACAGGAACTAACCAACGTCTATATCCACTGGGCCATGTGTCCTTAAGGACCTACACCTGAAGAAGGCCGGAGCGTACAACGGCCGAAACGTCGTACAAATGGCAACAAAGATGAGGACAATAGTCCGAATAATGTAAATATTCTATATATTTATTAATTTTAAAATACTTAATTCAAATATATATATATATATATATATATATATATATATATATATATATATATAAATTTGAATTAAGTACTTTTTAAATTTTATTTCTGTTAATGCGATCTACTAATATCATGATGTTATATTTTATAAAGTAGTTTTGAATTACAATGTTAAATCTTCAAAGGTAATACATTTTGTAAAAAATGTAATCAGTTGTGTTTCCCTACTCGTCAAAGACAGCGTTTTGAACAGGAAGATGGGATTTTCTTTCTTTGGCTTCAACGCACACTGATCGAAATTATCAGTATTTAAACGTGTATTTTCTTAAGGTATCGTCATGCACATGCGCATATGGATTAGTGTTCGTTACTGTATCGTCAACATGTCGTCAACATTTTCCTCCACAGTGAAGAATGAAAAAATGCCTGATAATAGTAATATAGCGAGATTTGCATTTGCTGATTTTTGGCTTTGTTTTCTTTCTACATTTTCTGTTTCTACATTTTTTTTTCTTTCTTTCTTCCGGCACACTTCCATTCTTTCATTCCTCGTCTTCATTTCCCTGCTGCATACATTCTTTCTTTACAATTTCGATATTTATAAATGTGGCATTATTCAATTTTATAATTTTTTCATATCAAAATGTAATGCGTAGATTTTCCCATCACACTTTTGATTATTGTAATCCCGATAGACACAGTGACGTCACAATTATCAATCAATTCTACGAATTATCTTTTGAGTTCAATCAATAAACATGCGCGAGTTGTTTTCCGAATCAGAATGGAGAAAGACAAAAGGAGACGACAACCGATAGGATGCTCGGCCCGGCCAAGAAAGGATCCCTACCCCAAAATAATTGTTTTGTCTTTGTCTGGCCAAGAACTTTTCATCACTGTCTCGAGTGAAAATTTTTCATGCTTTTCATATATATATATATATACACACACACACACACACACACACACACACACACATATATATATATATATATATATATATATATATATATATATATTGTGTGTGTGTATTTTGGCAGCATTTTTTCATTAATACAGGTTTCATTGAATAATATAGACAAGTTCTGTCTATTTTGTGTAAGATCCGTTCGTATGATCTGATTAGCTTGATAGTGTTGTCATGGAAAGACGACAAGAAATCGCAATAATTGTCGATTTTTTTATCAGGTCTGAGCTTTCGGCTTACATAAGCCATTATCAAAGGATCAACATTTAATGTTCAGTGAACATAGAACATTTAAATTATTATTAACAGAGTGGAGTTATATAGAGAAAATTAGACAGGTCCATTTTTTGTGTCGCACATGGCTGTAGGCCGAGAAGGAATGGTGGTAGTGGGTTTTTTGGTCAATTGAGTGTATAGTGGCATGAGGGATTGGTCTGGGAACTGATAAAAAAATCAACAATTATTGCGATTTCTTGTCGTCTTTCCATGACAACACTATCAAGCTAATCAGATCATGCGAACGGATCTTACACAAAATAAATAGACAGAACTTGTCTGTATTATTCAATGAAACCTGTATTAATAGATAGATAGATAGATAGATAGATAGATAGATAGATAGATAGATAGATAGATGGTGTTGCGTTGTGATGAGGCTTAGTGCCAACATTGTTGTTTTCTCATTGAATTACTGATAAAAAGATATATTGTCAAGGAAGATTTCGACGTAAATTGCTCGATATTGAGATAGATTTTTGTAGGATTGATGTGGAGAATTTTGTCATTCAACTGAACAGAGACATGCGGACATCAACGTTTCGTGAAGGCAGTATCAAGATGTCCTCACTCCTCAGGGTTTATTTTTCAACATTGATAAATATGCCCTGAGAATTGAGGACATCATAATAATCTTATATATACAGTCGCGGACATAATATAACAGAAACAACAAAGACATAAATATGTGTATTACTTAAAAAGTAATGCATGATTAGCAATGAAATTTTTACCGAATAAGGAATAGGGTGTAATGCATAAATATTATACAAAGTTACAAAAATTTACATAACAGTTTTTTTTTAAAATAAAGATTAAATTGAACAAAGGAAATAAGCTACTGGACAAAAGTTAAGGAACGATGTTAATAATTTGCATAAACGTTTAGTTTACATTGTTAAAAAAAACTCGATGGATCTTTTCAACAATAAATAAAAGTTCATTTATCATTAGGATTTTATTTTTAAGCAATATGGCAAATTCTGCACGCAAAACGCTCACTTTTGAAAAAAAAACTCATTATCTCTATCAAGAAAAAAGTCAATTTCAGAAATTTCTGATATTGTTCATAGATCTAAAAGTGTCGTTCATCGTATAATTAGCAGGTATAAAACCGATAAAACTTTAGATGAAAAACCAAAAACCGGCAGACTTCCAAAAACATCGCAAAGAGAAGATTGAAGAATTGTTAGAATGTCTACAAAAAACCGTTTTGAAACTGCTACATCAATTGTCCGTAAATTTAATGAAGACACAGATAATAAGATCTCAAGGAAAACGGTTGCCCGCAGGTTAAAAAATGTAGGATTGCATGCCCGTATTCCAGCTTCGAAGACTCTCATTTCAAAGCGAAACCAAAGGGCACGCCTGGAGTATGCGAGAGAACAGGTTGTTTGGACTGACGCACAATGGGATGCAGTTCATTTTAGTGATGGGTTCAAGTTTACTATATTTGGTTCTGAAGGCAAAACTTACGTACGCCGTAGAACAGGTGAATGACTGTCTTCTCAATGTGTCAAGAAAACCGTTAAGTTTGGTGGCGGCAGTGTGATGGTGTGGGGAATGATTTCATCTGTAGGAGTTGGCCCTATCATCCGCGTATATGGTAATATCAATGCTGAGATTTACAAAAGGCTTCTTCAGCAGCATGTGGCACCATGATTACAACATTTATGAATCTCCTATTTTCATGCAGGACAATGCACCTTGCCACAAGGCTGAGAAGGTTATGGCTTTATTTGAAGAAGGAATCGCCCTAATGAAGTGACCAGCCCAGAGCCAGAAAATGAATCCAATAGAAAATATTTGGAAGATAATTAGAGAAAGGGGTCAGAAAAGAAACCCGAAAAACCAGGATCACCTATGGGAGTTATTGAAATTTACGAGGAATTACTGCTGATTTTTGCAAGAAATTAA